>CM053598.1:131656867-131715559 GCA_028646575.1 Pseudocheirus occidentalis | reverse complement strand
TTTAAATGGGGTTTCTCTTACTATCTCTTGCTGTTGGACTTTATTGGAAATATATAGGAGTGCTGAGGATTTATGTGGGTTTATTTTATATCCTGCAACTTTGCTAAATTTATTTATTGTCTCAAGAAGTTTTTTACTTGATTCTCTAGGAGAAGTATATCATCATATCTGCAAAAAGTGACAGCTTAGTCTCTTCTTTGCCTAATTTGATTCCTTTGATTTCTTTTTCTTCTCTAATTGCTACTGCTAACATTTCTAGTACTAGATTGTATAAGAGGGGTGATAGTGGACATCCTTGTTTCACCCCTGATCTTATTGGAAATGCTAATAGTTTATCCCCATTACATGTAATACTTGCTGATGGCTTTAAGTAGATGCTACCTATTATTCTAAGAAAAATTCCATTTCTATACTTTCTAGTGTTTTTAATAGGAATGTATGTTGTATTTTGTCAAGCTTTTTCTGCATCTATTGAGATAATCATATGGTTGATATGATCAATGATACTGATGGTTTTCCTAATACTGAACCATCCTTGCATTCCTGGAATAAGTCCAACCTGATCGAAATGTATTATTCTTGTGATAAGTTGCTGAAGTCTTTTTGCTAATATTTTATTTAAAATTTTTGCATATATATTCATGAGAGATATTGGTCTATAATTTTCTTTCTCTGTTTTGTCTCTCCCTGCTTTAGGTATCAATACCATATGGTAGCATCCTACCCCAGTTCCTTTTGTTGTTCAGTTCTCTGGCTGAGTATTGTAGCACAGAGCACTGCTGTGCTGCAACCATCTAGAGCCTTTTGGTTTTCCTTGTGGTAGTTGGTGTGGCAGGTGGTTCTTCATTTATTTTTTTTGCTTTTTGGAGGGGGGAGGGCAGGGCAGTTGGGGTTAAATGACTTGCCCAAGGTCACATGGCTAGTAAGTGTTACATGTCTGAGGTGGATTTGAACTCAGGTCCTCCTGACTCCAGGGCCCGTACTGTATTCACTGCACCAGCTAGCCGCCCCCGGCAGGTGGTTCTTATTGAGAGTGTTAGGGAATAGGGATTAGTCTTTGTTATTAGGCATCAGTTCTTTGTACTTTCGACCATGGAGACAGCTGAAATTATTTTATCGCTTGTGCATATTTTTACTTTGGAGAGGTTTCAAAGATCCTGAACACTGGAGAAAGTGTCTAATGCGATGATTAGTCATATGATCCAGAAGTCCAGCATATTAGCAGAGACCCTATGATAATGACATTTCAGCTAAAGTGTTGTAAGGACTTAAAGAAGAGAGTTCAAAAATCCCTGCCTAGTCTCCATTTTGAGATGTGAATTAAGGCGTTATTCAAAGCCTTTTCTGATTCTCCTTCCTTCAGTTGTTTACTATGTTTACTGTGTACCAAGTACTCCAGAGCTCTGGGCTGGGAGCAATAGAGTGAAAAAGGACTGAAGATCTACTCCCAAGAAGTTACTTAACTCATCAGGGCCTCACTTTTCCCTTCTGTGAAATGAGCAGGCAGGGTGGGTGTAAACTCAGTGTTATCTCTTAAGGTTCCATCCAAGTTTTTTTAAATTGCCTTTTACATGTTCTTCTCATTAAAAATAGTGACAAGGTGGGGCGGCTAGGTGGCGCAGTGAATAGAGCACCGGCCTTGGAGTTAGGAGGACCTGAGTTCAAATCTGGCCTCAGACACTTAACACAAAAACTAGCCATGTGACCTTGGGCAAGTCACTTAACCCCAACTGCCCTCCAAAAAGCAAAAAAAAAAATAGTGACAAGGAATGTTTTGAGATTTATATTTAACGTATGAACATTAAAGGGCTATATAAATAGTGGTCTTCTTACTTTTTTTTTCTTGTATTGTCTAGGTATATTTTTATATGACTTTGTTATATCCAGAACTGCCTGTGTGGTATAGTATTTCTATCACCTGGCATTTCTCTCTTATAGGGTTTGAAATTTATACAATTTTGTACACCATTTTTGTCTGGAGTAAAAAAAATAATGTCTCCTTAAGACAACCATTTGACTATGTAGATCCTGATTGTAGAGGTTAGAAGAGTAGTAAAGAAAACTTGAGTTTCCTAATCTATATATCCAATTCTAAGATTTTATTTTATTAAAAGATCATTGTTGCAAGGGCCTGCACAGGTCCTTGTGCAATCTAAACCATTCCCCACATTTTATAAGGCTTGAAGGAGCTAATCAATAAATACATATTTGTTCAAAGTTTGCCATGTACTAGTTCCTGGGTATATAAAGACAAAATATGAAATGATCTTTGCTCTCAAGAAGTTTACATTTCTAGCTGGAGAAACTACATTTATTACTATGTGTAAAATGTTATCATTAACAAAGCATTGATTAAGCCAGGCACTGTGTTAAAGTGCTGAGTATAAAAAGAATGATAAAAATGCTGTGTAGACCTTAAGAAGGTAACATTCTAACGGGGGCAACAACATATACACTACTATTTTTACATAAGTTACGGATAGTATAAATGGGAGATAATCATAGAGGTAAGTCATCAGCGGTAGGGGTGACTGGGAAAGGCCTTTTGTAGAAATTGGGATTTGACTTGAGTTTTGAAAGAAGCCAGGAAGGTAGGAGGTAGAGGTAAACAGGGAGAGCATTCCAGGCATGTTGGCCAACCAATGAAAAGGCCAGTGTGGCTGGCTCATTATAAATGTAGAGGGGAGTAAATTGTGAGAAGATGAATTATGAAAAGCCTTAAAAAGCAAACAAAAGATTTTGTGTTTGATTCTGGAGATAAAGTGGAGCCATTGGAATTGATCGAGGAGGAGGATGACATGGTCAGACCTGTGCTTTAGGAAGTCACTTTGACAACTAAGTAGAGTATAGATTGGAGTGGGAAAAGATAAGGCAGAGAGACTGAGAAGAATGGATAGAGTGATCAGAGCCTGCACTAAGATGATGGCTTTGTGAGTGGGTGGATGTTTATTAAAGATGTAAAGGTAGAGATGACAGCTTGGCAATGGATTGAATATGTGTGGTTTAATGAGAAATTCAAGGATGACAGTGAACTTGTTAGCTTGGGTCCTCTGAACATTAATGGGAAAAGAGAAAAGGGGAAGGTTTTTTTGGGAAAAAATAATGGATTCTGTTCTTAACAAAATGACACATTTCAGATGTTGGTGCTTTGATTCATCTCTTATGAGATACCCATTTAGCAGCTGGTGACACCATTTGGGTGGAGAGTATGGGAGTGATCAGGGGAGCTTCAGGTAGAAGCTGGTAACTGAGCAAAGTTTAGAAGGGAATGATGGATTGCAAGAGGATTCAGAGTTGATGAGGGAGAACATTAAAGGTATAGGGGAATAGTCACTGTAAAGGCAAGAAGATGGAGGTGGGAGTGCTGAGTGTGAGACACAAAGAAGGCCAGTCTGACTGGACCACAGAGTGGGTAGATGAGAGTAGTGTATGATGAAGTTGGTTTTTAAGGACTTTAAAAGCAAAATAGAAGAATTTATATTTTATCTTAAATGTAATAATAGGGAGCCATTTGAATTTTTTGAGAAAGTGAAACTGTCAAACTTTACAACTAGGGTGCTGGCTCTGTGCAAAGGAAATAGATGTGAGAGAAATTGACAAGTGAGTGGATTATATGAGAAGTGAGAAAGGAATTGACACAAGTTGTGAAGCTGGATTACTCTTAGTGTCTGGAAGAATGGTAGTGTGCTTCTCAGAATAGGGAAGTTTGGAACTTGATTTTGGCGGGGAAAAGATGATTAATTCTGTTTTTTCACATGTATTTGAGAAGCCTATCAGACATCAATTTGAAATGTCCAATAGGCAATTGGTGAGCAGGACTGGAACTGAAGAGAGACTAAGACCAGCCCAGTAAATGTGGAAGCCTTCTGCATGGAGATGATAATTAAATCCCTGGGAGCTGATAAGGTCACTAAGTGATTGAGAGAATGTAGAGAAAGAAGAGGGCCCAGGACAGAGCTACATTTAGGGGGTGTGATATGATTGACGAGCCAGCAAAGACTGGCAGGTAGTTATCAGATAGGTAGGAGAACCAAGAGAGGAGAGTTGTCAACATCTGCAAGATGAAGATTAAGGGAAGTGCATGACATCATGAAAGAGAGTTGGAAGTTTGCCTTCTCAGTGAGTGAAGTGGGAGGCAGAGAATTTGGAATTCATAATTTAAAAAGAAAGTTAAATAGTAATAAAGTTTAAAGGAACTGTTGAAATCTTTAAGGTATTATATTTGACAATTATGAATATTTGTGCTGTTATTTTATATCCAATGGCAGTCTCTGGGAGATCTCAAATTAGAGAAAGCTTCCATTTTTTATTCCCTCTTCCATCCTAGGGTGGGGGGAGACTTAAAGGATTTAAACACAAGATATAAGAGTTTGTATTTTATCCTAGAAGCAATAGGGAATCACTAAAGTTTCTTGAGCTTTGGGGTGGGGTATTCAGAGTTTCAGTGTGAGGGAACGGCTAGGTTACTCAGTGGCCCTAGAGTCAGAAGCACCTGAGTTCAAATCCTACCTCAGACACTTAACACTTACTAGCTGTGTGACCTTGAGCAAGTCACTTAATCCAATTGCCCTGCCTTCCCTCTCCAAAAAAAAAAAAGGACCAAAAAATAATAAACTATTGATGTGGCATTTATGTGTAGGAAAAACTAGAGTAGGGAGAACCTGGAAGCAGGAAGCTATATCTTATTATGTTCAGGTGAGAAATGATAAAGACCAAAAGTAAGGTAGTGACCATGTAAATATAGAAAAGGAAAATATTAAGAAGATATTGTTATTATAACAGTAGACCAACTGACTGGAATAGGAAATGTGAAGAAGGCTGAAAAAATCCTAGGAGAATCCCAAAGTTTTGAATCAGGGTAACTGGTAGTTTGGTGATATCATTAACAAAAATAGGAACATTTGGAGGAAGGGCAAAGGTTATGGGTTTGTTTGTTTGTTTGTTTGTTTTTGGTTTGCTTTTTTTAAGGGGTGTAATAGAAAGGATTAGAAGATAAGGAATCCAATTTTAGATGGTTGAGTTTGTGATGCCCCTAAGATTATGTGCTGTGCTGAAGCATAGGAGAGAGATTTGGATTGGATTTCTAAATATGAGTTATCTGTATAGAGATAGAGGTGTGGAAACTGAGGAGATAAAGAAAAGAAGGTATATGGAGATCAGAAGAGAAGTCAGGATATTCTTTATGTTCCCAGAGACCAGCATAATGCCTTGTTTGTAGCAGTTAATATTTCTTAGATTGGATTGGCTAAAATATCAAGTAACATTTTTTCAAAGTATAGGTGTGGCACTTCCCATCTGATCTATTATGCATAGTGTTTCAGAAATTTTAGTGCAAATTTAAGCTTTAATAGCTGTCCAGACTTTCATTATTCCCTAAAAAGAATTGTCTACTTTAGTTTGATTTTTTTTCATCTCTTAGTCTTCTGGACATCTGCCAGTTAATAATCATCATTATAAATAAATGCATGTTACAAAGGACTTCCCTCAGAGTTATGCAGTGGAAAGAGTGCTGAATTTGTAGTGAGAGAACCTTTGTTCAAATTCTGACTTTGTTGTTTACTATATATGCATGACCTTGGGCGTGTCATTTAACTAAACTCCGAGGACTTTAGCCCCCCCATTTGCAAAATAAGATGGCTGATCTAAATTTTGAATTCTGTTTTCCTACGACTTTATGAGTGAGGTATTATAATGCACATTTTATAGATGTTGAAACTGAGAGGCAAAGTGGATTGCCATATGTTTTAAGTATCTCAGAAGGAGAAGAGCTGGCTTTCAAATCCAGGGCCCAAGGAAATGATTTTTATATGATGCCAAGTTCCTTTCTAATGTCTTTTTAATCCCTTGGGGTTCAGCACATATCTAGCCTCTCTCAGGAACACATCCTGGAGTATTGCAGTCCACTGTGACTACCCCATCCTCTGTAGTTATTTTGTACTTCTTGCCTGTGACACTTAGTATTTGCCTGCATACTTACAAAGCTAAGTTCCTTTGAAGGCAACAACTATGTGTTAGCACATAGTAGGAACTGTAATGTTCAACAGATTTTTTTGCTGCTTCTTACAAATAAATGTATTGTTGTATTTCTAGATACTTGAAAAATGTCTGAAAACTCCAGTGACAGTGATTCATCTTGTGGTTGGACTGTCATCAATCATGAGGTAGGTTTTTAAATCTTAAATATTATTAGTTTAAAAAAGAATTGTTGCATTGGTGATAGTTACGAATTCATTTGGTTTTATTAAAACTTCTGTATCCAGAATTAAGGTTATGCAGCCTACTATGTGTGGTTTTCCCCCTTCATCTGATTTGGTTACCACATGTAAGTAACTGATTGAGACTTTCTAAGGGAACTTCAACCCTCACCAGCCACACACCTTTTAGACATTTCAGTCTGGACTTTGGCAAGGATGATTTTGCTTTACAAAATCCACCTTTTAACGTTCTTCCTTCTTGATTCATTGTTAACCTTTCCTTCTTTTTATCTTTCACTGTACTTCATTACTACATGTTATGTTGACAGATTTTTATTACAGCTTGTTTTAAAAATATAAATTTGACATGTTAAATTTTATTTAAATGTTAGTTTTAAGGGTATCTTGTGTCTGTCTTATTCTAAAGTCCTATTTTTTAAAAAGTGCTTTAGTGTCCCCTTTTCCTTTTTTTTTTTGCATTCACTTTTAATTTACTTCTCTCCTCCTTCTCCCACTCTCCTCTCCCCCACATTAAAACAAGACAAACTCATCTCCACTGAGGCAAATACACAGTTGAACAAAGCAATTCCACACATTGGCTGTGTTGGAAGATATATTTTAGTGTTCATAAATTTTCTGTCAGGAGGTGATTAGCATGCTTTATCATTCCACTAGAGTTGTGTTTTGTTATTGCATTGATCCAAAGAACATTCTTTCCCTAACAAACTCACTCCGTTTCCAAAATTTCCCTATTTCTGTTGAATGCACTATCATTCTAGGCTACCAGGTTCCTGTCCTTGGTCTTATCCTCAAATCCTCATCATCCTTCATCCCACATTATCAAATCTTGTTTCTTTCTCCACATCTTTTGCACTGAATCTCTTATTTCCACTTACACTGCCACTAGTTCCTCCCCTCCCCGCTCTCCCTTCCTTTGTCCCCCTCCACCCTCCCCACTCTCCTCTCCTTTCCGCACTTTCCTCTCCTGATCCAAGACCCTCTTACCTGGCTTCTGGCTTCTGTTGACTTCACTAATTCTGTGACTTTAACCACAAAGCCTGTTAATGACTGTTAGAATCCAGGATGATCCACAGTGCATTGGGGCATCCAGCCCTAGAGCCTTCCTCAGCAGGTAGTTCTGCCTTTGGAATTGGCACCCTAAGAGTTTACCCATGTGATGGCAGCTCCCACAGACTGGGAGAGCGGGTGTGGCAGCAGTGGCACTGGGCTGGTTGGAGAGGGAACTAAGAATCTCTTCTTAAATTAACTCTTGAAGAGAAATATTGAGGAAAAACCCCTTCATTAGTGGAGAGTGGGTTGGTGGCCACATTTCACTAGTGAATACTAGGATCTCGTATGTTAAATTTTTATTTGTTTTTTTTCACCTAAATTATTAGAGTGTTGCCTCCTAGTTGGTCTCCCTCTTCTTTCTTCACTCCAGTCTATGCTACATATTGCTGCCAAATATCCGATCCTGCATTTTCCTTACTCAGTTACCTTCAGTGATATCCAGTTGCCTCTAGGACAGAGGTACTTAACCTCAGGGCTATGAACTTTTTTATTTATTATTTATTATTTTGATAATTATTTCAATATAATTGGTTTCTTTTGTAATCCTGGGCATTTAAATTTATATATATAAAATTTATATATTTAAAAACATTATTCTGAGAGGAAATTCATAGGGCTTTTATCAGACTGTCAAGGGGTCCGTAACACAAAAGTGGCTAAGAACCTCAGCTCTAGAATCAAATATAAATTCTTCTGTTTATCTTTTAAAATCCTACGCAAGCTGACCCCAAACTCTATTTCCATCCTTATTGGACGCTACTGCTCCTGTACTCTCTTCCTCAAATATGACACTCCATTTCCCCATCATAGATTCTCTCATTTTTTTCAGTACTCATCTCAAGCACCACCATCTAGACCAGCGATTCTCAGCCTGTGGGTCACGACCCCTTTGGGGGTTGAATGGGGTTGCCTAAGACCATTGGAAAACACATATTTCTGATGGTCTTAGGAACTGAGACACTGCTCCTGTCTCCATCTCCAGGTGGGTCTGCCCACATGCAGATACACCCACATATGAGTATTAAAGGGTTGCTGCATTAGGAAGGTTGAGAATCTTTTCTACATGCACTGCTTTCTCCTGCTCCCCATCTGCTAGTGATTTCTTTCCTAAACTTCCTTGTATTGAACTACTAATTATTTACTTAACATTTATTTCCTTTAAATTTATTTTGAATATACTTCTACATATCTATTTGTCTTCTCCCATTAGAATATAAGTTCTTTGAGGAAGGAGGGTTGAGTTGCAAAGCAGTTAAATCCAATTTTAAAGTGATAAGGAACTATTAACATTTCATCATTGTCTTTTTTTCTAGGGGTCTGATATAGAGACAGTGAATTCTGAAAACAGTGTAGGAAATGAATGCCCTGAGTTTGTATCAGAAGAATACACAGCTTTAGCACAAGAAGGTCAGGAACAGCCTTTAGATCACGAAGGTAAGATACATGGGAAAAAAAACTTCTAAAGAAAACTAAAGCAAATAAGTTTAAGCCCTATTCTGTGAAAACTGGTATTTAGTCTCTTTGACATAACCTCTTTGGCAGTAACCCTTTGCACTCAGAACCTGGATCACTGGGGATACAAATAAATAATCTACCACGAGGGGTGGGAGGTAGTGGTTCTGATATTGTGTTGTTGGGACCTTCTGGCACCTTTTGGTTGATGTCTTAACATATCATATTACATGTAAAATATAAGTTTTATTTTAACTAGTGAAGCCATTTGTTACTAATGATTTAGAAGCTAAGGATATTAACGTTAATCAAAAGAGTTGTATTCAATAAACTCTTTTCCAGCTACCTTTTACTATTCTCCAGTTGACTGATACGAAGTAGGAAAATATGACTTATTTAAGGTTCATTTTGTATTGAAGTTGCATACTTTTTGAATATGTCAGCATTACTCATAAAAATGATCTAAAATATTAATTTGTCATGTTCACAAAATGAAACAGCTAATTTTTAATTATTTAGTAATAATAATTTGGTAATAATAAAATGGTAATTTTTAAAAATATTTTTTATTTAAACATTTTGTTTTTGTGTCATTTAAATTTTTACCTGTATTTTTCCTCTTACCTGTTTGTAGAGGGTCATCCCATACAATATTTTTTTTAAAAAAGAAAAAGACGAAGAAGAAAAATCAGCAAAGTAGTAGTGATTTAAAAAAAATTTAAAGCTTATTTTTCTCTACCAGTATAGATATATTATATCTTGTTTCTTGACAGCAATTTAGCAGCAAATTGTATTGTACTCTTTTTTGTTTACTTTTTTTTGGAGGGCAGTTGGGGTTAAGTCACCTGCCCAAAGTCACACAGCTAGTAAGTGTGTCAAGTGTCTGAGGCCGGATTTGAACTCAGGTCCTCCTGACTCCAGGGCCAGTGCTCTACTAACTGCATCACCTAGCCGCCCCCTATTATGCTCTTATTTATCTTTAAGTCTAGTGGCTTTTTCAGTTTAAGATTGTTATCTTAATAGGGGAATATTGGGAGGAAGGAAGGGGAAAAAGGGAGGAAGAATATTCCAAAAAGAATGATAGGATTTTAAAACAAAAACAAGAAATAGCACAGTTTAGCCCTTTGCCAGAGTCAGGGGCAGAAAAGTGTACAGCAGTAATTTATATATATATAATTTATTTATTTTTAGTTTTCAACATTCACTTCCATAAGATTTTGAGTTCCAAATTTTCTCCCGCTTCCTCCTTCCCCAAGATGGGTGCAATCAGATATAGGTTCTACATATGCATTCATATTAAACATTTTCACATTAGTCATATTGTAAAGAAGAATTAGAACCAGTGTGAGGAACCATGAGAAAGAAGAAACAAAAAAAAGAGCAAATAGTACACTTCAATCTGCATTCAGACTCTGTCGTTCTTTTTCTGGATGTAGATAATATTTTCTATCATGAGTCTTTTGGAGTTGTCTTAGATTCTTGCATTGCTGAGAAGAACTAAGTCCATCAGTTAGTCATCACACAATGTTGCTATTGTATACAATGTTCTCCTGGTTCTTCTCATTTCACTCAGCATCAGTTCATGTAAATCTTCCCAAATTTTTCTGAAGTCTGCATGCCTCATTTCTTATGGAACAATAGTATTCTGTTACATTTGTATACTATAACTTGTTCAGCCATTCCCTGATTGATACATTTCCAATTCTTGGCCATCACAAAAGGAGCTTTTATAAATATTTTGATACATGTGGGTCCTTTTACCATTTTTATTATCTTTTTGGGATACAGACCTAGCAATGGTATTGCTGGGTCAAAGGATATGCACAGTTTTATAGCTGTTTGGGCATAGTTAAAAATTGCTCTCTAGGACAGTTAGATCAGTTCACAACTCCACCAACAATGCGTTCCAGTTTTCCTACATTTCCAACAATTATCATTTTCCTGTTTTGTCATGTTAGCTAATCTGATAGGTGTGATGTGGCACCTCAGGGTTGTTTTGATTTTACATTTCTCTAATAGTGATTTAGAACATTTTTAAAAATATGACTATAGATAACTTTAATTTCTTCATCTGAAAACCAGAAGTAATATTTTCACTAGAAGTCATTATGAAAACTGTATGAAGAACTCCTCATTTATAGAAAAAGAAACTTGAGGTCCAGAAGAGGTAAATTTCAAATCCAGTAGTCTTGCCACTCTGACACTTTATTTGAATTGAAAGAAATGTTTAAAAAATTCACAGTAACATGTAAAAACGATACTTTGAGTAATTACTCTGTACATGCATCTTTTCTTTCAAAGATATTTAATTTTGTATTATGTGGTCTATGTTTGCAATTGGTCTGTATTAGAACTATGCCTTTATTGGCATAATTTTTGCATCAATCTATGGGAAACTGAACAAGGCATTTTAAAATAAAGGAATAATATAATTTACCTTTGTTCTGTATCAGGAAATAATGAAGGTGGTACAGCAGTAATTGAAGGAACTACTTATCTAGCTTTGGAAGAAGCCAGTTCAGTTCTTGAGGTAAATTTCAATGATTCCCTTTTCTTTTGTGATTAAATGCTGAACAAGATTTTTTTTAAACATTTTATTTTTTTTCCCAAGTACGCATAAAAACAATTTTTAGTATTATTTAAAAACAATTTTGAGTTCCAAATTCAGTTCTTCCCCTTCTTCTCTCCTCCCTGAGACGATAAGCAGTCTGCTATAGGTTATACATATGCAGTCATGTAAAACATTTCCACATAAGTCATGTTGTGAAAGAAAACAAACCAAAAACAAGAGTAAAAAATAGTTTGCTTCAGTTTCTATTCAGACTCCATTGTTATTTAGATAGAAATTTAAACCAAAATACAAGCAAAATGAAATTCAGTCTTTTGAGGGTATTGTAACTTTTTTTTCTTTTTAGTTTTCAACATTCACTTCCTTAAGATTTTGAGTTCCAGATTTTCTCCCCATCTCTCCCCACCACTACAAGATGGCATGTAATTTAATACAAGCTGTATCTTTCCCCTCCCCCCTCATAGTAAGTATTTAGGTATCTAATATGTTTGCAGTACTATATGAAGTATGCTAATTTACAATACTTATGATTTTTCCTCAGACACAGAGAGAAAAGTCACCTGATGACAATGTCTATTTTGGTGCTATCAGTGATGATTCTGACATCGTTACCCTTGAACCACCTAAGTTGGAAGAAATTGGAGCACAAGAAGAAGCTATAATTGTTAAGGACATTCAGGATCCTGAAGATTTTAACTTAGGCTCTTCCTCTAGTAGCCAGTATACATTCTGTCAGCCAGATACTGGTAAGAACTTTACAAAGGTAAAGGATCTGTGAATATGAACCTATAGATCTTTGGCCAAACTTTATATTACTTTCTATTCCAGATTCTCGGGTACTAGATTGTTGAAAGAACAGCATTATATTAAACACAATAAGGAAGTTGAACCTTTCAAGTGTTGCCTCTGACACCCCCTGGTTGTATGATTCTATTCAATTCTCTTAATCCCTGTGTCCTGGGAAACTCTCTAAGACCATGTGAGCTATAGAGCAAGTATGAGTCTGCCTTGGAGAGGGAATTTCTTATTGGGGGTTCTATATACCTATGTAACATATGGCCCATTCTAAAAAAAAAAGTAGAACCTTAGAGTTTTACTTTCATGATAAATATTTTCAAGTGACATCAAATAGGACATGTAGTAGGTTTGCCAAACACTTCAGAAAGCATGTGACATTTTTTCAAAGTTAGCCCTTGGAGATGAGAGGAACAATTTAAGGTAATACTTTAAAATCCAGAAAAATCTAGTAATTCGCTAATATTGTCTGTGTAAAAACATTAGTAGTTTGTGATGATTATTTTTCTCATCAGTGAGCCATGATTATATAGTTGTACCCAGTTGTTTATAAGACACAACTCTAAGGCTTGCAAATTCATGATGTCCTGTATGTAGTGGAACAATATTTGACAAAATAGGCAAACACAACCAGAAACAAAAGAAAAATGGTTTTATATATATGAAACTGTAAGCTAATTTATCATTTTGTAAATGTATGTTATCTTTAATAAGGAATAACAAAATGATCCTATTTGTTTACATAATCCTTTCTCAACTTTTCTTAATTTTATTCCTTTTGTTATTGGTTACATAGTTGTTATTGGTGGGTTCTTTTTTTTATTCTGCCTCTCTTCCTCTTAAGTCTTATTTTAAAAATTATGTACATTTATCATGTTGTATGACATACCATGGATGTATACCGTTAATATATAAAGGAGTTTTAAAGCTTGCAAAGTGCTTATGACATGTTTGGGATGGTACATTCCCTCATTTTATTTACACTTGAGAAAACTGAGTTTCAGAGAAGTTAAGGAAATTTTGCCTATGGTTACAGAGAACAGCTAAGCTTAGAATACAAGATGCTGGGTTTGAACCCAAGTCGTTCTGCATTCCAAATAGTATTCTTTCCACTACATCATGTAGACACAGCACTGGTCAACTCATCCCAGTTGTTAGATATATTTTTTTTTCCCCAGTTTTTGCTGTCATGAATAGTGTTGCTATAATTTTGTACAGATAAGGTTTCCCCCCCTCCCCATTAGTAATATCTATTCTGTCGGCATCAGGAGTAATAATTGTCTTTCTTAGTTGACCAAATATCATAAATTTTATTTTGAAAGTGCTGTGGTGCCCGTAACAGTCTCTCTAGTTTTTGGATACGTTTTTGTAGATGTTGGTAAAGGTGAACCAGAAACAGTAGAATAAGGTTAAGAAATACTCAGTGATGTTTTAGCATCTGTGGAGGTGTTGTAGAAATCAGGTATTTAGTGTCCATGGTGGTGGTGTATGTATGGCCAAAAATATAATAAAGAAGAAGAAGAATGAATAATGACCTAGTTAAATGTTATAGTACAAGTGGATTAAATTTTAATGTTGTGACACTTTTCCAAAGTAAATCCAAATCTTTCCTTTGTATTCCTTATAACAAAATCTTAAAAGTATCTTTTTCTTGTTTATTCACAAAAGAAAGGTGGTGGGAGAAGCTGTGGAAGATTCCAGAGTACATAAGGGGATGGGATGATCAGCTGAAACACCATGTTCCAAGCCAGCTCTTTGAAGGTGGTGTGACTAAATCTAATCAGCTTCTATAGAGCTGAATGTAACTAGTCACATTTATTGAGTGCTTTAGTTGTGCTCTGTGATACTAAAATAAGTTTTCAAAATTATCCCCATTTAAAAAAAAAACTCAGTGTGGCTTAAGTTTTTTGCATGTCATTAAGTTGCTTAAATTTTACAAATTGGACCAATTAAAGTTCAAAATCCATTTTATCAGATGATTGCTGTAGCTGTCATTTTGCTTGGGTTGGAGAGCAAAGCAATCTTAGATGAAATAGATTTTGAATGAGGAAGTGTGTGACCTGTGCTGTTTGAAGTAGTTTACACTGGCCTTTTAGCAAGCAGTACAAACGCTGACATACAACAGAAAATTATTTTACGTCTGTTCAGTTATAGTTAGAAAATGATTTTTTAAATATTGCTTTGACTTATCTAACAGTTTAGTACAAGAGTTTGACTTTACATAATCTATTCAGACTATGACCAAGAAAGCCTTTATTTTAACTAAAGATTTATTTTGAATTCTCTCTTTGCCCATGAAAATAGAACTCACCTGGATATGTTCCTTGAAGATGATAGATTAAAAAATTGCCATTGGAAAACTGACTCGACCTTTTTATGTCTTTATTTCACTCTACTTTCCCTTGGTCATGAAAAATTAGAAATGTTATCTCTGCCTTAGTTTTCATAATTCAGAGGGTGGACTGAATCTATATGATTTACCTTGGAAAAGCATTGCCTAAAAAAACTTAACAGACTGGCTGTGGCATGACTATTACTCTTATTTGCATAGACAGCTTAATTATGTGATGCATGAATATTTATTTTGGAGCTCATTTTCTCAAATTTAATTTCATGATTTCTTCTCCCAATTTATCTTTCTCCTTATTGAATTGTGGACATTATTTTTCATTTTGTAACTTTATGTTTACAACAGTCTCTTGCTACTTATCACACAGAAGTGTTGATTCATTCATTGGACTCAGGAGGAAAAAGAAGTATGACAATATGATGGGGAAGCATTTGGAAAAGAAAAGTAAAAGTCCCTTGAGTAGACCTTTTAAGTTCATGTAACTTTCCTTTGGAAGTTTAGATTACTTTATTTCCATTTGTAGATTTGTAATTATCATGTGCTGCTACTGTACAGAAGAACTATTTCTGATGCTGAATACTGCGTTTTCCTTTCTTTTACCAACATCCGGTAATTGGTAAAATTATATTTGTCTAGTAAGAGTAGGAAATGTAGGGAAAGTTTTTCTAGCTTCTGATAACATAAATGCCCTGGCCTTGATAATGGAATGATGGAAATGAAGTGTGCATTGTCTTTACCTTGTAAATTTGTTGGATATGTATCTAGTGGCACATTTTTTTTTCTGTTTTTTTCCTCTAAGTTTGTCTCTCCTCAAGATCAAACTGACAAAGTGTTTTCAGTTTACTTTTGAATGAACATAACTTATAAACTTTATTCCTTTTGGAGAACTAAGAGTAGACTAGAATGGAACGATTACTTTTCCACAAGTGGAAAATGGAACAAAGAACGTCCCTGAAGTCAATGAATTTGTGTCTTTAGAGATACCTCTTCCCTCCAATCCTAAATACCCCACTTCTGGAAACATATGTGGAATATGTAATGTCAAAAATCAAGCATCATATAGTATTTTTCAGTGCTATATGTTGCTGGAAAATTTTTAGAAATACTTTTCACATCTTGTAAAATTTTATTTTTAAATTTTAATAGTATTTCCATCTCGGCCTACTGATGATGAGTCGAGTAGTGATGAAACAAGTCATCAGCCAAGTCCTGCGATGAGAAGACGACGTGCTAGAAAGAAAACAATTTCTTGTTCAGAATCTGAGGATAAACCACCTAATGAACATGAATCTGACTCTTCCAAGGAACAGGTGCACCAGCACCACTTCACTAGTGGCCTCAACAAATGTATTATACTAGCTTTGGTGATTGCAGTCAGCATGGGTTTTGGACATTTCTATGGTAAGAATTAAGAATTAGTCTATTATGAGCCCGCTGATGATACAATAGAAAGAGCAGTTTACCAAGGTCTGTGTCCTACTTAGCAGTGTTTCTATGATTAATTAGAAGAATTAATGTGATTATGATACTTCAGCTCCTTGGGCTGTTTTTAAAATAGGACAATACCTATTAATAATGCATATATATGTATATGTATGTGGACATATATAAAACCTGTACCTCTCTCACAAGATTAATGTGATAGAATGGCCCAAATGATAGATGTGCCATGAAAAGTATTAAGTATTATGCATATATAAGGGCTTTTTAGTATTTTCATTGTATTTTATAAAAAGATTTGTCCTTTTTATAGGTAGGATTAAAAGTACAGATTTTTACTATAATTATAACTAATGTTATGAGAAAAATAATTATTATAGCAACTATAGTAATTAAATTAGTCAATCCTAGCATCATGCCCTTGGGAATAGTGTGAAGATCATGAACTATTTGTGAACTGCTTTTGAGACATTTGACTCATTGGAAATCTTGTACTAATAACTATTTCTTACTGTTTATGTGTAGGTATTATGTTTTGACTATAACTATTGCTGTGATTTAGTAAACTTTAGGATGATTCCTCATGACTTCCCCATATTTTAATATATCATCAGTTTTCCAGTGTACCAAATTGCTTATAAGGTGCATAACATCTATAATTTAAGTGAAACAGTGGAAGAAACTTCTTGAATACTTAGTCCTTTCTCTTAGGGTACCATTGTCAACATAATTAATACTGCTCAGCATTTTCTTTGTGTTCTAACAGTTTATATGACATCTTAAAATTGATAAGTGCTTCCCTCACTCATCTTGTGAGGTGTAGGTAGTACAAAGTATTAACTTCATTTTACAGCAAAAGCATATGGAGGTTCAGAAAGGATAAGTGACCTTCTTCAAGGTTACATAGCCAATAACTGAGAGATAAAATTTGAATAGTTATTTTAATTTCATCACATTGTATTGCCTCTTCCAAACAAAGAACAGAAAAGTTCAAAGTGCATACTGTCTCCTTTAACATTTGGAGTCTTCAGCAAAGAATTCAGATATAGTCAGAGGGTTAAAGGTGGGGAAAATTTGGGAAAAGATAATACTGGTAGAAGGGTTTGGATTTCCAAAATGAGCTCTTTGGAAAGGATATGACTATTAACTTTACTTATGTTTATATCCAATCTGTACTTTATTTTGAACCATATTCTCAGTTTACCAGGTAATTAAAAATTTTGCTGTATCAGGTCTAAAGTGCCTTTTTATAGGCAGTTGGGAGAGATATGTCTGCTTACTTTGTGGTTGGTTTAGCTTTCTTTGCATTCTTATCCTGCCAGCACAACAAGAATAAGTGGCTGCCAGCAAGCTATAGAAAGACATTTTTGGCAGTTCCAGTTGTAATGGACAGAAGAAATAGACTATTAATTACTTCACAGTTGTAAATCTTTATGTTGTATCTCTCAATTTTCAAGAGCTGCAGCTTCAGAATTGCCATAACTTTCACAATACAGATAATAGGATAGCAGATGAACTATTTCTGTTCAAAGAATGAACAGATTTCAGAGTGAGGTTGTCGTTTACTGAAACATGCCTGTTAGATAGCTTTCCAATGTACTTTAACAAGAAACACTTCCTAAGATAAAAATCAAGAAACTACTCCCTGCCCCTTCAATGGCAGCTAAAATAATTTTTTATTTTTTTGCTTTTTTGGAGGGGGGAAGGCAGAGCAGTTAGGGTTAAGTGACTTGCCCAAGGTCACATGGCTAGTAAGTGTTAAGTATCTGAGGCTAGATTTGAACTCAGATCCTCCTGACTCCAGGACCAGTGCTCTGTTCACTCTGACACCTAGTTGCCCCCAAGGTAAAGTAATTTGCAGTTCTGTTGAGTTAGGAAATAAACAGATACTATTTGGATTACCAGAAAAACTTTTTGTAGTACTAATAAAAGAAATTATATACTCCTAAATCGTCAGTGTATTGATAGATTGCTGTAGATCCTCGGGATTTAATTTCTTATAGATGCCTCTTAGTACATTGATGTCATTATGCCTACCTATTGTGAATTTTCAGAAGGACATATAGAAATGGGCTTCCAGATGGTTATTTACATAGAACTTTTTAATAGGGAGGGGAATGGTATATAAACCAATCTTTTTTTCCTCTGGATATTTTATATATATTCAACACGATACTAGTATAACTATGTAGTATAAAGAACAAAATTTATATATATTTTACTATAAAGCTACAGTCAGATAATCTCAACCTTTACTTTAAATATTTAGCTTAAAAAGTTATACCCTGTTATTAAAATTATTATATAACAAATGTTTTCAAGCCTAGTGAATGACCTGTCTTGAGTATTCCAAGCTATTTAAAACTTAGTACAATGATATTAGAATTTGAATACTCATTTGGAGCTTTTTATAATGGACTATGAACAGTATAGGTCAAATTAATAATAGCTGTCATTTTCATAGTGCTTTAAAGTTTGCAAAGCACTTTACACATATTATTTTATATTTTGTATATATGTATGTAGAGAAGGTAGGCTGGTATAGTGTATTTTAGAAGATCCGGGTTCAAATGCCACCTCTCACACAAACTTGATGTCCCTTATCTCCACTCCACAGCCTCCCATCACTCAACATGTATGTGCCTCAGGCAGCTCCCTTTGAATGACTAAATCACATACATAGCTTGACTGGGATTTGTGTTGGAGGAAGGCGTTTTCACACTGGGACTTCTCACTATAATTCTTGTTCCTTTGATCTCATGCCTGGCATCTTTCCCCTCTTTAATTCCTATTCATCCTTTAAAGGCCAGCTTATATCATTATTCCTCCAGAATTCCCTAGACTCTTTTCCCTCCTTCACCCCCAAATTATTAATGACAGTTCCCATCCCTTCCATCCTCTGAAGATATCCCTCCTCAGATACTTAACATATTTTCGTGTGTATGTATGTATATTTGTATATTGTTTTAACAGTTAACTGATGGACTTACTGGTTTTTATTTGAATAAAATGTTGTCTTTCCACAGGTAAACCTGCAGGTAATAAGAAATATCTTTTATTCTCTTGCCTAAAGAAAAATTTAATACCAGAAAAGATCAGAGTTAACAATTAACTCAAGTGGCTTTAAATACCCACACATTGCATGGCCTTTGAGCATTTGGTAAAAAATTTAAAATACTTAGAAATAAAAGGTACCTGTTCATTAAGAACTCTTTCCCTATTTTAAAAAAAATTATATAAATGGTATTTCAGTGCTTAGGAGTGGTAAAACATCCATATTTACCTGTATGTTTTCTATACTAATGTATTCAGAATAACCATAATAAGATTTGGCAACTAATTTTTCTGTAATTATGTCCTATGCTCCTAAATTCCTTTTTTGGTGATGAGAGTATGAGGATGACTATAATATAATGTAATGAGTAGAATGTAAAGTAATGAGTGACTTAAAAAAAAATACCAGAATTTATAAAGTCAAATAAGTATTGCTCTTCAAAATGATTACTGCTGGGAGACTGTATTTGTGTTCCAGTGCTGTTGCCATTGCTCTTTGAAGTTATCTGTAGAGACAGTTTGAGCACACATAAAATAAACAGATGAAACAAATACAATACTTTTAGTTTTCTCATTGGACCCAAACACTGTATGACCTAGATAGATTATCCATGACACTTGGCTATATTCAAAACTTAAATTCATGCTCAAAAAGGGCATACATTTGAATATCTGTTGGAAATGTTCTAAATAGCATTCTACAGTCTCTGCAGACTGTTCCAGAAAAGAAATTCCAAAAATACTTTTGTTCCAGTGGCGACATCACTGGAATAGATAATGTACCCTCACGGATTACTTTCAAGGAAACACATATTTGAATGTAGAAAGTTCTGGTGTATTTAGGCACTTAACTGCAAAATCCAATCCACCCAAATTCTCTAATATAGTCTTAGTGGATTAGTGGTCTGAATGTAGGATACATCTCCAAAATAAAGTCTTTGAAATAAAAAAATAATATAGGTGTCCCCTGAAAATTAATGCCATGTATATCTTCCATGACCATAGTCAGAAGAAACATTTATTATTACTTACCATCTCCTATTTGATAATCCATCATCCTGTGGCTTAATTTAAGTATCGTTCAGTGTTCTATGCTTGACCCTTGTCTTTTTCCTACACTCTCACCTTTGTTGATGATGTCTACTCTGACCTTATCCATTACCTTTCACATATACATACATATATATGTATATTTCAGATCTATATCCAACCTATTTCCAGAACTAAATCCCATATTTGTAACTTTCTGCTGCATAGCTCTATCTGTATACTTAATAGAATAGACACCTCAAATTCAATGTATCCCACTATAGCAAAATTTCACAAATTGCATAAATAGGATTGCATGTAGTTCAGGATATTAAGTTTGTGCAAAGATAACAAATATATAGGATGTAGGTACCAGTGTCTTGGAGCTTATAGTCTAATGCAGATATAAGATACACATACTTAAATACAAGGTTCTATGGTTGTATCAGTTTGGATGGTTTCTCCTGATACGCAATTTATCACCCATCCTTGCCTGTCTTGTGTGACTTTCTCCATGTTATCCTATAAATTCTCCATAGTGCATTATTAGAGGGTTTCCTCACATTTTCTTCACTCATACTACTGAGTACTTGGACTGTCCATTTGCCATCCTGCATCCTCTCTTCATGAATGGCCAATCTTCTTTTTCTGTTATATATTTTCCTGATAACATCCTGAACTCTTGCTTTTCAAAGTTCCTCATTTATGATATATTGCAGCCTGCTTGTACCCACCAGGTGCCTTCTCCATTACTCTCTGAATGATAGTAATTTTTGATTCTTTGGATACTGTATGTTTCACTTATAAAATAAGATATACATAGATCATTCTAATAAAGAAATGAATTAGAGAGGCCTGAGGGGGACTGGCATTGTCATTACTGATTAGAGTGTGGGGAGAAAAGTCACCAGGAAAGACTTTATAGGGGAAGAATTATGTGGGTTGAACTTTAAACTATGTTTAAACAATAGAAATTTAAAAGGGGGAAGGAAAGACATTCTAAGCCTAGGGAACTTTGTGATCAAATGCACAACAATCCAAAAAAGTACAGAGCACATTGAGGGAACAGAATAGTAATTTCATGGAAAATAGAACATATATGGGAGTATGATCATAGAATCACAGATTTAGAACTGGAAGGGACCTTAGACATAATAATTTATGTTAGGATATTTGCAGTGAATTAGGGGTATAGAGATATAATTGATAGAACTCGGCAAGCAGTTGTATATGAGAGATGCGAGAAAGGATCTGGGCCACTCCTTTGCTCTTAAAAATAACTATGACATGTCAGAGATTGAGAAACACCATGGCTTAATGGATATTGTGCTTTCTTGAAAATCTAGTTGCCAGGAAAACCTAGGCTCAGGTCTTGCCTCTGATATAAA
Source organism: Pseudocheirus occidentalis (assembly GCA_028646575.1). Lineage (NCBI taxonomy): Eukaryota > Metazoa > Chordata > Mammalia > Diprotodontia > Pseudocheiridae > Pseudocheirus > Pseudocheirus occidentalis. Next base: position 131,694,217 of record CM053598.1, on the reverse strand, counting down.
CTTCTGTGAGACCCTGGACAAGTCACTTAATTTTCCAGTACTCTGGACACTGATAACTGTAAGTTACAGAGAAAGTTCTGACCTGCATTGCTAGAGAGAGGTTTCTTTATCTGGGAGTTCCCTGTATAGATGAAATCACAAGTTCATTTCATCCCTATTCTTATGTCAGATTTAACATCAGGGTTTCTAATGTGGAGTACTAAGTTATTGGCATTGATAAAACTTACCCTCCTTACCCTCCATGTCTAGTCAAATGCTATATACTTTTCATTCTACTCCAAAAACCTATCTTGAATCCCTTCTTCCTTTCCATTCTCACTGAAACCACCCTAGTTCATTCCCTAATTTCTTATCACGCTATCATAATGGCCTGTTAACTGGTCTTCCAGTCTCTCTTTATTCCCTTTCCAGTCCATCTTTCTCATCATTGACCAAGTCATCTACACAACTCCCTGCTGTGATCAAGTTGTCTTTCCAAAAATTTTTTTACTGCCTCTGATTCCATAGGCCTATAGAACAATCTATTCAGTACTACTCTTTTTTTTTTTTTTTGGAGGGCAGTTGGGGTTAAGTGACTTGCCCAAGGTCACACAGCTAGTTTTTGTGTTAAGTGTCTGAGGCCAGATTTGAACTCAGGTACTCCTGACTCCAGGGCCGGTGCTCTATTCACTGCGCCACCTAGCCGCCCCTTCAGTACTAGTCTTCATCTTGGCATTTAAAGCCCTTCAAAAGTTTGCTCCATTCTACTGTCAAATCTCATATACTGTTCTACTTGATGTCTGACAGTTGAGCCATCTGAACTTTTGGCATGTTCACCATTCCTATTCTGCCTTCTCCTTGTTTCCATACATTTTGCTCCTGTTTATACTTGATTCTTGGAATGTATTCTCCTCAATCTACATTTGTTAGAATATTTCCCTTTTTTAAAGGCCCTATTCAAGAGCAACCTCTCAATCAAGTCTTCCTTTCCCCCATTCTTCCCCATCCTGCTCCTCCTTGAAAGCAATTTCTTCCTTCTCAAAAATTCTTCTAACATTTTGCCCTTGACTTAGAATTGTATGTCCTTTGTACTTTACGTATTCTGCTTTCTTCACAGTTATTTGTGAATGTGTGTTTTGTCATAGTTTGTAAGGTCTATTATTCTATTAGTCTAATTAGTTTTAAGGTCTGTTCTCAGCTTTGTAGCTATCACAAAGAATAATTTCTATGTATATACATAGAATACTGGGAGAATAGGAGGTTTGGGGTAAAACATATAGATATATAGCAGGGGGAAGAAGAAGAAGAGATTATAAAAGAAAAACAGAATAGAATTTGTATAGTTTTACAGTTTTGACTTCTGGTGAAGTTCATATTAGCTCAGTTTACTTGTCTAGTAATTACTAGTGTCTGGGGGTTTTTTTTGGCAAAGATTCTGGAGTAGTTTGCCATTTGTTTCTCTGTCTCATTTTACAGATGAGGAAACTAAGGCAAATAGGGTGAAGTGACTTCCCCAGGGTCACACAGCTAGGCTGGATTTGAACTCAGGAAGACCCGAGTTCAAAATTGAGTTTTAAGATGGAGAATTAAAAAATGTCTGATAGACAAGTTAGTGGTGCCTGCCTAGAGATCAGGAGAGAGGATAAGGCTGTCTCTATAGATCTGAGAGTTATTTGTGGAGGAAATGGAAACTATGTAGAGAGGAGAGAAGAGGACGAGAGAGAGAGAGAGAGAGAGAGAGAGAGAGAGAGAGAGAGAGAGAGAGCCTTTGTGTACACCTACAGTTAATGGGCATAAGATGGATAATAAACCAGAAAAGTATACTAAGGAGGAATCAGAAGGGTAGGAAGTGGAACCAGGAGAGAACAATGTCACAAAAAGCCAAAGAGGAAAGAGTATACAGGAGAGGGGAGGGTGCTTGACAATGTCAAATGCAGAAATTTAGAGGACAAAAACTGAGAAAAAGCCATTTGTTTGGTAATTAAATCATTGGGAATTTAGGACTAGAGTTTGTTGAAGGATGAAGCCAGAAGCCAGATTGCAGAGGGTTAAGAAAGTGAGAGGAAAGGAAGTAGAGGTGCTAATAGGAACCTTTCTAAAAGGATTTACCTGAGGAGAGGAAGGGAAATAGAAAATGATAGGTAGAGGCAATGTTATAATCTTAGTGAAGGCTTTTTTTTTTAAAGGAAAGTAGGGATTTGGAATTTCCTGTAGACAACAGAAAGGAAGCAATAGACAGGGAGAGATTGAAGATTAGATAGAGGTAGGATTATAGTGAGGGTGAACTACAGAAGACAGAAGGAGAGGCAATCAAGGATATATGTAATTTAAATATTTTTGAAATCTGTAGTTTTTACATGACAGAAGTTTTGGTTTTTCATTTGTCTTGGGTTCAAGGTAGCCTTCCTCCATAAACTTTTTAAAATATTTATTTTTAGTTTTCAGCATTCACTTCCATAAATTTTTAAATTTTCTTCCTCCTACCTCTCCAAGACAGATTGCAATCTGCACTCTTGCAATACATTCTGATTAAACATATTTTCACATTAGTCATGTTGTATAGAATTATAATGAATGGGAAAAACCCCGAGAAAGAGAAAAAAAAACCAAAATCAAAAAAGAAAATACTCTGCTTCTTTCTGCATTCTGACTCCATAGTTCTTTCTCTAGATGTGGCTGGCATTTTCCATCATGTATCCTTTGGAATTATTTTAGATCATTGCATTGCTGAGAAAAGCTAAATCTATCAAAATCAGTCATCAAAGACTATAGCTGTTACTTTTTACAATGTTCTCCTGGTTCTGCTCCCCTCACTCAGCATCAGTTCAAGTAAGTCTTTCCAGGTTTCTCTGAAGTTTGCCTGTTCATTGTTTCCTGTAGCATAGTAGTATTCCTTTACATTCATACAACACAACTTGTTTAGTCTTTCCCCAAATGACAGGCATCACCTTCACATGAATCGTTTTTAAGACATTATGATGTGATAATAATATGAAGAAATGGTATTATTTCAGGCCAAAAGAACTCTAAGTTTTCATATTCAAAGCCTATGGTCAATCCATTGGTTGACATGAATCAGTTAGGGAGGCATTAGGTAATTTGTGTTAGTAAGGATTTTATACAATGTTATTATAGACACATTGGCACATCATAGACCAGTCTTAATCACCTCTCATTAAGCAGTACTAATTGCAACTAGAAATTGGGATAGAGTTTAAGTTAAATTAACACCTACTCTATAGGGGGTGTTAAATTGTTTTATCGTTTTCTTTCTCCATCCATCTTTGTAAACTGAGCCTGGTGACTTGAATTGTTTTTATCAAATTAAGTCTCCATATTTCAGTACAGCAGTCCAGAAGTTAGTTTTTGGTAAAAAAAAAATATATATATATATATATATATATACACACATATTGTTAATCATCTTTGGTAGTCTGAAAATGTTTTTAGCTACCATGAAGCAATTTTTCATTGGTTTGTTATGAGTTTTCTAGGATTTGGTTTTAATTAGATTACAGGACATTTCCAGGTAGCTCAATAAGTCTGACTAGACTAGACAGAGTATGAAAAGAATTATTTTATGAATGACTGCTGAAATTAACAGATGATTGTTTTGTTTTTCTGTATTCTTGGCTGGTATCTGACACTAGTTCTTATCAGGTTAAATCAATCTGTTGATTCTGCAAAGTAACCTAAATTAGCCCATAAAAAGTCCTATAGAAAATGACCCCTTATTCTTTTTATTAATAAAAAGGACTAAATTTGACACACATTTGTTAAACTTCTGTTAAAGACAAGATGCTAAAGAAAGAGGAGAATGGAATAAGTATTAAGTACAAATAGCACAGTAGTAAATGCTTTACAAATATCTCAACGGAGAGACAAAAAACAGAAAAAGTTAAGATAGTCCCTGATCTCAATGAATTTATGGGATTTTAGATTTGGAAGTATTCTTGGAGATCATCCCCCAGCATTTTAAATAAGAAAATTGAGAACCACCAAGACTGGCTTAAGATTACACAGATGTTAAGTAGCAAAGTGACACACTGCTCATCCGACTCCAGAAGTGGGTTGTTTTTGTTTTTGATATGACACGCTACCTCCCCCTATCCCAATCTCTTAAAAAGTTGAAATAAAATAATGAAAAAGAACCTATTATTATTAACAGGGAGTTGGCATAATGTAATTGAAAGAATACTTGACTACAAGACAGTACACCTAGGTTTTACACCTCTGTGAAGTATGTAATATGTGCTCTGTGAAGAGCATATGTAATTTAATTTCTCTGGTCTTTGGTGTTTTCACGTCTCAAATGAAGGGGCTGATTAGGCTGGATGATCTCTAACCTCATGTCTAGCTTCAGTTTTTTTAAAAAAATTAATTTATTTGTTTATTTACTTTTAGTTTACAAGATTCAGTTCTGCAATCCCTTGAGTTTCAAATTTTCTCCCCTCTCTTCCCCTCCCCCTCCTGTCCCCATCATGGCGGCAATCAATCAAGTATAGGATCTGCAAATACATTAGTCTGGTTATGTAGAAGGGTTGTAGCCAATGGAGTGAACAATGGGAAAGAAGAAACAAAACCAAACATGGAAAAGAATGAGAGCATCCAGCTTGAGTTTTAAGTAAATATGTGTTGTTACAACATAAAATATGATTTACTTTTCATTATGGGACAAAATGTTAAAAAGATGGAAAGAGTTTCCTTGTAAGTAAAACTGATATATTTGGGGGGATTAAAAGGAAGTCAGAAGCAAAAGAATGGTAATAGATAGATGAACATTTTAGGTGTTTCTGTACTGGAAAAGGTAAATGAAAAAGGTACACAAATCAGTTATACTTGATTAATATTAAACTTTTTACTTGACCGATAGGTCTTTTCTGGCATTTTTATTTAAGTCCTTTACTAAACTATATCATAATTTCTTGCTTTATTCTATTACTTTATTACTCTCCTCTCTAACCTTCAAAAAGAAAAAGGAAAAATATTAATGAAAATAGCAATCAGTTACCGATGCAACATCTTGTTGCTTCCTGCAAAAGCACCTAGATTAAAAATGAGTTGTTTACCAAATGCATTTTTTTACTCTATTAAATTGTGGGATTTTTGTATGCATGAAGCATGAAGCAGCATGTGTGTAGCATGTATGTCTAAGCAGTTTGCATAGTATATTTTAAAGTAGATAAATATGTCAGCTTTTATTTAGTCTAAGCTCTTTCTGACTTCTGAGAGGACAGTAGAGCTGTGGCTTTACTAGGAGTCCCATAACTGGGGATTTACATGGAACCCTACCAAAATGAATTTTTAGTGGAATTGTGATAATATTTGGTGGTTTTTCCCCTTCCCTGTTTTTGGGCTGCATCTATAACATATATAGTATGGAGAAACAGACCTGAAAATTAAGTTGTATTTCCATTCTTGGCTTATATTGCAAAGAGATAGCATGCATACCTCAGAAATACCACAGGTTTGGTTCCAGACCACCACAATAAAGCAAACATCTAAATAAAGCAAGTTACAGGAATTTTTTTGTTTTCCCATGCATATTAAAAGTTATGTTTATACTAAGTTGTAGTATATGAAGTGTGTAATAGCATTATGTCTAAAAAATGCACATACCTTAATATGTATTATATTTTGTTATGTCTCAAAACCAAATTATAATATATATATATATAATAAATAATACAAAAATAGTATAAAAATGCTAAACATCATCTGATCCCTAAGTGAGTCAGAATCTTTTTGCTGGTAGGTGGTCTTACTTTGATGTTGTTGGCTGATGACTGATGTGGGTGGTGATTGCTGAAGGTTGGGGTGTCTGTGGCAATTTCTTAAAAGAAGACAACAATGAAGTTTCCCCGAGTCCTACTTTTCCTTTCACTTGAACGCTTAGAGGCCATTGTAACGTTATTAGTTGGCCTAATTTTGGTATTATTGTGTCTCAGGGAATGGGAGACTGGAGGAGAGGGAGAGAGATGGGGGAATGGCCAGTTGGTGGAGCAGTCAGAACACATGCAACATTTATTAATTAAATTTGCTATTTTCTATGGATGTGGTTCTTGGCACCTCAAAACAGTTACAATAGTAACTCCAAAGTTTACTGATCACAGATCACCATAACATATATTAATAAGGAAAAAGTTTGAAATATTGAGAAAATTAGCAAAGTATGACACAGAGATATGATATGAGCACATGTTGGAAAAATGGAGCCAACAGACTTGCTCCACACACAGTTGCCACAAACCTTCCATTTATTAAAAAAAAAAAGGAATATCTGCAGAGTGCAATGAAACGAGGTATATCTGTATAAGACTGAACTTTTTGGGCCTCATTTTCTGCCTATGTAAAAGGAGAGCAATACTACTTTCTTCCTCACAGAGGTTTTCAAAAACAAAACACTCCCAAATCAAACCCTATAAGTTGTTTTGTTGTCATAAAAAAAATCACTCTCCTGTGAGTGTACATGAAAAGTTAATAACATTTAACTTAGCTTATTCTCCTTTGTCATTAATGAACATTTAATCATTCAGGAACCTCATTTATCCAGATGCCAAGCCACCAAAAGCTCAGATAACTAGAATTTTTCAAGTACTGTATTCTGACATACATTTAAAAAAAAATCTTTCTGATGAACTTAAACAGATGAATATTTCAATATATTCAAAACAGATGAAAAGTAATGTCTTAAGCTAACCGTGTTGACAGTTTAAGTATATTTTAAACTTAACATAATAACAAAACCTGCCTGTGTTCCCCACTTAATACACAAAGAACAGAAGGAAGTTTTATTTCACTGATTCCTACTCCCCTTTTTTTGCAGTCACTACATACAGACTATATTCCTGACTACAAATAGCATTCTTTCCACAAAAAGAACACTTGAGCAAAACCAGAAAGAAAAAACACATTGTTCATGTCTGTACATATACTGACACAGAGTTTATAATGGTGATGATGAGATATAAAATCTTCCATTTTCTTTTTAATCAAATATTAAATTATGTTCAGCATACTTTTAGTAATTATAATTCTTTTTCTTTTATCAATTCTTGAAAATTGTGAATTACAGGATACATTAACATTTAGTTTACTAGGACACCAAATTTTCTTACTACAGTCTGGATAAATGGGGATTTTACTGTCCTTTGGGTAAAATAGTTGATTTTTAAAATGGAAAAATGAAGTTATAAATTATAAAGTTTTGTTTGATTTACATATAAAGAGGAATTAATATTGTTTTAGGCACCATTCAGATTCAAAAACGTCAGGAACTAGTCAGAAAGATACACACGGAAGAATTGAATGGTATGAAGGATTACCTTTATCAGTGTCAGCAAGAACAAGGGTCTTCTGGTGATAAGGTGGGTATAATATTTCCTCTAAATTTTTTTAAAGTTATGAGCATGCTACATAAACAAAAACTTTTGAAGGTAGGGCATTTGCAAATAGAGTATAAGACTAACATAAAATAATTTATAAAAACAAAATTTAATTGATAACATACACGTTGGTAATTAGAATAAGTACTTTATTGACTAATTAGCATACCAGACATTGCCATCAAATGGCCTTAGTTGTCTACATAAAACTAGTACTGCTCCTACTACTTTATTATAACTATTTGGCTCACTTAGGAGTCTTTAATAACTCCTCTAGGACTAATTATCTTTCCAGTTTCTTAATACCACCGATACTTGATAATTTGTAGTATTTTCTTCCCCTTGAAATGTCATTGACTAAAAATACAGGTTTTCAGTTAAACCATGATATGACCAACAAACCCTCCACTGAAGTCTTACTTTAATGCCTCTTCATGGTATAGAGACCTATGATTTCTGAAGGCTGTGCCAACAGCGTACCTTGAAGACACTAAGGGTTTCAGAGTGGCACATAAAAAGGAAAAGCATTTTGAGCACAAATTGTTTCATACTAACCTCATTCATGTGGAATGAATTAAGTAGGGAGATCCTTCAGAAGATATTTCCTAAGTTCTGTGGATATGTTAGGTGGGTAAAATAAATGTGTAGATAAGAGTACTGCTATACTTCACAAAGTTTATGAACCCAAGCCTTCATCAAAATGTACTTTGTGTTAAGGGAAGTTTGCTAGTATTTTATACATAAGCTTTTATCCACTTATCCACTTTATCCATTTGAAAGTACAACTGGTTTTATGTACAGCTGCTCCCCCAAATTCTCTGTCAGGCCTTCTGATGGGCCAAGATAAGTGATTGGTTCTTCCAAGTTCTCAACAAAGATGCAAGATGTCTGTCCGTAATATCTTCTAGCTGTGGAAAGCTTCTCTTGATTATGTGGTAAACTTCTTGAGATGTTCCTCAAGCAGAAACACTTTCTTTCCCAAAGGGTGTTAGCTGGCTGTAAGTCCTGCTTCTAGACTTAGCAGTAGTTGCTACTTAGGCAGATAAGTAGCCTGCTATGCCCATGCTGCCTTGCCAGCATTTGGAAATTTCTTCCTTTGTCATTTAATGTTAAAGGAATCTGGTAGTGGTTGAGTAGAACCAGCAGAGGTGACAACAAACAAGTGGATTAGTGTGTGAAAGTGACTTTGTGGGTATACAAGTTTACATGTTGTAACAAAAACAAAGAGGCAGGGCTCATTCTGAGCATTTGACCTTTTATTTTTTTTCATCATCTTCACACATATATGCCTCCCCCTCCACACAGTTAAAATTAAGTGAGGAAAGTTAGTAATGATAAGGTTTCTCTATTAATATTACATATTAAAATGTTGGGAGCTATAATACGGCCTGCCAGGAGATTTTGTTTAGGTTGGTAACTATGGTAGTTAAATGTAAATAAATGACATATGAATATTAATCATTAGAAGAATTATTCATTATATTTCTAGGCTTATTATAAAATTCTTATACTGTATAGCATGTGGCAAAAATAAACATTGCTTAGAGTTATAATAAAGGTTACAAAGTTTTTCTTTAATATCTATAGATAAACAATATTGAAGTCTTTATTTAATACCTTTTTTTTCTTTTTAAAAATGTTAGTCACTGAGAGAAAATCTTGCGTCATGTTTGAGGCTTACTGAGGTAGAGAAGATAGCCTTTGAAACACAGAAGAAAAGCCTTGCTACAGAAAACCAGCATTTAAGAATGTCTCTGGAGAAGGAAGAAAAAGCTTTTTCCTCCTTACTGGAAGAGTTAAGGAAACTAAGGGAACAGATTCGGAATTTGGAAGATAAAGAAACAAGTACTGAATTGATAGTTTCTGAAAATCAGAAACTTAAACAGCATTTAGAAAAAGAAAAGCAAAAGACTAATAGCTTTCTCAGTCAGAAAGAGACTCTCTTGGCTGAAGCACAGATGCTAAGGAAGGAACTAGAAAAAGAACGACAAACAACCATTGCCTTAAGGGAAGAACTGGATCTTTTAAGCAGTAAGCAATCATCAGGTGATGCAGATTCTCCCAATACACTGACTGAAAATAAGGAAATAGAAATTTTACGAGGAAGATTAACAGAATTGGAATGGAAGCTAAACTTTGAACAACAACGATCGGATTTGTGGGAAAGATTATATGTTGAAGCAAAAGATCAAAGTGGAAAACAAGAAAACGGTGAGAAAAATAAAGGTAGCAAGGGAACTAACAAGGGTAAGAAGTCTAAAGATACTTTGTTTGGTTCGGTTAAGGAAACTTTTGATGCCATGAAGAATTCAACAAAGGAGTTTGTAAGGCACCATAAAGAAAAGATTAAACAGGCTAAAGAAGCTGTTAAGGAAAACTTGAAAAAATTTTCAGATTCGGTTAAGTCTACTTTCAGCCATTTCAAAGATACCACCAAAAATATCTTTGATGAAAAACGGAATAAAAAATTTGGAGATAAAAGAGATGAAGCTACTAAAAAAGCAAAAACTGTTTATCGTGAATATCTGCATCCTCAACCTAGACCTACACCTTCCAAAAACATGTATCCTAAAAACCCCAGCGTGGCAAGATCAGGAAGAAAACAAAAGTCAGTTCAGTTTGAAACATTTGGGAAGAACACAAATTCACAGAAATGTAGCACGAGCCAAGACTCAGTAAAAAATGGCCACTTTTTAAAAAACCCTCCTGATTTGTTTGAATGTGGTCATCAGAAAAAACCACCAGTTCAGTTTGAAACGTTTGGTAAAAACACAAACTCCCAGAAAGGTGCCACTGATAAAGACTGTGTGAAAAATTATCACCATCTAACAAAAGGCTGTTCCAGTGTTTTTGAATGTGCTCATCAGGAATCTATTAGCCTTTTCAACAGAGTATTAGACCCTGTAAGAATAGATGAATTTAATCAGTTAATGCAAAGATATGTTCAACAAGAAGTAAATGACTTCCATCACTGGGGAGAACTTCAGCAATTCATCAATAAGTTTTTCCATAACAGTGTCTTTATTCATGATCAGATGTTGTTCACTGACTTTGTTAATGATGTTAAAGATTATCTTGAAGACATGAAGGAATATCAAGTAGATAATCATGGAGTGTTTGAGGATTTGGATGACTATATATATAGACATTTCTTTGGTGACACATTTTCCCCTCAGTATGGACCCAGGTTGGTTTCTATAGTACCATGTGATTGGAATAGCTTTTGAATATTATAGATAGCTACAGATTATAGAATTTTATTTATAATGTTAAAAATTGAAATGAGCAGGTTTTTTTCCTACTAGATAGAAATTTCTGCAGGTAGTTCCAGGTTGAATTATGGACACAAAAAATATTCTGTCTTAAAAAATATTGTCAAAAATGTAGAATCCTGAAATTTGTTTTTCTCCTTCCCCTAATATATAAATGAAATTTTATTAGCATGTTTCTTTAAAAACCATCCAGAATCTTACATTTATATACAGAATGGTATTTTGAACATACTTATTTTATAAGACTATAAAAGCCCCAAGTTTAAAATATAGCTTATAGAAATCTGTTCCTGGTTTTTTATTCACACTGTAGATGCTATGATGCCTCCCTTGTCTTTTGTCAAAACAGTTAACATTTTTCTGCTTTTCATTTTCACTGGTGAAAAAACATGGACATTCTTCACTGAAAATCCTTAATTTCGGATTCTTACATTAGAATGACAATTGAATAAGAGGATACAGATGGGTCAAGTTTCTCCTCCCAAAAAGGAGAATCTGCTAGACAGGTTTTCAGTAACATCCTCTCTGTTTCTGTTATTGCACGTTTATAAGTATTTTGGAAATGAAAAATGGAAAGATTTGAGACCTACCTGAATAATAGAGATAATAGAGACCTTTTCTTTTCTGTGTATATTTCCTTCAATGTGGTTTCTCTACCAAAAAGAAGGAAACATAGTTTTCCCTAAGTAGCCCAGTAATTTTTTATTTGACTTTGTAATTGATTGAGGATATTCATGTTTTAGCATCATCCCCTGATTATTTTACATTTCTTAACCATACTGTGTGATTAATTTTTGAAATATGAATTTCAAGGCATACTTGCTATTCCAACAAAATTACTAATCTCAATTTAAGTTCAGATGGTTCTTTAGTCATTTTCAGTTCATTGATTTAACTATTACTTAAGGTTACATGCATACAATGAAATATTGAGAATTTTGCATAATTAGACTGGGTCATGTAACTACTAATGAAGACAGGATTTACTAAATATGTTAATTATGTAAAGGAGATTTCAATGAATGTTTAACGGAGAGCTTCAACTTCTAGAGCTGCCTTGAATACCTTAAAAGCAAATGATGAGCTATAAACAGCTGATAACGCTGTGTCACCCTAACATGCTAAAACAATTTCCCTAAGGAACTCTTAAGAGACAAAATTTTGCTGCCTTCCAACATTTATATTGTCAACAAATAGTTATGAACATCTTCCGTATGCCTAGGACCTGAGGTTACGTAAGAACACATGGTGCCGTATAGAACTTTTAAGGGGAAGGAATAAGCATTTATTAAATATAGTATGCCAGGCACTGTGCTAAACTCTCTACAAATATTATGTCATTTGATCCTCATAAGACTTGGGAAGGTAGGTGCTATTTTTCACCTCCATTTTATAATTGAGGAAACTGAGGCAGAGAGCAGTTAAGTGACTTGCCAAGGATAATATAGCTAGTAGGTGTAATGAGGCTGGATTTGAACTTGCATCTTCTAGACTCTAAGCCCAGCAATCTATTTGCTGTACCACCTAGCTCTTAATCTAATTGCATTGGGAAGTAGGCATTGTCTTTATTTTACAAGTGAAGAAACTGAGGCAGACCAAGATTCAGTACCTTGCTCAGTAGTGTGCAAGAGAGGAAGTAGAACTTGTACCTAAAGGAGTAGGAGAGAAAAGACTAAAGTTGGAGTGAAACAAGATAATAGTAGTAAGGGGTGTGAGCATGGTTCACAAAAATGGGTTAACTTGACTGTATGTGAAGGTTCATGATGGGAAGTCATGAAAGAGAAGTTTGATTAGGTAAATATTAGTCCATTGGGGAGTCTTGGCAAATGACAGGCTTAGAAACTTGGACTTGGTCCTTTAAGGAGCAGATTCTTAAAACCTAAATATGGTGAGAGGGTTGTTTTGTGGAAAGATTATTTGAACTGTTGGGGAGGAAGGCTCATGTGCATAGAGAGTCGAGGCAGGTAGAAGAGTTTTTAGGTTATCATAGTAATCCAGGCACAAAATATTCTTTCCAGTAATAAGCTGTAATTCTTTTAAGAATTAGTAAGATTTCACGATTTTTAACACATCCTTTTTAGAATTTAGCTTTTTAAAAATGGGTTGTTTGTTTAAATCATAATGGTCTTTCAATATGCCTTTCCCCCTTAATACCCAGTGAAATAGCTCCTATTAACAAAGATTATGAAAGGGTAAGGGGTAAGCAATTCAGTAAAACTTACACATCAAATTAATTTGTCTATAGCTGGCAATATTCTGCTCCCATAGTTCTTTACTTCTTTAAGGAAGGGAGCTGCATTTTCTCATCTCTTTTGTGGGGCCAAGTATGGTCATTTATTGAAGATTTTTAACTAAGATTTTCTCCTTTTATTTTTTAATAAATCCTCATTTAAGCCAAGAAAATATAAAGATTACTTAGATGGCTTTTCTATTTTTAATCAGAATTCATGCTGTGAAGATTCATTTAAGGAAGGGACAAGGAGGTTAAAAGAATGGTATTAGAAAAATATTCATGAAGAAATATAATTAATATATTATAAAACTGGGTATTTCAGGGATAATTTTTAAGTGTTTAAGCCACTTAGTGATATTAGTATCTTTTTTTTCCAGAGGGTTATTTAAAATTTAATGGAGAAAAATCTTTATTTTCTTTTCCCTAATTTTAAAGGATTTTTTTTCTAACATAGAAAAAAATGTGTTTACTGCTTTCAGTCGCCCTGATAAAAAGCATCGTATGGTTAATATTGAAAACTCCAGGCACCGAAAACAAGAGCAGAAGTACCCTCAGCCACAACATTATAAGAGGGAAGGTAAATGGCATAAACATGGTCGAAGTAATGGAAGACACACGGCAAATCTTGAAATAGAATTGGGGCAGTTACCTTTTGACCCAAAATATTGAACGTGATTAATTAAATTAGATGACTAAGAGAATTGTAGATTTTCTCTGTTCAGTATTGAAAACTAAAACTGAAGTTACCAAGAAGTCAATGTCTTTCATCTCTAATTATCAGTTTGGTGAATTTTACACTGTTAACTCAAAAGCATCCATCAAAGCTTACTAACTTGCATTTTCTTTGTAGTTTAGCTCTCTGCTGAATACTTTTTGGCAATGGAAATAAGTTTGGTTGTAGTTTTACCTTTAGGGGAAGCCAGCATGCAATAGATTTTGTGCATGAAATGAAGTTTCCTTTTGTTGTAAGGTAAGACAAGGTCAAGTTATATATGACAAACTATAATTAACACTGATGTTTGTTAAATTTGGTGTTGAGCTGCCTTGGAATGGAATTTCATCTCTGTTAATGTTTTATAAACTTGCTTCTTGTCTTTTCTTTGGGTTCAAGAGCCCAATGACTTGTGAAGAATTTGCTGCCTTCTAAGTGAGCTTGCTGACTTGTTCATTTGTGAAATTTCTTGCACATCTCAATATTGTGGAAGGAAAAATAAAACTACACCACGGGGAAAAAGGTCTTTATTGACAATGTAGCATTGTTAAATATGTGATTTTACTGTTCTTCTAAGAAAATGTCTTTGATCTCATCTAAAGGGGGATCATACAATGTCACTTGGTAAGAGTGGCTCATAGTAGTTGTTTGCTATTTCCATAAAACTTGTCCAATTTTTAAAAAAATTCAAAAGTTCTAATATTTTCACTAGTAAATACAATTTCTGCAAGAAAGACATACCATTTGAACTCGACTTTTAATTTCTACTTCCTTTCATAAATATATATATGGCTTCCAGTTCGGCCTTCAGGCAAGTGAGTGTGGAAGATAACAGCAGTTCTCTTGTAGCTATTTGTAATTAGAAAGGTCTTTATTTCCTATAAATGTAAAATATATTTAAAAAGTTATCTTAAGTATATTATCACATTTGAATTGAAAAATTTTGAAAGAGACCTGTTTTAGTTGCTTAAGTACATTAATCTGGTTTTTCCCCCCAGCAACTTTTAAATTCTAATAACCAACATAGTAAATCAGTTTATTTGATAAAAAATAGACTTCAGGGGATTTTGATCAATTTTTGTTAGGAAGAAAAAAAAGCCAAGTTAAAGTGACTTGGTTGAGGTATGATAGTACCTTTAAATATCACTTATATGAGTGGGAGTTTTAGATTAACATACCTTGGCAAAGCATACCTACCCCAAATCCTCTCATTTTACTCACCTCTTCTAAAACGCTGAAGATGATTAAGTGAGTAGGCAGTAATGTATTACTGGAAAACTCTTGATTTAACCAACTTAATGGATTTAAGTAAAATTCATCTGCTTCATCAAGATAATTCTCCTTTCCAGTCAAATCTGGGGGACACTGAAGAAATCTCATTGGAAGTGGACAGTGTACATGGCTAAGGGGAAAAATTTTTTTCAAGAGGATTAAAGAAAATGTGGAGAATATTCAAATTGCCCTGAGGCTAAGCTCATTTCATAGCATTTATCAAACTGGGGCTCTGTTTAAGCTTTGGAGGGAAAGCCTAGAGTCACTCTTATTTTTTTATTGTAAACAAAACAATATAAAATCTAAATGAGTAAGTTTTCTACTTTATTCTCCCCTTGGTTTCATTTCAAGCAAATATCAAGTTGAATTTAATGCAAATTAAAATAAACTTTGGTAGAACTAATTGTTCATTGATGAACTGTGTAGCAACAAAAAGTCCTTTAGCGTATAAAAATTATCTGTCATGCAGTTTAAGGTGGATTTTAACCAATATGCATTTCTTAAATAGTGAAAGCAAAAAT
This sequence comes from Pseudocheirus occidentalis, assembly GCA_028646575.1. NCBI lineage: Eukaryota > Metazoa > Chordata > Mammalia > Diprotodontia > Pseudocheiridae > Pseudocheirus > Pseudocheirus occidentalis. The sequence goes on along the minus strand of CM053598.1, from coordinate 131,678,843 downwards.
TAAACCTCAATTTCTCTAGTAATAATATAATGCAGAAATATTTCACACCACAGGTATACTTTACATTATATAAGCCATGGATTTCTTTAATTGCTTGTAAAATTTTGTAATAATAGTGATTTATCACTATTCCCATTGACTTTTATAATTTGAAATATCTCTTACAATTCCTGTCTCATGGGACAAAGTGGAAACCAACAAACATTTGCAAAACAATGTGAGGAAATGGGAATAAAGTCATTTTAACAAAAATGGGAGTGTATCAAATTGCTAAGGGATAGTAAATAGGAGAGGGCTAAGGACAAAGCCTCAGAAAATGCCCATATCTAGAAGAGGTTGAACCAGAGAAGAACACTGAAAGTTTAAGAAAGGACAAAAGCAGGTGAAGAAGGATAAAGACTGGAGCTGGCAATTAAAAGTCATCAGCAGAGCTGTAACAAAGCAAACAGCTTCTGCAGGGTGGTAGGGACAAAACAGAGGTAGTAGTTCTTAAATTTTTAAAGAGAGAACAGTTGATTAATAGCAGATGGAAAAGTTAAAGACATTCTTCTTTTTTTGGTTGTTGTTAGAAGGAAACCTGAGCAAGTGTGTCTGATGGGAAGGACACTGTAGAGGAAGAGATTTAAGATGAGAGAGAGGAGGGGATCAGATCAAGGGCACCAATGGAGAAGTCTTGCAAAGAAGTCACTTTATTTTCAACCTAAGGGAAGAAGAGAGTGAAATGAGAAATTCTGAGGTGTTGTGGGGAAGACTTGCCATGCATGGTCTTATCTTTGAGAACTGGGGACTGGAGGTAGAGGTGGTAGGTTGAGGAGGTAGTTTGGGGTTACTATTGTGAAGGGTGTAGTATAGAGTTATTTAAAGATGCTTGCATTTAATAATAGCACTTCACAAGGCTGTGATGAGGATCAAATGAGATAAATGTAAAGTACTTTGAAAACCTTAGGTATATAAATCTTAGCTATTCATAATAATAACAATAATTGTTATTATTTGTACTTTAATAGTGGCCCAAGGTTAGAATTAACATGGTAGGAAGGTGGTAGGACGGGGGCAAATGTTCTGAATATGAAAAACACTGCCATAGTGAAATGGCTAAATTATGCTCAGAAATCTGAAGGGAAAGAAGTAAAGCCAGAATAGGGCTTTGTGGCTGATTGACTGGGAGAAGAGGAATAGACCAAAGAAATGGAAGTTAAGATGACAACAAAAGTCAGGCTCTAGATGTAAGGTAGTTGGAGAGATGGAAGGAACAAGAGATGAGGGGATAATTTCAGAATTCTAAACTTTAAAGGAGGTAGTTTTCAAAATATGATGAAGTCTACAGTATATTCTAAGGATCCCATCCCTAAGATGGCAAGGCAGGGGAGTTACCCAGCTATTTGCCTTGAATTTCTGGGAAACTATTATTTCTCACTTTCTGTGGAGACTGAGATACCTAAGCAACACAAACAGCTTCTCCAAAACTGGGTTATTGACGGGTGATTTCTGTTAAATCTGGTGGACTGCATCAGTGAATCTTAGGTGGTTAACTTTTCACACACACAAAAAAAAATCAGACTCCAGCATTTCTAACTGGAAAATATTTTCTTAACAGGAGAGCTAGCCACAAAGAAAGATGACTTCTGATCAGTAACTTGTGGCTGTCTTGCCCTCTTGGAAAATAGGTATAGAACTATGTGAATCTATTTAAAAACTTCTTGAGTGGATGAGCTACTTTCTTTTGGTATTTCCCATCACATTTTAGAGTTTATCATTCTGTGGCTAAATCACATTGAGGTTTAAGAAAAATTATTTTAAAATGATTTTTAAAATATAAGATCTTAAGTGTTATTAAACTTTATTAGAATGCCTTATTTGTTGACAGTTTGAATTTTTTTATTTTAGGAGTCAATACTAATGTATTTAAAATAGATTTTTAAAAATTATTTGGTTCATCAGTCAATTTATATCCAGGGGCTTAAACCCCTTCCTCCCCCTAACACATTTTAAATCAGTGCCATTGCTGAACTAATTTAGTTACCTGTAATAAGGAGTAGAGTGGCAAGGCATCATTACAAAGACGGAGGCTGACCTATTAGAGGAATTGTTGTCACAGAGTTCTTGAATATGAGTCATGACATCAAGAGAACCACGTTGATGAATCAAACCAGTGTAGAGGGCCAGGACCACATTTGATAAAAACAGAAAACTTAATGCTGGTTTCTTCCAAGTTTTCAAGTGATTTAAAGAATGTCCTAGAAGAATATACAAAATGAGGCCAAATTACTGACAGTAATTAAGGTGGGTTTTTTGGGGGTGGCATATATTGTGACAATAACTAATAATATTAATTTACTGAGGATTTCATGGTTTTTAATATTTTTTAAAGATTTGCCAGGATCCCCTGATCATGTCTTTTATCATTCTCTAACACTCTGTGTTATCATTTAGCTCTAATTTACCTCTTCATTTACTCATTTTATCATCTCTGCATCAAGCTGTGCAGTTGCTTTACCCACCTTTGTGTATATTTGTATATGTGAACCTCATTGTACCCCATAGGCTCAGAAGAAGTGGAAAAGGGGTCTTAGAAATTCTGGTCCAGTCTCCTGTGAGTATTGTAACAATTGAATGTCCGTTGTGGACACTGAAAATTTTATCAATGTTCAATAAAGAGCAGTGATCTCTATGAGTTGTGTCTGGGATGCATGCTGTATCCAAATTATCCATTTAATAGATAAAGGTAATCCACTAATAAATACATCCTGACGCAAAGTCCCAAATCCTATTCCGGGAAGGAGACTGTAAAGTAGCCATTTGTTCATATGGAAACTATAGATTTACTCTATTCTATCTTTAACACAAGGCTATCCAATGCCTCAGAAAAAGCTGTCCATTCAAGTTTTGATAGCTTGAATGGCTAGGAAGCCCTTTATGCTTATCTTAACAAGGCTCCTCTCAAATGGAAAAGAAAAGACTTTGTTGACTAGGCGTGGCAACCATTTGTTTTAATTCTTTCAGAATAAAATCCAAGTTTTAAGATGCTTAGGTAAAGATCTCTAAATGATGCAAAGTGGTACCTCTGAATGACTAGCATCATTACAGCCAAATCTGAGGTGAAGGCATTCCATTTGGACTTACAGTCAGAAACTTGTGACAAACATACCTCAGATGAAGGGACAGCTTCGTGATGCAGTGGATAAGAGTGCCAGGCCTGGAGTCAGGAAAACCTGGGTTCATATCTGGCCTCAGACACTTACTAGCTGTGTGACCCTGGGCAAGACCCTGTTTATTTCAGTTTCCTCATCTGTAAAATGAGCTAGAGAAGGAAATGGAAAACCACTCCAGAATCTTTCCAAGAAAACTCCAAATGGGGTCCTGAAGAGTTGGATATTGCTGAAAATGACTGAAGAACAACAACCCTAGATGAAATAAAATGCCTAATTCTGATTCAGTAAATATTTAATAAATGCTTATGCTCAAGGCACTGTGCTGGCTGGGGATACAAAGATGAAGATATAGGCTCTGTCTTAAAGTAGTTTGCATTTTAATTGTATATATACATATATTCCAGGCAAGGTTCTTGGAAAGGACATGTTGTCTTTTAGGGATATTTAAACAGTTTGTTCCCTGATTTTAGCCACCATATCTTGTTCATTTAGATAAGTAGGAGGACTCTTTCTGCATGGTAGAAACTGAATATTTAAGAAGTAACTCAAGTAACTAGTAAATCTTGACCTGTAGCATCAAAATGATATGGTAAACATCATAATTCTAAACTATAATACACTAGGAACAAGCTGTCTTCAGAATCAGAATCAGAATTGGAAAATCAGCAGTTGAATAGCTGCATAACATTATTATCTAGTCCAGCAAAGTATAAGAGAACTTCCTTAATCTGGATGACTTTGTAGAAACACTTGGAAAGGAAGGAGGAGGAGAGAAGTAGAGTTAGATGCATCTAAACAATGCTGAGTCCATGCATTTTACTCCTTGGCTGATTAGCTGGGGGAATCCAAGTGGCTGGGAAAGCAAGTCTGCCTGCCGGTCTTGACCAGAGGCATGATGAGATACTCTACTTCTACTCAAAAATAGCTATTCAATTGCGGATTAATGTGGGATGCATATTTAAGAGGACTTAAACCTATAGGCCTCACAATGCCTACGTAGTAGGCACTTAATAAATGCCTGTTGGCTGATACCTCAATGACATGACAGTCTTAACTTTTTGTGTTATGGACCCCTTTGGCAGTCTGGTAGAATTATGAACATTTCTTAGAATAACATTTTTAATTGCACAAAATAAAATACACAGAATGACAAAATTAATATTGAAATAAAAATGCAGTTTTTCCTTAACCATCCATTTTCACAGCACCATTTCCCCTTCCTCCCTCCCAGTTAAGAACTGGGAAGTAAATTAAGAAGTAAATTCAGATTTACTTCCATTAGAGACAAGACAGGAGGGAGTTGGGATGTGGAAATTTAGATGAGTTGACCACAGCATGAAGGTTCTCAGCACTTAGGCTGTTGAGGAGACAAGGAATGAAAGCTGGGGAAGAACTCTGCTAAACTTTGCCATTTTGCCCTGGTAGAAACTGATATACCATTGAAAAAATTGCTTTTGTTTTGGGCAAAGAATTGGTATGTAGGGATCCATTTTTGAAATGAATAAATATCAGTCAACTTTGATTTTAGCTCTTAATCATTTCTGGCAAGTAAGTCTGTCTAGTTTCCATTTCAGCCTCTAAAGTTGCTTGATTTAAATAAATGCCAACTTTTTGCAAGGCAAAACTAGTCCTGCCACTTCTGAAAGCAAGAAGGTATAAGAAAGGAACAGAAAGGTGATATATGCACCAACTGCCAGCTTCTGAATATAACAGAAATAAAATGATTCTTCATACCTTAAGATTCCCTCCCCCCACCTCTTTCCTTCCTTGATTCTGGATAACTTAGGGTTTCCTTTATTTGAGAAGACTTCCATATTAAATACCAAGGGTTTCCTTTATGTGTATATTTGGCCTGGATGTGTGATTTCACTGACATAGATACAAATTCGTCAACGCATATTAGCACTGCTTTTTGTCACTTAAATCCTAGTTGCTTGCAAGGCTAAAGTGATTTGCCATGCCATACTTTTAGTGCACATGTGTAAGACATAGGACTTGAAGTCAGATCTTTAGGCCCCAAAGCTGGTCCCTAGTTCACGACACGAAATTGTTCTGTTCCCTGTGCATATCTGAGTCTAACTAATATCCTTACAATGGTTTTTATAGGATTACCAGTAGTTCAAACTTTTTGCCACTAATAATTATTTGTGACTCATTTCTGCTCTGGAGTTTCCAAAGTTAAAAGACTATATGGCTCAGCTTTTCCTTATCTGGTTAGCTTTTACAAAATGTGACACCACACATACACATTATGTTCTTATTATTTTAACCTGTGTTATAAGTCTTGAAAGCTTCTATCCAATCTAGCAGATTTAACAGACTTCACGGGAAGAAAACTGGCAAAATACAAACAGACTATCATAAATGCAAATATGTAGGGATTATACAAAAGCCACAGGTATAACTCTAGGAGTTGTTTAAATGTTATCACAAAAAGGTGGCATCTCAGTTCTAGATGGATTATGCCCTACTAGGGGCAGTGAACTTAGTTGCAGTAGCATACAACAGATGTGAATAGACATTAGACACACAGGTCATGGCATAAAAAGAGGAAGTAAATAGATGCAGCCATCAGATATGAAATTTGAGGGCTGGAAGGATCTAATCTGAGATGAAAAACTGACCTGGAAGTAAGTGATTTGCTTGAGATTACATGGTTATTGTCAGCTAAGTAAAAGATGGAATGAAAAGGAGAAGCAGATCATTAGAAGGCTATTAGAGTACTCTAGGTAATAAGGAAAGGATGATAGAATTATTTTAGAGGGACAGATGTCCGATATTGTAGATATAAAATGGCAGGTCTCTGGCAACCACCAGATGCAGGGGAGATGGGGAGAATTAGGGAAGAATAAAGGAATACTCCTAAGCTGTGAACCCAGATGACTGAAAGAAGTATCAGAAGCAGAAAAATCTGAGTAGGAGAAAGTTTGGAGAGAAATTCAGTTTTGGATGTGATGAATTTGAGATGTCAGCACTGTACTCCAGGCATGAGATATCTACCAAGAAACTGGAAATCTAGAATGAGTCCTGAAGAGAAACGAGCTAGACTGGGAGCAATTTGCATATAGGGAATAACTGAAACAGAAGATATGATTCATTGCCAAGGAAGAGTGATAAAATGGGCTTGATGGTATACTTTGGAGAGCCCACATATAGAGAAGGTGGGGGATAGTGAATTGGTAAAGAAGGCTGAGAAAATCATGAAAGTCAAGGAAATTTGATACTATCAAAAAGGAAGGGAAAAGTGTAAAATGCAGTAGACCAGAATACTGCAACAGAGCAAGAGCAATAATATAGACAGGGAAAAAATAGAAATATTCAACCTAAAGCATCCGTGCACTAGAAAGATGACACAAAGGTTTCAAATCTAAGCAATGAAGATAGGATGGTGATGCCATTCCAAAAAATATAGAAATCAGGAGAAGAAATAGGTTTTGGGGTTGATTTCAGATTTATACAGGAAGGTATTTAGAAGCCATAAGGAAATATGCTTCTCATCTCAGTAAGGAAGAGCTATTGATAACTGATATGGGAGATATCCACAGAGTAGAGGTAATGGAATCCCTGAGGCTGAATGAGATTACAAAGCAGTGGGTTCACAGAAAAAAGTAATCTCAGAATTCAAAAGGACTTCAAGAATATTTAGATACTTGGTGTAGGAGGCATAAAGAGAAAGCAGAGCCAGGAAACACAAGGATTGGCCAGAGAGGAGAATCGGGAGAGTGCTTTGTTAAAGTCAGAGGATGACAGAATTTCCAGAAATGGAAGAAAGGGGTTAAACACCGGTCTCAAATGCTGCTGGGAGATCCAGCAGATTTTAAGATTTGGTAACTGGGTCAATGGTGCACTTTAAGAACAGTTTTAATACTGTAGTCAGGTCAGGTGCCACACTGCAAGATACTTAAAAGGAAGAATAGGTGTCGAAGTACAAGTGGCAAGTGTGAACCACTTTTCAAGAAGTCTGGGCAGTGGAGACTTGAAACAGCAGTTTTGAGGCAAAAGAATCAAAGAAAGATTTAGAGGAGAGATGAGCCTGTTTGTTGTTGGTAGAGGGGGTGGACAGGGCAGGGGCAAACAAGGGTGATGCAAGAGATGAATGATTCATGAAGATCCTGGGAAAGTGCAAAGCAATGTGATTAAGGGAAGAAATGCAAGGGTTAGCTTTCATAAGGAGAAAATGTACTTCTTTTGATTAGAGAAAGAATGAAAAAACTCTGAAAGTCTAATAGCTCATACATAATGCTTTATGCTTCAGAGTACTTTGCTTGCAACTGCTCTGTGAGGTAAGCGAATAAAATTATCTATTTTATAGATGAGGAAACTGAGGGAGGCTCAGGAAGATTAAATAACTCGTTCATGTTCAGAATTGTGATTCAAATGTCTTTCAGTTCTTTTCCAGCTCTAAAATTCTATTATTTTGATTCTCTAAAGCCTTAAGTGTGAACAATGTCGGGAGAAATTCAGCATCCTGCTAGAGGGATATATGCTTCCTAAGGAGCTCCTTTGGATTGGCTAATGGCTTGGATGGTGGTGAGGGTCCTGTCTCATAGGTGGAAAGTTCCACCTCTACACCATCAGTCTTCATCCCAAATAACCTTAGTGTCTGGCAATAACAAATATGGCTGTAGGACAGTGATAACTATTACTTATTCAGTCCTTATTGAAAATTTTAAAACAAAAAGAGAAGCCCAGTTCTTTTGGGCACAGAAGTGTGAGCCTGGAACAACATGTACACTGAAAAAAAGGGGAAACCCTAAAAAACAGATTTCATTTATATATGTGTATGTGTGTATATATATATATATTTTTTTCATTTGCCTTTTACTTTTCTGTCACCTGTTGTGGGCAGAATTTATTAACTCCATCAGTCAGATCCAATGTTCATGTAGCTGCCATTTGATTTAATTCAAACAGTTCAACAATAGCTATGGAGTCTACTAACTGCAAGGCAATGGGATGCTGTACGAGTTGTTGGTTATATAAAGATAGATAAAATATAGACCTTTCTCAAGTATAGTGGGGGCAAAGTTACATGCACACAATGCTGTCTGAAAGGGAACTGTGATAAGTGAAAAGGAGCCAGGCAAAGGACTGAAAAATCTGATTGCTCTTTGATCAGATGTTCAGCTGATGATCTGAGAACCACTTTATCAAACTGCTGTTGACAACTCTAGAACTACATATGTCTGTTTCAACCTTATTTCGCTACTAAGGACTCAGAGGTAATTTCAAAATCGGGCACTCATGACTAGATCTTAAAATAATATGCTCAATAGGCTGGCTATATTTGACACAAAGTTCTGTAGGCACTACTGGATAATTAAAACTTGTTACAGATATTTATAACTGATCATTCTTACCTTTCTTAAGTTTAGGAAGCCTTTATAGCCATGTTTCCAGACCAGGCATACTGCTATTATCAAAAGCAAGATATCACTGGTCTCCTCTAGCCCTCCCAAATCCGTATTTTGCAAAGCTTCTGAGACAAAGGATCTTCCAAATTATTTCTTATTCTTCCTTATGTATTTAGTTAAACCAGAAGTTTCTTAGTATTCACAAAAAACTGACATGGGAAAAGGCAAGATATGTATCTGTAATTTTAGAACCTCCCTTTTTGCCCTGGCTGCTTCAAAATCTAAGCCATTTTACATAAAAGTTAAATCATCATGATGCTTTATTGATCTTTTTATGAAATTACCTCTGAAATGTTACATATTTTCATGCTCAGAAACTTGTTCTAATGCTATAACTTATCTGAAGATCATGCATGTTATAAGTCTTGGAATGAATTTTGGCCAAAAACAATAAAATTCTCACCTGACATAGATGTACAGTGGTGTGTCTTTGTGTGTTTATAGTATATAAGTCAAAATAACCTTGACCAAATTGAAGAACCCAAGACACTGAAGTATGAAAATAGCATTAATTCTCACTTGAATTGTATTCCACTTCTCTCAGGTCTGAACTGAAGTATGTAATCCTAATGGCTTTAAATGATCTCTAAATCATTATCTACACTTTGATAGTGTCATCCTGGTCATTTACAAACAGGCCACCTATCTCAAAATAGGCACATTTCCATAGATGGGTCTAACACATGGGGACAACCCTTTCTGCCCAGCACCGTTTCTTCTTCCTATATGTACCTCTGTCTCCAGGTCTTATGGCATACACTGGGGGTGTGAGGGGTGTTGGAGGCAAACCTGTGGCTTTGAAGCTACACGTGGCCTTTTGACTAAACCCAAATTTTACAAAACAAATCCTTAGGATCCTTTAGGATTCAGTCAAATGGCCACACTTAAGAATCTAGAAGGTCATATGTGCCCTCAAGGCTGCAGATTCTCTACCTCTGGCATAGCCACTTAGCTGACAGCTCTGAAAACACCTGATTAAGAAAAAAATCCAAACTAATATAAACTAAGCTATTTCTCAATGAATATTCCAAAGTCTGTTACAACTCTAGTGAACAGAATATAATTTTTCTTGAGCAAAACAGGTGTAAAGGAATAACGGGTGCCTATGGGCTTGATAACTTAAGGAAAGAATATGAGAAAGGATAAAAAGCTACAACTCTCAGACAAGGGCTGGATCTGTCTATCTACTCATTCTTGACAAGTCAAAGTTTATATTCTACGCTGGTAAGCTTTGCTGTTTGGGTAGGTTTCAGCAAAATTGCTCTCTGCACTTATACGATCACGTCTGATCTTTTATCAACAAAGTCTAAAAAGCTGTTCAAAGTCCACAAGTTGGTTTTAGAGTAATCCTCATTTGGATAAGATTAGTCTGACCATTTGCAAATAGCCCACCAAAAATCAGCAAATTTCTATATAGGTCATCTGCTTAGGAGTAGGGGCTTGTCAGTGCTCACTATATTTATAATACGAGGAGTGACTAATAAGTTGAACTGTTGATTACTTGTAGATTTAGTCTCATTACTTGTGGTTACAATGTACCTACAAAGACTAACAGCTTTGTCAGATTTTGTCAGAACGAGCTCTGAAGACCTCTTAGCCAAACTGTTGCAAAGATAATGAGGTAGTTTAATTCTGGCCTAGGATTTTAAAAAATAGTTTTGGGCATAATAGTTGCCTACTCTGAAGTCTCCCCAGCTCCTAATCCAAGTGCTTTTCTTAACAATATATCTAAAAAAGATCAATTATTCTGAAGAAAATTTTACATTAGTTAAAAAAAAACCACAACAACCAGTTCAGAATTATTCCTAGTTCATAAAAATAGTCTGGATAGGCTTCAATTAATATGATCCTTTAAAAAATAGGAAAGCTAAAAAAAGTCACAGGCAAAGCCAAGTACTAAATCTCTTGTAGAAAAATGGAGTAAAAAGCAGTTTTATAGATAAATGAAATTTCTGTAAGTTAAATATTCAGTATAGTTCAGACACTTATTTAAATATAACCAAAGGAGTGAATCACCTTTAAAAAACTGCAACTGTGCATTAGGTTTAATTTTTTGTTTTTTTGGAGGGAGACAGTTGGGGTTAAGTGACTTGCCCAAGGTCACATGGCTAGTAAGTGTTAAGTGTCTGAGGCTGGATTTGAACTCAGGTTCTCCTCACTCCACAGCTGGTGCTCTATTCACTGTGCCACCTAGTTGCCTCTAGATTTAATTTTTAAAGAATAAATGTTTTATGTTTTGGAAAAGCACTGTAGGTTCCAAAAGCATTTAACATAAAGGATTTTTAAGTTAAAATATATCTTAGTTTAAACTTCTTAAAAAGATAATGTGTATACTTCTCTTACTGTTTGGTAAGAGAGAGCCTTATTATTTCATAAACTTAAAAGTTGCAATGTTAAGAAATATTGGCTAGTTTATGTAGACTGTGTGTGCAGATCTCGTTTGCTATAAACAAATTAATTTGAACACTGTATCCTGTTATATCAATATTATTAAATCAAAAATAGTTTATAAAAGATAATAATGCTTTGATAAAAATGAAATAAGAGGAAACAGTGTTCAGATTTAGAGATGTCTATCCTGTGTGTGTGTCTGTGTGTGTGTGTATACTGAAAGGCACAGGCACAAAATGATAATGCAAAATTATTTTGATTTGATAATACTGAAGGAACACGAATGCATTCCAATTAATCTGTCGTAAAGAAGAAGATGTGGGGAAGTTAGGTGGCACAGTATATAAAGTGCAGGGTCTCAAGTCAGGAAGACTCATTTCCTGAGTTCAAATCTGGCCTCAGATGCTTATTAGCTATCTCATCTTGGGGATGTCACTTAACCTTGTTTGCCTCAGTTTCCTCATATATATAATAAGCTGGAAAAGGAAATGCTTTGCCAAGACAACCCCAAATGGGATTAGGAAGAGTGAGGCACAACTGAACAACAAAAGTAAGAGGTAATTCCTATACATTGTTTAAAAAGAAAAAAGGAATGATGTTTTACAGTCTGATGGAATTTGTGAAGCATGACTTTTTAAGTTTTGTAGGTAAATGATAGTTTCTGTAAAGTACTTACCACAGAATACCATACAAAATGGCAAAATTGGATAGATAAACCTGAATTCTTTGTGGCTCAATAAGCTGTAACAAAACAAATATTACAGAAGGCTTTAAATAGTCTTTCTTACAATAAATAACAAACTGAGGAATAAATACACTTAAATGTTGCTGAAAACAAATCATAATTCTAATTCTAAAGTATTTTGTGTTTATGTTAAATTACAAAATACTTTGTAGCTAAGGTAGACCAAAAAAAAAAAAGTTGCCACAAGAGTACGGAATTTTTTAGTCAGTGAACTGACAGTCATCTAATAACTAACTGTTATCGAATCCAACCACCTCGTTTCCTGAAAGGTTATATGACTTAGCCAAGATCACACATCTAGTTAAGTATCTGAAACTGTAATGTGGACACAAGTTTTTCCAAATCCACATCTAGCATTCTATCAACTAACATGCTTCATCTATAAATAGAATCATATCATATAAATTAACATGCATTGGATGTTACATTTTCCACATTAAATAGCAATTATTCTTCTGTAGATAAGTTAGTAATTTTATTCCTAGCAGAGATCAGAGCTGTATCCAACTTATTTCAGTGTTACCCCCAGGGTGGGATTTGCAATGTTCACAACTTGGTATCATAAAAATGGAAAGAAATTGAAAGGAATGTTCTACCAGAAATATAGTACCTTAGGGTAAGGAAGTACCAAGTGCGATAGAAGCAAAGTGTATTTGAAAGATGGGTTTAAATGTCTAACAGCTTCTCCAGCTAGTAAGGTGCAGCTTGCTAGTGTCCAGAAGAGCTGAAATAGCCCCTGGGGCTCAGGGGTAGGGCATCAGACCTAAAAGAGCTTATATGCCCCTCTTCTTAGCAGATGGCAGCAAAATCAATAGCAGCAAAGATGCCCACTGCAGAACATCTTAGCAGGTATGCTGTCACAGCGCAGCGGTAGCTCTGTATCCACAGAACATTATACAAAAAACACCAGCTGTGAGCTGTCACGTGTTCCCTGGCCACACATGTTCCTTATATATATATGTCCATTAAACATACCAAAGGCAGCAATAATATAGTGGAAAAAATGCTGTAGTCATTGTCAAAGGACTTGAGTTCAACACCAGGTATCTGATTTACTACCTACGTAACTTTGGAAAAGTTCCTACTCTATAAAATACAAGAGTCAGACTAGATGAAATCTGGGGTCTCTTCTAGTCTAAAAACTATGACCTTATTATCTCTGGTCACACTTGTTCCCCATGTGTGCTCCCTCTCACTGGTGGTATTGGAACATAGAAGAAGGGAAGGAAACTAAACATTTATCAAAAGTCTACTTTGTGCAAGGTACTTATTACACTTTAAAAATATGAAGGAATGCTTCCTAGAATGCTGGTATTCTGTATTTATCCTAATGATGACTAATCGTTCTTAACTATTACTGATATCTTCACAATCTTTATTTTTGTGGCCTAAAAAACTATATACAATTTTGAAAACTGCTTTAAAGATTCAGAGAATACAGGCACACAGTTCATACTTATTTTGGAGGCATTAATTAGTGCTTGACTAAATGCTTGACAAATATTAGTTCATTCAAGATAACAGTTATGAGAGATATGTTCTGTTATCTCCATACAGCTGAAGAAGGTGAAGCAGACAAATGTTAAAGTAGCTAGCCCTGGGTACACAGCCAGTAAATGTCTGAAGCTGCATTTGAACTTAGATCTTCCTGACTCCAGGCCCAGTAGTCTATCTACTTGGTCACGTAACTGCCTAAAACAGGCATGCATGTGTATGGAGGTGGGGAAAATAATTACTTATCTGCTTTGCTGTTTAAGAAAACTTTGCTGTTTATTGGTCATTAGTAAAGAAAAAGATTGGTGGAGACTTGTGAGCTATAGTTTTGTGTAGGGCCTGAGGTAGCTTTCAAGGGACTCGTGTGAGGGAGGGGCTCCAGATGCTACATGTGAATACACTAAAGGTCAATGGTGCATGCACTTCCACCAGCGATAAAGATCATAGCCCCAGGATGACTTTGTAGTTGGTTTTCAAGAATTGCTTTGAGCAAAAAATTCAGACTACTGAAAAATTTGGTGATGAGCCTTTTTTACTATACTCCAGTTCTAATATTTATTATAATTTATGAGTGTTTCCATATTACAAAATGCTAATTGTGATTTTAGGCAGTAAAAGATATTTCAATTAAATTAATGAATTATCTTTGATAAGGGACTTCTCATTTCTGGGGCCCTTATTTGTTCAAAGAATTAAGAAATTATTTAATAATTTACCTTTCCTGGTTCAATGACTAAACAATCCCTGATTAACCTAAGCATTAATGAATTGTTAAGATGACCCATTTATTCACTATACAATTGAATGCATTCTTCTCTTGTTTGTATTCTTAAACAGTGCAAGAAAAAATGAAATCTTACCTGTAAACCAGCACTGTCCATACTATAGCTACTAAAAGTATTCGGTATCTCCTTGGGGTTAGGAAGCATCCATGAATAAAGAAGGGTAGATGAGGGCCTAAGATAACCGGGAATCCTTGACAGACATACCAGTGCCATGGATGAGATCCATAAAATTTACCCAAGTTCTTTAGCACATTAAACTTCAAAAAATTAAGCTGAACAAATGTCCACTGAAATATTTGAAGAGAAAACAATAGGAGTTAGAAATACATCAGAGCTGTGTGAATTCTGAGCATTTCAGGATTTGATACAATCACCAATATTTAGTAAAATAGTAAGTAAACTATCAATTTCACTTATTACACTTTAAAAATATGAAGGAATGCTTCCTAGAATGCTGGTATTCTGTATTTATACCTAATGATGACTAATCATTCTTAACTATTACTGATGTCTTCACAATCTTTATTTTTGTGGCCTGAAAAACTATATACAATTTTGGAAACAGTTCTTTAAAGATTCAGAGAATACAGGCACACAGTTCATACTTATTTTGGAGGCATTAATTAGCCTCTAGTAAAACTGCCTAGGTTTACACTTTTTAGTGGATTCCTAAATTTGTATTTGTAACATTTATAGCAAAAATGTGTTATATCTATTTATCTACCTATCTACACATACACACATATATACATACACACATGTATGTATGTATCACTAGACCATATATATACATAAATAATATACTTCTGGGGTATGTGTATGTGTGTGTGTTTATGAGAGACTTCTGTGGATCTGTGCTCTCTCTGATGTGGGTACTCTCCCTTCCATGGTGAAGACTACAACCTATCCATTCTTTTTCTTGTACATCTGCCCATATCTTCCCATAAATCCTCCAAAGGTGGGGTCATTCCATTGAATTGGAGAACAATCTTCTAGGGGTCTTGACATTATGTGTGTGGGCTATCCAACTGTGATCTCTTACTATAGAGATCACTTACTATAGGATCAGCCTACTTCCTAGTAGGCTGATATATATCTTTTGATAAAATGATTTACATCACTCCTGTGCATAATTCATTGGTAACATGCTACAATATATTCCTGTTCATCAGACATCTCTCTGTTGTCCGTTGGTTGATCCACAATTCCATGATTTGGAGTAATAGCATCTCTGAACAGTGATGTTAAGAAGTTGGGTTTTTGTTTCAGGTAGAAACATGGGGTCATTAAAAGCACTACACAATTTCCCAGTCCAATATCTTCCTCCCTTTCAATTTTGGGTTAGGGTTCTTTGTTATTAACTACAGTGCTGAAGATAAATGTACTGATATATTTGGTCTGAAAAATAATCATATTTCATCCCCTGCATTTTTCCTGTGTGAATAGCTGGGCTGAGCATGATGCAGTCAGCATAACAAGCACATCTAGAAGGTTTTATCACCTATATGTAATCTCTCTTCCGTTGGCGCTCTGCCCTAGATAGACTACTGTCCAGCACCTTTGGCAAGCATATAACTATCTGCTTTATGACTCCCCTGATACCAGAGTGTTGCTAAATAGTTATCTCTGTTTTTGTATCTTTTAGAAAAACTTGTATAAGTTTAACCTTTGCTTAGAAGTCATAGGATTAGAGGAGAACCATTAAGTTTGCTTCAGTGCATGAAATAATTTTTAATAGTCAACAGATAAGAATTTCAGGATTTTATATTCTCTTCATCTTTCAGTTCACTGCCTTGTCTATAAAGACATCTACTATAGAATATCATTACAAAAATCTGCTTTTTCCATCCATATATTTTGTGAGGGATGTCCTCAATATATGTGCAGGTTATTCTCATGAATTTTTATAGAAGTAAGGAAGTAGGCGTAGGACTGCATAGTGCTGATAAAGTTTAGTCATATTTTTTCCAGTAATATTAATAATGACTATGATTTTTCCCCTAGCACTTAGTATTGTCCTTTTGTGATATCTTGAGAATTAATCCCTTGACACTCTCAATATTGTGTTACCTACAGAGCAAACTTCTCTGCATAATTTGGTTTATTAGAGCTTCTCTTTCCATTTCCATTAGTACCATTTCTACTCTCTAATGCAGCATTTCAAGGACTACAATGTTCTGAGTCCAAATGTTGCAGTTTCAGTGTCATTGCTGGAGAAATAAGTTGGTTACTAAAACCCTGATGGAAACTTTCCACTTTTCATCTGTTGTCTCCCTCCCAATTTCATTCTTAAATGCTCTCATGACAATTTGGCTTCCTTAAGTCTCTTTCTAAAGTTTCTGTAGACTTGCTTTTCCCTTTCAGTGTTTTATAAAATGATAATGTTCATAATCTTCTAAGCCATTAGCCTTTGTAAGATCTTACAAATAAGCTTATATTTGTAAGATCTTACAAATAAGCTTATATTCCAAACTTCTCTTTGTCATTGGCTACCAAATCTTTCTACTTTCAAGGAGATCACATTTTTTCCCCAGCTGACATGGTTTCTAGAACTGGCCACCTTATTGTAGCGACTAGTTAACAGTAGGTTAAACTTCCTTAGGAAACTGTGAAAGAGTCATCCAATCATTATTGATTCCCTCTTTTGATTTCCCATTTTCACTATTAATAAGATTATTTCAGTAAGTCGGGTAAGAAGTTATCTTTGCTGTATGCTCTTTTAATTTCTGTCTTCTAATTTAATATTGGTTTTTACTTTTGCTTTCCTAAGTTGATGGCCTGACTAATCAGTCAGACTGCTGATTCTGAAATGATTCCCCCATATCACTAAACAGTTGTTTCCTGTATGTTAAAATATAATCATTTCCATGAAAAGAAAAAAACATCTACCACTTCCTGATTGTTTTCTTACATGAAGTATCTTATCATATATGGGTAAAAAAGGTTCTGTGGTTGACAAGCCTCTGACCTCTTTGTTTCTTAATCTCGAGCCACATTTTGCAATGTGTTTTTTGCTGTCTTCTCCTAGGTTCATTTTTGTGTTGAAGTAAATGAGTAATTAAAGTATATATTGGTGTAATTTGGAGGGTCTTAACTTTTTAATAGATTGTCTCTATTCTTCAACATCTGCAACATATGTTGGTACATAAGTTATAGTTATTTTCATGGCAGTCTTTTGCAAATGCTCATAATAAACATGGTAGTGTAAGATTATTAACTATCCCATGAAGTTTCTTGTTACATTTAGCTCCATGAAAACGTAGAGACTGAGGTGATTCTGTTTGCCCAGTATTATGTTGATTCAATTATCAGGAAAAGATCTATTTAGAGGACCAACAGTCAAATCAATGTTTACTGACAGTCTAAAAACTGATTTCCGCACCTTTCATTCCCTTTTCTGTTATGCTGCTGTAGTTACAGTGGAAGGGAATGGCAGAGGACTGAGGATCATTTTGTATGGAGATAACTAAATGGAATCGCTGTGCTTTCTTAGAGTATGTATACCTGACTTTTCTAAGGAAGTGAAAGTAAATGACTAATAATTAGAAGTGATTATTTAAATCTAATAACTTTGATGAATCAGAATCAGGATGAGGTGATCTGGTTACTTTTCTGGATGAATAAGTTATTAAATAATATCTTTTAGTTTCAACCTTTTTTTTCTTTTTGCTAAAAATAGAAAACTTTAGTATACTTCTCTGACTGACTCATCTACTAGAGACTGCTAAATCTACTGAGCAGAAATTGTGTTAAGTTATAAGCTACTGGGCTGAAGTACACTGGCCTGTAGAGCATAGTTGGGAAGTTATTTTTTTGAATTTGAACAAAATGATCCTCAGTCCTCTGCCATTCCCTTCCACTGTAACTACAGCAGCATAACAGAAAAGGGAATGAAAGGTGCTGAAATCAGTTTTTAGACTGTCAGTAAACATTGATTTGACTGTTGGTCCTCTAAATAGATCTTTTCCTGATAATTGAATCAACATAATACTGGGCAAACAGAATCACCTCAGTCTCTAACATTTTCATGGAGCTAAATAAATAAATTTTTTGTTTTTCTTTATACTTTTTTGTCTTCAAAGTTGAAGGCAGAAAAATATTATGATTGAGTATTCTGGTTAACATAGGCTTGATTGTACTAAATTTCAAGTAGCTACTAATACATTTAGACTCACCTGACCAAAAAATATACGATCAATTATCAAAGAAAAACCCAAAGTGACTACCCTGGAAAAAAAGTAGATAAAAAAGTGATCATTCACTTTAGTCTGAGTCTACCAAAAATCAAATATTTGCAACTGTAAGTTTTCTAATATATTTGCATTATACCCTTTCATACTTTGCTATAGTATCAAACAAATATTTTCTAATTGAGAAATTGCCTCTAATCTGACATTTTGAGGTTCATTTTCTTCTATTTTTTTGGTCTTTTTGGAGGGGGAAGGTAGGGCAATTGGGGTTATGTAACTTGCTGAAGGTCACACAGCTAGCAAGTATTAAGTGTCGGAATCCAAATTTGAACTCAGGTCCTCCTGACTCCTGGGCTGGTGCTCTATTTACTGTGCCACCTAGCAGCCCCCGCTAATGTATTTTCAAAGTTAGAAAAAACTGATAGAGAATTTTAAAGGATACTTACCCAACAGGTATAAAATGCTGTAGAACAAGATCAAGTTTTTTCTGCTCTTGCCAGAAATGTATAAAGAGCAAAGGTACCCATGGAATGACAGCTGTTGGACGGATTATGAAGGCAAGCGCTACCAGGGATGAGTACATAAAACTATAAACAAGTAAAATGTATCAAAGTTCTAATATATTTATTACTCTAATAGCTAAGTATTTTTCATATTATGATATACAAAAGGTATTGAAAATGATCACATTTTCTTCTTGTTAAAGAAGTTATTTTGATGTCTTACTGCTAATATCTAGTTTATAAAATATACAAATATGGCTGAAAAGCACAGTATCATATACCTTTGTCACTAGCCTTTTTTTGTGCTGGTAAACAATTATTCAATTTATTTTTTCCCTAAGTCACTTATTATTTTCATTCTGATCTTTCAATTAAACCTTAATTTTTCTCTTCCTTCTACCTATCACCTCAACTGAAAAAAGAAAAGTCAAAGCCTTATAACATATATTTATAATTAGGAAAAGATTCTTGCATTGGCCATGTCCACAAACACATATCTCATTCTGTCACTAGCCTTCTAAGAAACATTCCTGATCAAAGAATAAAGGTCTTATAAAGCAGACAGTGGAAGGACACTTAGAATCCTTTTCTCAGTACTGAAAATAACTCTATAATTAGTATTTAAGTTAAAGAAATGTTACAGTTACAATACTTAGATAATGCAACGTTAAGCAATGACACTATCAGAATGTATGAAATTTTGATTTGGAAGTAAATTGTTAAAGTTTCCAATCCAACAGAATTTATTGACAGTACAATGAATGGCTGAAGAATAAATCATTTTGGAAACACTAATAATTCAACAAATATTTAATAAGTTCTACTAGGCATGGAAATTTTAGAAATTATATAGTCATTGCTCTCAAAAAATTTTCTTTCTACTCAAAGAATGCAACATATATGCAGATTAGTAAACATGAAACAGTTCCAGGGTCTGGTGAGAGGACACTTGATGAGAATCAGTGCTTATTGTGAATACAGCAAAGAGATCAGTTTTGCTGTTTTCAGGACTGCAGCAGGAGTAAGGAATTTAGTAATAAATTACTATATTTGATATTTCCAGTGTCCTACAAAATGTATCAATAATTATATCCAAAGGTCTAATTAAAATAGGATGCCTCACCTGTTCACAGATTTTGAACCTTCCAGTGGGTAGTAGAAAAGAGCAAAGATTGTAAGAACAGTCTCCATGGTGTTTGTGAGAGTTCTGGTACAGCAATACCATGTAAACCAAGAGCACAGCTGGCAGAAGAACTAAGAACAATTAAATGCAATGGTGTGTGGAGGAGGAAGTGAAAAGGTGCTGTTAAACCCTTTCCTATAGAAATAAGCACACAATTCTACAGTATTACAGAAAATGTCATCATTTAGCTGATATTAAAAAATTATCCACACCAAATATTCATAGATCACAGGATTTAAAACTGGAAGAGATCTTTAGCCCAACTCTCTGTTTTACATATGAAGAAACTGAGTCCCTGAGGAGTGAAAAAGCTTGCCTAGGGTCATACAGAAAGTAAATGGCAGAGCTGGGATTTAGTGGAAACCTGTAAAATAAAATGATTAAAAAGAAACCCACAGAATTTAAAAAGCTCCTCTATGGTCATACTGGTAACTTTTACTAATCCTGTATCTGTAGCATGTAGATAAATTCAATAAAGATAATTCCTTAATGATGAAAAATCACATCTGAAACTCTAATCTTCTAAGAAACATTCCTGATCAAAGAATAAAGGTCTTATAAAGCAGACAGTGGAAGGACACTTAGAATCCTTTTCTTAGTACTGAAAACAACTGTTTGTTTGAGGGTAAGTTCTATCAGTGCCTAGCACATACTTAATACATACTGGTTGAATGATTTTTGTTCAGTGATCTACAATATACCTGACTTTGTTTTTAAAAAATGTACAAGATTTACTGGAATGCTAAATAATCATATAAAATATTTAAAGCCTAATGGTTTTGCTTTATTACTCTGCAATGTGATTATTTAAATGACAAATTTTTCCGATTCTGAAAACAGTTAAGTGTTAATTTGGCAATAGTTAAATGCATTCATTATGTAATATTTAAAATAATAAAGCTTTATAAAAATTAAAATTATTTATCATTTCCAAAAGTATCACTAGGGAATAAACTAGCTGTATACTTCCAGGTGCTTACAAATGATCCTGTAGAAATCAGGAGAAATTTAAAGTTCTTCCTCACCAAGGGAAGACCCAACAGAAAAAGTTCTCTTAGTATGTATGATAATGTTTGAAAGTTATTCAGATGTATCATTTCCTAGACAAAGTGTTATGATACTTCCATTTATTTATTTAAAAAATACTTTTGACAGTTCAAGTGGATTCAGCTTTTTAAGAATTATTCAGTGAGACTTCCAAAAAAAATAAATAAATTACTGTACAATTTGCCTGAGAAATGGAAATGTTTATGTACTAAAATCCTAATGCTGAGATTACATGATTTAACTGAACTCTATATTAATTCTAGTAATTAACTGTTTTCACAATTATGCTCTATTACTGTTTATACTACCAGCTCATTCATAATAAATACACTTTCTTTGCTTTTGGGGTTTTTTTGGAGGAAAAGGAAAAAAATTCAAATCATAATCATGTTTTGTAAAATCCATCTTTTGTAGCTGGGGATACATGGGGAGAATAGAGGAAAGAACAGAATTATTTTTTAGCATACAGTTGTATGTATATCTAAACAGATAGTTTTTAAGGCATAAGGATGATTATCTCTTGTATCTTTATAGTAACTCATTTGACTTGTACTCTTCTCTTTCCCATAAGTAAAATTTATAAAAGTATAGTGGGTAGTTTTCTGGTCTAATCAATATGTAATATGTATTAACCCTTTGCACTCCGAACCATTCTGGACATTGGCTACCAGCTACTCGACACTACCTTGCAGCGAAAACGTGCATTTACAGACCCTCCTATTATTTAGTATAATTTTGGAACCAAGAAACGTATTATAGTGATATTGGACTTATATGAATTGGGTGACATCGAGGGATGTATATTTGCAAAAAACCCCAATATTTTATTGTTTATAATTTTGTACAGTATGATAAGTTTTGAAACACTCCCCAATATGCATTGCAGGCTGGTTAGTGCACGTTTGACAGTAATAAGTGGTTTGACGCCTGCCACCAGGTGTTTTCCTGTTAGAACACACAATGCAGTCCCGTTTTCTTTGTCCCAATTTATGGAGGAAACAATACGTCGAAGTGTATTGATCCGCACGATCCACACCACCCATATTTGCCGTATATTCTGACACCATTTCAG
>CM053598.1:131630499-131656367 GCA_028646575.1 Pseudocheirus occidentalis | reverse complement strand
TGTTATAATAATTGGTGAGCATGGTAATAATTCTTTTATCTTTCCACGCAAGAAGGGTAGTATTATTCTTTCTGTATGCAACTGTTTTAGTGCTTGAGAGGGGACATCCGAGTGATATGCTAGAATTCCGATGTCCCCTGAGAGGGGACAGCAGAGTGCAAAGGGTTAAGAAATGAAACTGCTCTGTAGGCAGTCTCAAGCCATGTTCCATAAATCAGATTGTAAGCATTTAACAGCTCTAATATTTTGGCTTTTTCTGTTGTTCTTTATTTATTTTTGCTTTTTGGAGGGGGGAGGGTAGGGCAATTGGAGTTGTGACTTGCCCAAAGTCACATGGCTAGTAAGTGTTAAGTGTCTGAGGCCTATTTGAACTCAGGTCCTCCTGACTCCAGGGCTGTTGCTCTATTCACTGTGCTACCTAGCTGTCCCTTCTGTTGTTGTTCTAGTTCTGAGTAGACAGCTATGTTTAGGATTTGAGACTTGGACCCCTTTTTAATAATCAACTAAGAATAAATAGGGAAGAGGAAAAAAAATCAAGGAACAATTTTAAGGGCTTTAATACTGAAACTTTAATTTAAAAATGGTCTAATGGACTATAGTCTTTAGAGGTACATGAAAATTGAATATAGTATATGGTAGACCTTGATTAATCCTAAGCCTATATATATGGCTCTGAGGGAAAATCTTAGTTTTGTTCTTTGCTGTGGAGAGGACTGATGCTTAAACAGAAAAACAAGACCATTAGAAAATTCCTCAAACCCTTTACTCAGTGGTTTTTAAAAAGAACAGGAGTGAAGTAAGGCAACTTTGGTATAATGAAAAGGACAATGGATTTGGCACCAAGAGGTCCTGTGTTCAAATCTTGCCTTTGCTAGTTAGCAGTGTAGTATCAGGCAAGTCCCTCAACCTCTCTGGGTTTCAGTTTCATCATCTTTAGAATGACAGGATTGGGCTATATGATGCTTCAAGTCCCTTTTAGTTCTAAATTTCAAGATCCTATGAACTTTGAGTGAAAGTGCCTGTAGTTGTATTAAAATACTATATTTTCAGTAGTTCGCAATATCAATAAACAGGTTGAGTCTACGTTAAAAAAGGTTTGAGAGAAAGGGAGTTGCAACTGTTTGTATTGACAGGTTTCAAGACCATCTACATAATTACATGAATTTTTTTCTGGAAATTAAAACACATATTTATGGATATGTGTACATATGCATACACTCCCCACCCCTGGGGTATAGAGGGTAGAATGCTGTGCTTGGAGTCAGGAAGAGCTGAGTCTGAATTCTGCCTCAGACACTAAATAGCTGTGTGACTCTAAGCAAGTCACTTAACCTCTATTTGCTTGTTTCTTCATCTGTAGAACTTGGCTAATAATTAGCACCTGTATCCTCAGGGTTGTTGGATGGATCAAACTGATAATATAAAGCACTTTGCAAACTTTAAAGTGTTATATCAATGCTAACTATTATAATTAAAATTGTTTATGGATACTTGGTAACAACAGAATTCTAGCTCTTTTTCTATCTAATTTATGCCCATATGAATCAATCAAATAACAAGCAGTTTTAAAGAGTGTAGGGAAAAGACATACCACCCATTGTGCCACTTCTTGGTTTTCTAATTGCCTCACCAATGAATAAAGCTTCAAATCTGCTACAGCAGACAGAAGTGCTTGGGCAAGTCTAGGAACCCAAATCTAAAAAAACAAAAAGAGAAAAAAGTCTCTTGTATAAACTGAAAAAAGCAGCTATAAAGACTGGTTCAGTCGGCATCATAATGTCATACTTGACCTACCACTAAGAAAGTTTACATAATTTACCATTTGAAAGGCATAAAAATGGAGAATTATATGACTATTATAAGTAAATATTAAGTTTTTACGGCTAATAAAGTTGGCACTTTGATGGCGCTGTGATCCCATTAATGTAGGCACTCTCCAACAATGCAGACTGTAGTCCATTCATTCTTGGCCATTACAATATTAGTGACTAATAAAAAGGTAACTCAAAATTATAAGCAGTGTATGTACTACTTTGGAAGTATTTTTAGTTTTCTAACAATGCAATGATTTGAAATACAGGTCAAAACAAAGGCTTCTGGTGAAGTTTAAAAATCATATTTTTGGTCACAGTAACAATTCCTCCCAAAGCCTCATAACTCCTCAGTCACTTGGAAATCTGTGATGTGGCTCTTTAATAAACATGAACCAGCCAGTTATAAGGTTATATTCATAGTAATCACTCAGAAGAAATAAAACTTGTCAGATTTAAAAATTCCTTTTTATATAACTAATAATATTTCTGAAGTTATCTATATGTTTAATTTTTATAAATCAAATTATTTTTCAATTAAAATGGAAATTTTACCTTCAATTGTCAATACCTCCTAGCTAAAATTTTTCTAAGTTAAATATCACCTTACATTTATTTGTATAGACCTTTGCAAAGCACTTTATGAGAAACAAAGGAAAGAGTAATGTACTTCAGAGTCACAAGAACTGCTTGGTCCCTGTTCTGATATTTAATGATAGTATGATGAGACAAGTTACAACCTCTCTGAGCTGCAGTTAATTCATTTATAAAATGGTAATAATACCTGCAGTTTTCAAGGTTTGTTGTGAGGAAAGCACTGTGTAAATTGTGAAGCTCTCTAATGTTTGGGGATTTTGAATCGGGTTTTCTTTAGGCAAGGTTAATCTTATATTAGATGCTTATATTAGATTAATTGAATCTTATATTAGATGCTGCACCTAGAGAATGATTAGTATGTCACAGGTCTTTGGACCAATGATCTCAAAGCTATGATATACAGCAAATCAGTACTGACTCCCATTGAAACAAACTTAACATTGTGCAAATATTAATATTTTAGTTTCTATATGAGCTATAGCACAAAAATGAAATAAACCTGGCAGTAACAAATAGCCTGGTAACTTTTATTTAAACTTACCAGCAACTGGACACTATCCTTTGCGAAGAGATATAGAATCTTATAAATGCTTGCAAAGATTAAGGGGTAAGAGTAACCTCTCAAACCTTCAACCCATTCCCAGGTCAAATAGCCATAATTAATAATATTAAGGACAAAATGACAAATAATACTGAAGTATAAAATAGTCTTCCTATTCCATTCTCATTTCCAAATTTCAAGAAAACATTTTTTTAAACAATGATTCAAAAAGCACTAGGGTAGGCCCAAATATTTCCCTCTTTTTAAATGGGAATTCTAGGAAAAGCCCCTTTCATTACCCAGACTCCAAGCCCCCAAAGCCGTAGCATATTTTTTACTTAGGTATCCTCCCACAACATGCTGCATATTGGTACTTAATAGGGTACTAGTGAATGCTTATTGAAGCAACATTGCTCCTAAAGAAAAGTACAAGAGGTGGAATAAAGAAAAATATGAGAGAATTGCAAATCAGTTTAAAATATGTACTAGGGGCTGGGCATCATACCTAAAACATTTTTAGTTTGCAGAAAAAAACTCTAAAGGATATTTGAAAACCATGTGATGTGCAACTTCAAGAGATTGCCAATATTCGTCAGGAACAAAGCTTGTCTGGACTAAAAAGCAGTTAAGTATTCTTAGAGATACGGTAAACAAGACCAGGTAAATGTTTTCACCAAGAAGATCTGAGAAAGCAAAATCAACATTTGTGGTACCAAAGTTAAACAGGTTAATTTCTCCAACTTTAACTTATTTTGTTAGACATATATAATTGAAGTATTCTTAGTAAGTCGCCTTTCTCCAAATCCTTGTCCTTGTCCTCACCCATCTATCAAGTTCACTTCCTGTAGAAGGGTCTAAGATAGAACAGGTCCCTATTTCTGCCAACTCTAATAGCCAAGACTCCACTAGACAATTTTAGACTATTATGTGCCATTGGCTTTTGAAGGAAGATGTTCTCTAACGTGTCTGTACATATAATAAAATTTTATGAAAGGCAATGTGGAGCACTGGACAGTTAGGAAGAATTAGGTTTGTGTTCAAATCTTGCCTATTGCTATTTGGTGATAGTGTGAACCTTGTATGGTATCTCCAATGTGAAGATCATGGCCCCATGGGGGACTGTGGAATAACTTTAAAAGGGTTGTAACTGAGTTGACCCAAAAGGAATATGTGGCCAACCAATGGGAAGATAATCTTAAAATTGTTTTACCCCATAAACACTACCCATCACACCCCTTTTCAACTCTCAAAAAATCATGGGTCATAACCTACCCAGAGTATAACACCCAGCTTGTGAGTTTATCACTGACTTTTTGTTTTTCTGGAAAGAGGGATGAATAGACATAATTATTTTATACACATCCCCAAATCATCCTTCTTTCAAACTTTTTCTGTGGAGGATGCCACCATCCTTCCAGTAATACAGGTTTCATCCGTATCTCCTCTACCTCACCTCTCATATCAAACCAGTTATCAAGTATTATCATTACTTCCACAACATCTTTCCCATTAGGTTCCTCTTCACTTATATAGTGAATACCAAAATTAGTGTATACATTTTGAGGGTTTGTGATTAAAAACTTTTTACTGATGGGATGCAGTCATAAAAATTTGCAGACCACTGTCCTAGGCAATTCTCTGACTATAAGTTGAAGAACTTGCCAACTGCATTGGTGGAGAAAGTAGCCTCCCAGGGATTACCTGCTAATAAAAACATTGTGGGGAAATTACAATTTCATACAAGTTATTTATATAAAGAACAACTTTGGGATTGGCATCTAATAGATTAACCAGACAACTCTTATACGTAATTCTCCATGGAAAAATCCTATTAATAAGTTGCTTGTGACTACAGCTCTGGACATGTACCAGTAGCACACTGGTACATGTTGAAGGTGTGTACTTGGTTAGTCTGCTCATAAGGTCTTACTCTGGGATATCTGCTACTTTTAAAAATCTGCCTGTCACCTGGATTCCAGGTCCCTCTGCTTCCTTATTCTCCTCCCTTCTGACACAGTGCCAGGTTGCTGGTGTTGGTCCTGCACATGCCTACATCATTCTTCCTTTGCCTGGCACACAAAGATAAATTTTGCCAGTCTAATTTCTAGACAATGATATAGTTCTTTGCTTCTGTGAATTCAGGCAGATAGTGCTTCCTAGTAATGTGATAAAGATTTGATATTTGTTCCTGGATACCTCAAGATTCTGATGTATGACTGAGGAGGGCACATATGCTACCATGACCACCATCCTCTCCCTTGTATGGGCACAACTTTTTCCTCTAGGTCTTTGCATTTAGGGGAAGGAAGTTAGTGCTGTAGAGGGATATACCCTGTTGTCCACTCTCTCTCAATCCAAAAAGTGCTTGCTTTTTTCTAGGTAGTGGACCAGAAATACCAGCCTTCTAGTGCTGACTGTTCCTAAACACTAACTCTGGGCAAGTCAACCTTCCCTCCTCAAATTTGTTAGCTGTTACAAGGTTGAACTAGATCTGACATATGTTTTAACCCTTCCTTAAAACGTTTTAATTTTTTTGTGTCATGAACTCAGCCAGACGGTGATACTTATGGGCTCCTTTTCCAAATGTTTTAAAATGCATAAAACACATAGGATTACAAAGGAAATCTATTTAGCAAAGATGATTTTTTTCCCTATTCAAGTTCATGGGTCCCCTTGAGCCCTCCCCATTTTTGAACCTGTCAACATTTATCCTATTAAATCTGGTCTATTTTTTTTTAACGCAGAGGTTAAGTGACTTGTCCAGGTCACACTAAGTGTCTGAGACTGAATTTAAATTCTGGTCCTCCGGACTCCTGGGAAGGTCACCTAGCTGCCCCTAGATCTGGCCTATTCCAACGACTTCCCTCCGTGTGGGGGTTGACCCCGGATCGTTCCCAGTACTTAGGCTCCGATGGATGGAAGGGTTTTAGGGTCTGGAGGGGGGAGGGGAAGAACTGGAAGCGAAGGAGGCTCGTCCCCAGGCTGGCTCCGGGGCGCGTAGTAACTAATCCCTGGGGGAGGGAAGCTTCCTCGCCCCACCGAAACCACAGCCCCTTACTACCAAGCACGAGGGGAGCGGAGACCGGGGTCTGGAAGAGGAAGACCCACTTCCTGCAGGAGGGGGCGAGAGGGCTGGGGATTCTGAGGGGCTGAGATGAGGAAGGGCATTCAAGGTAGCCTGAGAATGCGAGACCAGCCGCAGCAGTTACAAATAATAATAAGGAATGGGGAAAACGGGGCCTGGGGTGAGGGAAGAAGGGCGGTGCAGGAGCTTTAAAAGCTCGCCCAGTAGTTAGAGCGGGAACAGGGTCGCGGGCTCGGCCCTCTGGGTCCTAGTGTCCCGCTTCCGCTGATGGAGACCAGCTCCAGACCCCGCTCCGCGCCTCCCTCCTTCCCTCACCGAAGCGGCTCCCAGCGCGCCCTTCCGGGGGACTGCTGTACAGTACAGACTTTCTCTTCCTCAGCTTCACCGTCTCGGGGGAGCTGCTCCGGCGCTTCCTGAAGAAGAGGCTGCCCCCGGCCCGCTCCATGTCCGAGCCGGCAGACGGCCCTCCTTCCTCGCCACGCGCCCCTCCAGAGCTCCGCGATTCAGGTGAATGAGGAAGTGTGTGACTTCGCCCTCTGCTCCGCTTGGCCTCTTCGAGGCGCCGTCGCCGACGGGCGCAGGGGTGCTTGGGAACTGGAGGGTTTTCCTCTAAGCCCGAGGGCAGGTGGTCGCCACCCTCCTGAGAGAACGGTAGGAGAGGTGCCCCCGGAGCCGGCCCTCTGGCTCAGGGAAGGTGAGGGGCCGTGGGCCATCCCAGCCGTTTTCGCCTTTGTTTCTCGGGAATGATGGAGGGGAAGTTCCCGGAGGCGAGAGCCCCCCGGCCGGCAGACGCCCGGGAAGCCTAAATTTCTAAACTATTTTAATCTTCGTGTGGCCCCTAGAGTCACGGCCGGGCTGGAGCCCAGGGAGGTGGAGGCGGAAAACCCGGGACCAAATCCTTGCCCCTCAGCTTACAAGCTGTGTGACTTTCAGGCAGATCACTTGCCCTCTCTGGGCCTCAGTGTCTGAATCACTGTTACTGGTCCAGATGATCTCTAAGGCCCCTTCCAGCTCTAGATCTTATAAATCTTATAAGTCATCATACTTGGAATTGGGAACGGAAATCTCATGCTTCCCAGGACTTTTGGGGGGAAGACCATTGCTTTCTTTATGGAGGCATAAGGCCCTAACCAGACCCGTGTTTCGGCATTAGTTCACTCATTTAGTAAGCACTGTTTGCAGGGTACTGTTAGGAAGTGGAGGAGATACAGGGGTTAGATAATTCATTGCAAAAAACGTGACTTGCCCCTTGGAGGGCACTGGGATAGGTGCAGGGAATACAAGGTTAAAAATAAATTGGACAAAAAACTCTGCCTTTGAGGAGCTGACATTCTAGGAATGAGGAGGTTACCGAATCTGTGTAAGCACAAGGCAGTTGGAAGCCAGATAGATCATTAACATCGGGGGTGGATCAAGGAAGGCTACATCGAGAAGGTGGCACTCCAGTTGATTTTTGAAGATTGACAAGGTTTCTGAGAGGCAAAGCTGACAACCCAAGGAACTGAATGGGGAATAGAGGTGGGTGGGAAATAAAACCTCAAATTTGGGAAATGTTTGGTAATCCAGTTTGGCAGGAAAAGAGTTTATGGAGGGGTGTCAGACTAGACCAGGTGATAATAATATCTGGCATTTATATAATGCTTTGGTTATGTACTTTATCTCATTTGAACCTCACACTTCGGCCCTTTATAAATTTGTAAGCATTACAGGCATTAGCTTCATTTTAAAGATGAGGCCCACAGGTTAAATAATTTGCCCAGCTTCTAGTCAGATTGGTAATAAGTGCTAGAGGTTGGATTTGAACACACATTTTTCTTAGTCCATGTTAATTACTTTGTCCTCTATTCTATAATGCCTTCATTGTAGAGGGCCTTGCATCCTAGGCTAAGGGTTTTCTATTTTATTCTACAAAAGATTTTTCCTGTGGAGTCATCTTGGGCAGACCTCTACTTTTGGAAGATTATTTTGGCACGTATGTCAGGAATGAATTGTAAAGAGACACTGGCCTGTTCAGCAGAGTTGGGGGTTTTTTTTGCCCGGGGGGTGGAGCAGGGGGGAAGGGAATGGAAAACAAACCAGATAACCTTGATAAGAAATATTGCATGATAAATATAAGAGGATTACAAATCAAAATGGTATATGATGCTCAAGAAGGGATTCTTATTAACATTTTTCTGAGGAAGGGTCCATGTCAGAAAAGGTTAAAAATCTGATCTGAGAAGAGGTGAGCTGGACAGCTACCTGACATAAAATGCTATATGACGTTGAGGAGGAAAAGGTACCAGCAGTGGTGATTAAGAATCACAGGTTTTATGGAACACTTGATAATTGAGCTGGGCTTTAAAGGATGAATAGGAATTCAGCATTCCAAGCATAGATAATAATGAACAAAAGCAGGGAGATGGGAAAGTAAAGAGAAGTAGGGCATATTTGGGGGCCCATAAATTAGTACAGGTTAGTCAGAGTATTTAGTATGTGTGAGGAAGTAATAAGAAAGCTAGGTGGCAAAGTAGCTAGAGAGTGCTGGGCCTGAAGTTAGGAAGAGTCATCTTCCTGAGTTCAAATCTGGTCTCATACACTTGATAGCTGTGTGACTCTGGGCAAGTCACTTAACCCTTTTTGCCTCTGTTTCTTTGTAAAACGAGCCAGAGAAGCAAATGGTAAACCACTCCAGTATCTTTGTCAAGAAAACCCCAAATGGGATCATGAAGAGTCTGACACAACTGAATAACAACAACAAGGGAGTAATATGTGACAAATTTATAAAGGTTGAGTAACACCATATTGTGAAGAATTTTGAAGTCTAGGGCAAGGGAGTTTAATTTCACTGGTAGGTAATATGGATCCAGAAAATTTTAAAAGATGAAATTCCTTGATTGGAAATACTGAAAAGGTAAATACAGGAAAATCCTTAGATATCTCCCCTACACCCCTCCAAAAAATTTGATGACAAAGTGAAATGATCATGTAATCTCTTTAAGAGAGAAATCATTTATCCATCAAACTTGCCATTTTGAATAGTACACCATGCCAAGCACAGATAAAAGGATATGGTTCCATTCTCTCCCAAAATAACAAAGGGGCCAAATAAAATACTAAAGGATATGTCAAATTAATATTTTCTATTTTCTTTCTTTGTATATAGACCTGAAGATATTTCTGTGGATATACACCCATACCTTTTTGAAAACATCCATTGTGGCCTGCTGCATTTGCTGATAAGATGTTTGGTAGATTGACTTTTCCTCAAATGCTTCTTGCAAGTGTCCTTGGAGTTGCTGGAGGAATCTATATTTATCAACCAATCTTTGAACAGTATTCTCGAGATCAGAAAATATTAAAGCAAAAGTTACAAGTTGTCCAGGAATCAGAAGAGAAGAAAAGTTAACGATGGACTTGTACTATACTAGGTGCTTAAAACCTAAGTCTTTAACAAGATATACCTATTATTATTTGAGCATGATTAAGTCAAGGATAATGATTTAAGTGGTTCTTAACACTGTGGTTGAATTTTTTTTTGAGGGGGGAAGGCAGGGCAATTGGGGGTAAGTGACTTGTCCACGGTCACACAGTAAGTGTTAAATGTCTGAGGCTGGATTTGAACTTAGGTCCTCTTGACTCCAGGGCCAGTGCTCTATTCATTTTGCCACCTAGCTGCCTGTATGTTTGAATTTTCATATACTTTTTTCTTGTTTGTCATATTTCATGACCTTCTGCAAGACTACCAATTTCCTTTCACTAAAATCATTATCTTAATGTGGTAGTCTTATGTTTGGCACCAATTTCCCTGAACTTGTAGTGTGGCCATTTGCTTATGGTGGCAGTTTTGGGGTAGTCTACACAAGTGAGTATTAGTAGTAGTTACAGTAGCCAAGTCTAAGGAATGTTTGACCTGAACTCCATGGACCAGCAGTTCTCAACCTGTGGGTTGAGACCCAGTTGGGGGTCAAACGACCCTTCCACAGGGGTCGCCTAACACTGCTCCTCTATCCCTTTCCAGACGAGTCCGCCCACATGCAGATACACCTACATATGAGTATTAAATGATCAGCATTAGGAGGGTTGAGAACCACTACCATGGACTCCAAACAGTTCTACAAATTTCAAGGTGGTGGAGGTCTCTGACCTTCTATAAGAAAAAGATTACAACTTCATTTCAAAAGATTTGGTATCTTTTTAAATCTTATGTATTTTATATATTCAAAAACACTTTTTGAAAAAGGATCCACGACAGAAAAGATTGAGAAATTCTGATTTGGGAAGGGATGAGCTGAGCAACTGCCTGATGCAGAAGCTTCTACATTTAGCTTGAAAAGATTCAAAAGAATACCAAGTGAGCCGAATCTCCTCATTGCCCTAGTCTCCTCCCCAGCCTCCATCCTCTCTGTCTTCAGTCTGGTAAAGTGGAGAAGTACTCAAAGTTGAACTGGCAGATACAGTTGGACACCTGGTAGGTTCAAAGCAAAGTTTTGTATGTAGGAAAGGTGATATAGTATACCTCATACTGAGTAGTAAAAATATGCAACACTATCTTTCCATGTAATTCAACTGTGGTCCCCATATCATTGATTTGTATCAACAAGTGGGGTAGGGAAGGAAAAGAAGGAAGCTATAATTCAAAAAAATGCTTTAAAAATTAATTATCATCTACTCAATACCAGTTTTCAAGGCTTAATGTTTTGATAGCTTTTGTCTAGCCTTTAGCTTATATTAACACGGATACACACAATGCTTTTAAACTAAAGAATTGTTCTCCCTGCTGAATGAATTTAGCAAACTTGGAAGATGTAATTGCAGTTATATATGATGAGCATATTTAATTAAAATCTATAAATAATTACCAAAAATGAGATACTAAGATCTGACTGGTCAACAAATATTCCGATTTCAAATCCTGGCTCAACCAGTACGATGTAGCAAAATGATATATTTGAATAGTTGCTGGTAATCACAATGTAAATGATGACATTGTTTAGATAATAAAGCAGAAATGGTTGTTAGAACTCCAAATTGAATGAGTAAAGTTCTATATACAGAAACTTCACAGAAAAGATTGTTTCATCAGTGTGTTATTGGGCTTAAATAAGAAGGTATTAGAGAAAAAGCAACTCTGAAGTTCTCTGTAAAAATAGTAGTATCTACTTTAAACCCATAGTCAGAATACATCCCTAGGAGAAATTTATAGTATAGTTTTCATAAGTAATTGTGCCAGAGTAACAGAAGATTAGTATATTCTTTCAGTCTAGCTTATTGAGTATTGTAGAACTAGCTTTTGAGTTGTTGCCTAGAGTTATCAAGAAATCAGTTTCCTTCTAAAGCCAAAATAGATGTTAGCTACAAATTGCATAAGAATCCATCACAATTTTCATGGAAATAACATAGTCATCAATGCTTTGGTGTCAAAGCACTAGCTACCAAAAATCCTGGGATCAAATAAGATGATAAATGGGAAGGTGTTACAAGAAGTAGAAAACCCCCAGACAGATTGTTCTCAAGTTACAACTTTGGTTTGTGTTCTAGTAGTTGGTTGACACTCAGAAAGCTTTTTTCTCATTTAGACCATTAACAAAATTTTAATAGATGCCCAGGCTAGCCCACAAAAGCCTCTTTACTAGAAGAAAAGCAAGCCAAGACTAGGGTCCCTGAGCTCTCTCTGTTCCATTTACATGGTATTTTAAATCTTTTTCCCATTGAGGGGACAGGAAGACTGTCATGGCCTAGGACATGTCTATGTCCTATTTGGTAAGCTCCAGTTTAGAGGCTAGGCCAAGAAACCTCTCCTTTGCTATAATTATAGTAAGACCAGGGCAGACTAGTCTACCAGTTCACCATGGAGTTGCCTTATTCAAGAGGTACCCAAAGAGGGTTAGAGCTGCCTAAGACCCCAAAATATCAACATACTAGATCCTGCTGAAAGAATTCCACTCAAGTCTTCTCAGCCAAAGAAAAAGTAAAGTTTATTGAAAGATACAGGGTAGACTCTTAAGGAGCCAGTTTATATTAGGTTGTTTTATGAAGCTTTTACATGGAGCAAGTCTATGCTAAGCCATTCCACAGCGCTCTCACAGAATAAGTCTCTGCTAGGCCATTTCACGGGCTCTCACCCAGATGGAGGGAAGATGGGGTCTTATATACAGAGGAATCTAGGGGTGGTTTAGAGGAGGAGCCTGGGGAGGGTCTTCAAGAGGAGCCAATGAGGTCAAACTCCAGTAATGAGTTTGGGGAGGGACTTCAGGTGGAATTAATGAGGTCAATGCAAGGGTGATTTGATTTTTTGATAGGCAAGGGGTTTCCCAGAGCATGTACCTCAAAGATTAAAGGAGAGCTCAAGGGGGGGGGGGTAAGTGGTCCCAGAGCCTACACCTCATCATTATGACCCTCAGAAACTGCCACTGCCTAGCCCTAACCCACTATACCAGGTGTGGGGATTCTGTCAGAAGGCTGCGCTTTAGGACCTAGAGAGCCACATATGGCCTTGTGGTTCCCCACCCCTGTCTTAGCAATAGCAAGTTGGTCCATAAAAGCATTGTTGCTGCCTGGTTTCTGAAGTTGATAGTGTGTTTCATGGAGTGGTGCCATGTCTGTTCACATGGAAGGGACATTGTAAACCAGGTGTGGCTTATTCTTAAATACCAAATATCCATCAAACAGGATAGAGAATGATTAATCAGAGATGAATGGGGGAAAAATTGGGATAGCTAGATTTAGCAATGGCAGCAAACAGGGTTACTGAAATGAAATACTTAGATAATATCTAAACTACATCTACTAGATGTTAGGTAAACACTTCCATTTTATCCCTGGAGGTACAGGGTTCTGGGTTGTTCCTCCCTGAAAGGGAGGAATGTATACAGTGTGGGCACTTATGCAAGGTAGAGACTCATTTCAGGCATATAGGGAGGTACCTAAGTTTAAGAAAGTGCCAAGAGTTGTCCAAAAAATAGACTTCCCAGTGAGAAAGTTCATTGCTATTTATTGAATTGAATTGAGGACCATATGTTCACTTTGCCTTTTTAGTTCTGTGGTTGAGCAGAAATGTTAAATAGGTATCTGTGCAATGCAGCCTGCAACACTAAAGAGTGCTGCTTGAACCCGATTAAAATGTAACTGGGAAAGAGTTAACAAGGTAAATAAAAACACAATAGAATAGTTAATTTTCTTAAGTAGTTGTCAGTCAATAAATACAAAGCTCACTGGGATCCTTATGTACAGTATAGTAGTTCTGTTTCTTTTTGAATTTGATACCCCCGATGTAGAAGATCTCCAGAGCTGAACTCAATGACTGTTAAGATACCTTCCGATTCTAGGAGTGAGGGGACATTAGACATAGGCCCATGATTCATAGTTCCAGCATTTGCTAGGAATTGGAAACACAAGATATCTCATTCCTCACAATACTTTCTGGCTCCTGGAAACTACAAGCGTCCTGCCCTCAGGAAGCTTATGGTTTAACTGGGGAATGCAGATACACAACACATGAACACAAAAGATAATTCAATATAGGCTAATATGTTGATATTAGAGGAGTGATAACAGTTTTAGAGATTACCTCCTTTTGTATTTTACTTTTAATAAGCCAAGTGTATTAACTTTCCCACTTCTAGTGGTAACGACTATGGCCTCCTATATTCTAGACTGATTTTTAAAAAAACGATTCGATTCAATTAAACAATTTTCTCATATATGCAAGTTACAGGATGGGCAGGGAGAGATGGTTCTTTTCCTCAAAGTGCTCAAGTTCTAATGGAGGAAGACAATATTGTCAGGGACTGATGGCTGGAGATAGTGTTTTGGTTAAGAAATCCCACAGATGTAGTCACTGAGCAATTGACTGATGTAAACTTTCTAGAAACAGTAGTCTTGAACTAGTTTCCAGTCTTAGAGGTGGAAAGCAGAGATGGGCAAATGGTACAAGCATGGAGACATGGTTCATGAAAGTAGCTGGAGAGCAGCATTGTGGTGGGCCCAGGGTGAACTGGTCTCTCAGTCAGAGGTCCAGGATCTCATGATGGAAATTGGAACGTCTGGTTAGATGTGGAGAAGGAAGATGAGAATTCTGAAAGGCCAAGAGTAGGAAGTGTCTCTAGTCAGAACCCACACAATCGTGGGAGGCTGCTTAAGTTCTCTGAGAGCTTTCTGAGATCTGTTTGTACCTGCAAACGTGGTCCACTCAGTTGCTACCTGGGGTTAGCTTCCTGTCCAGCTTCTCAGCTTCTTTATTTAATTCTTCTGAAAAGGTAGTATAGTTTTGGGTTGAAATGAACCTTGGACCCACCTTCCAGACATCCAGAACCTTACTTTCCTTCAATTTACACCATTTCCCATGGAGGTTCCTGTGGGAGAAAACTGGTTTGGGCAGGGAGTAAATTGCCAAGAATGGATTTATTAAAAATACAGAGCCTCTGGGATATTCTTTGGTCTTTCCAGATGTCTTTAGGTATAGGTGAAGGGCCTTCTCATCAACAAGTTACTAGTAGTGACTTATTTGATAAGCTGCAATTCAGCACATATCATTTTAACCCCAGTACCAGCAAGGAACAATAGGGTGTCTTTGGATAGGAGCCCAGCAGTCCAGCGGTTTCAATAATCACAGGTTTAGAGAAACGAAACTGAAATAAGAGTGAGCCACTGGGTGGCAGCAAACGCTTACAAATTTCACCAATTTGGTTCTGTCTAGTTTTGTTACACAATCAGGCCATGCGTCCTGTTTCTGTCACAGTTTAAGTTGCTTTTAAACTGAATTAGCTCGTACCAGGAAGAACTGCATTTATAACCAACATGATTTGAGCTCATCTTTCTCTTCCTGACTTTTCTATTTCTTTTGCCACCTTTAATTCCCTTTCACAGAAGAATGCCATTGCCTTTCTCCTTCTGCAGGAAGAAAGGTCTCGAGTAATTCTGACAAAACTCAGAAGTTAGAGACCAATAAAAGATGAAAGGGGCTGTAGCTATCTACCTTGCTTAGTGAGCGGGTATGTTCTAAGCGGAAATCCTAGGCTTTAGGACCCAGTGGGAGGTGAAATGACCAAGGGCTGTTCCCCAAAGACAGCCAGGGGAACTGGCTCAGATCAACCAGGCTTGGGCAGCGGGTGTGATATACTGGTCTGTGCCCTCGGAATCGTTTTCTGAAAGTGGCTCTTGGGAAAGCACATACAAGTTTAATAAGGAGTGACTAAACAAAATGCCACAGCGCAACAGAAGTGGATCATTACATGTTTATTCCCTTCCTTCCCTCTACTCATCTAAACGGTAGCATTTCCTCCATTTCTCCTCAGTTGAACATTAACCCTTTCCTTCACCCCAACTGAAAAATCTTCAGTTCCAGCTGTGGTAGAAGCCTCACACCATTTACTTCCCTGCAGCCAAGGCCAGGAAGACCTTTCTGTGTAGGTGAAGGGAAATCTGCAGCAAAGCCCAGGAACCCTAGCTCAGGGCTCCCCTCTTCCTACTGATCCGCCCCCGCTCCTTCCCAAGTTCCAGGTGGCTTCTCCCCAGCTGCGGAGGCGGGGTCCTCTTTCTAGCCTCTCCTACTTTCCCCGTGGGGCATCAGGCAGCAGGTGCAGGGCCCGTCTCAATCCTGGCCCGGGGCTCCATCCATCCCTTCTTCCCCAGGAAGGAGAGGTCAGAAGATGCCGAAGCCACTGAACTTCCCACTTGGGCACAGGGACCGAAGACCTTGGTGGGGAGGTACTCTGCGCGTGGGGAGGAGGAAGAGGGAGGTGTAGGAAAGAAAGGAGGACCCGCCCCCACCTCTCAGCTTCTTTACGGGAAGTGATGTGGATCCGGACGGAACATACCCGCCAGGGACCCAAAAAAGGGCAGGAGGCAGAGTGGGCGCTGAGCGCACTGAGCGTGGACCTGCAGCTGCTTCGGGACGACGGGACACTAGAGAGGTAAGGACAAGGTAGAGATCTTAGCCTGTCCCCTATGGACGAGATCCGCCCAGGGTGTGGGGCTGGGGTGTCGGTGTCTGGGTGGGAGAAGCAGTGATGGGCATCTTGCTAGTGTTGTTCTAGGGAGGCGGTTCACATTTTTTCGTGGGTGATTGCGGATTATGGTGGTTAGTGAGATAGGATCCGCGAGTGTTTCACCTTGGGCTGGGGAGGTCAGTCTAGAGAAGAATGGGAGTGGGAAGAGGTGCCCCGCTTCACCCCTAGAGCTCCAGCCCTGGGGCTTCCTTGGGCTGAACCTGGAGGAAAACTTGCTTTTGGGAGCTCTAAATCCCTCAGGGCATCTTCTGAGAGATGACACCTGTTTAATGGAGACTAGGGCTGGCCAGAAGATAGAAGTCTAAGAGATGGATTCCAGATTAAGGAGACGGGGTTGGTTTGAGTGGGAGACTTGACTGATGTGGAAAGACTGGAGGACAGAGCTAAGATCTACCTTGGGCTATGTATCCAAATGTTGCAAAGGGATTATCCCTCTCCAGAGAAGAAATTTAGAAATATAGACAGGAAGGAAGGAGGAAAACCCCCGAGATTTTCTTTCTTCTACACATCTTATTTTGCTTTTCACTTTATTCCTTTACAACCTGAAGAGTTGGTGGAGTTTGACCCTAGGCAGAACAGGAATGCCATTCTTTCAGCCAGCTTCTGTACAACTGGGTTTATCCAGACTTTAGCTCTGAGGTTATGCAGATGTCTGGAGTCATCTTTTAAGGCCAAACCCCTTCTTCTGAGCATCCCAATAAGTCACATACTTGTGTGTGTGTGTGTGTGTGTGTTCGTTCCAGAGTGTCACATGTCTTCTTTCTCTGACAAAGAAGAGGAAGATGGTAGTGGGGTTCCAACCCCTTTGGTGGTTCATGGCCTGCTCAGTAGTCTCTCTTCCCATTAGTATTTTCTTCTTATGCTGTGCTGCTCAGAACTTCTAGGCTATTAGGTGCTTTTTGTGGTGAATAAAATAGTCTCTGTAAAGAAGAATTAGATAAATGTTACAGTGAATTTCTGTTGGCAGGTAGTAAGGTATATGGGAAAAAATCATATTTGGAATCAGGAGACTTGGGTTCCAATCCCAGCTCCCAAAACCCCTCTATGTTTTTGGCCCACAGTTCCCCCTCTTAAAACATACTGGATTTTTACTGATCTACTCACAAGGTTCTTTTGAGAAAAGCACCTTATAGGGGTGGCTAGGTGGCGCAGTGAATAGAGCACCGGCCCTGAGTCAGGAGGTGTGACCTTGGGCAAGTTACTTAACCCCAATTGCCCGCCAAAAAAAAAAAGAGAGAGAGAAAAGCATCTTATAAACACTAAGAGAAAGTTATTTTTCATCTTACTCTTCCCCCTTTTTATATGACATATACTCTTATTAAACTTTAGTTTCCTGAGGGCAGTCTCTTCTGCCTAAATTTTATTTTATCTTTCCTAGAAATGTAATAGTGATCTGGTCAATAGGAGTTTAATAAAGGTTTAATGAATTGAACTGACCTTTCTCCATTGGTCTCCCACTGTTCTTGCTCCTTGGCATACTGGGAAACTTTAGCTTCTCAAACTTGTACTTTGTAAAACAAAATTCACCTCTGAAACTAGACCACTGGAACCAAGAGGAATTTTGCCTTTCCTTAGAAATTAGGAGCCATGGGGTGGCCAGGTGGCCCAGTGAATAGAGCACTGGCCCTGGAGTCAGGAGGACCTGAGTTCAAATTTGGCCTCAGACACTTAACCCCAATTGCCCTGCCTTTCCCCCCTCCAAAAAAAAAAAAAGGAAATTAGGAGTCATAGTCAATGTTTAGTAGCCAAAACCTCAGCTTATAAACAATGAGATGACTTAAGTATGGAGAGTAGGCTGTTACCTTATATGTTGGCTTACAAAGCATTTATTAGTTTAGTGAGAGCAAACATCAGAGTTTTGCAACCCAGAAAATGTATAATGTATAAGACAGGGAAAATGAAGATAATGATGTGTTGTTACTTTTTTTAAAACCAGTTTTTTTTGTGAACTGAGCAATCAACAAACACAAGCATTTCAATATACAAAAAAAAAGTTTTGTCCATTTTAAAAAGGATGACAGATATAGTCACAAATGCTACCTTCTTTCTCAATCCTCTACCAAGATCTCTACCAATGGAGGGAGAAGGGAAGGGGAAGAAGGGAAGGTATTTCATTTTCTGGACGGTTAGAATTTGTCTCTGAGAGTGAATGACAAAGGTGTGCACCTCTTCTCCTAAAGTGACCAAGTTGGGCAGGGCAGACGAGAGCAGAGGAGAATTGGACAGCTTTGTTTACTCTTATGGATGCATCCTGTGTGTTCCTTGAATACTGGGGAAGGAAAGACTAAAGATGCTCTTTACTGCCCATTTTCTTCATTTCCTACTCGATTGCAGTGAATCTTCTTGAAACTTCAGTCTTTACTTTTTGCTCAAGATTCTGAAATCAAGTTTCTTTTATGGTACATAAGATGCATTCCTCTCTTCGGGATTCCTATAGCACTCTGTATCTCCACTCTTTGGAATTTGTGGGGGTTTTTAAAGTCCTCTTTGTGATTTTATCTTAGCAAGGAAGACAGATCATGTATAGCCTTACTGCAGAAATGGGAGGGAACATAATGTGTTCTTTTTATTTATAATGAAAGAGACATTATCATAGATTTGGTATAGTAATACTTTATTTTTTTTTAATTTTTTAATTTTTAGCTTTTTTTTTGGAGGGCAGTTGGGGTTGTGACTTGCCCAAGGTCACATGGCTAGTTTTTGTGTTAAGTGTCTGAGGCCGGATTTGAACTCAGGTACTCCTGACTCCAGGGCCAGTGCTCTATTCACTGTGCCACCTAGCCGCCCCTGGTATAGTAATACTGAAAGACTAAAACTTAAGACAGTGTTTTATGACTTGGGGCAGCTAGGTGGTGCAGTGGATAGGGTCCCTGACTTGGAGTCAGGAACACTTGAGTTCAAATTTGACATCAGACACTAGCTGTGTGACCCTGGGCAAATCACTTAACCCAGTTTGCCTCAGTTTCCTCATCTGTAAAATGAGCTAGAGAAGGAAATGGCAAACCTCTCCATTATCTTTGCAAAGAAAGCCCTAAGTGGAGTCATGAAGTCAGAAATTACTGAAAAATGACAGAACAGATTTAAGACTGGGGCTTTAAGCAAAAATCTCTTTATGAGTTTTTACAGAGAAGCACTCTTTCTTTTCATGTTCCTTGCCCCATTGCCCCAGGATGCATGAACAGAATTGATGCCTTTGCCTTCTGGCCAAGGATGTTTAGGATCTATCTGTGGCCTGGAATCCTTTAAGCTTTTACAATGCCTTGATTCAATATGTACTTCAGTCCTGCCCTTATCATCCTACATGACTCATGTCTACAGATCTTCTGATCTTCCCAGTGTACTGAAGGCCTTCGTTTGGGTCTGCCCACATTATGTGGATATCAATGTAGCTCAGGCCATTCATCTCTCATGCTGAATGACACACCAACCTCCTGTTCTGATTATACTTTGCGCATAGTGGGGAGTTTAATAAAAATTTGATGAATTGAATTGCAAGTATTTTGGGAATGGATGACCAGGAAAAACCCTGACAGAAAGGCAAAAGGTCTTTCAGTGTAGTTTTATGTATAACAGAGCCAAGTTGCCAAGTTTTGAGAGCATTAAGTATTCTGTTTTGTGTGGTTTTTTTTTTTTTTTGCTTCTTAGTCTCTCTTTGGTGACTAGTTATTGGTTGTTCAAGGCTCAAGGACCATCAACTTCATTTTTTTTTCTGTTTCTGATAAAGGTTTTAGAAATGGTCAATTGTAGAAAGAGTAAAATGAAATATTTTAGTTTCTCTACTACCCCAGATGATGATGGTTTCTCATTTTATTTCTTCTTTTGTGATAACAATATTAATTAATGTCACATTTCTGTATATACTTTAAGGTGAACAGAATGCTTTTCTTTCCCATCACCCTGAGAGGTGGATAGTGTAAATGTTATTGTACCCATTTTACAGCTATAGAAACTGAGGTTTAGAGAGGTTAAGTAACCTGGTTAGGGTCATAGGACAGGTACATGTTACTCTGCT
Organism: Pseudocheirus occidentalis; assembly: GCA_028646575.1. Classification (NCBI taxonomy): domain Eukaryota; kingdom Metazoa; phylum Chordata; class Mammalia; order Diprotodontia; family Pseudocheiridae; genus Pseudocheirus; species Pseudocheirus occidentalis. Next base: position 131,636,332 of record CM053598.1, on the reverse strand, counting down.
CTCTCCTGACTCTTAAGTCATTCTGCCATCTTAAAACAACAGGCCCTTGAAATGGACCTGTTTGTATGTGTGTGAAAGTCTTTGATCAAGATGATATCAAGATGGTCAAAGACTGCCCATGTCGCAGTTCACTTTGTTGTCTGTGTGCATCTTCTGTCTCGGGAAGAAAATGATGCTTCCTTCTTCTCCATTCCAGCCCAAGCCAGCCTACATGCTTTTCTGTATCCTAAAATTTGATCTTATGTATGCTTTGCATAGGCTGTTTCCTATGCCTGAAAGGCTCCTCTTTTCTCCCCTCTTGTAAGGCCTAGCTATCTTCAAGACTTAACTCAGTTTCTGCCTACTACTTGAGCTATTTCCTGATCTCTTCCCCTTCCTCCCCAACTTGTTAGTTCTTTCTTCCTACCTCCCAAATTAATTTGCATTTAGATGTCTAGCCTTGGAGCCAGCAAGACCTGGATTCAAGTACTGCCTCCGAACACATGCTGACTGTGTGACTCTGGACAAATTGGTTGACCTCTTGGTGCTCTTTCTAAGCTTTCTAAGACTATAAGCTTCAGAGACGGTTATGACTTGCATTGCTGGAGTTTTTTAATCCCTATATCAAAGAAATTACAGCTTCAGTCCCTACCTTTTTTTTTTAAAAAACGATTTATCTGTGTATATACTGTTTTCTCCTACCTCTTACCATCAATAAAATGTAACTCCCTTGAGGGCAAGGATTGTTCTGTTTTTGCTCTTCTGTCCTTAGCACCTAACACACTACTGATCACATAGTAGGTGATAATAAATAAATAACAAATGCCTGTTGAAAGGCAAGCCTTTTGGCTATATCTCAGTATTAGCCTTATAGCACTTCTAATATTATGTAATCCACGCCCAAGGGTCATGGATTATATAATCCAACTCAACAGGGGTTCTTAGCCTTTTATGTGTCATGGACCCCTTTGACAGCCTAGTAAATCCCATGAGTTCCTTCTCAGAATAATGTTTTGTTTTTATGCGCATAAAAATAACATACATAGGATCACTAGGGAAGCCAAACGTTACTGATGACAAAGATATAACTTTTTTTTCCTATTCAAGTTCATATACTCCCTGAAATCTACCCTCAGACTCTTTCCATGGACCCAGGTTAATATAGTGCCCTTCTATCAAATAGCACTCAAATGACCACTTGAAAGGCACATGTGACTCTTTTGAGATCCAGTTGTTTGGTGACAGACCATTTTATTATGGATACATTTATGAGTATGAAGAAAAACGTGGCACTCACTCATACAGGAAGATGTGGGGGTTGAGGGGGTGCTGTCCTTCAGAGGCTCATTCCCATTTTTGCTGGCTGTGCTTGTTGAGAAAGAGAACCTTGAAAACCAATGACACAAATTATTATTTTCCTATCAACCAGGCTATGGTATTTCGAAGTCTGTGATCTTGTTTTTCATAGCTTTGTTGATGACTTCATATATAGTCTAACCAGCTGCTGGGTCAAAGCTTATAATAAAAAGTGGTTGCTTAGAGACCAAAATATCTCATTGGTCTGATTTACTGTAGCCTGTCAACCAGGCCCTGGAAACAACAGTTATGCCAGTTGGGTAGATGTCTCACTAGTTATGACTGATTAGGCATAGTTGTATAGTCACCCCCTATATCTTTTAAGAAAAAGACATGAAACTGGTTGGATTATATTTGGGGGGGGGGGATATACTTTTTATAGCTCTTTTGACTTTATCTGGAGAGTAGTGAACCAGGGAATAAATTACATAAGGCAATAAATTACTAATTAAAATTTCAATATGGCCTGTCAAATAATTTCCTAGGTTGAATTTATGGTAATGGTTGTTTATTAAGAGTATATGTCTATGCACACAGTTGATCTGTATAATATGTTCCAGCGTCCCTTAGAAATGAATTGAAGAGTAATTGAAGTGATCTGGCAGCCCCTAGAGAACCAGGTAGCAATTCTTTGAGGAAGAATGCCCTTCTAAGCTGAGTGGAAAGATTAGAATGAAGCAAAAGTTAAGCTAAATCAGGGATTCTTAACCTTTTTGTGTCATGGGTCCTTTTGACAGTTTAGTGAAACCTGTGAACTCCTTCTCAGAATGTTTTTAAGTGCATAAAATTAAATGCATAGGATTACAAAATAGAAAAATTATATTGAAATACAGTTATCAGAATACTTAGAAAAACAAGAACCAAGTTCATAGGCCTCCTTCCCATTCATGGACTCTAGATTCAGTGACATTGGCCTCACACACAAGATGCTCCATCTGTTTATTCTGGATATTTTCTCTAGCTGTTCCCCATGCTTGGAATTCTGTCCCTCCTCATCTCTGCTTCCTGCTTACTTGACTTCCTTCATCTTCCAGCTAAAATCCCATCTCCCACAAGAAACTTTTCCTGAGCCTCCTTAATGCTAATGCCTTTCTTTTGTTGATTATCTACAATTTATCATATATATGTATACATACATACATATATATATTTACACACACTGCCCCCTTGTATATATCTTCTTTGTACATAGGTGTCAACATGTCTTCTCCCCCATTAGAATGTAAGTTTCTTGAGGGCAGGAACTGTCTTTTCTCTCTCTCTCTTGTATTCCTGATACTTAGCACAGCCCTTGAACATTGCAGTTCCTTAATAACTGTTTATTGACTGACAGAACCCTGGTTAAAAACACCTACCCTCAATGGATATTTGCTCCTGGAAGATCTCCAAGTCAGTAGCAGTGTAAGAGATTTTTGGTGAGGAAGAATGTGCCACCTCTTGAGAATATACAACACTTCATTTTTTTGTCCTGGATGTTGTAACCTTCATTCCTAACAAAGTGAACCCAAGGTTAGATCATTCAAATGCTACGTAATTCTACAAGTATAAAGGAGAGTAGTTCCTAGTATTAGTTCCTAGGCTAATACCTTTGAGAAGGTATTCATAGTTATAGGATCACAGGCTCATAGATCTAGGACTGAAAGGGAAAGGGTAAAGGAATAAGCATTTATATAGAGTCAAATATAGACATACACACATATGTGTACACACATATATGTCAGGCACTATGCTAAATGCTTTTCAAATATTGTTTCCAAGGGAGGTGCTGTTATTATTTTCATTTTGCAGTTGAGGAAACTGAGGCAAAAGGAAGTTAAATGACATGCCCACGGTAAGTGCCTAAGACCATATTTGGACTCAGCTCTTCTTGACTCTATCTACTTCACCACCTATCTGCATCAGAAGCGTGGAGTTCAACCCCCACATTTTACAGATGATGAGTGACTTGCCCAAGATCACACAGGTAGTAAGTAGTAAGCATCAGAGGCAATATTTGAACCCACTTCCTCTGATTCCAGACCCAGCTCTATTTCCATTCTACTCGGCTTCCTGCAAGCCAGAACGGAATGGACATGGGAAAATGGAAATGGAGAACTTAAGAGATACTTGATTCAATCTGTAAATGATCCCCGGGAGTCTTTTAAAATGGGATTAGAGCAAGGGAATTATTGTCTACCAGGGCACAGAGTTTTTATAATTGTATGTAATAAGAGTAGAGATTGCCTTTACCCTTAATAGGGACTCTCCAACATGGATTCAAGTGCTCATAATCATTAGGTAAAAGGGCCCACGGGAGAAAGCTTCTTATGTCCATAAAGAATACCAGTAGATTTATCCTTAGCTGAAGCATTTTTTTACAAAAGCCCAGAATTTGAAAACAAAGACAAGAGGGGGAGGAAGAAATGGAGGGCCACATGAAAAGGAGCAGTGGGGGAAGGGATAGGGTTGTGGGTATTTGTGAATAGCCTTGCATGGAAAGAGAAACAATGTCAACTGGATTTGGGAGATAGTCTACTGAACAGGAGATGTTTGTGCTGTTTGGAAATATAGGAAATAGATTCTTGGGAAGCTTTTTTCCTGGAGCCCATGCAAATCTAGTTCCAAGGTACTGTGTGTGGTAGATTTGCTTGTTGGTCACTGAAAGCATATTGAGAATAGATGAGAAATTTCCTTACTCTATCTGCCCGTGTATTTTTTATTTTATTTTTAAATTTTTCTTTTTTTTCCCTGCCTTTGTATTGAAAGCTAGTTTCCTAGCCTGGCATAAATTTTCTCTGAGAGTTTTCTATCCTGTATCCCCTTTAGGACATGTAGGAGATGATACTTCTTTGTGAGTGGTCATTCTACTGCTTAATTTCCTCTTGTTTACTTTATGTCTTTATTAAATCCTTTGCTATTAGTTTTTTTTTTCTAACTAGTTTGGTCTATAAATAGAGCTTTGCTTTTCTGATGGTTTAGCACTTGATTTGTGAAATTGATTTCCCCAAAGAGCAAACAGAGATCAGTTACAGCAGTTGTTCCCGGTTTATTTTGTTGTTGTTCTAATGTTACCTGTGATATTAAACATTGTATGGTGACTTGAGCTACAAGAGTGTACAAGCCAGGCCTGCTAGTCTGTGCAACAGAATGTCTCATATTTCTCAGTGGGGTTTCCAGCTAAATGTGATAAGGTAAACTGGGATTTTAATGCCATAAACATCCCTGACACAAGAGTTACTTAAGGAAATGATAATGCATTTGTTCATTGACCCTGCAGCTTCCTGTTAAACTGAAGTCTCTCTTTGAGATTGGAGCAGGGGGGAGAGAGGAAAAAAAAGACCAAAAACTGAATCATGAGCCCATTTTGACATCTGGAAAAAGAAATTGTATTTGGTATATTATGAAATATGCTGATTCAGACACTAAGGGTATACTCCAAGATACTTTTATTTATTTTTTAGATATTGTTTTAGATATTGTTTCACAAAGAAATAGCCTTTCAGAAATATTATGGAAAGTGAAACTAATGTAGTATGAATTATAGTGCATTAAAGCAGCAGGTTTGGGAGAAAGTAAATATTTCATCTAAATCTTTATTCTCAGAAAAGCAAAACCACAGGGTCAATTAGATGGCTCAGTGAATAGAGCACTGGCCCTGGAGTCAGAGGACCAGAGTTCAAATTTGGCCTCAGACAGTTGACACACTAGCTGTGTGACCTCAGGCAAGTCACTTAACCCTAATTGCCTTGCCTCCTCCACTTCAAACAAAAGACAAAGAAAAAGAAAAACACAAATACAATTTATTTCATAAGCCAAATGTTGTTCTTTCATAGGCAAGTTGTTCATTCTTAGGATTATAGTATTTAAAGCTGTAAGGAAGTTTAGAGATCATCTAATCTAATTTCATTTTCATAGTAACAGAATCTAGCTTTTATATAGGACTTTAAGGTTTGTCAAGTACCTGTCATAGGTTATCCATTTTAACTTTGCAACAAACCCTGTGAGGTGGACACCATTATTATCTTCATTTTACAGATGAGGAAAGTGGGGCTTTTGTTATTATTTATTTGATGTCCAACTCTTTGTCACCCCATTTGGTGTTTTCTTGGCAAAGCTACTAGAATGGTTTGCCATTTCCTTCTCCAGCTCATTTTGCAGATGAGGAAACTCAAGTAAACAGGGGTAAGTGATTTGCCCAGGGTCATACAGCTAGTGTCTGAGGTGAGATCAGAACTCCAGAAGATGTCTTCCTGACTCCAGGCCTGATGCTCTTTGCATGATTAGCTTAGCTGCCACTTAGCTGCCATTTTATGCTGTATCTTGTATCATATCTATTTGTATATAGGTACAGTGTCAGGCAGCATGGCATACTGGATAGAGAGACTTTTTAAGACATTCTTCTCCTCACTGGCTTTCTGGGCCTCTTTTGCCATTTGAGTTAATCTATTTTTTAAAGTGTTGTTTTCTTCAGTCAGGTTGTTGACTCTCATTTCATGGTTTTCTCGCATCATTCTCATTT
>CM053598.1:131594014-131629999 GCA_028646575.1 Pseudocheirus occidentalis | reverse complement strand
TAGTTGGGGTTAAGTAACTTGCCCAAGGTCACACGGCTAGTTTTTTGTGTTAAGTGTCTGAGGCCGGATTTGAACTCAGGTACTCCTGACTCCAGGGCCGGTGCTCTATTCACTGCGCCACCTAGCCGCCCCTCTAAATAATATTTTTAAAATAAATTTAATTGATCTTAGGCAATTGGAAATAAACTGATTATCAATATAGGCATCCTTTCTCAATAAGTGTATATAGGTCATACCATAGAGTACAAAGGTCAAAATTAATACCAAACTAGTCAAACCAAAAACTATTGATAAAAAAAAATGGAAAATAAACTAAGGAAATGATGCCAGCACCGATTACAGCACCAATTTCAAAGTATAAGACTAGTTATAAAAGGAATCTAATAGTAAAAAATATGGTAGATAAAAGAACCCATAAATTGCTTTATCTAACAAACACTGGAAGAAGAGAAAGGCCTGACAGCCAATATAAATATAAAACATAAGCTCATTTGCAAGCTAAAATGCTAAGGGAAGGGGAATAAGATGCTAAGTATCACCTCATAAAACTTCAAAAAGAAAAGAAAACTCAACCAAGCCAAATCATTCCAAGACCATTTATATATGAACAGAACAAAAGGGGAAAAAAAGGAACATCTCAGAAAATGTCTGTCATGACCTATTTTCATCATCCACAAGATGAGCAGCGAACACTTCAGTCTATCTGCAGTCACATGAGGAAGTGTAAATGGCACTAAAGAAAATGAGGATAGGAAAGACAGCTGGACCAGACAAGAATACCCAAGAGAAATCTATATTGAGGAGACACAATCATGAAAGCATTAAGGGGTTCAGTTTCAAGACAGTTCCAAAAAAAGGAAGGACAGTAAACAATTTGATAGCATCAAACTGGTGATGAAGAGAACAGTCCTAACCCCTATGTGTGCTTTCTCACATCTAAATTTTTTTTTTACAAAAATGATCTATGGACACATCAGTAGTAAAACTCATGAAAAGAAAAGGGAACAGGCAGGCCCTGGTGAATAATTTTATACAGATCATATCTGCACAAACAGAAATGATCTGTATAAAACTAAGTATAAAATTCAGTAGTTTATAGAGTTTTTTTAATTGAAAAATAACATTTGATTCAGCAAAATATAGCCTTAAAGGTTTTACTCCATTCTAAGGGTTCCCATGTATATAAAGATCAGAGAAGATTCCTTGATGGAGAGAATGAAAGAGAAATTTCTTCAACCATTCACTAGCTATAGTTCTACATGTAAAGCATAAAGAGATATGTGTTCACCAAATGTGCTTACCTCTAATACAGACAATATCCTACACAGTGTTCAAATAGAAGAGATTTCCTTTAGAATAGGAACTTCAGAATTTACTGCTTGTGTGTGATGTTATGGTACATCAAGCTCCTCCCCTCCTCCCCCCTCCCCCCCAAAAAACCTGTAAAATTTGCTCATGATCTCGCCAAAGAAATTAGCCTAACATCCCACACAGGAAAAACTAAGTGGATAAAGAATCCCTATTGTCCAGACGCGTCATGTTATGTAAGTGGGTAGAAATTTCTTGAACTAGTCTTTCAGTACATCTATCTTAGACAGGTGTTGAAGATGGACAGCGAGCTGGATGCAGTACTGAAGGGGCAGGACAGAGCTGGCTGGATTAAATTTGAGGAATAGAATGGTACTTCCAATGATCCCAAACAGTTCCTCAAAAAAAAAAAATCCATCTTTTTAATACCAATGTTGTTCCAGGGATGCTATATGGTGACAGATCATGAAAACTAGTCTCCAATCAAGATCACAAGTGATCCAAAGATGCATGGTAGGCACAAGTAACTTGCAACACATTATCAATGTCAACTTATATGAAAGAAGTGTCATAAATATATCATCTAAGATATGTATGAATAGAAAGGGAGATGGGTCAGTTATAGAGCAAGAATGAAGGACAGCACAAGGGTTACATAGATACCCACAGAATGGGTTCTTTTTAAATGTTTAGTTATTCATCCATTTTTCCTATCTTTCTTCCATACTGTATTGTCATGCAGAAATATTTTATTGTTCCCTGTATTCTGTAGGACTTCCCACAAATCATATGTTATGCAGCGCATACACTGTTTCAGTGAATCTGTGTAAAAGAAAAACTAGCTGTGTTTGAACCCACATATCTGTCCAACATTTAGTACAGAACACAAGACTGATTCATTGATTCATCCTTTCACAGGTCTATTGCCTGTTTAAATTCCAACTCAAAAAATAGACTTGCACAAAGAATTTCTGCTGGGGGAAATGATATAATTAGCTCAGGAACAATGATTGTGTTTAAGTCTGAAACTAGTGATTTTTAGACTGGAGAAGACTTAGGGAGTACCCGCCTAATATTTGTATTCCAAGTATCAGACTTGTTCTGCTTTCTCCTGGAGAGTAAAACTAGGAACTGCAGGTAGATATTGCAAAGAAGCAAACTATTACAGTGACCCACAAAAGCACAACATACTCTTAGCCCATTTTTTTCTGATCTTCCTATCCAGAAGTGAAACCACTGAGAGTTTACACACAAATGTTACAAACACACCCATATACACACAGAGTTGCTTACAGTATTTGACTACTTGATCATGTTCATTAGGCAGCTCTTCATGGTATTTTAAAAGAGAACTGGCTTTAGAACACTAGGAAGAAAGCCTTGAATTTTCTTCATCCTGGGTTTCCTACTTCATTTATGCCAAAGAGGGAACTTATGTCTTCAGATCCTTTTTATAAAGAAGGCTATATTTGTGGTATTTTGAAATTCATATTTCATCCAACAGCATTCAAGAGCAGAATCAAAATTTTCTTCTTTCTAGTTTCTACAGAAATAAATGGAGCCCACTGACAGAATGGAATGGATGGAAACATGTTCACCAACCTCCTCTCCATCAGAGGTTCTTAACCTGGTTCTAAGGATTCCAAGGAGTCCATAGACAGATTTAAGAGGTCCATAAACTTTGATGGGAAAGTAATTACATCTTTATTTCTACTAACCTCCTTGTGAAATTTAACATTTCCTTTATTTACTTAAAAACAATATTCTGAAAAGGAATGCATAGGTTTTAACAACTTGTGAGAGGTGGTCCTGACACACAAAAAAGGTTAAGAAACCCTGTCTAGATAACAATGACATTCTCTCACCCATTATGGATTTAAATTAATCTTGTTCTTGCCATTAAGAGTTCTGTTACTTGTCCTCAAGTACACAGGGTATTCCAAAAGTCTTAGGGCAGTTTTAAACTATTAAAGCTTAAAGCTGCAATTAAGATTTTTGGAATGCCTTATATAAAAGCATCAATGATACTATGCATATACAATCTTCTTACTGCATAACTTCTAGAATCACTTTGGAGACATAACGGCATTTTATTTCAAACATTTTATTCTATAAGTAAAATTATTCTGTAATTCTATAAGTGAAAAAATGTTTATAAAATACACAAAACTACCTCAGAGAAAAACACCAAGCTTTTTTTCCCTTCTTGAATGTCTCATTATTGTTTGACTTAGCTTAAGAATTCAAGCCTTCAATCAACTACACACTTTGTATTTATATAGAATTAGCTGTATTCAAGTATAGGCTGGAGTTTTGTATTATTCACTTCTTTCCACAAGATGGCGCTAATGTAGTACTGCTTTTTAGTGAACTACTTGTCTGAAAATGCTTTCTTTTGAGAAAAGGTATGTTGATGTCTACTTTCAGAATATTAAAAAACAATACAAGTTTCTGGGAGAAAGGAGCATGACTTAGACATGAAATCAATGATATAAACTTTCCTTGTTGCCAATCCTTTATTTATAACTTATTTACCCAGAGCATCATCTCTATCGGCTCTTCTAAAATCCCTAGATCCAACCCCATCTTCTCTCTTTCTGCAACACCAGCGACTGCAGGATTAATCCCAACTATTATGATGATGTAACAGCCATCTTCAATGTCACCCAAGATATACTTTTCTACATCAATCCTCTCAAGCATGCTTAAGGGACCCAAAAGGGTATCTGAGGAGCCTGCTTCCAGGAATGAGCCCTCATTAACCAGTCCCCCCATTAGTCTCCTCATGACAGGGTATGGGCCCAAGCTAAGACCTTTGCCCCTTACCCCAAAAGAGTTTGGGCTCCATTTGTCTAAAGGACCCTGGAAAATCCCACCTTGAAATTTCCTTGGATTTCCCCACTTGATCTGTCCTTCCCTAGGAGCCATAGGCCTTGTATTATCATTATGCCCAAATCTCTGTTAAGTTACTTCCCACCCTTAATCTCATTCTCCAGGCTATCAGCTGTCTAAATTCTATCTCTAGTCACGTCAAGATACTGCTCATTCCCTTCAAGATCTTCCCTAGATTCGACCTCTAGTCACCCCCAGACTACTTGGCCACCCCTGGATTCCTCCCTCAGTCTTTCTGTATATAAGATCCATCTTATCTCCATGAAGGTGCGCAGATTCAATCTGGCCCTCATTACAAGGACTCAGATTCTATCTGGCCTACTTTGTCTGGGCTTCACAAATGCTCAGATTCCTTAAGAGTCTACCCAATATGCAATATAGAGGGTCTTTAATAAACTCTGTTTTTCTTTGGCTAAAAGAAGGCTTGGGTAGAATTCCTTGCAGAGGACCCGCTGTGTCACTGTTTTGGGGTCCCAGCACCCCTTGACCAATGCCTCAACCTCTATCCTAGATCGCATTCTTTCCAAATACCTGAAGATCCTCTGTGCTATGCTTATCTCCATTTTCCTGCGCCATTCCACCCAATGTCTCCCTTGGATGTTTCCCTCTTTCCCTTCAAACATTCATAACTCTTCCCTCCCTTCTCTTTCATCTTGGGAAGAAAAAAAAATTGCTTGACCCAAATATCTTAATGGAATCACAGACTTTTGGCCTTGGATCGTATTGCCTCGTTTTGCTTCTTCCTTTCACTGCCTCTTCTTACTGATGGGGTATAGGCTCTGGAAACCCCCTATAACTAATGACTTCATAATCACAAAATTCAGTGGGCTTTTCTTATATCTAATTCCCCTTAATCTAGATCTCTATCTTTTCATGCCTGTATTAGTACTACAGTAGATTCCAAATTGGTCTTCAGGTTTCCAGTCTCCTACCTATGCCAAACTAATCTTCATTTGAGGGGAAAAAAAAAACCCACCACTGATTTCTCATTTCCCTGCTCAAAAACCTTCAATGGCTCTCCACTCCTACAGAACAAAGTCTACATTTCATAAGGTACCTTTCATGACACCATCTGGCATGGTGGATTGAGAACTAACCTCAAAATCAGAAAAAAAAAATAGTTCAAGCCCTGTCTCTGACATCTACTGACTATGTGACCCTGTGTAAGTCACTTAATCTGTTAGTACCTCCAGGTAATTTTGGTTACAGGGCAGGTGCCAATCTGTATTAGAGAGAATTCTCTATACCAATAAAAATCATATAATTGGTTAAAAAAAGAAAATCATAGTCCTACACAGGCTAAACATATGCTGCTTGCCAACTGTATCTCCTACAGTTTCTTGGCATACTTGCCCCAAGTAGTTTCTGCTGTTTAAAAGACTAGATTGAACAAAGAACGAATAATAACAGTGTAAAATTCCCATCTTAGTTCTTTAACTTCAGGCTAAAATGTTTAAGGTTTTTTTTTCCCTTAAAAAGATACTTTCAATAAAACACCGAGCTTTCAGACTCTCAGTGCCCCAAGGAGGCAGCGCTTGAGACCTTTCCCAGTGCCCGGGGCTTCTCCTTTGTTGTAGCCACAGTGGGAAGAACCCTCCAGGTCTCCTGGCTTCTCCGGCTCATCCTGTCCACCTTCATCCAGCCCATCCAGGGCCAGGAAAGGATGAAGATGGACTGCTACCCAGGGATTACGGGTACCATCTATGAATATGGGGCCCTTACCATTGATGGTGATGAATACATCCCTTTCAAGCAATATGCAGGCAAATATGTCTTCGTCAATGTTGCCATTTACTGAGGCCTAACAGCCCAGTACCTTGAACTGAATGCACTACAGGAAGAATTTAAGCCCCTTGGCCTTGTTATCCTAGGATTCCCCAGCAACCAGTTTGGAAAACAAGAACCAGGACAGAACTCAGAAATCCTTCTTGCTCTCAAACATGTATGCCCAGGTGGAGTCTTTGTGCCCAATTCCCAGCTATTTGAGAAAAGATATGTGAATGGAGAGAAAGAACAGAAGTTTTATACATTCCTGAAGAATTCCTGCCCTGCCCCCTCTGAACTTGTGAGCACACCCAGAAACCTCTTCTGGCAACCTGTGAAGGTCCATGACATTCGCTGGAACTTTGAGAAATTCCTGGTGGGGCTAGACGGTGTCCCCATCATGCACTGGTACCACCAGGCCACAATCAGCACAGTCAAGGTGGACACCTCAGACTATCTGCGGAAGCGTGGCAGCCAAGATTGGATTTCTGATGACTAGCAGAAGAAATCACTGTCCTCAGGGAATAGAAAAGGGATACTGTTCAGGGAAGGGATTACCCCAGCTCACAACCCTAACCAGACTATACTGTATGCCCAAGACCTTGCTCCACAAGACGCTGCTATTCAGAGAACGTGTGTGGGTGCACTGGCAGACATCAGAATGCCTGCCCACACAGATATATTTTCAGGGGTTGTGTGCCTAGGTGTGCATGAGGTCAGACAGATGCAGACACCCACCTCCACACCCTAGGCCCTTGTCCTACTGAATACTCAATTTTCAATATTAATGTTTTCCCACTCCAAACCATGGAGAAAAATCAGCTTTTAAGTCAGCTTATTAAACCTCCCAGATCTGTTCCTCAGAACTCTGGTCCTGGAGTTTCCCACAACTCCCCAATGAAACCCTTTGCCTTAGTTATCTGAAGTAGGAGGCCTTGGAAGCCTAGTGACCCACTGAAAATAAGCCAGGCCCCTCCCTCAGCCCAGTACAAATGAGTGCCTTCTCTGAACAGCCCTTTTAAACCCCCTTTGCCCCACCCTATAGAGTCATCCACTGGCAAGCTGCCTAAAGGGCTCTGCCAGAGCAAAAGACTGGTGTAGAAGGAGAGAGAGTGTGTCCTAAAGTAAGGGATGGCATCTCTATGATGGTGGGATCCAAAGCCTCTCCAGGGTGGATCCCATCAGAGCCTGCAAAAGGTGTCATGACCCTTAGGGCATTCAGGTTGTGGCATCCAAGCAGGGATGCTGCCCCCTACAGGGGGGCACTCACCCTCTCCTATCACTCCAGCCCCCCAACATTAGAGTCATACCCACTGGTGACAAATAAAAACCTTTCTGCAGCAAAAAAAAAGAAAGATATTTTCTCCTACACACACACACACACACACACACACACACACACACGTGTGTCTCTGCACTGCCACTCGGGTGGAACTTTCCATTAAATTAAATGAGAGAAATTTGAGACCTTCATCAATGAAAAGTAAACTTCCTCTTTTATAGGTCCTTTCACAAACAGTAGCAGACGACTCCTCTAAAATCCAGTCTATAAACCCCTGACCAATCAGTAAGATAGACCAGAATCTCAGAAAATATTTTGCTGGCCTATCCACCACAGCACCTTACCCTAAGCCAAAAAGAATTCTTCCTAGCCATTCTCCCTTTCTCCAAGATCTCCTCCCTTCTGTACATGCTGCACACTTTGCCCAAACTACTCTACTTACCTAGTCTAGTCAGCTATTCAACTAGCATTTAAGTATTCACTGCACTAAAAACGCTATGTCAAGCACTAAAGAAACAAAGAAGGACAAAAAACAGTCCACGTGCTCCAGTAGCTCACTTTCTAATGGTGGAGACAACATGCATATAACTATGCACAAACAAGCTCTATATGAGATAAATGGGAGGTAATTTAAGAGGGAAGACACTCTGGACTTAGAGTCCAGAGACCATAACGCCAAGACCATGGTTGGGAGGCTTGATTGCAACTCCTTGGGCTCTGTGCTTCCAATTTTGACTTGTTCCACTAAAAGATGGGATTCCTTTGATCCAGAGAAACAGAAAGTACCCTAGTTCCAGAATACTTACTGTTTATGCCCTACGGAAAAAGTAGAAGCAATTACAGACCCCTTTTGGACATTGAACAGTGTACAATTAGGGACCAGAGGTCCCTGAAAATAAGGATTACTTTGTCTCAGCTCTCCTCTGGCCTAATATTCTCCTCTCTGCAGGGATCCATCAACTAAGAAAATAAAATGGAGCAGAACATCACATGAGCCTACTTTCTTCTTCTATGAAATTCACTTCAATAGGATCTTAAAGCATGTAGTTTGATGTCTACCAAGGTCAACATTAAATCAGGTTTTTACTGAGCCTCCAAATTTATAAGATAATAGCCATCTTTTAAAAACCCAATGGTTTCCTTTTCACCTTGTCACACAAAAAAAAAACTCACCCATATTTTTCAGCAAGTTCCCTGGCTTCCTCTTCTCTTACTACTCTCTGGTCTTCCAGGTCACTTTTATTACCACAGAGCACTACATCTGGGCTTTCACAATACGCGTGCATTTGGAGCTGGCCTATTAATAGAAAGATAAACACATGAAACGGTTATAGGTGCATGTAAAGCAAACAGTTTAATGCTCAAAATAGTTCATTAAATTGTAAAGTTCTGGGGCGGAAACTAGGAACAAAATAACTTTACATAAGTACACCCTATAGCTCACAAATATTGCATGAAGAAGAGTTAAACATTTTTCAAACTTCCTCTTCTCAAGACATACCAAGAAATTGATGCTCACTCATACTTTAATTAGACAAATGATTTTAAAAAAACAGGTGCTCATTAGAGCAGTTTCTACTGCTACTATTCATTCCAACTTAAAACTTTTTTAATATTCATTCTCAAAGTTTTTACCATAGCAATCAAATAAAAATGACTTTCTAATCCATTTCTGTCTGAATTTTTTTTTCCACTGAACTTCCTTGTTTCCCACTATGTGTCTTTCCCACTAGGGTACATCTAGAACAAGCAAGAGGATTTCACCGGGAGAGAGAGAATAAGCAGCCCCAGCAACGACATAAATCATGGGGTCAAACAGAACCCTCAGGAATTCCAGACAGCTACAATGACTGCCATTTTCATCCCTTGGGTTTCTAGGTTTTTTCCATTGTTGTGTTGCCCTCCATCTAGACACAAGAGAAAACACAACTAAACCACGTAATAATGATGTCAGCCAGCCAAGTATCACAACCTCCCAAGGAACAAAGTCGTTTTAGTTTGCTTTTTTTAAAAATGACTAGCCCTCGAATGTCAGTCTTCTGACACACTTTCCTAATCCTTTATTGCCACGTTTTCTTCCAAACCAAAATGCTCTCTTCCCTCTTTTCTTCTCTCCTATTATCTTCTCTTCCTTTTTTTCTCTTTGTATTTTTTTTATTATACTGTTCCGTCTCTTTTCCAATTCCCTTCCCCCTTTTGTGTCATTCCACTGTTTGCTATTCTCAAGCTCCATTAATACAGCACTTTGAATATAGTAGAATATATAAAGGTTCTATGATTTCATCAGCATGGAACAGTCAGTGTGGGAACTTCCTTTACCAAGGGAGATCGTAGACTATTCATGACTTCGTTAAGTTCTGGGTAATTTCTTGAGACATATAAAGGTAATAACTGTCTGAAGCAGGATTTGAACACAGGTCATCCTGTCACCAAACCCAGTACTCTTATCAGTAATACCAAGCTGCCTTTGTATATCAGAATGCAATGTTATTATAAAACTGTCTTCAATTCCTAAATGTTTGGGGTTCATATTTTGTCTCTCCGTTAGATTGTCCGGGCTTTCTAGGCAAGTACCTTATCTAATCCCTCCTTGGTGTGCTAGGAGCTCAAATCCTTATTGATTGATAAATGATAGATATAGTCTATTCTTTTGGAATTTAATGTTTAATAAGGTCATGTGTCATACAGGTACTTGCAACATACTTTTTTTTCCTTTTTTTAAGAAATTTTTTTAAAATTGTATTTACTATTAGTTTAAAACATTCAGTTCCACAAGTTTTTGAATTTCATATTTTCTCTTTCCCCTTCTCCATCCTCCCCCACCACAGCAGCATGTAATTCAATACAGATTCTACATATACCTTCACATTAAACATTACTCAAGTTTGCAACATACTTCTAAAAAAGTTATCATTTTTAAGAACTGTGATAACAAACTTTCTATGCCTGAGTTCCACTAAAGAAAGTGACAGCTTAAATCAGCTTAGTGGAGATTTACATACACTGACATCAGAAATTTTTATAGGATTTCTGAAAATTACTATGCACATATATGTAGCATATAGATATATAACATATCTGTGATGGGGCAGAGGTGAGAACTGCTTTCAAATATTCTCTGAAGCACCCAGAAATTCCATTGTTTGGGATTCTAAAAGCACCAAAGTAACCATGAGAGAATTGGTTCAGATTTGCTACTGTTGGGAATTTAATATCACAAATGCCCTCATCCTGCCTATCGTCTATTGATTCCAAAAGGAACCAACATTATTTGCAAAGTGTTATAGGGCAGATAGAGAAACTATGCACCCACACCCCATCCCATCCCATTCCATTCCAGCACCAGGAACAGAGCACCTCTGAAAAATCAATAATGGGTAAATATTGAAAGAATGTATCACCTCTAAATGATCTAAGATGCCTTTCACTTTATGTCCCACACCTAAGAATTATCTCTATTTTTAAGCAGAGACTGAGAGGTCTGGAGGGTTGGCCAGAATAACAAAGAGAATGACACTTTAGAAGTCAACACACATCTTCTGACTCTAGTACTTTTATTGACGCTGTTGTTGCCTTGTTTTCAGAAGTTTCTGATTCTTTGTGACCGCATTTGTGTTTTTCTTGGCAAAGACACTCAAGTAGTTTGCCATTTCTTTCCCCAGATCATTTTACAGATGAGGAAACCTGAGGCAAACATGATTAAGTGACTTTCCCAGGGTCACACAGCTAGTAAGCATCTGAGACTGGATTTGAACTCATGAAAATGAGTCTTACTGAATCCAAACCCAGTGCTCTATTCATTTTGCCACCTAGCTATCCAATAATCTTATTACTATACCACAAAATCATGCAGATCAAATATTTTGGAGGTTTTGTTTTCTCAGAATATGAAAAGGACTTGTTTGCTTGTTTGTTTCAGAACTCTAAATTCGTCAGTGTGGAGAAGACCCAGTGAGGAAGCTCCCTCTACCCATGCAAATCATTCATTGTTCCATAATTTATAATCTTAGAGAGGCTGACTGGGCTTCTGAAAAGTTAAGATCCTTAAATGACTGTGCCTGCAGTCACACATCTAATATATGTCAAAGGCAGTACTTGAACTTATGCCTTCCTGACTCCAAGGCCAACTCTCTATCTGCTATATGCTCTGTTACCTTTTGGAAGGAAGAATTAGTCAATATAGCAACATTGATTTTTTTTCATTCCAGAATATTCTACAGCCTTTGGTAACTATTTTTTTAAAAAACTACAATAATAGAAAAAAATACACCTAACTTTCAAGTAGCCATGATAACCAAAAACAGGAAGAGCAGAAAGAAGAAATTTGCCAGTTGCCCTAAAAGCTTATTTTAATCTATATCATCAACTACTTTGCTCCAGAAAAATATCTGTCACAGATAACAAATAACTAAACTGACAAGTGCTTCAACTACATCCTGCAGGAGCAGTTTACTTTAATAGTCATCATCACCAAGAAATCTAAACAACAGAAGATACAGAATCTTCTGAATAATCTTTTCAAATGTGTTGTATTCTTATTTTCTAGCATGGTCTAGGTTCAGTTCAGTCCTACCCAAAAATTGCAACATAGATGACATGATTTCTCAAAGTCGTTCTAATCTTACATTTCTATTTTTCTATCTAGGGGAGGAAAGAATAATTATTAAAAAGTTCAACGTCAGATGGGGAAAATAAATGCTTTAATAAGTTACAAACTGGGTTAATTATTGAGTTAAAATAGATAAGCATCGTCCTCTAAGTCATATATTAAAAACAAAAAGAATATAAAGGGAGGTGAAAAACAACTTACTTAACCAGTTTCGGACATTGAGAAAACTTTGTTCATTGGTCAGATCAAAAAGGAGAAGAAAACCCATCGCATCTCTGAAGAATGCAGTTGTCAGGCTACGAAACCTAGGGACACAAAAGCAAAGCAGGAAGTTAGTGGTCCCTTTATGGGAAACTAGCCACTTATTTTAAACTATGGTCCCACAGGTGTTGCAATGTTGTCATGAAGATCATTTGCCCTCATAACACCTGCAAACATAAGACTCAGATGATCATGCACAAAAGTATTACACCAATGTTTCATTCATTTATCATCTTTCATATAAACTTGTTTAGCTATTTCTCTGGCTACATAGCTGCTCTCCACACAAAGGCAACCCAGTGAGTCCACTTACCAGAGATAACCAAAGCTAATTCCTGAGCCCATTTACAATGGGGCCAAGAATCATTAGGCCACAAGCACTAATATGTGTGTTGGCTTTTTTCTTTTTATTTAGTTTTTTATTTTCCCCCAATTACATGTAAAAACAATTTTTAACACTGATTATTTTTTAAATTTGAGTTCCAAGTTTTCTTCCTCCTTCCCTCATTGAGAAGTCAAGGAATTTTATAGAGGATACATATGGGCAGTCATGCAAAACACATTTCCATGTTAGTCATGTTGTGAAACAAACACTTGTATATATTTTATAATTTAATTTTTTTAACTGGGCCTGTGATTTCATAAGTGAAAGAAGTTTCTGGCAAGGAATTTCCAATACCAACTCACCTCTGAAGTTGATAGTCTTGGATAGTTGCCTGAGGTCAAGTGACTTGCCCAGGATCTCATAGCCAATATGTCACAGGCAAGTCTTGATCCCAAGTTTTCCTGACTCTGAAGCAAACTATCTACCACATCACATTTCTTTTAAATGCATTTATGTACATAATATTATAGGCATGCATATATATACATACATATATATACATACCAGAGGACAGAGAGTTGAACTTGGGAAGATTTAAACTCAAATCTTGCCTTAGACGGTTATTGGCTATATGACTCTGGGTGAGTCACTTGACTGCTCAGCCTCAGTATCCTCAGGATAATAATAACACCTTCCTCCCAAAAGGGTGGGGAGGATCAAATGAGATAACATGTAAAATACTTCACAAATGTTTAAAGTACTATTGATATATGCTAGGTAGTATTATTATGGTTGTTGGGAGGGGGGTTGGTTGGTTCAGGTGTTTTTTGCTTTTGGAGGGGGGAAAGCTGGGCAATTGGGGTTAAGTGACTTGCCCAAGGTCACAGGACTAGTTTCGTGTTAAGTGTCTGAGGCCGGATATGAACCCAGGTGCTCCTGACTCCAACGCTGGTGCTCTATTAACTGTACCATCTAGCCATTCCTATTATTATGGCTGTTGTGGGGGGGGGGGAAACCTTTGTGATAACATTACAGCAAAATACTGACACCCATATCATATCTGTGTACGTGGGGGAGGGGGGTTTTTTTAAGCTTTATAAAGCCCCTTACATATTTTAATCTCATCGGAGTCTCACAACAGCTTTGTGAGGTAGGTATTACAGTATCATCCCAATTTTACAGATGAGAAGACTGAGGTCCAGAGTGGGAGAGAAAGAAATTAAGGGATTTGTTCTTGGTCACATGGCTAACAGGTATTGAGGTAGAATTCTTAGCTGGGTCTCTCCTGAGTACAACATTCTTTCCATTATTCCTCATTGCCACAATATGTGCTATGGCCTCTAAATTCAAGCCTCTCCCAAAGGCTTCTGTCACAGAGTCTGGAGAGTACTAATGACTCTATCACTAACCTCACCTATTTCCTTCTCTCTCCCAAGGCTTTGAGCAACATGCAACTCTGCCACATCCCCTTTCCAGACTCCCATCTCAATCACCAGGCTTCGAGGACCGCATGAATTTAAGTCATCCAACCAGGTGTGCTAGGTTTTCTTCAAATACTGATTTCTAATAACTATCATTCCAACATTAAAAACAGCTGTTTCTCAGATCCAATAAAATCCGCAGCAAGTAAGCTCAGAGAGATAACAGAAGCTAGCTCTGAACTGAAAGCAGCATCCTGCCAACGCCACATGTACTACTCCTGTTGGGTCTCTACATTCTGACGGTAAGAACTCTGATCCACCTAGAACTTCCAGGATTTTTCAGTAGTTGAGTTTTAATAATGTAGCCACATTTATTCAAACATACACACACACACAGAGTCCCCTTAGCAAGAAGAAACAAAGGACATGGTATTAGAGAAACATATATTAACATAAAATGCCTATAAGAAAAATAAATCCTGAAAGATTATTTTTCCTTTTAGAATTATAGAAAACAAAACCATCACTCTCATGTCAGCCTGATAAATTTCCTGTTCATTTGGCAGCATAGTCTTTGCCCAGGTACATGTCAGGTAACTGGCCAGTTCTCTTCGGATCATGTGGTTGTATGTAAATCATGGCTTGCTTTGTGTTCCTCCCATAACTATACATGACTCCAGGCCTCACCTCTCTTGCCCTGCCGTGTCCCATAACTGCAAGTGGATTCTCTGGCCTCTGCCAACTGCTCCATCTGGCCCGTTGGCCCTGTATACCTAGAAGAGGTAAATTTCACAAAGTAAAATCGGGAAATAAAACACCTCTTTAGTGAAGAGTAAACAATTACCAGGAACAAGAGCAAAATCTGAAGGCTATCAGTTGCCTTTGAGAATCTGAACAATTAAGAACTCCAGCTAAAAGGAGGTTACCTTTGAATCAGTCAGGTTAACAGGTTAACATTTAATGCCAAATAATGAGACCAGCTAAGATTTTAATTTTAAAGTAAAATTAAGTTCTCAACTGGACTCATTATTTGAAACTGAGAGGAAAATCCATACAGAAATTGTGGAGGCAGGGGGAAGAATTCTAAATGCAGACAGAAGTTGCTTTGTACAGGGTTATAAAGTTAATTGAACTGGGGGAGAGAGCATGGTATTCTGGATTTGGAGTTTAAGAACCTGGCTCTGATATTTACTATGGGTGAGACTGTAAGCAAGACACTTAACCTCCTTTAGGCCTTGTCGTTGCTCATAAATGAAAGGGTTGGAATAGATGACATATAAGATACCTTCCCAGCTTTAAATCTTATAATACCTGCGAACACATCTGAAGACCCCCCACTGAAAATTCAGTTTTCTAACTAGCCTGACCAGGGTGATAAGAGCTGATTTATGAGCCTATGACCCCTCTAAAACCTCATCCCTCAGATGGGGCACAGGGACGGGAGGTATTTTTCCTCTTTACTCTGTAGAGTGGTGCGTGGTGGGGGAGGGGGTAATAGGGGTGGGAGGAGGTTCCTTAGCAGACACTCGAAAGCCTGCTACCTTTGCAGAAGCTTCTTGTGTGTGGAGATCCCCTTAAGGATGATGAACCTGATGACTCAGGTGGAAGGGGGCAGGTAAGTCCCCTCACTTCAGATAAGAGAGAGCTTTCTTCCCCACCCTATTCCCTTTCTGTGATGTTATATATTAAATTTTAAAAGTAAATATCATTGAGCTAGGAGTCTGGAGTTGATTTTTTGTTCCCTTATGGGTTTTGGTGGGGGAGGGTGGTGGTTTTGGGGTTTGTTTCCTTTTTTACAAAAAAATAGGAAAATGATAGGATTTGAATTGTTTTTGATCTGGTTTTTTTTTTTTAACATTCTTATTCACCCTAGGGATAAGAATGGAATCAAGAGGTAAGCTAATATGGTTTCTCATTCTAGTAAAGTAGGGTCTGAGGACCTCTTTAAAAGGCATCACAACAGTTGCTGAGGCTAAAGGTGCCTTGCACGACCAGCACACAGCCCATATTGCTGTTGTTGATACAAGTATAGTGGGGGACTGGTCAATGGGATCCCCATCCTCACAGTATGAGAACTTGCCGAGGATGGGGCTCTCACTGAGCAAATCCAAAAAAAAAAACACTGCTTGAAAATTATTTATATCATTATTGTTAATGGTAGTATTGACATTATCGTGCTTTGTTCTGGTGATTTCTTATAAATGACATATAAATGCTAATGAAAGCTTCTTTAGCAAAATGAGACCCATAATTTCAGATATAGTGGCCCAAAAATGTGCATAATAAAAGCAAATGATTCAGAGAATGCTGGCGTGTACCTTAAGGAACATCCAGTCAAACCATCCTTACTTACTTTCCTTACATACAAGGAAAATGAGTTTCAGAGAAAGGGATCTGCTGAGGGTCACATAATAAATTAGTGATGGGATCTTGGGATCTTGACTCCCATCCTTCAATTAGGTATTATTAGCTTTTGTCCATTTGACTGTATTCATGAATTTTTTAAAAATCTCTTTCGTGATTTTTTTTGGATAGTCTTTGGATAATCAAATGAGATGAATTTATTACTTTTACTGTTTTTTTACTTTTAGATGCCAACCTTTCCCTTGTCCCCATGTCTCCAAACTCAACAAAAAATACAGGCAAATCCTAAAGGTTTACTCAGAGATTGTATTTTTAAATAGTACAGACAAGGATTGGGGACTTACCACTCTCTTTTCCCTGAAATCAATGCCCACTGTTGTGATGAATTTGGAGTTAAATTTGCCATCTGTGTACTGGTAAAGTAAGCTGGTCTTCCCAACTCCAGAGTCACCCAAGGCTAAAAACTTGATTAGATAATCATAGTCCCCATCAGACATAATGAAAAACTCAGCAGTTTACCTTCAAATACAAAATACAAGAAGAATGTTAGCATTCTAAGTATATTGAAAAACTGTGGATTCAGTGGATTTAGCGGTGTTTATTGACAACCAACTATGTGCTCAAGGTTCTAAAGGAATATGAAAGAAACGATCCCCTGCCTTTGAGACCTTACCTAATCTAGGGCACACAAGCAGGTACACACACACACACACGTATTCATATGTATGTATGAATGCATATACACACACACATATATATATGAAATATATAAATTAGTGTGCAAGAAAAGGAAGCTGTTATTCAATTTAATAAATATTCTATGAATTGGTCAGAATAAAATGCTCAAAAATAGAAAATAATAATAACATGTTCTCATGGGGATTTATGGCTTACAAAATATTTTCCTCACAACGACTCCATGAAATAGCAGCTAGTATAAACATTATTATCTTCATTTTACACAGATGAGGAAATGGAAGGTCAAAGAGGTTAAGTGACCCACAACAGGATAATAGCCCTAGAGGGTTACTAGTAAAAGCACCAATGAACAGGAAGAGAAACAGAAGGAGAAGGAAGGAGAAAAAGGCCAGAGAAGGGACTGGTGTGATGAAAGAGACTACAAATTAAAATGCTTGACATTATCATCTGCAAGTATCTCATCTGTCAGTGCATCTTCCCATGCTATATCCTTGTATCTTAACTGTTATACTTCTTATTTTGAATTCTGTGAAAGTTCATGCATACTCAGAGACAATAAGTTTAATGAAATATGTGTTGGATATGGAGTCAGAAGACATGGGCACATATCCTGTAACCACCACTGATAAGCAGCTGTGTGATCTTAAGCAAGACAATATCCTCAGTTTCCTCATCTGTAAAGTGTGTATAACACTTTCATTACCAACCTCACAGCATTTGTGAAAAGATCAAACGAGATTACAAAGCACTTTGTCAACTGTAAAGCCTAGATTAATGTGTTAGGATAACACGAAGCATTCTGCAAACTGTAAAGCTCTATATTAGCATAATTTATATTACTCTATTCAGTTGGGATTTTTTTTCATTACAACTAGGATGACAAGTTCTAATGAGATATAAATCTATGTATTTCAAGTTAAATCTCACACACAGAATTCTTTTTTCCTATTTCACTGTGAACTATAAAATTAAGGGTCAGCAAATTTTTGTACATGTTCCAGAAGATGGTAAGAAAAACTCATCTTCCTAGAAGATCACCAAGTTCTAGGTTTGATTCTCAAGGGAGAGACATGAGGAAGAGACTTTAGTAACTGAGTGACTAGAAAATATATATATAATTGGTCTCTCATACTTTTCTTTATACTCTTCCAACAAGATTGTTGACCTTTGTACCAAGTATTCCTAAATATCATGCAAAATTTAGTCCCATTTTCTTTATTTGGGAATTTTTTTTTACCAGAATGGCCATTTCTAGTTAGGTGTAATTATTCATTTGTATGAAATGGTTTTGTTCTCCAGAGTACTTTGGAATTCCAAAGTCAATCTATTAAAAAATTCAACTGATTCTTGCTTTAAGATGGCCTACTTTTTCTTCCCTGTGTCTGCTCCACAGAAAATCCATGTGAAGCTCAGGGAATAACCTAAAATACTATCCCATCTTCAACAATTCTACCTTCCTACCTATACAACACATACATACATATAGATACAGACACACACACGCACACACACACACACACACACATACACCCATACGTTAGAGACTTCACAATGAAAATGTGTTAGAAGTTAAGTCACTTTCTATTTGTTGTTATTCTTCCCTTTCCACCAAAATACTTGTCTTCATAATCTGTATTTCTTATGTAATTACTTTAGTCTTCTATTCTTCTCATTAAAATTTAGATATTAAGATTGCTATCTTTTCTCTCTTATCTCAGCACCAGCTATTCCTTCCACTATGTAGAACTACCAGCTTCTCCTCTTTTTCCACTCCCACTCTCCAAGATCCAGTTACAGACACTTACCCAAAACTTCCCCAGTCTGTCTGAACACTGAACCTTTGCTCGACTACAATGTGTTCCTGGACACATACCTGCTACCCAGCAGCTCCAGACTGTTCAGCTATCTTGCATACTGTTTCTCATACCACTGGACAGTCTACAAGGGTAGAGCCTTTGCAAACATTTATAATTCTATTTACACAATATGAATTATAACACTTTGACTGTAATTGGTTTCTGCTTAACTGGTATGGCTTCTGTATGCACAGGTGTGGCAAACCAGTAATAATGCACACTGGAGCCACTGGTTCTTCCCCCCTAAAGATGTCATGTTTCCACCACAATATCATAAGATTATTATATTATAGAGTAAGAGAAAGAACATTTTGGTAGAAATATTCTAGTATCCTGCAACTATAATATCATATTTGACCCTAAAAGGTCTAAAATAAGAAACTGAAATTTGAGAATTAGGTCCTTAAATCTTAACTCGATGTACCATCCTTTTTATAGTTCCCTCACTTTCACTGAAGGAACAGAGCATATCTAGTTCTATTACAAAAATGTTGTCGAAAGAAAAAGGCAAGAGAACAAATACCAATTTTCTTTAACTCACCT
This sequence comes from Pseudocheirus occidentalis, assembly GCA_028646575.1. Lineage (NCBI taxonomy): Eukaryota > Metazoa > Chordata > Mammalia > Diprotodontia > Pseudocheiridae > Pseudocheirus > Pseudocheirus occidentalis. The sequence continues at coordinate 131,610,675 of CM053598.1, read as the reverse complement.
CTGTCCTTAACTCATTTTATACATTCAGGGAAAAGATAACTTTAACAATATTTCCACATCACCAAAGTTAGAGGATCGTGTGGTGGAAAACAAATTTAATTCAACAAACGTTATACTGCATGCTGTGCTAGCAACCCACATATTATACAAAAATGAGTAAGACACTGTCCCTGCCCCAAATAGTAACAGCTCACATTTATACAGTGCTTTTCAATTTACAAATAAATCTCCTCACAATAAGTCTGTGAGATCAATAGTAAAAGTGTTATTGTTTCCATTTTACAGGTGGGGAAACCAAAGCTCAAAAAAGGTGATACAAGGGATCAAACATGAGTAAAGAAGATGTAGAAATGAATAAGACACCATCTCTGCCTATTATAACATATATAGTATTTTGCAATTTACAAAAAGCACCTTCCACACAACAAACCTATGAGGTCAAAAGTACAAATATTATCCCATTTTACAAATGGGGAAACTGAAGCTCAAAAAGGCATAATGGCATGGGTAGACAGCTAGCAGTTGAGCTTCAGAGCTAGGATTTATACTCAACTCTCCTACCCCCAAATCAGTGTTCTTTTTCCTACTCTACAATGCAAGTATTGTATGACATAATGGTGGTCATATGACATGAAATCTATAGTACAGGGTAGAACAGAAGTATGATCAGTATGTACTATAAAAGAAAAAATCAGTTTCAAGGGGAGTTTGAAGACAGAGAAATCACATTCAGTTGGAAGCATCAGAAAAAAAAAGACAGAGTTTGAGCTCAGCCTTAAGAATGTATGAGAGTTTAACAAGTGAAAGACAGACAGAGGACATTCCAGAAATAAATGAAAGAACAAAGGCTTTGAGGTAGAAGAGCATGGGTTGTGTTTGAGGAACGGTGAATAATCCAGTTTGGCTAGAGTAGAGTAGGAGAATGGGAGCAGTTAAAGATAAGGCTGCAGTCTTGTGATGAAGAACCTTAATGCCAGGCTAAGGAGTTTGGACTTTATTCAGTAAGCAACACGAAGGTTTGAAAGTACTGGCATAAAATGATTAATGATAGACTTAGAAAGTCTAATCCAACAATCCTAATCTAATCCACTAATCCAACAGTGTGTAGGCTGGTTTGAAGGGCTAAGAGACTGGAGGTAGAGACCACTTAGGAGACATCTACAAGTAATGAGGATCTAAACACAAGTGTGGTGATTATAGAAACAGGTATGAAAGATATCATAGAGGTTTCTCCATTTTTCTGTAACATATCAAATCTACTTTAATAGATTACAAAGATTTAAAATGAAGATTTCTCTAGACTGGCAGCAAGTGGTAAGACTCACCCAAACCTACTATCTGAAGAATTTTAGATACAAATATGAGCTGCTAGGTGGCACAGTGAATAGAATGCCAGGCCTGGAGTCAGGAAGACCTGAATTCAAATCCAACTTCAGACACTTACTAGGCATGTGACCCTGGGCAGGTCACCTACTACTTTTCTCCTTAGCTTCCTCATCCGTAAAATGAGTTGGAGAAGGAAATGGAAAAACACTCCAGTATATTTGCCAAAAAAATCCCAAAATGGGGTCACAAAGAGTTGGCCACTACTGAAATGACTCAACAACAACATGCTATCACTGAATAATATTTTTAACATTTAAAATAACAATAAAACATTTTTCTACTCATTATTAGTTGTATATAATAACTAAGTTGAAGTTATAATCCACATGTAATGGATTATATATATATATATATACATATATATGTGTGTATGTATACATATATATGTGTGTATGTATACATATATATGTGTGTATATATATATAATCCATAATCCACTAATTTAAAATGTTAACAAAGGGGTTGCTAACGTTTGTAACGCCTTCACCCACTCAGGTTGTGCTGTGATCATGCTGCACTATGTAAGTGGAAACATACATATCATGACTGATTGGCTAAGAGAACACTGAGCTGTCATTGGGTTCCTGTGAGAGTGGAGAAGAATGTTTTTTTTAGAGAACTGTAGGACTTTGAGAGAGGAGATAGTTAGGAAAAGCAAGCTGGAACGTCTGAATAACTACTGGGAGTCTAAAGAGCTGCAGACACGTAGGGGAAGCTGTCCTGCCAATTGTCTCTTGACCTCCAATGATTGCAACCCTAGAAACTGCTAAGAATAAATTTTTTCCATGTGAACAATCTGTCTTTGGTGAGCTGATTATCTTAACCTCACTTGCAGCTAAAGAGTTCTTTTACTTTTGCGTATTCTTTGGTCAATTTTATTTGGATAACACCCCCCCCATTTCTGTTTATTGTCTACTTTGATAAAGAAGTTGACTAGATTTTGTCACAATTGTTTATATAACCAGTATTTAGTAGGAGAAATCTAAGCTGGTAATAGCAAACTAAGTATTACTCTCTCATTAAGCAAAATCAGAGAAAGTGGCATTTAAATTGAATTCCAAAGTATTGTGTATCAGACCAGGGATTTTTAACCCTCTTTCTTTCACAGCCCTCCCAAGTAATCTGGTGAAGCCTATGGAGCCTTTCTCAGAATATTGTTTTTTTAAATTATACACATATGTATATGTGCAGAGTGACACATATAATTATAGAGGAAACAAATTATGATGAAAAACAATAACTGAAAAAAGAACATAGGTCCTAGGTGAAGAACTGCCCTAGATCAGTGCTTTCTATTTAAAAGTTTGTAAACACCTAAGGAGTTCATGATGATGATCCAAGAGGGTAATGCTAAAAATCCTTTAATGGTACCTTAAGCAGTAAATAATTGCCCAATTATGTTACAAATATATTTTTACTTTATCACAATATGCACGTGCATATTTGAAGTATTATAGGTCTTTTCTGCAGTGATTCATGATCACGTACACAAAGATTTTAGCGTGTGTTTAATAATTATATCAAATTTAGCTTCTAAGTCCTATTAGTACAGTCTTACAGTTTCTCAACATGTCGTCAAATAGTTTTCAAACCAAAACACAGATTTAACATTCCACTGCAAATTAATTCCCAGTGAATGATAAGATGCATTTGCATATCTTCATTTTTATTTTGAACACTATACCAAAGCAGTTTCCTAAGTCCTCTACAACCCTGTAATCATACCTCATTGTCTGTGTAATTACATAATAAAGATATTATGAATGCATATATTCATGTAGCATAGATATCAGGATGTTTGAAAACTATGATTGGTGGATATCTGTATTACAAAACTATCTTGAGACCATCACAGATCACCATAAATATTCTGCAGAAACAAACTCTAGAGTGTTTCTCATTGCAACATTAAGACTGTTTTTCAATTTAAACTTATCTTCCACTTCTGTTACTATTTTTCTATCTGAAGAACATTCAAATGAATTATTTGACAACATTGATCAGTTGTTCAGTTGAGTTTCTGTGAGAATATAGGCGGCATGCCAGTGGTAGAATAGAAGAAAGATTCTTACAAGAATTAGTTTATATTAAATGATGTTTAAAAATGAAATAATATATACATTTGAACTGTAAGTATACACACATACGTATATGTATACATGTGTGCATGTGTGTGTAAATGTTAATGAACAGCTAGGTGGCCCAGGGGATAGAACACTGGGCCTCAAACCAGGAAGACTCATCTTCCTGAGTTCAAATCTGGCTTCAGACACTTGCTAACTGTGTGACCCTGGGCAAGTCACTCAGCTCCATTTGCTTCCGTTTGCTCATCTGTAAAATGAGCTGGAGAAGGAAATGGCAAAGCACTCCAGTAACTTTGCCAAAAAACCCCAACTGGGGTTCACGAAGAATCAGACATAACTGAACAATAACAACATGTAATTTAATACAGTGCTTGTTCTTGGCCAATAGAAAAGTAAATATTTTATATTGTACCTAATCACTTCTGTCAAATGGTGATGTGGTTAAAAATAAAAAATGAACTTTCACCTCTCAGCAAGAGGGCTCATAAAATTTTCCTTCCATTTTCTACTTCATATGTATGTAATGAGTATTTCCATTTTATTTTTGTTTATTTCTGCTGCTGCTGTTGTTTAATAGATTAGTCGTGCCTAACTCTTCACGACCCCATTTTTCTTAGCAAAGATACTAGAGTAGTTTGCCTTTTCCAGTTCATTTAACAAATGAAGAAACTGAAGCAAACAAGGTTAAGTGATTCAACCAAAGTTACATAGCTAGCAAGTGTTTGAGGCCAAATTTGAACTCAATTCCTTCCGACTTCAGGGTCAGCATTCAATCCACTGAGCCACCTAACTGCTATTTATTTTATTCAGATCAAAATACAGAGACAAACTCAACGTGGAACTAGATTGAAGATTGGTGTTAAATCAAATATTATTGTTAACGCTTGTTCAAATAAAAAATTCATGTTGAAATTAAGTTTACATATTGCTGTTACGTCATATTAAACATCTTCCAAATTATAACTTACTTAATATTCAACATTTATAAAATGAAAGAAAAATAATATGAAGTCATAAGCACATGAGTTCTTCTTGGATTCCTTTTAATTCTTATAGAACATCCTACTTAAAAATTCACAATTATTTTATAATCAGAGTGTAATGATTTTATAGTTCATTTTCTTGGCTATAGCTAGAATAAAGAATTTATATTTAACAATAATTGTTACATAATGTAAAATTTAATTTGGAGTTATTTTGGACAAAATGATAGTATTATAAGTACTTAAAGAATAAATATAAAAGATATTATGAGTAGCATATTAAATTACTCTTGGGGTTAACAACACTTTGTTGTTGTTGAAAGGGGTTTGTGGAACAAAAAACATTGGGGAACACTACCCTAGACTCTAAATATTGCGATGTGGTAGATAATTAATTGCATAGGATAGGGAAAGAGACCCAGCCATAGACCTCCTGCTGCCCACAAAGGCAGAAATCATATTCTCCTTTGGAGAAGGAGATCCACCTCAAATACATATCCATGCCACATTCAATCTGAACCATATCTTTATTAGAGAGTCACCCACACATCTTTCATAGACAAGAATTGTCACATAGCTAAATTGTAACAGCTTGTCACAGCAGCTCTCTTGGGGAACTGGCCATAAGAGCTACTAGTAAGAAATATAAAAAGCCTAAGGACTTGCTTAAAGCAAATATAAATTTGTAGTGATCTACATAGAGTACAACATGTGATATCCATCTCTAAGTAAATGGTCTCAAAGGTCAAAGTGGGGAATTGGTCTCCTGTTTAAAGGAGAAAACAAGAGGCCTGTAGGAATGCCTGTTCATTTTCTAGGTTATCTGGGATTCAGAATGAAGTGCTTCTTAAAAATCAAAACAATAACAACAGACATCTTTCATGTCAAAACAAAGATCTCAGGAGATAGAAAAGAATGCCAGAAGGTTAGAAATGGGAAGACTAACAAGGAAGAGAAAAATAAGGACTACCAAACATACGAAGCTAAATGATGCTCTTCACAAAGACGATGGAGCCAGCTCTTCAGAGGAAGAAGCAGCAGCTGGTCCTCCAGGGAATGCTATGGCTCCCCAGAGGCATCATCCATCCAATAAGGACTAAAGCAGCAAGAAGATACAAGAAGTAGACCCAATGAATACGTTCTGAAGACTCCAGAGTCAAATATGTATCAGTTTAGTATTAATAATAAAAATATATGTTGTCATTCTGGGAAATATATTTGGGACATGTTTGAGAACCTCCCAAGCCTTTTCAAAACAAATGACTACTAACCTCTTCTAAGCAATCATGTGGGCATAAACAACACGACATGAAGGATTCTGTAAAACACTGCTGAGTATTAAAGTCTTGGAAAAAAAAAACATTAAAGACCTCAGAGGCTCATGTGGTATTTTCATCATGTGTTGTGACTGTAGAAGAGAAAGGTAGGCTGGGGGAATAAATAGTTGGCAAATAAGATACTGTCTGAGCAACAGGTTTGGATTTCTGGACCGCGGCTCAAAATACAGAAATGATGGAGTTTCATTAAAGGCACTCCATCCACAGCTGAAGGCATGGATGGTATGGTAAGATTTATTTGCCTGGAATCCAGCAAACATAACCCAAAGAGCTTTAAACTAAAAGGAAGGGGAAAGAATAAAACTGAGTCTATGCACCGGTATCTAGCTAAATACCAAAGAGAGCAGGGGTTCTTAACCTTTTTCTGTGTCATGATCCCTTTTGGCAGTCTTGTGAAGCCCATGGGCCCCTTCGCAGATGATTGTTTTTCAGTCCATAAAATAAAATACAGATGTTTACAAAGGAACTCGCTTATACTGAAGTACAGCAATCAAAATATTTTTAAAGAAAATTTGCAGATCCCAATTTAAAAACTTTTGCCATAGATGTAGGTACAATATAGGAAGAAGAATGGCAATGAAAATCCTCAAATTCATAAAAGATATTACTGACTAATAAAAAGTAACTAGTTGCTGAAACAAAAATAAAAGAAATCTTGAAGGGAAATGACCACCTTAGAATCGGTAAGACAGAAAAACCTGACACAGTCTGACACAGACTCCAGATCTAGGGAGAGTCAATTTCATGTAACATCCAATGGACTAATCTTCCACAGCAAAAGCAAGGCCAGGAAAGATAGGAAATTCTAAAGAGATAAAGACAATCGGGGTGGCTAGGTGGCACAGTGAATGGAGCACCAGCCCTGGAGTCAGGAGGACCTGAGTTCAAATCCGGCCTCAGATACTTAACACAAAAACTAGCTGTGTGACCTTGGGCAAGTCACTTAATTTCAACTGCCCTCCAAAAAAAAAAAAAAGCAAAAAGGAAGAGATAAAGACAATTACAGTGGAATTGGAGGTGAAACAGGAGATGTTTTAAGACACTGATATGGATTCACAAGGAATTTGTGAGCTAACAGACTTTAAAAAGACTTTACTTTTAAAAGATATTGAAAAGACTGTAGAGCAGGGACATGTAATGGAAGGCAAATAAAAGGATGGGGCATGATACCATACGAATAGATAGGAGTGCTAAATATCAGAAAAGGGCTGAAGCTGGTAATAGATACTAAGGACAACTTAAAATGTGGAGAGAAAAAAAGGCTTGATGGTGGTGTTTGTTTTTTATTACACTGAAGAAAAATAAAAAGAAGACTAAAGAAGGGGTAAGGGCTGTTGCTAACGATATATGTAATGATAATAGATGATTGATTAATCTTATTTTGCTTCTCTGCCTCTTAAGGCAGCTTTGGTGGATGAAGCATTGGGTCTGGAGTCAGGAAGATGTGGGTCCAGAAAGACACTGGATGTATGATCTCAGGCAAATCCTTTAATATCTCAGTGACTGAGGAAACTCTTCAAGACTGTAAGTTGGAGAAAAAAAATGCCCATCTGCAATGGTAGAAGAGTTGCACTTTTCAGGAATTTCCTACAGGTGCAGTCCCTAACAACATTCCTATCCCTATAAACTTAAAGGGAAGGGAAGGCTAACATCTCCTACCCCATTCATAACTTTAGAAAAAGAACAAAACTCAGGCAAGTGGCTGATTTCCTGATGTTTTTCACGTGAATTTATTCCCTGCAAATGGAAAGTTGTGTCTTTGTTACCAAGCATGCTGTCTGTTTCCCTTGGATAAAGATATCCATGCTTGTTTTCTTCAAAATCCACTACACTAAGGCCTCGACATTCAATTTCCATGATGCCATGACTGTGAGAAAAAGATTTGTGGAAGTTATAGACAATGAGTTGACAGGCAGGATATCCTTTGAAAATGAAGAATGTGATATGTGATGAGTTGTTATCACATACATCCTGTTCTGTTTTTTGACCCATGTCCTAGCATAATGGTCTTCCAACTGTTCTGTGGCAAGATTCAGGGAGCAGACATGCCATCTTGCCCAGTGACTCACTGGAGGAAATGCTAGAACTCCATATACAGAAGAAAACACTGGCACCTGTACCCTTAGAAATCAAGTATCCCTATCCTTGGGGTTTAAAGGCCCAGAAATCACATATCTGCAGTTATTTGACCACTAGATGGCAGACTCTGCAACATGGTTTTAGTAGTCTGTAGCCCAAAAATTTGTGACATAGAGCAGAGAGCTTACCTTTTTTTCCCTAAAAAAGGTCTAATTTTTATTAGAAATGGCTTTATAATAAGAATTCAATCATTCAAGTATTCACTAAACTTCAGCACTAGAAGAGAAACTTAGCACTTAAATGAGACTCCAAATCCAAACTGGATAGCACATTGGCAAGAATAAGATGAAATTGTATATAGTGATCAATGTGAAGCTCCATGCTTAAGTTAAAAAAAAAAGACAACTTCAAAAATACAAAATTAGAAGTTGTGTCTAGACACCGAATAATCTAAAGATCTGGAGGTCTAAGTGGACTGAAAGCTTAATATGTGTCTACAGGGATCTAATGGCCAAAAAAATTCTAATTTCATCTTAGCCAACATTACAGGAAGTATAGCTAATGTCCATAATGGGGGAGGTGTACTCTGTGTGCTATCATAGAAAGAGCACTGACTTGGAATCAGGGTCTACAATGTACTACTTGTTACTTTGGACAAGTCATTTCATTTTTTTCTCCATTTGTAAAATGAAGGAGTTGTCCTAGATAATGACTATAGTTTCTTCCTGCTTTAAATACTGTGATCTTGTGCCCTGGTCAGTAAACCTGTGGATTATTGTGTTCTAGGTGCCACACTGTAAGCAGATCATTGATAAACTGGATAGCATCTTGACCAGGAGTTCTTAATAAGGGCCCGAGGACAAATTTCAGTTGGTCCACAAACTGGGATAACATAACTCAATGTTACTGGTTTCTTTTGCGATCCTATGTATTTCAGTTTACATGTTTAAAAACATTATTCTGAGTAGGGGTCTGTAGGATTTACCAGACCACCAAAGGAGTCCACAACAACAACAACAACAAAAAGATTAAGAATTCTTGATGAGACAAATGAAATCATCTCATATGAGGAACAGGTGAAAAAAGACAAAACTAGGAAGAGACTGCATGGGGAAATTAGGGTTAAGTGACTTGCCCAAAGTCACATGGCTAGTAAGTGTGTCAAAGTGTCTGAAGTCAGATTTGAAGTCAGGTCCTCCTGACTCCAGGACCAGTGCTCTACTCACTGTGCCACCCAGCCACCCCTCCAAAGATCTTTAAGTAAAAATAAGATGACCATTTGTTGGCAGCATTTTAGAGGCGGATTTTGGTTCAGGTATAGGTTGGACTACATGGTCTCTGAGGTCCAATTTCCAATTCTGATAAGCTGCAAGAGCAAGTTTATGAAAGAAAAAAAAAATCTAAGGGCAGTAGGCCAACTCTACTGAATCTCTCCCAAGTAGTCTCTACCCTCTGAATTTTACAATCTGTAAAACTAACATTCTCATAGTCAATTTTACCATTTCCTCTACACTTAAATGTTCCAACCTTACCGATGGTCTTTAATACAAATGTCTTGCAAGACAGTCATCTTCCTGCTTACGAGAGTAAGAAGCTATCTTAGTTGAAGTTTCCCCAGTGTCCAGTGATTGGTTTCCATTAAATTAAGACGGCGTCCTTAACTATTTGCCATGGTACAAGAACTAATTCTCTTACCTTAGTTATACAGTGGCTTTCCCAAATTTGAACTATGTTTTATGTCCAGATTTGTTCTAATCTCCCTTCAACACTAGGATCTCCTCTTGAAATCACTAGGAAACAGCAGACGGCTTAAAAAAAAAGATAGCAGCTTTACTGAGAGAAAGAAAAAGATGCTATTTTGGTTCTCACAGCTTGGCTGTCTAGTCTTGAAGCACCAGGACTTCTTGAGTGGCTGTACCATTGCTGGGGGGGAAAATTTTCTTGTTCTCATCTGCTCCTGAAAGGTATCACTTCTTTAATTTAATTATACCTTTTTCTGCAGCTTCCTTTGGCTGTCAGTCCCTGGCAAGACCCAGGGAGAATTAAATTATTTGTTAGATCTACCGCTCCACTTATTCCAAAGAACAAACAAGCACTAGCTTTTTATCCTCTGGTCTGTATGTGTATTTCTCCAAATGTGTGTATGCATACTTCTCCGAATCTAGATAAGAGTTAATCTCCCTAAAGGAAGTGCTCGGAACAACTTGTGCTTGCAGCAAAATCAATCCCACTTCTCTCCTATTTTCAGTAAGACACCTCTTTTTATAGATGCTTTTTCCCCTCTTAGATTATCCTCCATTTACACTGTACCTGTTTTGTTAAGACATAGTGATTTGCATATTGTCTCTCCCATTAGAATGGGAGCTCCTTGAAGGCAAACTGTGTCTTTGTCCTTTTTTGCATCCTCAGGGCTGGCACATAGTAAGTCCTAAATTAATACTTGTTACCTGACTAAAAACTGCATTAAAATCTCAGACTAATTCCTCTTACAAGCTGAACCTGCTCTAAGAAGGGAAAGGGAAAGGGTGAGGAGGAATTAAAGGTAACCTAAAGAAGTCAATATAGTAATAAAGAAAGTGAAGGTGGAAAGAGACCATAAATACACATAATCTGGATTAGAGCCTGGTTCATTTGCATAAATTTCTTCTTATGGTTAAAGAGGATGAGGACCCAACACCTCATGCCTATAAGTGGAATTGAACTATGAGAGCTTGGGAGAAAAAACTTTCTTCTTTTTTCCTACTTCAAGAGAAGATACTCTCTCTTCATTTTTCCTGGAATCGTATGTAAGAACAGACTCTAGAAGGCAGACAATCAGGTCCTTGATTTTCAGTTTTCCTCCCTAGTCACTTCAGAGAATTCAGTGGGAGGTCTCATTCTCTCTGTTTACTGTCTTTTATATTCAAATTTGTTTAACTTCCCCACTTCCTATTGGTTATCTGCTTGAATAAATGTGTTTATTCGCCCTTAACTATTTGTGAATCTTTTGTGTAACTCTTAATCTTTTGCGCCAAGTTATCGCCTATAAGCCAGACCCCCTTCCTCTTTAATTAAGGGTTAGCAATGTAGGAAAGCAGCTTGAACCTAAATAAAGTCACTTTCCTAGACTAACAATATTAAAGGGAGCAGGTAATTATAACTGTAGTCCCTTATCCCCTCTCTGAGGAAAACAGAGCAGTCAGCCTGGGAGTCTCATTCTCTTGCTCTCCATCAAGGCAGGCATTACAGTCTTCCATGGACAAGGGCGAGCACGTTTCTAGAGGTATCTGTCCCTGCCTCCCCATAACCCTCATATAGGTAAGCCATGTGGACATGACCATAACCTACATGGACAACATATAAATACCCTCCATACAGGAAAGGTACAACTTGAAGTGTATGAAAGGATTAATTGTAAAAGTATCTGAAAGAAGAAAAGGTAAAGTATGCCAAAGTTGGGGAGAAAGAAATCTCAAATGACATCATTACCCGTAAAAGCTGACAGAGACTTTGAATAACTACCATTCCGTCTTCCTACTTTCTCGTTTCTACAAAACATCTATTAACATTATTTTGGGAATGAAAGGCACCATTGATGAAGATAAGAGTTAGGAACAGAGAGCATTCTACATCAGAGCATTGACCATATAAAAAGAAGATGGGATCCCATCGTGTTTCTTGTGCGTTATCAAAAAGCAGCAGAGCAGATGGAGCAAACTGCTACCTCGAAGGCACTCTTCCCACAAAGTATCTCCCGTTCACGTGCCGAAAAGTAAACAAGATTCCTTGGCAAATGTAGCCACAAAGGTAACTGTTTGTAGACCTTCTCATTATTAAGTGAGACATAAAACAGGGAGACATAAGCTTGCTAAAATGTGTTTGTCACTGTCATGAAGGATGTTCAGCAAAGAATCCAAATCAGAAAATGATTTGGTCTACCAAGATGCCTGTTTTCATATGACATTATACTGATTCCATTAAGTCTCAAAATACTGCTGATTCTCCTAAGTGAGATCTACAGTCCCTCAACAGAGTTTGGCTTAATTATGCACACTAGAAAAACCCAGTCAATAATGCCTACTGAATGCCTATTGAACTGAATATAGCATGTAATCAGAAGGACAACCCATAGAACTAGGCAGTATACCAGTCAATCAGCATTTAGTCAGCACCTGCTATGTGCAAGAAATAATGCAAAGCACTGAAAATACAAATATAAAAAAAAAAGAAAAACAGTTCCTACTCTCAGGGAGCTTACAGTCTAATAAGGAAAAGCAAAGGCAGGGGAAGGGATGAGACCTGGGAAGGAGGGGAAATGAGAGGAAAGGAGAAGAAAGGAGGGAGGGGGAGAGAGAGAAAAGTACCAAAGAAGTGTGACCAAATGAGAAATAAGATGTTTTGAGAGGAGCTCCCTTCTGAAACAGAGGTCTGGAGATGACGGCTCTTTACCCTCCGTCAGAGGAACAGTGTGGTGATGAGGTGTAGTACCAAGGCTGATGGGAACCTGTGGGATGAAGAGATTTTTCCCATAATGAATTTCCTGGGGCCTGATGGACAAATCAAAGAAGACCCAGAGTAGCGGAGCTAGGTGAATGAAAAGGGGGTACATATATCTTGCTTGAATAGACACTGAACATATAGAATGAACTACACTCAGAATTGAAAAGGAAGAAAACAGTCTGATTCACTTTTGGGGAAATGAAAGTACTTTTAAAGACCACAAGTATATCTCTTAAACAAAAACTCATCTTTTAATATCAATATTCTTCTACTAATGCAAGAAGGTTGAGAGTCATGGAACACCATGGTCTAAAAAGAGTAGGAGTTCACCCAAAAGGCAGTGGAGAGGCATATGATATGATAAGCCACAATCTGGCATTGCAAATGTTATCAGAAAGCTGCATGACTGGACAATGAACTGGAACAGTCTAAGGGCAAGAATGAAGGATAACTCACAGACGGTTCTGTGATCCATTTTCAAAAGAACTAGGGGAAGCCCCCAGGATATTAGATGGAACCAAGTAGAAGATTTAGAATTGCCAAGACTCACAAAGGATGAAAAGGAGGGGATGGATTGAATTTGCCTCGTTAAAGGGAATACTCACATCAATATGATCATGAATCTGTCAAAGCATTTTAAAGAGACCAATCCCTTGCAAACAATTTTACACTTGTATTTTATAGAAAAAATTTTTCTTTTAAGCAAAAACAAATTATCATATAAACTATTCAAGATTTACTCAATATGCTTTACATGGTCCACAATTTAAAAAGGAAGAGATATGATATTTCCTGATTTTTTTCCACAGAAATATGTGTTTATTTTTTTTCTTGGGGGGGAAAAACTGAAACATTTGGGCCTATGGATTTTTTGTTATATTTTTTAACTCAAAGGATTAAAATGTTTAAGATAATATTATTCCAGGAAAACAATTTAAACAATATAAAAAATGTAGACACAAAGAATAAAATAAAAATGGATTGTTTATAAGAATAACTAGTATTAATAAGTACTTTAAGGTTTGCAAAGCACTTTACAAATATGATCTCATTTTAGTCTTACAACATCCCTAGAAGGAAGGTAAGTAGACGCTATAACTATTCTCATTTTACAAATGAGGAAACTAAGGGAAACACAAGTTAAGTGACTTGCTCAGAGTCTCACAGTTAATATCTGAAGCCAAATTTGAATTCAGGTCTTCCTGACTCCAGGTCCAGTGCTCTGTCCTCTGTACCACCTAGTTGCTTGTTGAATAATAACAATGACCAAAATTAGCCCTACAGAAGAGTAGTGGTGTGAGATTATGGATACAAAACATTTTCCATTTTATACTTTCAGACATGGATGATGTATTGGTTGATTTTGTTGAACTTTTTTCTTCTAAAATCTTTGTTCTTAGGGATGACTCTCTGGACAAGGAAGGAAAGAAAACTAGTTTCAGAAATTTCATCTAATGCAAAAACAAAAGGTATCTATAGAAAAGAGTGTGCATACATGATCTCTCAGTTACTTTATTTGTAGACAAAAAGACAGGCCCCTGAAGATCAGGGGAGAAATGGTCAAGTTCTGAAAGTTCAAAACTAGAAAGTACATAATAGTAGGAATTTTTTTCTTTACTAAAACTATAACACCATTTATCCAGATGGTTCCTTGGCAAGTCTCTTTCAACATGAGAATATGTACAAGGAAGAATCACCAAAGCACTATTATCAGTCTTGACAATCCTAACACACAAAAGCACAAATGTGCTGGAGGAATCACACTAGGCCAGAAATTCAACCGGTATTTTGCCAAAGCATTAAAACAGGAAAGAACACTCTGGCAACCTGGGAGTATATTCAGTGGAAAATACTGAAAGTCCTACAGAGGGTGGGGAAGCCATTGTCCCCATCCCATTCCACCCCAAAGTCTACTGTGCCTTGTTAGGTGACTGAAAATACTCATGACATGAAAGCAGGTGGTAGATCAAAGTGGATAAAGAGCTAAACATTACTATGATGAGATGAAATGAGATGAAAGAAGATGAGCATCTCATGGCCTCAAGCTGATTTTTGATAAGACAACATTGGACTCTTTTCAAAATACAGTGCTAGAGAATACTGGGTATTAATACCCCAAAGAGGTCAGAGACAGAAGAAAAAGTACCAGATATGCCAAAAATATTTATAGCAGTACTTTTTGCAGTAACAAAACTTGGAACAAAGTGGGTATCCATCGATTGGAGGAAAGGTTGAACAAACTGTAATACATTAATATAGTGGAAAATTGCTATCATTCTTTTCTTTTGTTTCTCTTTTCTCATTGTTCACTCCATTGGCTATAACACCTATACAACCAGACTATTGTACAACGTGAAAGAGTTTGCAGATCCTATACATGATTGTATGTCACTATGGCGGAGGTGGGGGGTGGGGAGGAAGGGGAGAAAAATCTGAAACTCAAGGGACTCTGGAACTGAATCTTGTAACCTAAAAGTAAACAAACCGGTCAATAAAAAATAAATTTAAAAAAATATAGTGGAAAATTATTATATATTAAGAAACGCACATAAAAAACTCAGAAAAATTCAATAAGTCTTACATGAACTGGTGTAGAATGAAATAAGCAAAACTAAGACAACAAAATACTCAATTGTGACAATAATATAAATATTATTAAGTTTAAAAACACTTAAAGGCTACAGACTTCAGATCAATGCAAAGAACAATTTTAATTTGAGAGAATCAATAATGAAACCTACATCCTTCCCCTTAGTAGGGAAGGGTTATAGTCTACTGGTACAGAATGAATCATAAATTAAATATCAAGTTTGAAAACACTTTTATATATTTGTTTTACATAACTGAACTTTGTTACAAAGTTCTCTTAGGGAGCTATTAAGAAGTGAACATGATGTTATTTTTTTAAACATGAATAAAATATCAAAAGGAAAAGAGCTAAAACATGTAAAAACTGAATACTGTCACTGCTGGCTTCTGAAAAGAAAATGTAAAGAATTCAATAAAAAAAACCAAACTATACTAGGAAATCAAATGGGATGAAGGAAAGGACAATGAATGTCCTTTGAGAATTTCCAGAAAAATAAAGATGTGCTCATACTGGAAAAGGATGTCTTCTTTTACAAAACTCCCAGGAGATTCTAAATCCATTTTCTCAGCAATCACTGTTTCTTAATCAGTGAACTTTGGTCAGACATTCTTTAGCCAATGGCCCAGATAAAATCAACTATTTTTAAAAACCTAAGTGTATCACCACCTATAATTACAAGGAAAAGAAAAGTGAAGGCTTGATAAGGAAATAGGAAGAATGGGGTCAGTGCTATATTGGATAACAGTAATAACCAGGCAGGGAACAAGAAAGTCTTCAACAAGTCAGCCCTTTCATGTTTCAAAGCAATTTGGAATCACTTCTCTTCCTTGAAGTAGAGGCACAGAAGAGGACCAAAACTAACACTGAGCCATGACGCCCCAGAGTTTATATAAATATCCAGTTTGGGGGGCGGAGCCAAGATGGCAGCGTAGAAACAGCAAAGCACCACAGCTCCCACACAAACATGCTAAAAAACTCATAAAATGGGACTCTAAACAGATTTTCAAGCTCCAAAACTCTCCACAAGACAGAAGCACATCTGTTGCTACAGGCAGTGCAGCAGGCTGGGCTCTTCACAGCAGTCTGGGAGCTGTGGCTGAAACCCTGCCGGTTCAGGCCCTGGGGCATCGGGCAGGGAGCCACATCTATAGCAGAGCAGATCAGCTGCACTGGAGGCAGAGTTACCACATTTATCACGCCAGAAGACAAAAAGGCTAAGAGAAAGGTCAGTGGATTTTTCGAACGCGGGAGGAGAAGAGCGGGTCCGGCCGGGCTGCTCCCAGGGCAAGGAGGCAGCAGAAGGCGGCTGTAGCACCAGGAATGGCTGAGAGCCGCAGCGGCTTCCACTGGGCTGCTTCAGGGCCCTCGGCCTGCAGATAGCAAGGGGGCTGACGCGATCCATCGAGGCCAAGGGCTCTTGCGTTGAGTGGCCTGGATCTGGATCGTGGTCTTGAGTGGTGTCCTGGGGTGTGCTTTCAGTGAGCCAAAGCTGGGGGGAGGGAGCTGCAGCATCCCAATAAGAACTCTGGCAACTGAGAGGGCCCCAGTGATTTGGGACAGAGCTTTCCCCCTCCAGGAAGCAGAGTTCCACAGAGCTAAAAAACCAAGCAATTAATAGACTGGCCAACATGAGAAAAAGGAAGCAGGCTAGAAACAGCAGTAAAACTCTAGAATCCTTTTTTAAGGACAAAAAAGACCAAAGTATGTAGCAGGAGGGAGACAG
>CM053598.1:131578436-131593514 GCA_028646575.1 Pseudocheirus occidentalis | reverse complement strand
CAGATTCAGCATACCTCAAACCCTTCAGGACTTCTCTTTCCTGGAACTCAAGGATCAGCCAGGCCACCAACAAACAAAGTCCCATCCTGTTCATATCTTCAGTCAGCTTCACTGAGGAACCAAATCCAAAATCTGTCTGTCTCTAAAATTCTCCTGCTTATAAGCACTGGCCTTCTCCCAAGTCAACAGGGGAGTGTCTCAGCCAATAGCATTCTTCCACGTCAACAGGGGAATTCACACCTTTTCACCAATGGACAGAGTTCTATACTTAGCCCTAAATATCCAACAAATACTGTTACACTCTCCTTGTTCTCAAGATTGTAGATAATATTGTGAATTGTTGATACTGTGAATATTGTACTGAATCTAGATTTGTAATGGAATAAACAGAGTGTTCACTAATACTGTGTAATCTGAATCTTAAAAGCTGTTCATAGTAGCATTCTCTCAGGAATCTACTGCTGATTGGCTTTACAGATATCTGGACATTTCTCCCATATCACCCTTTAGTACCAACTAGGTGCTCCATAAATGTGAACTGAATATGAAATTCAGCCCTGTCAGGTCATCAAAAAGAGACAGATGTCACAGGGCCACCAAGACCCCTTCTGAATCACTCTCCAGCAAAGCCAGCAGTTAAGTAGAGAATGATGAGAGACAAGGGGGAGGTAGGCTGATGGAGAAAGTAACTGAGGTTTACCCCCCCATCTTCCCTTTTTGAATCTTTCTTGTTGTTATTCCTGGTTAGAGAAGGGGGAAGTTTTCTTTGGAAGAAAAGCTGATGGAAAGCAAAATAAATTAATATATTTATAATTAATAAAAATAAATTCATAAAGTTTAAAAAAATTAATTTGACAGGTTCTCAGCCAGTAATTATCTCTATGGGCAACTCTATAATGAAATGAGATTTAATGAATGAATGGAAAGAGGGTATTAAGTATTTACTACATGCCAAGCTCTATGGTAATTTCTGGGAATACAAATATAAAACTGGAATAGTCTTACCTCTCACAGAGCTTATAGTCTTATAGGGAGAGATATCAATTATAGATAAGGAAGGGATAGAGAGAGTCTTTTGATCTGGAAAGGCATAGGAATGGTGAATAGGATAATAGTGCAGTCTGTTGCCTTGTGCTTTTTGGAAATGGTAGTGCTGATTTTATTACAGTTCTCAGAGCAGGAAATAGAAAGCCAGGAGTTAAGGTGGGGAGTTTGCCCTGAGGACTGCGTGGGCCCAGGGAGTTCAGAGATGAGCAGCTGAGTGGCTTAGCTTCTCTCAGGCATGGTGTATGGAGATTTGACTGGGAATGAAGAACAGCTGTAGCAGCAGGGTGGAAATTGGGCTTGGAGCAGATGTGTCTGCAAGGTCCCTGGAAATTCGGATATAGAAAGAGAAATTGGAAGTTGAACACAGAAGCAGTCTCTCACCATGAGGAGCTGTTACTTTGGTTGGGAAGATAATTTAGCCACAGAGTGAGGCAGAGGTCATAAAGGTTTTCTGGAGGTGAATTTTAAATATCTTGTTGTAGGGCTTATCTGTAGAGTAAGTAGGGGATAAGGGTTTCTGACAGTTCTGGCTCAGTTTATGATTAATGTGTTAACTATTGTGATTGTCCAACTCACTTAAATGAGAATAATGAAAATATTTGTGACTTCAATATGACTAATGTAGAAATATGTTTAATATGATCATGCATGTGTAGCCCATATCGGATTGCATGTTGTCTTGGGAAGTGGGGATGAGAGGGAGGGGAAAATGTAGAACTCAAAAATCATAAAAGTGAATGTTGAAAACAAAAAATAAATAAAGTAATTAATTTTTAGAAAGAAATAAAAATGTTTGTGTCTTGTTATAAAGGAGGCTTGAGGAAATAAAGAATAAATGGGATGGATGGGATGGACATGGGGAAATGTAGTTGATGGAAAACAAGAGGTATCAATAAAAAGATGTTTTTAAAAAAGAAATAAATAGAATGTCCCTCTTGGAACCTTTCCCTTTCTATGGGCCAATGACTCCATTATCTCAGGAGGGCTGAAGAAAATGCCAGACACAGGCCTTTATAATCTAGGATTGAGTCTGTAGGTTCTAAATGTAATCTTTATGGTTTTTTCTTTGTTAATAGCGATTTTACATGAGTCAGATATATAACCTCTTCTCTGTTACTTTTACTTGATCTAATGGCTTTTGTCAACCCCTCAGCCTTGACTTCTCTGCAGCATTTGATAACATTGATCACCTTCTCTTTTTGGACACTCTCTTCTTTTTTAGTTTTCATGACACTGTTCTCTCTGAATTGTTTTCCTACTTATATGACTGCTCCTTCTCAGTCTCTTGTTGGATCTTCATCCAAGTTGCTCTCATTAATTGGGGTGTCCCTCAAGGCTCTTCTTTGGGTCTTTTTCCCTTCTCTTATACCATCTCACTTGGTGATCTCATCAGCCTGCATGGATCCAGTGCTCATCCCTAGACAGATGGTTCCCAGAACCTTATATCCAGCTCTAGTCTTCCTCCTGAGCTCTATTCCCATACTGACAACTCTTATCACCTCTTATCATTTCTTGCCAGAATAGCCTTCTAATTGGTCTTTGTCTCAAGTCTTTCCCTACTCTAATGCATCCTATACCCAGCTGCCAAAGAGATTTTTTCTTCAAGTTCAAGTCTGATTGTGTCACTCCCCATGTGTAGTCTACTCCAGTGGCTCCCTGTTAACCCCAGGATTAAATATAAGCTACTGAGTTTTGCATTTGAAGCCCTGCACAACCTGGCCCTTTTCTGTCATCAAGTCTTCTTTTACTTTGCATCCCTCCATGGACTCTGACCCAGCACCTTCATCTCCATGTCTTGAAATCTCCTATCCTGCTCCTGGAAGGCAAATCCTGCCTTCCATGGAAGGCCTTTCTGGAGCCTTCTCCTCCCGGGTTACCTTCCTTGTACTCAATATTGATCTCGTATATACCTAGATATTTGCAAACATTATTTCTCTCATTAGAACATCATCTTGAAGGCAGAGACTATTTTTGTTTTTTGGGTTGTTTCGGTTTTTTTTGCCTTTCTTTGTATCCCTAATGTTTACAGCACAGTAGTGGCACATAGTAAATGCATACTAATTATTTTTGCAATCATCAGTCCTTTTCTGAGAAAATAAAAGCAAGATATTTATTCAAAGCTTGAAATCCACATCCTCGTCTTCATCTTCCAATTTAGGGCAAAGAAATAGAAGCCAGTCACCATCTCCTGCAGGAGCCCACTCTGCTTTTGGATAGCTTCGTTAGGAAATTCTTCCTCTCTCCAACCCTAAATCTCCCTCTTTGCAATTTCCACCCATCCTTCCTTGTTCTGTCTCTTGAGGCCATGTAGAACAAGTTCCTCTTGCACACAGTAACCCTTCAGATACTTGAAGGACTGCTATCATGTCCCTGCTAAGTCTAAGCCAAATATCCCCAGTTCTTTCATCCTGGACATCATAGTCCTTAAAATGAGATAACTCACTTCTGCAAATGACATCTGACCAGGTCAGATTACAGTGGGAATTCCTTCTTCTGGATAGTTTGTCTCTGCATGGAGCCTACTTTTGTTAGCTTTTTGGGGCTAAGGTCACCCTGTTGATTCACAGAGAGCTTACTCTCTACAAATATCCCAAAACTTGTCTAGTCACAACTCACCTATGTTGAGCTGGTACAGTGTGTTTGTGTCTACACCCACACCCACATGTACACACTACATTTTATTTTATTTTATTTTATTTTTGCTTTTTTGGAGGGGGGAGGCAGGGTAATTGGGGTTAAGTGACTTGCCCAAAGTCACACATCTAGTAAGTGTGTCAAGTGTCTGAGGCTGAATTTGAACTCAGGTCCTCTTGACTCCAGGGCCAATGCTCTATTCACTCTGCCACCCAGCTGCCCCTAGTCAGTGCTTTTTTCCCTATATTTTGCACCATTATCTTTGCATAGTCTAAAGGTCGCAGAGTCAGGATGACCTGGGTTCAAATCCCATCCCTGACATTTTCTTGTTTTGAGACCACAAACAAGTTCCAGAACTTTTGAGCCTCAGTTTACTCATCCATAAATAGGGATGATAATCTCTCACAAGATGGCTGTGTGGCTTAACCAATATAATTATAACGGGGGACTGGAGCATACTCATTATATAATGTAAGTGCTTTACAAACCCTAATGACTTTTGTTGTTAGAGATAGGGATGGGATCTGTGATTTCAATGATGGGAGGATCTCCCAGATAAAAAAAGTCAGCCAGCACAGGTCAGAGCCTTCTTTTCAATTTACATTCTTAATGAGTTAACAGTAGAGTGCTAGGAGGCTAAGTGGCTTGACCATGGTCACCCAAGCAGTACACATCAGAGGCAGGGCTTGAACTCATGTCATCCTGGCTCTCTGAGGTCACTGTGTCATTAAATATCTTTTATTATTATCAAAGAAAGAATCATAGATTTTTATTTTTAAAAAGGGAGTATATTCCAGGTTGTCAGAGTATGTGTTAAAGTGTCTTATATCTTGTGTTCCTAAAGATGAATTCTAAATATTTGGCTTCCTGGTGGCTTCTGACCTGATCCCCCTTTCCTGAAATGTACTTGAAATTCCTTCCTGATACTACCTTTTTTATTGGATGGATGTGGGAAAGGTGTCATGTCCTTAAATAACTTTTTCCTCCTTCCTTTCATTTGAGGAGCGTATATCCTTGAGAGTGGACATTAGTCTTTCTCCCAATTTGTGTTCATGATTATTCATCTTCCAACTCAGATTTAACATGGCATCTCTTAAATACCCCTGCTCTATGGGTTAAACAAAGATTCCACTCCTGGATGCCTCTTGTTCTTATCCTCTTTTGGTTCAGTATGAACTCTATTTATGTTCAGCCTTATTTCATGAATCAATTATACATGGTTTTTCATCTCTGAGTTTTTATACATATATCATACTTATATGTGGCTATGCGTCAGAAACTTAGTACCTGTGTGACCCTGGGCAAGTCACTTACCATATGTTTCCTCATCTGTAAAATGAGCTGGAGAAGGAAATGGTAAACCACTCCAGTATCTTTGTCAAGAAAATCCTAAATGTGTGTGTGTGTGTGTGTGTGTGTGTGTGTGTGAGAGAGAGAGAGAGAGAGAGAGAGAGAGAGAGAGAGAGAGAAAGAGAGAGAAGGGACCTTACAGACCATCTCATTGAATGCCCACATTTTGCAGGTGAGGAAACTGAGATTTAGGGAGCTTAAGTCACTTGACATTGGTCATACAGGCTATAAGCACCAAAGCTGACATTTCAGACCCTCTCACTCCAGAGCCAGAGCCACTGTTCCACTCTGCCTCTCTAGGACTTATGCATTTTAACATTGTTCATATGAGAATATCCTACTTGGCTGAGGTCCTACTTTATTTGTAGGATTTTAGTTCTTCAAAGCCTCTTTGGAAAGAGAAGAGGCCTCTTTTCCCTTCCCGTGTGGGTTTTCTGTTGCCACCTTGTTCACTTGTCAGAAGTTGCTACATTTCTCCATTGTATTTTGCAGTCCCCTTGGGACTTCAGTTTCTTTTTTTTTTGGAGGGCAGTTGGGGTTAAGTGACTTGCCCAAGGTCACACGGCTAGATTTTTGTGTTAAGTGTTTGAGGCCAGATTTGAACTCAGGTACTCCTGACTCCAGGGCCGGTGCTCTATTCACTGCACCAGCTAGCTGCCCCGGGACTTCAGTTTCATCTTCAATTGACTTGTTTCCTTCAGCTCTTGGGCATTTCTTTCCTTCCATTATTCAGTTTATTCAAAAATAATATTTTATAATATAATGGGATACAATATTATAGATAATATATTATGATATACAGTCTCTTGGTTTTACATTACTTTTTTCCTCCCTGAATGATGCTGTGGAAAGAGTGTACCTGAGTTAAAATTACAGATCTACACTTACTACCTGCATGACCTTGGGCAAGTCACTTAATTTTTAATCTCTCTGGCTTCAGTTTCCTCATGTGTACAACGAGGGGGCCAAAACTTGTGATGTCTCAGGTGATTTCCAGCTCTCTATCAATGAACTTTTGATCCTTCCCTCCTTGTCTAGTTCTCAAGTCATCACTTGCAATAAAGAATTAAAAAGTTAAGAGAAAGAAGACAATTTCACAAAGCCAACCAACGCAGTTTCACACAACCAATGGAGTCTGACAGTCTCTGCAACATTTCACTGGTCGGTTTTGTCTCTGCATTATCTTCTCACCTTTTTTTCTACGTAGAGCTCAATGCTTTCTTTTCTGAGAACATTTGATACAATGGAAAGAGTCCTGACTCTTGAGTCAGAGGATGTGCTTTCAGATCCCTCCTCTGATGTTTACTACTGGTGTGTCCATGGATGAGTCAGTTAGCCTCCTTGAACCTCCTGTGTAAGACGAGCAGGTTGGATGAGATGGACTCTAGATTGATGATGCTATGATCCTAATTCAGCTTCATGATTCAACAAAAGCTATTCTTTCCTGTTGGTTTTTTTTTGCTTCAACTCTTGTTCATCCCTAATTACCTAATATCTTATATTTTCTTTCTTCCTCCATGTAGCCCACCTGACATCCATGGTCTTCCCTTTTTTATGTTGACCAATTCATATACTTAATTATCATTAATTGATATTATTGTAATAAATTAGAATATAGTATTAATATTGTTAACTACTATACAATTAAAATAGTTGATATTAATTATATCTATATCTTTCTATATTATATATACTATAGCATTATTATAAATATGAATAACTGCATATGGGGGCATGACCCACAGTTTAAGATGTGCTGAAGGTGTTGTGATTGGAAAAATTAAGAAGCCCTGGTTTAGATCAGAACAATTAAAAAAAACATACTTTATGCCATCCTTATTTTTTAATCCATCCCACTATGAGGACTGTCTTGAACCTCTGTAGACTTTCATATTTTTTTGCAAGACAATTTGATTAGGTTCTTTATGGTGGTGAGCTGGTCTCAGGTGTTGGTCAACAGTCCTTGTGCATAACCTGATACACAGGGCACACCCCCTTCTACAAACTCCAGCTGATGGAAATGCAAACAGGTGACTCATGGCCTGATAGTCTGTGTGCTAAACAGGTGGAACAAGGAAAGACTTCTTAGAGAAATAAAGAAGGATGTAATTTTGGTCTGTTGCAGAATATTTCTTGCCCATAATCATGATGGAAGTGAATTTCTTTATGCTTAAATTATTAAGAGATTGTTTAGGAAGCTATTCAAGGTGGCTGTGGATAAACACACATAATTTATGTATTATATATGCATGTGTATACATATATTCACAATACACACAAGATACATATACATATATATGTACAGGGCAGCTAGATGGCGCAGTGAATAGAGCACTGGCCCTGGAGTCAGGAGTACCTGAGTTCAAATCTGGCCTCAGACACTTAACACAAAAAACTAGCTGTGTGACCTTGGGCAAATCACTTAACCCCAACTGCCCTCCAAAAACATTGCATAGATCATGGTTAACTAGACAAAGACCCTAAAATTTTCCACTTCTCCTCTTAGTTAACTTCCTCTTACCAAGGTGCAAAAATATAGAGCCCAGAAATCCAGAGTGCTACCAACAGCCGAGGTGGCATTAGAACCACTTGAGATAATCTAATTTTGTGGCTCTGTTTCATGATTTTCCTGTGAAGTGATATACTATTTATATTCTAATATACAGTTTCCTGTGAAATTTCATACTGTTGCTACATTTATAACTACTTTTCTTTCAAACCTGTGGCTAGATGCTCTGGCTCATAGTTTTCTTTTTTTTATGACTGTATTATCTTTTTCATAAATTTGCATGAAGACCAGATGTCAAGTGTGCAGTAGGTTCTGTGATAATAAAAGTTACTTTCTGGATCCCTAGACATGGAAAGAGGCCTTTTTGGCATTTAAACATATATTTTAAAAGTTTCTCCTTCTACCCTCAGTCTTCATAAATTTTACGTGAGCATTGTCTGAATTTTATGTTATCATTAACAATATAGTTATTTTCATCATTAGAACTCTCACAGACTGTTAAATTCTAATGTTCTCTAATTCTGTGCCTGGGGAATTTACTCAGGGAAAAGGAATACCTGTGTATTATTGGTAGAGATGAAAATCTTCTGGAATTTTGAAACCCTGGGAGAAAATCCCCTTCACACCTATATGTATGCAGAAGAAGTGATTTTTTGGAGGGGAGTTTGTAAATTCCTGCAATCCTTATCTTTTAAAACTTCCATTTAATTATGTATAAGTAGATTTGCACATAAATCATTGTTATATCAAAGTTAACCCCCCCCATCCCTTTTTAAAAACAGTCTTTGTTGTTGTTCAGCAGTTTCAATCATGTTCAGCTCTCTATGACTCCTTTTTGGGGGTTTTCTTGGCAGAGATACTAGAGTGATTTGCTATTTCCTTCTCCATTTCATTTTACTGATGAGGAAATTGAGGCAAACAGGGTTAAGTGACTTGTCCAGGGTCAGATAGCTAATAAGTGTGTGTGGTGGATTTGAACTCATGAAGATGAGATTCCTGATTCTAAACCCAATGGTCTATCTACTATGGCACCTAGTTTTCCTTTACAGTCTTAGAAATTTGTAAAAATTAAACATTTAACTGTTTTAAATGTTTGTTATGAGTGCAACTACAAGGAATCTAGCCTTACCAATTTTTGTCAGGTCATGAAAGCAAAAACTTGAAAAAGAAATGATTGCATTACAGAAGAACAAGAAAAGTGGTGTAAATACTTGACTGCTCTTGTACTAATCGTCAGGCTCCTAGAATGACTGTAGATTTGGCAATAAATAAAACCTTCAAAAATCTCGAAGCTTTGTGACTGTGAAGAAGCAACCCTTTAATGAACATAGCCAAGCAAACTGAATTCTTCTTTTGTACTGTGATCGATCAGTTTGCAGAAGGAATGTACTTTGGCTGAGGGTCTCAATCAGAGACCCCTTGTTCAGCACCAAAGCTGTGAAGTGAGTATGAAAGAAGCAAGGAGAGATGCCTGAGACAAGAAAATAAAAAATAGAGAGGAAGAAAGGAGGATGGGGTGGAGATCAGCAGGGGCAGCCATGCTGAGGAATTGGGTGGGGGATTGGGGAGAGGCGAGAATAACAGAGAGGGCCAGTGTGGATGGTGACAATCAGTGATGGAGAGAGGGAGGATAGAACCCCTCGGCGACCAGCTGAGCCTCAGGGCTGGGACGTTGATGGCATAGTCCTTTGCCCTCTGTTTGGAAGTAGGTGGGGCTGTTGTTGTCATTGTTCAATCATTTTTCAGTTATTTCCAATTCTTCAGGACTCTATTTGAGGTTTTCTTGGCAAATAAACAGGAGTGCTTTGCCATTTCCTTCTCCAGCTCATTTTACAGATGAGGAAACAGGCCAACACAG
Source organism: Pseudocheirus occidentalis (assembly GCA_028646575.1). Classification (NCBI taxonomy): domain Eukaryota; kingdom Metazoa; phylum Chordata; class Mammalia; order Diprotodontia; family Pseudocheiridae; genus Pseudocheirus; species Pseudocheirus occidentalis. The sequence goes on along the minus strand of CM053598.1, from coordinate 131,584,116 downwards.
TTAAATGACTTGCCCAGGGTCACAGTGTGTGTGACTGGATTTGAATTCTGGTCTGTCTGACTCCATGCCCACATACTCTATCCACTGTATCACCTATCACTGTATGCCCTAGGTGGGGGTGAGAAGGAGACAAATAACCATTATCCTTACAGCTTGAAAGTCCGTGAAAACCCCTGCATCTGTGCCACACCGGAGGCGTGCCAGCTGGTATATACTTCAGACTAGGAGCAGTATTCGCTGCATAGCATTTTCTAGCTTTGGCATGTCGTAGGATCATCGTTTTAGACCTGGAAGGGACCCAGGCCATCGAGTCCATCCTCTTCCTTCTCTTTTTGCCTAACAATTTGCAGGTGGGGACCAGAGAGGTAAAGGGATTTGTCCCCCAAATCACATAAATGATAGGACTACAGATTTAGTACTGGTTAGTAAGTAGTACACAAGGGAATCAAACCCAGGTTCTCTGACCCCAAAGCCAACACTCTTTCTACCATACCATGCTACCCGCCATAATAAACAATGTTCATGACGATACTGAATCCTCAAGAAAAGATTAACGTGTTTTTTCTACTGTTTAGTCAAGACGCGTATTTATGAAGCATTTGCTAAGTACCAGGTGCTGTGCTAAGTGCTGGGAATATCTAGTAAGTTTTGCATCTGCTGCCCTCTCTGGTTTTAGCAAAAGATTCCCTCCTCCCCTTAACCTCTGGGGTTCTGTTCCACCTTCTCTCCTGCCTGTGTGTTGCCCTCCCCTTTAGACTGTGTACCCCTTGAGGACAACAGGGACCGGTTATCTTTTAACCAGTTGTATCCCCAGGGCATAGGACAGTGTTGGCCTGTCGTAGTCACTTAATAAATGTTTAATGGATTGGATATAAATACAAGCAGAAAGAGAGTCCCTGCCCTCAAGGAGCTTACATTTTAATGAGGGAAGACAGTATAGAAACAAGTTGATAAGGGGGTGAGGTGGGAAAGAGAAGGAAAAGGGATGAAGGTATCTGGGAAAGTGTGGACAGTATAGAGAAATTCCAGGAGTGCAGTCTGGACAGGAAGGACGACATGGTTGGCCTGGACACTACTTAGAATGGAGGTTCTGGGATCTGAATACCTGGGCTGGCCTGAGGCTTCAGGATGAGGAGGTTTCTGGGGCATGGGGGAGAAATTCTGGGAGAGTCAAATGTGTCAACTGGACAGGAATAAAGGCTGGAACCTGGGCAATACATATGAATTTTTTCTTAGGAATTTAAAAAATAGCTATAATTTATATAGTACTTTAGGGTTTGCAAGCTGCTTTATTTATATTGTTGCATTTGTTCCTCCTTCATTTGCACCACAAACTTGTGTAGTTGGTGTTAGTATTATCTCCACCTTTCAGATGAAGAAGCAGAGACACAGAGATGTCAAATGTCTTGCCTCAGATCACACAGCTAGAAAGTGTCCATGGTAGGATTTGAACTTGGGCCTTTCTCACTCTAACCCCTGCCCTCTATCTGCCTTGTTATTTAGTTGTCTAAGAAAGAAAGAAAGGACAAGAAAACAGAGCTAGCTGGTTTGGGTCAGGGCAGGAGGGTGCAGGAACTTAGAACAGCATGTGCTATTATTGCCAAAAATATGTATTCATCACTAACAGACTGCCTATTAAAAAAAAAATCACATGACTAGAAAGATGGCTTGTGTGCCTGGTAGAAACACCAGCCCTGGAAAATCAAACGCTTTCACTGGGCTTCAGCAGCCTTGCTCAGCCTCATGTCAGAGGGGAAGCGCCTGTCCTGGGGAAGGGGTAGAGACCCTTCGCTAGGACGTGTTAGTGCTCTGTAGGCCCCCTTCCCTCTTGTGATTCCTAGAGAGCCACAGATTTCCTGTGTCATGTTTTATGGCTATAGTGCCATACAAAAGTTAAGCAGACTATTCATTTTGAAAGAAAATAAAACTGTGAGGAAGGGAAAAGGAAAAATAATTTCAGACTCAGTGGATGCGTTTGCCACATGGAACTTTGCTTAATCAAAGTCCTTATTTTCTGAGTCATTTCTGGAAGTGCCTTGTCATCATCCTCACAGGTCCTGAAAACTAAATAGAATATCGGGACAGGGAAAATGGGACCCTGAGCTGGGGTGGGGGGGTGGGGACAGAAATAGAACAGGGGGATAATGGTGCCTTCGACAGAATGTAGGGAATTACCTTGGGACATTCCTACTGTTCTGGAGCAATAAGGAATACTTTAATGAAGCTGGGTGGCACGGTGGATAGAGGTATGGACCTGGGTCCTACTGAGTTCAAATGTGACCTCAAACACTTCCTAGCTGTGTGACCTTGGGCAAATCACTTAACTCTGTTTGCCTCAGTTTCCTCATCTGTAAAATGAGTTGGAGAAGGAAATGGCAAACTACTCCAGTGTCTTTGCCAAGAAAAGCCTGGATGAAATGACTCATGAAGAGTCAGATGTGGCTGAAAATGACTGAACAGCAACAAATGAAATGGACACTGATGATGCTGGCACTAATTGATGCTGGGGTTTTGAGGATATTGAGTTAGCGACTCAAGGGGTGACTTGCATTGGTGCTTAACAGGGTATGTGTTGAGAGTGAATGTAGGTGGTGGGATGACCATAGGTAGAACAGTGCAGCTATTCTGTCTACACTGTCAGAGGCCAGGGTCTTTCTCCTCTTGTGTTTCTCTTGTTTGTTCTTTTGTCTGGGGCAGGGCTGGAGGAACTGTGGCTTTGAGGCCACATGTGGCTCTCTAGATCCTCAAGTGCAGCCCTTTGACCAAATCCAAACTCCATAGAACAAATCCTCTAGATGAAAGGATTAATTCTGTAAAACTTGGACTTAGTCAAAAGGCTGTACCAAAGGACCTAGAAGGCCACATGTGGCCTCAAGGCTGCAGGTTCCCCACCTCTGGTCAGGGGTTTGAGTTCTCTGCTTCAGAGCTCATAAGAAGCTTTGATCCAAAATAGGAGGGCATAAATCAGTCAGTCAACAAGCATTTATTTAGAACTTACTGCCCTGGGCAAGTCATTTCACCCTGCTTGCCTCAGTTTCCTCATCTGTAAAGTGAATTGGAGAAGGAAATGGCAAACTTTGCCAAGAAAACCCCAGAAAGGGTCACCAAGAGTTGGATGTGACTGAACAACTACAACCACAAAATCCATAACAATTTTTTTTTAGAACTTATTATTTAAAAACAGTTTGTTTTCCAGTCTTGTGGGTTCTCTCTTCCTCGTATCTCTTGCATAAGCCCTCTTCCCTTCTCTGGCACTGGTATTAGGTATTACCTTGTTGCAGACCCTCAGCATCTCACACCTGGATTATAGCAGTTGCCTGCTAGTTGATTGCTTGTCACCAGCCTCTCTCCACGCCAGTCCATTCTGTGCTCAGCTGTCAGTTTAGTCTTCTTAAAGTGCATGTCTTACAATGTCAGCCCCCTGTTCAATTAACTATAGTATCTCTGTTTGATATATATATATATATATATGAAATCCTCTGTTTGACTTTTGAAGCCCTTGAAAAATTGGCTCCTTCTTGCCTTTCCCGTCTTCTTATACTTTATTTCACTCCAAATATTCTATAGTCTAGTGACACGGACCTCCTTCCTGTTCCTTGCATGAAACACTTCATCTCCCAATGCTGGGCATTTTCACTGCCTGTCCCCCATGCCTGAAATTCTCTTGTCTCCTTATCTCTGCCTTCAGGCTTTCCTGGATTCCTTCATGTCTCTACTAAAATCTCACCTTCTGCCAGATACCTTTCCTGGTTTTTCTTCCTGCCCCTCCTCCCCATGCTGAGAACATCTCTAATTTATCCTACATTTGATCCTGAAGTTGTTGGAATGTCTTGAGTACGATGGTGACATGGTCAGATCTGTGCTTCTGAAGCATTACTTTGGCAGCTGAGTGTAGGATGGATTGAGGAGTGGAGAGACATATAGCATAGGGACCATAAATGATGATGAAACTATTACAGATCCAGCTTAGAGTTACTGTTTGAATTATACTTAGTTTACTTCCAATTCCCCAGCCCAGAGAAGTGGGTTTTATGCCATTGAGGCTGGCATACGGGCTTACCTGAATTGCAGTACGCTTCTCTGTCTACTCATATCTTCTTTTTTTTTTTTCGCATGAATATTTCCAAACACAGAACAATGCCTTTCACACTGAGTCCCTCACAGAGTTTGGGGACAGACCTTTGCCTGGGTAGGGAAGAACTCTGTACTACAAGACTTTGGGGGTAGGGAGCTATACCTGTTGGGAGAAGGGAGTGACACAGACTGACTTGTGCTTTAGAAATAACAGTCTTATAACAGTAGAGGATAACAACCTTACAAATGAGATAATAATTGGAAAGCACTTAGCACAGTGTAAATGTTAGTTGTTGTTATTTTGTTTATATTAATTATTTATCTGTGTATATGCTATGCCTTTCCAGTTCCAAACAGAATGTAAACTCCTTGAGGGTAGGGCTGGTATCATTTTTGTTTTGTATGCCCACTACCTGGTCTACAGTAGGTACTTTGTTGAATTCACCAAGCTTATCTACAGAAACTCAGAAGTCTAGCAACCTCTGATGCTGAGCTGCACCACTCCATGGCCTACGTGTAGTGAAATGCACGGCGCATCCAGTTGCTTGTATTCACAATTCCAAGGTAGAGATGGCAGTGATGACAGTATTCGTACTGCATTTTTCTCATTGTTAAGATAAGCTGTACTCTGAGGACATGGGAAGGGCAGTGTTGCTTAGTGGATAGAGTATTGGATTTAGTTCCAGGATCTGGATTCAAATTTGGGTCCTCTGTTTAATGCTTTCATGACCTTTAGGAAATTGCTTAACTTTCTTGGACCTCAGTTTCTACAGCTGTAAAATGAAGGTATTGGGCTTCTGTAACAGCAATCAGTTTAGCAGATACTTAGTAACTTAGGGCCAAGTATGGAAGGTGTGAGCCCTGTCCACTGTTGAGAAGGCATGAACTCCCCTGGTGATGTGGAAGAAGGCGATTGATACAGGAGGCAAGTGCTGTATATAAAGAAGAATTCTAGAGACAGTGAGGCAGAACTGGAATTTTCCTGTTGGAGGAAGCAGGCTTGTCTCAGCATCTGGGAGTTGAAGAAGTGAGTTGGAGTTTTCTTGAGAAAGAGTTTCTCTCCCAGCATCTGGAAGCTGACTGAGAATTGAGATGGAGTTTTCCTGAGACTAGAATCTTGTGAAGACCATCCAGAAGGTCGATATTCCTTTTGGGTCCTAGGGCCAGCTGAATTGCTAGAGGACTGAAGAAGCATGACCAGGATAAGACTTTGTTGGTTCATGGCCTGAATGATCCTTGAGTTCCAGGCAAGAGAAGGGGTGAAGGGTTTGAGATATGCTAGACCCTGTGAACTTCAGTGTGTGCCAGGGACTGCCCTGAGGACTGGACAAGGACCTGGGAGCTCTCTGCTTCTGAATCTAGATGACTGTTTGGTGGATTCAGGAGGGAGCTGGGACCATGGAAGGGGATCCAGGGAATCAGAGAGACCACCCAGAGTCAAGATGAAGAAAAGACCTCCCCTTGGATAAAACTGAGGTTTGCTGGACACCAAGGGGTAGAGGGTTTGTGTGGTTTTCTAATGACTGTACTAGTGATTAATGATAGTTAACAATTGGGAATCTAGATTAGTGACTGATTAAGTTAATGGTTGCCCCATGAGTGGAAG
>CM053598.1:131512502-131577936 GCA_028646575.1 Pseudocheirus occidentalis | reverse complement strand
AGTTAATCTATCTTTTAAAGTGTTGTTTTCTTCAATCAGGTTGTTGACTCTCTTTTCATGATTTTCTCACATCATTCTCATTTCTCTTCCCAATTTTTCCTCCACTTCTCTTATTTGTTTTTCAAAGTCTTTTTTCAGTTGATCTATAGCTGCCAGGCATTCTTCAAGTGTCTTGGAAGCATTTGGTGTAGGAGTTCTGACTGTGTTGTCTTCCTCCTGTTCCATGCTTTGATCCTTTTTTTCCACAAAAAAGGATTCTAGAGTTTTATTACTGTTCTTATTTTGCTTCCTTTTCCTCATGTTGGCCAGTCAATTAATTCGTTGGGGTTTTTTTTCAGCGTTGTGGAACTCTGCTTCCAGGGGGGGAAAGCTCTGTTCCAAATCACTGGGGTTTTCCCAGCTGCTGGAGCTATTCAGGGGGTGTTGCAGCCCCCAGCAGCTTTGGCTTGCTGGGAGTCCACCCCAGGACAACCACCCTAGACCACGATCCGGATCCAGGCTGCTCAATGCAAGAACACTAGGCCCTGATCAATGTACTCAGCCCCCCTGCAGGGTCTGCAGGCCAATGGCTCTGAAGCAGCCCAGTGGGGGCAGCCGCCAGTTACAGCAGTTCCTGCCCTTCCCCCACTGCTTCCTTGCCCTGGGGGCAGATTGGCCAAACTGCTTTTCTTCCCCCAAATTAAGTTTCAAAGTTCCAATTTCTCTGACCTCTAATCCTGGGTTGCTAGATGTGAAGATCCCTTCAGGTGCAGTAGATCTTCTCTGAAGTAGACTCACACCGTGGCTTGGGAGCCTCAGCTCCTCCCGACCATCCTGGGGCCTGGCTGCATTTCCGTTTTAGGCTTGGCTGGCCTTGGCTCCTGGCCTGCCTTGGAGCTGCCTTCAGCAAGAGATGTGTTTTCTGTATTTTTGTAAGTCTGAGAGTCCTAGAATTTGTCTGGGGTCATATTTTATGGGTATTTATGGTGGCTGTGTGGGAACTGCAGAACCTTGCTGCTTCTACGCCGCCATCTTGATTCCACCCCCCCTGGACTAAATGACTTTTAAATCTGATTCCAGGTCCTATATAAAGAATCAGAATCCAAGTTTCAGGAGGTTTTGTGATTTGAGGAAAAGTAGTAACAAAAAAATGCACTGATGTTTAACTAAAGTCACTAAATATTTGATTATCCATTTTTAAAGACATTTAAAAGGTTCGCTGTTATTTTTCTTTCAATCAAAGGCCTAAAAGTCATTCTCTGAAGGTAAGAGGTAGGCAAGTTCATCTCATTAAATCTACACTTAAAATAATAATTATACAACCTTTTCTACTTAATTACAATTTGTAAGAGGGGATATAAGAGTATTTTGTTTTGCTCCCACAAAACATAGCTGTGGGGAAGCTTGCTTACCTTATTTTACTAAGACCAAGGCCTTCTGGGAACTATGACAAAAGCCAGAGGGAACTAGAAAGGTAGAATTATGGCAAACAGCTCAAAACAGAAGAGGTGTGGCCAGGTGAGGTCTCAAGTACCCTCACTACCACACCTATGTAATCTGCATATATAGAGGGAATGTAAAGGAAAAAAGTGAGGAATCTGTGTTATTTTGATTAACCCTATGTCTACCAGGAAGGACAGTAGAACTTCACTCCTGCTTCTGTATCAGTGTGGATGTGTCCCTAGGGAGCACCACATTCCCTTCCTCGCCAGAAGCCTAATAAACACCTTCTACTATGTTTCTGAGTTCTTTGAATGGGAAGGAGTTTGCCATTTTAAGAGTATATCATGTGTGAGTGGGAGAGGTAAAAACTTGTCAGCCCATATCCTAAAATCTAGTAAGGTTTCTTCTGTGAACAGGCCTGAGTTTTGGTTTCACCCTTCCCCCTTCTTTGCTACTGCCACATCAGCATTAAGCCCTTTAGGAATCTTTTGACCTCCACCCTTGGTTGCGACCTTTTCTCCCCCTTGCTTTTGCATTTACCAAATACGGACATGAACAACACCGTGTTTCCCTGTTTTGGCCAAGACTGTGAACCTGCCTCCCCAAGCCAACAGGGGACAGTGGCAGGCTTCTTTGTTCTTTGTTATTGGGAAGAATTTTGTGCCTAGATTGTAAGCCTTCCTTCCAATAAATGGGAATAAGGGACATGGTAGAAGGGGAATTGTCTTTGTTAGTGTATAAAACCTTGCTCTGTCTTCTGTAACAGGCCTCATTCTACTGGTTCCTACTGGTGGGAGGGATGCCATCTTCTCTTGAGAACTGAATAAAACTTCCTATTCTTCAAGGCACCTCTGACTTAAATTTTGGGGTAGGGGATTTTTGGGTTCCCCATTCCCCACACAACATGGATAAGGGCCCCCAGGGAAGCAATGGATAGCAGAAGCTCATCCAGGCTACCTCCCTGACGCTGCCTAGGAAGTCTTTTGATCCCCACAAACATGTTTCTCATACAAGTGATGGAAGGTTTCCAGTAAGACAGGTCAAAAAGTTACAATTTCTATTTCAAAATGTAAAAAAAAAAAACACTTTTTTCCACAACTCAGGCTCCTAATAGTTCATAGAAGATGACTCTGCAATTTCTGCTTTAAACCACACCAGGCTAATAGGCTTTTCAAAAGTCCCATATCCAAAAACATTACCTGCATAGTTTTGTACAACCAACTGGAAAGAACAAGCAGATGAAATGTCTATGCCCATCCTCAGACACTTAACACTTTCTAGACCACCTTGGGCAAGTCACTTAATTCCTATTTCCCTGCCTTCCCCCCTCCAAAAAGAAAAAAAAAATGTCTATGCCCAGATTCATTTGAAAGGACATCCTACAGGGTTTGCCCAACAGTATGTTCATATGGAACAAATAACAAGATGGAAAAGGTACTGTTCTCAAGAGTAGGAAAGAGGAGCCTAGATTGCTTTGGGATAGTTGCAGAGTTCTTCAATATCGCCTTTCTATACTACTATTTTACCAATATTGCTATATGGTAGCACCAGGGAATCCCCAAATCTCCAAAACACTAAATATGAATTTCAGACTGTAATGGTAATGGGAATTTGAAGATCTTCCCTGCCCCTTGGCCCCTTGATAGGCTTAAGTGAATTTGAGGACATTCCTAGATTTGAAAATAAACTCTCCCCCCTAATAAGGTTAATGTGGTCACATGGAACTTGTGGTTGGAGTCTGGTTTTTCAGGAACGCCCATACCATGTTAATTTGTGACTGGGCAATGGGTCATGAGGGTTGTGATGTTCTCTGACCTTAGAGAAGGTTATATAGACCCTGATGTGAGGTTTTGCTTTAGGGCTCACTCATGGGAAGAGTTGTGTGATCTGGCCAGATGAGATTCTGGGTAGCTGTTGAGTCCCGTGGCTTTGAAAACTCAGATGTTGGTGCTTGTCTCTCCGGTAACTAATTAAGTACAGATGTAATGGTCAGACAGCTAGAAACCCTGTCTGTTGGTCTGTTTCTCTGTATTTTTTGTCTGTTCATAACTTCTGTTTGTATTCTCTTAAGTTTAGGTTGCTGACTCTCCCTGTGCTCCCCCCTTCCCCTGCCCCAAACTAGGCAAATTATATGTTTGATTAATGTAAGATTGTTAAACCCTTTTTGAGTTGCTTTCCTCTGTGCTAGCAAAGAACCTGTGCTAGCAGCCATCCTGGGTATGCTTGGGTGCTTGCTGCTATATACACACACAACAACAGAAAGGCACATAGCGAAAATAACCAGACTGCAACATATAACCAACTAGAAACTCTTAAGAAAAAGAGTAAAAGATTATATCAAGGAATCATATGTACAACATGGAAAGGATGAACTTGTCACATGGCAAGAGCAAGAGAGGACAGGTGGATAGTCAGAGTGTTCCTATGGCAAGGAATCAAGAAACGCCTCTGAAACCTTGGGTACAAGTACCAAAGTTGATGCAGTCTCACAGAATGATAAATTTCCTGGTGATAGATTTCCTGGAGGGATGACCAAGGAGTCCTCAGTACAAGGTTGCAAGTATCAAACTATTTGAATACACTAGTGCTAACCATATAACCATAGCAGGAGCCTCTTCTTTCAAATACACCATACTTCTATAATTTGTCAAGTATATCTTTTGGAATGTCCAACAGATTTCCATCTTCTACTGCTCATTTCCTTTCAAATCATAAAAATCAAAACCTAAAAGCATAGCACACTTAAATTACGTAATTTTTAGTAACAAAACTCATAGCAGAAATTATTTAAAATTCTAAATAATGGCTTAAGCAACAAAACAGGAACTGAGAGGATAATATCCCCTTTCACTAACCAAGTCTGTCTGTGCTGAACACTATAGCCCATTAAACATTATCCCTACTTATAACCTAACTACAAGTACTAACAAAATGAACTAAATCTCAATTTTTACAATATCCAATGCCTTATTAAATACAGGTAATCTTTTCAGGAAAATTAGAAGATATATGTTTTGTCAATCTGTAAGCTGATTAATTAAGAATGAAATATCTTCTAATTAATAGAAAAGCCAAGCATGTAGGTCTCAACTGGATACAATAATCAAAGCAGGAGGAAAACTAGATCAAAATAAGATCTGTTTCTACATGTTAAAAGATATCGTTTACTTCCTGCTGCTTTTATATCTCTAGTCCAACTGTTCATTCCCTACCCCCAATACACTGACAAAATTTAGCAGCCAAATGAGTTCATTTGCTTAGTCTTTTTATCTGCTAGGAAAATGAACAAGAAGTTAGACTGGACAAGTGATGTGCACTAATAATATAGTAGAAAGGCAGTCTGGATTTCTAAGGACCTCTCTTCATCAAATTTTATTGACAAGTACAGTGTACCATACTAGAAGATGGAAAATGTGTCCAAGTCTCCATTCTGACATTTACTAATATTTAATACATTTACTACTTGTAATGTTGGCCAAGTCTCTGAACCTGCTTCTTCATCTGAGGTAGGAATAATAAGCCTGAAGGAAGACAATGAGAAGATGGTCAAACAAGTAGGAAGAATTACTACAGAGCAGACTCCAGGGCTTTTTTAAGGTGTGTTAGAAAGCATCCACCTTACAGTGTTATTAAGGACCACAGTATATATCAATATAAACTAACGTTAAAAATCAAATACTGCTATGTGCAAGGATAAAAAGGTGAATTAGAACACAATTCCTGCAAATAGGACATATATACAAATAAGCACAATATAAAGTAAAATGTGATCATAGCAAAGGCAAGATTCAGACAAAACTTTTCTAAGAAAATCTGAGGGAACACAATGATAAACTATAAATCCAAAAGAATCAAGAAACCCACCACCTAAAACTAGACAGAGAAGTAATGAATTTAAAATGCAGAGACATATTCAAACATGGCTAATATGGGAATTTGTTTTGTCATACCATGTAGTGAATGATTTTGCTTTGAAATCTGCTCATTGTGGCATACAAGGGGAGAGACATTAATTTAAAACATACTTATTATACTTGAAAATAACAAACTATAAACTATTTCTTAAAAAGAAAATGTGAGGGAGAGATCTCATTCAGGTGGGAAGGAAGAGGCGGAGGCTTCATGGAGGAGATGGTATCTGGGCTGAGACCTGAAGGACCAAAACTTCAAAATATTTGAAGATGGATAAGGAGTGAATTCCAGGTGAGAGGAAAAGCCTATTTTGTTTTTCGTTTTGGGGTTGGGGTTTTTTGGGAATTTTTATTCATTTATTTATTTTCTTTTTTACATCATTCATTTCAAAAAGATTTTGAGTTACAAATTTTCTCCCCATCTTCCTCCTACCCACCACCCCAAAACAGCAATCCCACTGTATAACCCCACCACCAATCTGGTCTCTCCTATGTCCTCCCCCATTACCCCTCTGACTTTCCAGTAGGGTAGGATGGATCTCCCTATCCCAGTGCCTGTATAAAATTCCCAGTTAATGATAATAATAATAATAATGACAATAATTATATATACATATATGTGTGTATATATATATGCATATACACACACATATATACACACATACATATGTTTTTAACATTTGATTATAGAACTTTAAATTCTAGATTCTTTCCCTTGCTCCCTCATCACCCACCCCCATTGGAAAGACAAGCAATTCAATACAGGCTGTACAGGCGTAGTAATGAAGAACATCTCCACAATGGAGATACTGTGAAAGACTGACTGTATTTCCCTCCTTCCTATCCCGCCCCCTCCTTGTTCTATTCTCTACTTTGTCCCTGTCCCTCTACAGAAGTATGTGCTTCTAACAACCCTCCCCGCATCCTGCCTTCCCTTCCATCATCCCCCCTTCTCATCCCCGTTCCCCTCTACTCTCCTGCAGGGCAAGATACCCAATTTAGAGTATATGTCATTCCTTCCCTAAGCTTAATTCAATAAGAGTAAGGTTGACCCATTCCCTTTTGCCTTACTGTTCTTCCACTCCATTATAACAGTTATCCCTTGCCTCTTCTATATGAGATGATTAACCCCATTCTGTCTCATGGTTCTATTCACTTCACTATGAATCAGTTCATTCAAGTCTTCCCAAGTTTCTCTGAAACCATCATTTCTTACACTACAACAGCACTTCATCATATTCCATAACTTGTTTGGCCATTCATTGAAAAATGGATGGGCATTCCCTCAGAGTCCATGTCTTTGCCACAGCAGAAAAGGGCTATATTTTTGTATATTCTTAAGAGTTTGTTTTGCATAGGTCTAAACCTTCCCTTAATCTACCCTCTTTCTAATTCCCATCTCCTTTCTCCCATTTCTCCATTTCCGTGCTGAGTAAAATGTATTTCTGAACCCAGCTATGTGAACTTTGAGGAAGTCAAAATACAGTATAAGTGATTCATTTAGCAAGTAAGTTCTTAATTCAATCCTGGTACTAGGCACTACTCCACCCCTAGCCAGTACATTCATTTAGTTAGTCTAAGTCTCTTCTCAAATGGAGATCAGTTTCCAATCATAAACAAAGTACGTTCATTTGGTCAATCACAGAGCACAAAAAAGCCAAAGATTTCCCACCCCTGAACACAAATCAAAATACTATCCATTGACACCAAGCACTTTCTCAAAAGGGGCAGGAGAGCACAAAAGGCCATCCACCCTTAAGCCATAACAAGGTTAAGATATCATCTGAGCACTGAAAACCCAAGGAAAGGCTCTTCTTTCATCTTGATTAGAGGTAAAGCCCTCAGCAATCTCAGTTCCTAGGGAGACAAGGCTTAACAAAGCAATAGCCAGTGTCCTTATCAAGTCACACTCTGCCTGTAGAACAGTCCCAGAACCCTTGAAAGTACCCGCAAGGCCGCCTTCCTGGATTTCTGTGAACATACAACAAGAAAATCCTCCTTCAGGGCTTCAGAACCAACAACCAGGTTCCAAGACTTCTACAACAGCAGCACTGTCCTTCACCATCAGGTGAATCTGGCAAAACAACATCAAAACAGACAAAATACCAGCATCACAGCCATGCCTCCTCAGTTCTTGGCAGCTCCAGGTGGCAGTTCTCAAAAGTCCTGGGCAGCTCCAACGGCTCTCAGCAGTCTTTCTCTCAGCAACTCAGGCTCCACTATACTGGATACTGCTCTCCAAAAGTCCTTCTGGCCTTCTCTGGGCTTGGGCCTCTCTCCCAATTCACAGCTCCTCAGAGTTCAGCCCTCTCTCTTCAAGTCAACAAGTCCATCCCACAAGTGGGATTCACAACTCTGGGTTTTAACACTCAACCCCAAAACCAGGCCAATACAGGGGCATCTCCAAATTCCATTATCATTAGGGAGCATCTCCAAATTACATTAGGCCTGCAAAACTGTCAGAAAGTCACCAAAGGATTTCAGGCTGCCCAGGAAAAAAATGTTGGGTTGCCACTGCAAACTCTCCTGTTTGTCCCATGACCCAAGGCAACCAACTATGGTCAATATGTCTCTAATCTAACCCATCAGTGGCCTGAAGAAAGTTAGCCTATTTTAATTTTGGCCGCTATCTACTGCCAAGCTGTACAGGTCTACAACAGAGTAAAATAAATGTGGAAAAGCAGATTAGACCAGATAGTGTTTAAATGCCAGGGTAAGGTGTTTTATCCTATAAATGAGGAGCCACTGAGTTCAGAGCAAGGGAATGACCTGACACATTAACACAGTGAATAGATGGGATACACTAGAAAGAGGAAGAATGGTTAAGAGGTTATTCTAATAGCCCACAAAGATATAAATGAGGTCCTAAATTAGGAATGGTAATATCAAATGAAAGCACTAGATTTGGAAACAGAATCTGGTTTCTTATTATAATGCAAGGAGTCCTGGGAAACCACTTCACCTTCCTCAATATAAAATAGAAGGGTTAGACTAAATGGCCCCTGAAGTCATTTCCAACTCCAAATTAGGTGAAAAAGAAGATGACATAGGGAAAGATACTGTACAGGTAGACTCAAGTCTTGACAATTAATTGTACTAAAATGAAGAAAAAAGAAGAGGATTTGTTCTTAAATCCTTGGCAGGATAATGGTAACATTCATAGTACTAAGGAAGTTAGGAAGAGAGGGAGTGTAGTGAAATTTGAAGACAGAGTTTGAGGTATTGGTGAGAAATCTACATGGAGATGTCTAGCAAGCAGTTGGAAACGGTAGATTGGAGCTCAAGGGAAAATCTGGGGCTGCATAAATGTATAAGTGAAAAAAATAGACAAGATTGTATTGAAAAAGAGAAAAGGAACCAAGACAAAGCCTTTTACAGGCATCTGGAGAATAGAATGAGAGGAAGAGGAAAGTAGTTCACATAGTGTCAGAAACAGGATCTGAACCAAGATCCTGACTATAGTCACTACTCTTTCCACCATCCCAGGCTGCCTGTCTCTCTCTCTCTTACCCATCTTTCCTAGTTAGTCCTTTACCTCAACTAACACAGCATTCACTCTCATTACTTCTTTCCCAGACTATCATTAGTGGAAAGAACATTAAGGACCTGGATTCAAATCCACAGCTTTGCCAATTGCTGATTGTGACCCTAAGCAAGTCAACTTCCCTAGGTCTAAGTTTCCTCATCTGTGAAATGAGGTTGGACTAGACAACCTTTAACGTCCTTTATAGTTCCAAATCAACAAGTGTAATGGTTATGGGATTTGAAGATCTTCCATGCCCCTTGAACTTGCTGATGTGACAGGAAGAAGTGGAGCAAGAGGAAGCTGGAGGAAAGCTAGAGTCAGGGAGGTGACTGGAAGCAGCAGCTGCACTGTGAACTCCATTTTTTTTTTTGAGCCAGCCAAAATTTCTGCTAAGGACTGCCAGGGAAGGATCTGCAGGGGGGTGGGGGGCAGAGTGGCTGGGAGCAAGCTACATGGATGCCAAGCAGTTGCTGTAAGTGAGGAGAGGAGGATCTTTGCCTAAGGTAGCCTATCCTGTTCTGAAGGCTTGAGAATGTGGTGTTACACTTTATTCCTCTCCTCATTCTCTGTAAACCAGTTACTACATTAATTACATATGCCAAGTTATAACTACTGTGAGGGCTTTGACTTTCTGGTTGGGGACTCAGTTTTCTGGTTCTGGTAAATGTTCTAGCTATATTTCCAATGTAGAGAGCCTGCTACCTTTTGTGATTAATAACCATATCAGCATATTTATAGTTACTGAAGGCATTGTGAATACTGCATTGTTGATACAAGAAACAAAGACCTTTCTTGGAAAGGTAGGGAGGAGGATAAGGCTGGGAGTGGGAAGATGAGAAAGGAACAAGTGAATCATGGAACAAAATCAACGAGGAGAGCGAATGAAGACAAATGGAAGGGGTTAGCCTTGGCCAGGATGGGGCAACTCATCAGCTACCAAAATGATAATCCCAAATTGTAGCTCTGGTCATGTCACTTCCCTATTCAAAAAGTTCCACTGGCTCCCAGGTACCTCTCAGCTAAGGTATATGCTACTCTGATTTTTAAAGTCCCAGATTTATTATATGTTATTCCCCTTACTGCACCCTACATTCCACCCAAAATGGACTATTTGCTGTCTTGTCATACATGCCATTCCATCTTCTATCCCCATGCCTCTGAACAGATTGTCCCCCAAGACAGGAATATATTCTCACCTCACTTCAGCCTCTTAGAATCCTTAGCCAGCTTCAAAGCTCAGATAAATATACCCTACTGGAAATGTTTTTGGATTCTGCAGGACAATCATTCCCCTTTCATCCCTCCCCCCCACCTCAACTGCCAGTACCTCCTATAGTACCAACAACCAAAAGTACCTTTAATTTACTTTGTATCTATAAGTGGTTTACCCCAAAAGAAAGTAAACTGGCAGAAAAGGATTTTTTTTTGTCTCAAAAGAAGAGAAGAAACTCCTAGAGGGGAGGGATTGTTTTGTTCTCTCTTTGTATCCCCAAGGATATAGGCAAAGTGCCAGGAGGAAGGCATGCCAAGAGGAGGGAAGGCAAAAGAACTTAAAATTCTTTAAGAGTTTCTTAAAATTTGTAGCTAAAGAGATTCAAGGTAAACTAGCCCTAAGCAAATTTTGAAGAAAAGACTGTGTCCCAGTCTTCAATGCAACTAGTCATTCCTCTATGCCACCCTAACAAAAGAGAAAGATCAATCATTCAATAAGCATTTATTGTGTGCCAGGCTCTGGGATACTTAAAAAAAAAGGTAAAAACAATCCCTGCACTAAAGTAACTCACTTCCTAAAGAGGGAGAAAACATGGAAACCAATTATGTACAAATAAGATATGTTCGATAAAAATTGGGGGCAATCTCAAAGGGAACCAGGAAAGGGTTCAGGCAAAAGATGGAATTTTCATCAAGACTGGGAGCTGGGGAAGCCAGAAAAAGGAGATGAGAGAGAGAATTTCCAACATGAAAAAGTCGGTGCATGGAGCTGGGAGATGGGGTGTCACTGGTTTACAGAGAATGAGGAGAGAAATAAAGTATAACACCAAAAAGGAAGAAAGGGCTTTAAAGATCAAACACTGGATTTTACCTTTGATCCTAGAGACAAAAGGCAGCCACTGGAATCTATTGGATAGGTTAGTGACATGGTCAGATCAGAAATTTTCTACCATCCTGGTGGTGCTGATGAGGTGTAGGCTCTGGGACTCCCCTCCCCTTTTTGAGCTCTCCTTGAATCTTTGAGGTACATACTCTGGCAAACCTCTTCAAGTCTGATTGAATCTTCAGGAGGCATTTGCAGAGGCCCTAAGTATTTCATTGTGGCTGGGCCCAAACCTGTTACTAGCCTGGCCCTCCACTGTCCATCTGCTTCCCACCCTTGAGCCTATCAAAATATCAATCCACTCTTGCATTGACCTCATTAATTCCACCTGAAGTCCCTCCCCAAACTCATTACTGGAGTCTGACCTCATTAACTCCTCCTGAAGACCCTCCCCAGGCTCCTCCTCTGAACCACCCCTAGATTCCTCTGTATATAAGACACCATCTTCCCTCCAGGTTCGTGAGGAGAATAGCTTAGCAGAGACTTGCTCTGTGTGAAAGCTCCGTAAAACAACCTAGCATAGACTGGCTCCTTAAGAGTCTACTCAGTATGGTGAACTTGAACTACCAATAAACTTTACTTTTTCTTTGGCTGAGAAGACTTGAGTGGAATTCTTTCAGCAGGACCTGGGATGTTGGTATTTTGGGGTCTCAGGCAGCCATAACCCTCTTTGGGTACCTCTTCAAATGCCTCCTGAAGATTCAATCAGACTTCAAGAGGTTTCCCAGAGTATGTACCTCAAAGATTCAAGGAGAGCTCAAAAGGGGGGGGGGGGGGAGTCCCAGAGCCTACACCTCATCAGTACTAGTGTCTGAACAGATAAAGTGTCATTTATGAAAGATGTTGTGAAGGTAGAATCAATAGAACAGATAAATGAGATGAGAGAGAGAGAAAGAGAGAGAGAAAGAGAGAGAGAAAGTTAAGGATGCAAACCTGGGTGACTGGAAATGGGCTAAGAAAGTATAAAAGTCATGAAAGCTTAAGGAGACACCACTCCCAGGGTCTTCTTTAGGAAGTTTGAGTTCAACTCCCACAATAGCTAACATTTATATGAAAAGCCTTCCTCACAAACTAACACTCAAGAGACTTTTAAGGGCCAAGTGAGGCTTCCCCAAATCTTCTGAATTTGTACTATATATATATAGCTAATTGTCTAGGGTGGCTAAAAGACTATTTTTGGGTCGGTCTTACCTAATCCAACTTCATAAGTTTCTCCTATTTAATAAAATATATTTACTCATCCAACAAATATTCAGTGCTTCTAGTGTGCTAGGTGCAGTAAGAAAAAAGATGAACAGATCAAAGATGAAAGGATACTCTTGAACCTCAAAGAGCCCTAAGTTTGGTAGAAGAAATATGATGAGCACATAGATCTGATAGAAGGTATTTTGTAGACATACAATGGGGGAGTTATACAAATGAGAGCCATGGATGAACTCATTTGTACCTGAGTTTAAATTCCAGTTCTGTTTACTTACGGCAAGTCACTTAACCTCTGTGGGTTGATCAGTTTTCTCAGGTGTAAAGTAAGAGGGATGTTCTAGATCAGTGGTTCCCAAACTTATCTGACCTACCGGCCCCTTTCCAGAAAAAAATATTACTCAGCGCCCCCTGGAAATTAATTTTTTTTTAAATTTTAATAGCAATTAAACAGAAAGATATAGGGATTAATGTTTCTACCTTTTTTATAAAATATAATAAAGAAAGGTGTAAATTAGAAAGATTGAAGTTTGAAATTATGAAACTATTTATTGAACTCAGAATAGGTTATTCATCGCCCCCCAAATGCACCTGTGACCATCACAGCCCCCCTGAATCGCTGCAGCACCCACCAGGGGGCCACACTTAAGGAGTTAGAGGGCCACACTTAAGGAGTTAGAGGGCCACATGTGGCCTGGAGGCCAAAGGTTCCCCACTCCAGTGCTAGGCACTCTGCTAAAACCAGGGATACACAAACATACAAGGAGTTCAAGGAGTTCACAATTTAACACAGGAGAGATCAAGCAAATATTTACAAACAAGCTATATTCGGTATAAATAGGAAATAATTAGCAGAGAGAAGACACTAGAATTAAAGAGTGGTTGGGAAAGGCTTGAAGTCAAGACGGAGAGTCTCAATTAGTTCTGACTAGCAGATTCAGGAAAGTCTATTGACACAGAGTTACTATAGATCTAGATCTGGAGGCCTAAGAAGGTTAAAGTGAGTTGTCCAAGGTCACAAAGGTAATAAACATCATCCTCTATCTTTCTTCCTTCATAGCCAAACACGTAGGGAAAAGCTATCTACACTTTTTCACTTTCTACTGACTGCAACCCCTTACAATCTGATTTACTTCTCCAAATTAACAATGCTCTCTAGACTGCTACATTTAATTGTCTTGCTAGGCATGGCAGCATACTTGGATGCTTCAGTTTTATCAAACTAAAGTATGTCCAAAATATAATTTGCTGTTTTCTTCTCATCTCCTCCTCCAACTTCCTTATTTCTGTTGAGGGCCCCATTTATGTAACAATGACCCAGGTTCACTATTTGAGTAATATCCAAAACTCATTGTTACATCCCAATATCCAACCAATGGTCAAGTCCTGTTATTTCACTTACCAACATCCCTCACAACTTTCCCTCTGTCTACTCCCATATCACACCACCTTTAATTCAGACCTTTAATTTTCTCTCCCTAAACTATATTGCAATAGCTTCCTAACTGGTGGTGTCCTTGCCTCAAGTCTCTCCCTTCAATCCATCCATTCATCACACACAGCTGCCAAATATATACACCTGTAGTGTGGGCCTGATCATATCATTTCCCATTTTAATAAGTATTACTGACTGCCCATGACCTCTAGGATACAAAGTCCTCTGCTCCTGAGATTCCTGACAGGAGGGTCTATTTTCAGCTTTCTTTCCATCCTCTGTGCATAGTGCCTGGCACTTAATAACTGCTTGTTGACTTGATGGCTTGGAAATAAAGGCTGGAGCCAGACTGTGAAATACCCTTAACAATCTGGATCCAACCAGTCTTTCTGAGGTGGTAACACTTTTATGCTCACTTCTGGCCCAACCATTCTTGCAGTTTGCTATACACCACATTTCCTGCTTGGTGGTTTTGCCCTGGCTAACCCTGTCGTGTCTCGAATATTCTCTCCCTCCTCACCTCTGACTCTTGACATCCCTTGCTCCCTCTCCCAGACTCAACTCAAGGACTGCCACCTTCAATAAGCCCTTTGTGGCTTCTCGACGTTGTTACTCCCCCTCCCCCACTCACCTTCTATTTATGTTGCAAATATTGTTATTACTTGTCAGAGTCTAGAAATTCTCCCAGGGGAAAATAAACCCTACAAAAGCAACCGACAGTCTCCACTTTCCTATATGTATCCCCAGACCCTAGTGCAGTAAAGAGCACATAGTAGGGACTTAATAAATGCTTGTGAGTTTGATTGCTTCAAGGGAGAAACCCAACCCGGGGTGATGAGAGGGCTGCTACAAGGGCAAAGAGGTGAACAGCCAAGGAGGGTGGTAATGCAGTCCATGGAGGGCTCCCTACCTCTGAGGGACCTGAACATCGTGCAGCGCTCGGGCACTGCAAGAGGCTCAATAAATAAATGGTGGCTGTGCTTTCAAAATTACAGAAAACATCGACCCTCGCACTCCCTCCTTCCCCCTCGGTTCCGACTGTGAGCCCTCGGGTCAGGATGGAAGCCGCAGATCCCATTCCAGACTTGGGACGTTATTGGTGCAGGGAATAGAAAAAACAAGCTTCCCAAAGCAAATTCGATCTACAGGATCCGCCGTCTTGATGGAGCGTTAGACTCCGCTCCATATGGATCCTGCAGGCTTCGTCCTAGCCTAAGGAAAGAAACCTGGCTGAAACCCTCTTTCGTCTTTCCATAAGCTCAAGCCACACGCCCCCAGAGGGGTCAACAAACACCCGAAGAGTCTGACACACACGGATGCCCCAAGCCCCGGAGCCCCTACGTGAGCCCTGCAGCCCGAGCCCGAGCCCACCCCCGGCGCTAGGGAGGGTGTGCTCCTCAGGCAAAACCAGCACCGGGAGCTTCTAGGAGAACCCAAACGTGACATGACTCGTACCTGAAAGTGGCCAGTGCCACCTCCTGAAGCCAGTGCTGGCAGTCGTGCTGACAGCGAGTAGAGTCTGCTCAGGTCCCCAGTGACGCCTCTCATAAAAACAACAACCTGCTTCACTGGCTTCTGCTGCTGAGGCGACGAAGAACACCGGCGGTGGCGCCGAAGGGCATGGTGGGACGTGTAGTCTCCCTTCACCCCCGTCTTTGAGGGAAGGTGGAGTCGGAGAACTACGATTCCCATAGAGCAATGCGGCGCCGCCGTTGGGCGACATCAGGAAGCAGCGGCTTGCCCGGGGTGTCAGCTGCAGGATCACAACATCCGGGCCTTAGAACTAAAAGGGGCGTACGAACTCGTTGTTATGGAAACGAGTTCAGGGACTTCCTTGGCTCTAATTGTACCTACTTTACTCTTATTGATCTCGAGGGCCTACCTAGCCTTAGCTCTTCCTCTGGGGAGGGACAGGACGTTGAGCGCGGTAGCGGGTGGGGCACTCTTGGCCGCATCTCCGCCCGCCCACTTGGCTTTATTTAGAGTAGCGGAAACCACGTTTGCTGAAGAGATTGAAGGAAATGGTGAGACTTTCCTCTAGAAATAATTAAGGAGAGACTGAGCTGGGCTGGTGGGAGGGAGAGGTGATGGAGGGTAGGAGCGTGGGTGTATCTGGGTGGGGTCTTTCTGAGTATTGATGACTTTAAGGAACGGGGGGGGGGGGGTAGGTGGGAGATAATCCAATTCTCGGGCTACCTTGGTTATAAAGAAGGGCACTCGGAGGGTGGGTGGTAAATTTGCCTAAAAAGATCAAGTTGTGCTGATGGGCAGAGCCGCCAACCTTTAACCCCCAGCAAGAAGAGCAGTGAAAACGAGGCGCACCGAGAAATATATTGTGTTGCTTTATACGAACTAAGAGGCTGTGGAGTAAAAGGTTAACTGGGAGCTTGGACGGCCCCGAATTTGGAACCAAGGCAAAGAAAACGAAATGGGGGGAGGGGGGCGGGGAATGAACTTTTAGCAAAAGATATAACTGTACCTTATATTGGTTTGGTAAATTTCAAAACATTTTCACCTTCAAGGTACTTCCGAAAGTTCTAATCACTTATAATGTAATTTAAAATATTATTCTCTAGTAAGGGACAGCAGTTGCTGACATGATATCCAGGAATACTGAAAAGAGCACTGGATCCATTGTCAGAAGACCCCTCCCCTTCCAGCTCTAACATTCTGTTACACCACTCTTCTTTTCTGACACCACATAAAAATGTCATGATAAAGTAGAAATGACCAGTAATTAAATTGTCCCTCTGGGACCAATGGTTTTTTGTTCCCAGACATCCTTAATCTTAAATTGCTTTAGCTCAAATCCTTTCCATCTTCTAGTACTCAAACCTAGAATCCTCTAATAAGATATCTCATCCCTTTCCACCCTCTCCTGTGATGACTATTCCTTCTTTTAGGATGTAAAAAAACCTCTCTGTGGAGGCCCAAGTGAATCAAAAAGATAGGATCTACAGGCAATCTACCACTGTGGTTGGTCACAACAATTACCATGAAGAATTGCTGAGGACCAAGGATCTCATTTCACACAAGTATGGAGGGTCAAAAGAATTTTATGATGAGCAACATAGTTTTACCATGTTTGTCTTTCTGTCATTGGCAAGTAACTGGTATCTAAATTCAAAATGCAGACCAGTCTCCCTTCTAGAAAAGAAGGTAAGAGGTCTTAAAAAATGTTTTCTATTCTCCATGTTATCAGGGAGAATATGGAAAAATAGAAGAACTTAAAACAGAGGTAAAGAAATCTTAAGAGGCAAAAAGGAATATGATCTATGTCAGAGCATTGTTAGCTAGTAGAATGTGACAGGATAAAGAGAACAACCATTGAATACCTGTAGTTAAATAATGGATCTCAGGACTTTTTTATTTTATTTTGTGGCTTTGTTGGGTTTGGGGGTTGTTGGTTTTTTTTTTGTTTGTTTTGCTGAGGGAGAACTTTGACTTTCTGAAGAGGAAGCAGCTGGAATAATAATAGGGATTTGGGATCCTATTAGGGGAGAGGTCTTGGACTAAAGATAAGAGGAAAAAGAGACCAGTAGTGTTTAAATGAGTAGTGTTCACTCTCCTTGAGGGGTCTTCAAACAGTATTTGGACAACCAATTGTGTTATAATGGAGATTTCTTTTGTGTATGAGTTTGACTCATATGGCCACTGAGGTTTCTTCAATCTCTAAAACCGATTCTGTTAATGTGCTAAGGAGTACTGGGAGTACTAACATTAATAGAAAGAATTGCTATGTTCCTGAAGCATGTATCTGAGAAATAACACACTCACAAAACTTGTCACTCTTCATTACTATTCTATGGATTCACATGGAAACAAATGATATAGGGAAAAGGAGCATAGAAGTATTGCTAGGGACGATGTCTTAAATAAGAAACTAAAACACTTAAGGACACTGATGGTATTTTCATCACAACTAAAAAAAAGGGCAAGAGCTAAAGAGAAAAGCAGAAATGGGAAGGAGCAGCAGTTTAAGAAGATGCTGTCTGAACTTAGGAACTCCGATCAATACAGTGACCAACCACAGTTCCAGAGGACTCATGATGATAAAATATGCTACCAAGACTAAGTAGAGAGGCAATGGACTTGTAGAGAGTACAGAATGAGGCCTGTGTGTGTATGTACAAATGCACAAATACATATTTTTTTAACTTAGCTAATGTGTGAATTTGTTTTACTTGATACATATATTTGTAAGGGATTTGTTTCAGTGAGGGTAAGGAAAGAATTCAAAAAGAAAAACATGTCTGAGATTGGGGTATGAAGACCTTTACCGCAACTAGAGGCAGCTAAATGGTGCCAGCGGATGGAGCACTGGATCATAAGTCAGGAAAACCAGAATTCAAATCTAATCTTACATACTTACTAGCTGCATGACCTTGGGCAAGTCATTTAATCTTTGTCTGCCTCAGTCTTCTCAACTGTAAAATTGGAATGATAATAGCACATACCTCGCAGGATTGTTGGATCAAATTAAATATTTTAAAATGCTTGGCACAGTGCCTAGGATATACTTAACAAATGCTTTTTAAAAACTTAAAAGATAGAAATGATACTCAAGAATGGAATATACCTAATGAGGGCTGGTAAAAAATGAATTTTCCTAGAATCTTGCAGATCTAATCAAAGAAATGGAAAAGGAAGAAAATGGTCTCTCTACCGAGTAGATAATACAGAGAATCTTTTTTTTATTTTAAAGAATTCAAGGCTGTTTTTGTTTTTTAAATTTATTTAATATTTTCTTTTTCCCCAGTTATATGTAAAAACAATTTTTAAAACTGAGCTCCAAATTCTCTCCCTTCCTTCCTCCCCATTTCCCTACATTGAGAAGATAAACAATGTAGTCATGCAGAACACTTCCATAATAGTCATGTTGTGAAAGAAAAACCAAAAAAAAAAAAAAAACCTCAAGAAAAATAAACTTAAAAAAGATATGTTCCGGTCTGTATTTAGACCCCATCAGTTCTTTGTCTGAAGATGGATAGCATTTTTCATCATAAGTCCTTCACAGTTTTCTTGGATCATATTGCTGTGAATAGCTGATCATCCTACAATATTGCTGTTACTTTGTACACAGTACATTTTGCATCTAGAGAATCTTTACAGCATAAGAAAAGCAACAGAAGTAGAGAAACCCAGTAATTTATAGAAGATAAAACTCAAAAAATGAATTCTCAGGCATCAGATGTCTCTATACAAATGAATGAAGCATGGTTAACAAACAAAATTAACTAAATATCCTAACTCAGGAAGACAGATTTAATCTGAAACTTGGAATGGAGCAAAGGGGAAAGTAGCATTGTAAATTTAGAAAATATATTCATGTTGGGAAATCCAGGGACCTGAGTGAGAAACATGATAGCATTTTGGTAAAGATCGGTAAAGAAGCTAAAGTCATACTGTTGTCCTAGGTCAGCAGTTCTCAACTTGGTCAAATGGGGTTGCCTAAGACCATGGGAAAACACATATAACTGATGGTCTTAGGAACCAAAACACCACTCTCCTCTATCTGTCTCCGGGCAGGTCCACCCACATGTAAATACACCCACATACTAGTATTAAAGAGTCACGGCATTAGGAAAGTTGAACCACTGACCTAGATGGACTGTATTCATTCCACAGTTCTGAAAGAACTGATGAATGTGAACTGAGCCATTGCCAGCCTTCTTTACAAAATAATAGAGAACAGGATTGGGAATGGTAAATGTCCTGACTTTTCTTAAAAAGGAAAGAAAGTGCAATCTGAAAACTATAGACTAGTGAGTTTGCCTTGGATTCCTAGCAAAAATGTATAACATTTTAAAAAGAACAGTGAGTGAGTATATAAACAGGAAATAGCCGGTGTGATTTCATCAAGAATAGATCAACCTGTACTAATCTTTTTATCTTTTTTTTTTGACAGTTTCTAAACCAGAAATCAGGGAAATGCTACTAAATGTAATTTCAGCAAAAATGTTTGACAGCCTCTTGTCCTGTGCTTATTGACAAGATGTAGAGAAGTATCCCCCCTAAAAATACGTTGTTTTCCCATCTTTCACTTTTTCCCCAGACGTCACCATTGATTTGGGCTTACCTTCTTTCCTCATGGGTAACAATTTCAATAAGGCACTGCCCACAATCCTTGTATCTTTCACCCTTTGTTGTTCAGTCATTCAACCCCTGAAGCATCTGCCATGAGTTCTTTCTCCCTTTTTCTACATCTCATAACTCCTTGGTATTGTCCACTGTTCTCCTCTCCTTTTATTTCACTCTCTAATTAAGTTGTGGTCCTTCTCACCAAGGCCAACCCGTCTGTATGTATATTTAATCCCAACCAGTTGCACCCAGGATCACCAACATATTCATTCATATTCTCTCTCTAAATTTCTTTAACCCCCCCCCCCACACACACACACTATACCCTACCAAGCCCTCAAGCTATCTTCTTTTATCTCTCCTCTTTTTTACAACCAAATTCTTTGAAAATCACTGCCTCCATTTTTCCTGTCACTCGCCCAACCTTTTTCAGCCCTTTCACCACTCAAATGAAATTACTCTTTAAAGTTACCAGCTTTAAGTACCAAGCTTAATGACTTTTTCTAAGTCTTCATCCCTCTTTGCTTCTCTTCTGCCGTCAACACTATTAACTACCATCTCCTTCTAGAAACTCTTCTCTCTGGGTTTTCATTACACTGTTCTCTTGGTTTTCTTTCCACCAATCTGAACACTCCTTAGTCTCTTGCTGGATCATCATCCATATCATGCTCCCCAATGTAATGCCAAGCAAAGGCAGCTTCCAAGGTTTGGATTACCAGCATAGCAAACCCCATTTATTCAGCAAACATTCACAGAACAGGGGAAGTCAAAATATGGTATAACTCCTACATTTCACAAGTAAGTTCTAATTTCAATCCAGGTACTACTCCACCCCTAGACAGTACATTCTTTAGACATGTACATTTAGTACAAAGTACGTTCATTTGGTCAGTCACAGAGCACAAAAAGGCCAAAGGTTTCCCACCCCTATGAAGAGATGCCCAAAGAGGGTTAGGGTTTGCCCGAGACCCCAAAATACCAACATGCCGGGTCCTGCTGAAAGAATTCCACTCAAGTCCTCTTAGCCAAAGAAAAAGTAAAGTTTATTGAAAGATATGGGATAGACTCTTACAGAGCAAGTCTCTGCTAAGCTATCCTAAGGTGCTCTCACCTAGACCAAGTCTCTGCTAGGGCATTCTGTGGCTCTCTCACACGGGAAGTCTCTGCCAAGCCATTCCACAGTGCTCTCACAAAAATGTAGGGAAGATGGGATCTTATATACAGAGGAGTCTAGAGGTGGTTCAGAGGGGGAACCGGGTAAGGGTCTTCAGGAGGAGCCAATGAGCTCTGACTCCAGTAAAGAGTTTGGGCAAGGACTTCAGGTGGAGTTAATGACAATCAGACTCCACTACTTCAGATGGAGTTAATGACAATCAGACTTGAAGAGGTTTCCCAGAGCATGTACCTCAAAGATTCAAGGAAAGCTGAAAAGGGGGGGGTCCCAGAGCCTATACCTCATCACCTGGATTCAAAGTAATTACAATACCATCCATTAACACCAAGCATTCTCAAAAGCAAGCAGGAGAGCACAAAAGGCCATCCACCCTTAAGCCATAACAAGGTCAAGATAACATCTCAGCATTGAATACCCAAGGAAAGGCCTTTCTTTCATCTTTACTGGAGGCAAACCCTCAGCAACCTCAGTTCCTGGGGAGACAAGGCTCAACAAAGCCATAGCCAGTGTCCTCATCAAGTCACTCTCTGCCTGTAGAACAGTCTCACAACCCCTGAAAGTATCAGCAAGGCCCCCTTCCAAGATTTCTGTGAACATACAACAAGAAAATATTTCTTCAGGGCTTCTGCACCAACAGCCAGCTTCCAGGACCTCTACAACTGCAGCACTGTCCACCATCAGGTGAATCTGGAAAAACATCAAAATAGACAGACAAAATACCGGCATCACAGCCATGCCTCCTCAGTTCTCAGTAGCTCCAGGTGGCAGTCCTCAAAAGTCCTGGGCAGCTCCAATTGGCTCTTAGCAGTCTCTCTCAGCAACTCAGGTTCCACTGAAGAGGATGCCCAAAGAGGGTTAGGGCTGCCTGAGACCCCAAAATACCAACATGCCGGGTCCTGCAGAAAGAATTCCACTCAAGTCTTCTCAGCCAAGGAAAAAGTAAAGTTTATTGAAAGATATGGGGTAGGCTCTTACAGAGCAAGTCTCTGCTAAGCTATTCTGAGGTGCTCTCACTCAGAGCAAGTCTCTGCTAGGGCATTCTGTGGCGCTCTCAGAGAGCAAGTTTCTGGGAGGGAAACAACTGGTTTAATCCTACAATTATGAGTCCAGCTAGGGAGACCTTCAAGTTTTACCACCGTTGGGATGGTTAGTACGACTCGGTAGGGTCCATTCCATTTAACATCAAACTGTTCTCCCTTTTGGGTTTTCCATGACTTTAAGTAGACCCAATCTCTAGGTTGTACTGCAGCAGGACACTTCTTTTCATTGCCAAGAGGTTTGGGGAGATACTTATTGGCATATTCAGTCAGAGCATTCCTGACAGCTCCTACCTGAGTTGCAAATTGGGTAATCAAATGCTGCTCTGGGTCCACCAGGATGTCAGAGGTTAAGAAGGGCCTTCTATACATGAGTTCATAAGGGCTAAGCTTGATATTTTTCTCGAGGTGTGATTCAGACTCTGAGTAGCCCCATGGGAAGATTCTTAACCCAGTCTTCTCAGGTTTCTATGCATAGCTTAGTAAGAACCCACTTAAGGGTATGATTCATTTTCTCTACCAGAGGATTTTGGATTCCAGGCTGAGTGGAGATGGTAAGTGATTTTAAGTGTCTTTGCCACTGCCTGGGTTATCTGAGAAATAAAAGCTGGGCCATTGTCACTCTGTAAGGAGACAGACAAGCCAAAATGAGGTATAATTTCCTTTCATAGGAACTTTGATACCCCTGAACCTTTTCAGTTCTGCAAGGGGAAGCTTCTACCCAATTAGTAAAGGTATCAACAAAAACCAAAAAAAAAAATCTAAAACCCCTACATGGGGGCATATGTGTAAAGTCTATCTGCCAGTCTTCACCTGGGTAGATACCCCTCCTCTGAATAGGTTTTAAAAGGGAAGGAGGTTTGACTGCCCCTTCAGGATTCACCTGAGCACAAGTTGGGCAGGCTCCACATACTTGTCTGATGGTTTCCCCTAACTTACTGCCAGTAAAAATGGGCTTTATCAGAGACCAGAGGGTATTCTTCCCCAGGTATGTGGCCTGATGTAAGCCAAAAAGAAGCTTCCACTGACTTTCCTGTGGGATAAGAAGTTGTCCTGAGGGTATTTGAAACCACCCAGAGGGTGAGACTATCCCCTTTTCTTAGCAAGGGCCTGTTCCTGAGGGTTATACGAAGGTGTGAAAGAATCAGGGAGCTGTTCTAGTAAAGGAGCCAGTATAGCCAACTGGTAGGCAGCATTCTTTGCAGCAGTGTCTGCCAGGCAATTTCCCACAGCCTCATTGGTTTCCCCTTTCTGGTGGCCTTTGCGAAAAACAACAGCTACCTCAGAGGGCTTTTGAAGAGCTTGGAGGAGATATGAAATCTCCTGTGTGTGTTTAATAGGGGAATTTTTTGCTGTCAGATATCTGCTTTCTTTCCAAATTGCTCCATGTGCATGTAGAACATGAAAAGCACATTTTGAGTCTGTAAATATGTTTACTCGTTTATTTTCCCCTAGCTCTAGGGCTCTGGTGAGTGCTGTCAATTCAGCCTTCTGGGCAGAGGTCCCAGGGGGCAGGGATTTGGCCTCTATGGTTTGGTAGAGGCTGACCACCGAATATCCACTTTTCCTGACCCCTTGTTCAATGAATCTTGAACCATCTGTGTACCAGACTTCATCGGGGTTCAGGAGAGGAGAATCTTTCAAATCAGCTCAACTCGCATAAACAGAGTCCAAGGTCTCCTCACAATCGTGAACCAGGACATCTGAGTGGGCACTGTCTGGGAGAAGGGTTGCTGGGTTAAGTGTGCAGCATGCCCAAAGGGTTAGGTCAGGAGTATCTAAGAGCAAGGCTTGATATTTGGTGAGCCTGTCACTAGCCAGCCACTGGTGGCCTTTTGCTTCCAGGATGCTCTGAACTCCGTGGGGAGTTAGAACTTCCAGGGGCTGACCAAGTTTAAGTTTAGAGGCTTCCTCAATTAGAATGACTGTAGCAGCTACTGCCCAGAGGCATGCAGGCCATTCTGCAGCCACAGAATCCATTTTGAAAAATTTTGAAAAATAGGCCACTGGCCTGGGATCAGGTCCTAAGAAACTTGAGGACTCCCAGAGCCTGTCCTCTCCTTTCATCTACATATAGAGTGAAAGGTTTTCCTAGATCAGGTAGAGCTAATGCTGGTGTGGTGGTTAATTTAGCTTTCAGAGTCTCAAAAGCTTTGGTCTGATCTGGACTCCACTCTAGAGGGAGTGAATCAGGGCCCTGAATAGAGTCATAGAGAGGCTTAGCAATAAGGCCAAAATTTGAGATCCAGAACCTACAAAACCCAGCCATACCCAGAAAGATTCGAAGTTGTTTTTTCATGGCTGGAATAGGTATAGACAAGATTGTCCTTTTCCTCTCAGAGGTTAAAGAGCAAGAGGTAGGAGTTAGTTCATGGCCCAGATACTTTACAGACTGTTGTGTTATCTGGACTTTATCCAAAGAGACCCAATAGCCTCAACTACCCAAGAAATTAAGGGCTTCTGCAGCAGCAGCCAAAGATGCCTCCCTGGTGGGGCTACAAATAAGGATATCATCCACATACTGGATTAAGCTACTTTCAGTTAATTTCAGATCTCTTAAATCCCTTCCCAAAGCCTAGCCAAATAAATGTGGGCTATCCCGAAACCCTTGGGGCAGGACTGTCCATGTTAGCTGACATGGACTTTTTTCCCCAGGAAGTATCCATTCAAATGCAAAAATAAATTTCGAGTCTGTGTGCAGCGGTATATCAGACTCCAGTAATGAGTTTGGGGAGGGACTTCAATGCAAGCTATCTTGATAGACTCCAGGGTGGGAAGCAGATGGACAGTGGAGGGCCAGGCTAGTAACAGGTTTGGGCCCAGCCACAATGAAATACTTAGAGCCTCTGCAAATGCCTCCTGAAGATTCAATCAGACTTGAAGAGGTTTCCCAGAATATGTACCTCAAAGATTCAAGGAGAGCTCAAAAGGGGTAGGGGGGGTCCCAGAGCCTACACCTCATTACCACTACACTGGATACTGCTCTTCCCAAAAGTCCTTCTCCATGAAGTCTTTCTTTATCCTCTTATATTACTGCATTCCCTAAAAAAATCACTGTATATAATTTGCATAATCTTTTATATGGTCTCCCTCAGCTATATTGTGAATTCCTCAACATTCCCCCTCTCAAAGGGAAAGACTTTCATTTTTATCTCTGTATTCCTAACACATTCATTTTATTTCTCAAGCTCCTGATACTGTTCCCCTACATCTCCCTCCCTACCAGATAACCTGACTACCTACATTGAAGTCATCCATACTGAACTCTCAACTTCCCTATTCAACACTTCAAAAATCTCTTTATCCTTTGTCCTATCGTATTCTTCTTTTGGTCAGTCTCAGAGTATCCCTTGCTATGGCCAACTCTATTATACCATTAATCCGGCCCATCTCCATAGCCTCTTATTCCATTATTCTTTTTTCTCATCTCCAGTTATTCCTTACCAGCTCTTTCCCCCTCTGCCCACAATTATGCCAAGATCTTCTGATTCTTTAAAAAAAAATCTCCATTGGACCCTGCTACGATTTCCTCAAGCTTTCATCTTCTCCTTTTTACTGTTAATTTGTTGTTTGGTCATTTCAGTTGTGTCTAATTCTTCATGACCTCATTTGGGTTTGGTTTTTTTTTTTTTGTTTTTTGGGTTTTTGTTTTTGGGGTTTTTTTTGGCAAAGATAATGAAGTGGTTTGTCATTTCCTTCTCCAGCTCATTTTATAGATAAGGAAACTGGGGCAAATAGGGTTAAATTACTTGTCCAGGATCACACAGCTAGTAAGTGTCTGAGGTCACATTTGAACTCAGGAAGAAGAGTCTTCCTGAATCCAGACCCAGCACTGTAAACTCCTAGAAAAATTCACAGAAGCTCCCTGCCTCTACTTCTATCTACTTCATTTCTCTCCCATGTTATCTAGCATTATACCCACCACAATGAAACTGTTCCCTCAGACGTCACCATCCAATTAACTTTCTCACTGTCCTTCACACTCTACAACTTATGAACTTGTTCATCACTACTTTACCATCCTTGAATATTCTTTCCTCCTGCTATTTCTAAGGCTCTGCTCTCTTCTAGCTCTTTTGTCTGGCCTGATCCTTGTCAATTCTCTTGCTGAATTATTATTTTTCTTCTGTACTGCACGTATAAGTGTCTACCACCCAATCTATCTTAGACCATCCTTTTCTATTCTTTTTACCCTTACTGATCTCATCTGTATCTGTAGGTTCAATTACCATCTTCTATACAGGTTTTCTTACAGATATATATATATAGATAGATAGATATAGATATAGATATACACATCCCTGTCACTCTACTGCTGAATTTTATCAGCTCTCACCTGAACTACTACTCTCATAATTACCCCTCCTGCCTTCAGTCTCTCCCATCTTGGTTAGCCCTCCCCTCCCCCCATATAGGTGTCCTAATGTCTGAATAGGTTGCTTACTCTATTTCTCTAAAACCTTCAGTGGCTCCCTAATGCTTCTAGAAAAAAAAACAGGCCCTGTATAATTTGGCTTCAAGCCCCCTTTCTGTCTCTGTTTCATATTACTCTCCATTCATGTATATCGCATATATTCTAGCCAAACAAGCTTACTAGCTGTTTTCTGAATTTAACATTTTCCACCTACCTATGTTCATGTATACAAACTGTGCTCCAAATCTAAAAATGCACTCTTTTCCGATCTTCACCTTTCATAATCCTTATCTTCCTTTAAGGTTTAGCTTAGTTGATCCTTGCATTGTGTAGCTGTCTCTCATCTTCCCTCTCCCTTTACCCCTTTAAATATTCCAAGAATACTTGTCTCCCCCTTCCTTCCCTATCCTGTCTTATGTTTGTGTGTTCATGGTACATTATTTAAGTAGGATGTAAGCTTTTGGGGGGCAGGAACTATTGCATTTTTGTATTCCCCAGAACTTCTCAAAATGCCTTACATATGGTGGGCACTTAATACCTACTGAGTTGACTGTCAAGTAGAAAAGTCCTAATTATAAAACATTCTGGGAATAATATGATGTATTTATCTTTTAGGAAAAGAAGGTTACTTCAACTAAGAAGAAATTGCCTCCAAAGAAACAACCAAAACCTATAGACCTTCCTCCCTGTGTAAATCCTGGCAATCCTGTGTTTTCCTGTATGTTGGATCCACCCACCCTCCAGACATCTACTACGTTGTCAAAACCTCAGATGATCATGTATAAAACAACTTCAGAGAGTTATGGTGAAATAACACCTGTAGCACCATTTCTTCCCTGCAACTTTTTTCCAAGGAATAACACATTTACAAATCACCTTAGACTGACTGGAATGTTTCAGAATCATTATCTGAACACTGTTCTTGACAGAGGCAGAGTCATTGACTTTCCAAATTTTCAACACACTCTATGAAAATACTATATGTATTTATGGGGAAATTTTCATTTTGGAAAAATATGCATTTAAAATTAGGGCTAAAAGACATTCATGTACCCAAAATATTTGGACCAGGTTGAAGATACTTTAAATGAATAAACCAGGTGGTTAAGGTAATTGTCTTCTTACCTGAATGACAGATCTTTAATTTTAATGTTTCTCACCCCACCCCTTTGAAAAATTATAAATAGCATTAACCTCCTAAAGATAATCTATTCAGAATAGGTGAAGTAAATAAATATAATAAAAGAAATGAAATTGGATATATCTTTAAGCTATTTCTTTATATTTTGGATTTACGTTCTTCAAAAGAACCTCAGAGTGTTTTCATTATTTCATTTGTATGCAAAACACTCTTGTTATAAGTTGCTCAAAGAAAATAATGAAGTAGGAGAAGAATTTGCTCCCATTCATTTTCAGATTTTTTTAATCTTTATTTTTAAAAAGGCAAAATAGCAAATTAAACAAAAACTATAAAGTATTCAGTGTGTCAGTACCTATATTTCTAAAAATACTTATGTTATTCTGTGTTTAATACCTAAGGAATTAATTTCACATTAACGTGAAATAATTCTAGAGAATTCTCAGTAAGCAGTAACTGGTAAACCATACCTCTCTTAAATGTGTTAATGAAAAAAAACCTTACTATAGTTAGGATAATAGGCTTTTGAATAACTATAGGAAGAAATTCAGGATAGGAGAGAAAGTGGTCAGAACAGATGAACTCCTTTCAGGCAAAGTTTTAAAAGTTAAAGCATTTTCATGGCAAACCCCTAAGTCAAGAATAGAATAGATGCAGGAAGAAAAACAAGTGTAAAATGGTTGAATTTGACAGACTCGTTATATATAACTCACCAAACCAAAGAGAATTCACAAAGAATCTGGCATAACTTGTCATTGTCCACAGTCACCCAAACCACCTTAGATTGATGCTGACTTCCTGTCTTAAAGCTGTCCCATAACGACAAATTGGTAAGACTCATTTCTCAGGTAAATAGTTGGTAGGAGGTATACTAAATCTACTATCCTATGTAATGTCAGAATATTTCCATATTATCCTCATAACTCTGTGAGGTAGGTAGAGGAAATGCTATCATTTAGCAAATAAGGGAACAAAGGAGGTTGTCCAAGGCAATGTAGAAAGTAGTGGAGCCAGGATTTGAACCAAGGGCTCTAAAAGGTCCAGAGAAAAGCAACTAAAATGTTCAAAAGATCTTCTCTGTAAAGACTGGCTAAACCACAAGGTTCTTTGCCTGTAAAGACGATTTCTCCCATATTAGTAATATAAAAGAAACAAGTTCATATTCACCTTAACTGTCAAATACTTAGAACAAGGATTTAACCCTTGAAGCTTTAGAGCTAGTTTTTAGACAAATAAAAATGCTTTATCAAAAAGGATAGTAGCAAATATACTCTTTTGTATAATTAAGTATTGTATTATTCCAAGAAGTAAATTCTTGGATTTCATTACCCCAAAAGGTGGAAACTGCTATGAGGTATTTGGATAAATTAATCATGCATTTCAAGCATTTTTGACACTGATAGTATGGTAGTCAACTAACTCTTACCACAAAGTACCACAAGTGACAGATTGGCACAGATCATGTCACATTTCCTAGCCTCCTTAGCCTCTGTACCATGTCATAATATTGTATAGAATGCATGACTCATCTGACCTGAAACATGGCATTTCCAATAATTGTGTTCCAAGACACAGCTAGGTGCCACAATAGATAGAGCACTGGGCCTAGAGTCAGGAAAATCTGAATTCACAGGTCACCTCACACACCTAGTAGCTGTGTGAAC
The DNA here is from genome assembly GCA_028646575.1 of Pseudocheirus occidentalis. Lineage (NCBI taxonomy): Eukaryota > Metazoa > Chordata > Mammalia > Diprotodontia > Pseudocheiridae > Pseudocheirus > Pseudocheirus occidentalis. The sequence goes on along the minus strand of CM053598.1, from coordinate 131,548,839 downwards.
TTGAGGGCAAGTCACTTAACCAATGTCTGCCTAAGTTTCCTCAACTGTAAAATGGGGTATAAACTATATTTATAAAGCACTGACTTTATATTAAGCAGAGTACGTGCTTAATGTTTGTTTTCTTCTTTACTTTGGTTGTTACTTTTGGGAGACAGAATAGGAAAGTGGTGGTCACTTGAACGCTAGGAATGAAGAAATGAATATTTGGGAGAGGGAGCAGGAGCTCTTTCAAATGTCTTGGTGAAATTCATCAGATCTCTCCCTCTTCCCTTCAGTCTCATACCTACAAATTATCTGTCTTCCTATTCTTATGTCCAGAAGCAAAAGACAGTAGGACCTTATCCATATCTGAAGTGATGGGGGTATCTTCTGCCCAATAATTCCAAATCTGCAATAAAGTCACCAATCTTTAACAGCTGCCTTTCTTTTCTCTCATCACTGGTTCCCCTATACTAGTACCAATCTCTGTGTTCCCTTAATCTTTCTAAAAGACAACTTCTATCTCAAATAAACACTGAAAAGCACAAGCAATATTTCTGGGAAAGGCTTAACTCTTAAACTCTTTGCTTTTGCCCAAATTAGTCTTGCTAACAGATTCAGATGGTTTTCCCATCTTCCATAGGATAAGAGAGTTCCAAATCCTCTCATGGATGCATATCTACTTCAAATACAAGAGCTTTATCTAGAACAAAAGGTATTCATTCCTCCATCAATGAATAAGTTATTGCTGGTTTTTTCCACTTTTCTTTTATTTTTCTATAGCCTTACCCACAACTCCCAGAAGAATGGCTTTCAGACTATTAGACACAAAATAAAAGCCTATATTTAAGAAATTGTTTTAGCAAATCAAAGGTAAACAAATTCTCCTCTTCCCTTTCCCCTCTACCACCACCTTCCTAAAAAAAATAGGCTTTAGACTCCTGCTATAGAACTGAATGGGAAAAGAGATAACAGAGTTACCCCTTTTGTGTCAGTACGTGATAGGAAGGTGGAAGAGCAATTTCCACAACACAGTTTCTGTCCTGAGAGCATCTTCATGCTAAGATTGGCCCAAGCAGCCTCCTTCCCAGCCTGCTGACTCCTTGGTGGAAGTTGCCCCTGCCTTAAGTTTCTACTCTCTTAGTTCCAAGGAGCTTCTTACAACTTCCCTTTTTCCAGCTCCATGTGACTTCCTAAAAGTTTTCCTTTCTTCACCTTTAGGGCTCTGCTCCTCCCTTGGAGAGTTGGTTTCCTCTTTGAACTTGTCTCTTTCTTTGAATAGGTCTTCAAACTCACTTTTAAAAGTCACCCTGAGGCATAGTTAATTATTCCTAATCCTACAGCATTTATTCCCTTTTGATTCAGTTCAGGGACTAATTTAACAGATGGAGAGTTACCATTTTACAGTTAGTTAGTTTAGCACCTCATTACCTGACTTTCTGTGATGTGGTGAATGTTTTCTGGACCACTCCCTTACAAGAGTATATTCTGACTTGTATGAGTAAAGAACTAAAATATTTGCATTTATTTAAAAGTAGTACTCTCACTTTGGGAAACTGAACTCCTTTGGACAAATGAAATCACAGGATTTAGACCAGGAAAAAAAAGTGTTAGCTTTAAAATGTCCGTTTGGAGTTCTGAAATTAGTGACACTCAATTGGTGTTTTAAAAAATTCATAGGACTGCTACAAAAGAACTTTCTTCCCTTTGAATGAGGCATTTAAAAGTTAGCAACATTAATTAGAGGAGCCATGGTTTTCATATCGTCAATGAAATAGACTTTTCATCACTATTTAAGTATCAACTACTTCAAACTAGGTACCCAGAATTTTCTTCCAAGATACTAAACATTTAAATCCATTTTCTCACAATATGATAAATATAACTGTTTACATGATGTGTTAACACCACAAATGATATTTGTAACAGAATGAATAACACAGATTTCATTATAAAAAGGCACACATAAGGCAGAGGTTGAAGTTATAAAGACTTTGTGGAAATTAAAGCAACTACTTACCAAAAAGGGATCTTCAAGTATTCATGGAATATAATTATGGAATGTTGCATTAGCTGGGGATATCTTATGACACTCCAGGAACACAAGTTGTATTGTTGTTGTTGTTTCCTTGAGGCAAACTATAAATTCTTTCAACTAGGGCTTTATTGTCTAGATTTAGAATTCTGGGCAGTTTCTTGTATTATGGGATTCAGGATTTTTATTTTTTCATATTCTTTTTTTTGTTTTGTTTTTTGTTTTGTTTTGCTTTTTTTTGGAGGGCAATTGGGGTTAAGTGACTTGCCCAAAGTCACACAGCTAGTATTTGTGTCAAGTGTCTGAGGCCGGATTTGAACTCACGTCCTCCTGACTCCAGGGTTGGTGCTCTATTCACTGCGCCACCTAGCTGCCCCTTTTTCATATTCTTCTGAGAAACTCTTGATCATAACCTATTTCTATGTATCCTCTCTTCAAAGTCAATCATTTTTGCTTATATATAATTTATGTTCTTTTAACACTGTTGACTTTTGCTTCTATTTTGTCAAATTTTTCTCTACTTCAATATTTTTGTGTTCCAAATCTGTTAATCTTCTCTCTTATTTCTTTAGCAGTAATCTTCATCATGGATTTGATTTTTTTTCTAATCTGCCAAGCGATTTTTAAAAGTTCTACATTAAACACTCAAAACTCCAACCTATATTTTTAATTTTTTTCATGGTTTCTTTCTCTCTTCTTTGGTAACCATTGTGGAATTTGTTGATCTATGCTTTCTCGGAAATCTATAATATTCTATAATTCATCAAGCATTGGTTCACTTTCCTTTGTTTTATAATAGTTGTTGAGAGCTTTGATTCTCTTTGAGAATTTAATACTCATCCTTTTGGTTTTAGAATCATATCTGTTGATTTATATGATTGTGATCTGAGCTTTTATTGAGGCTTTTTTTCTTGACACAATTGGTCTTTCAACCTTTTAAACAATTCTCATCACTCATTTCTTGGCTCCGTCCTTTTTTGCTGGTAGGCACAGTTCCAATGCTGGGTTGCAAGGTTGCCTCAGTCTAAGTTAGAAACTATCATTTTCCAACCTGGATCCCTGCTATTAGTACCCTCTTGGGAGACAAGACAGGTTCTCTTTGGGTGTTTTGTACTCTTCAATCTGGATACAGCTGCAGGTGCTGGTATCCTGTCTCATTGCTTTCTTGGGTTGCTTCCTTCCCTTCTCATGGCTGGGAGTCTGCCACTTTCTACGGAATTAAGGTGTTCCAGGCATTCTTTTCAGTCCTGGGTGTTGCTCACCTAGGATTGGGTCCCAGGAAAAAGGCAGCTTGTTTTTAGCCCCTCTCTTCCTTCCTCCTCTGATTCAGCTACAGGTGGTTGGGCAGGAACAGTGTCCACCACTACTACTTCAGGAGAGGAGGGTGGGGCATGATTCTCTGTAGAATCTCTACAGCGAGGGAGATAGGAATCCCAAGATGAGCCCCATGAATTGGTTCATTCTCCTGCATGGACTACTTAAAAATTAGATTTCTCCAGTGTTAATTCATAAGGATTTAACATTGTAAATGTTCTGTCTTTGTCCTGTGGATCTGAAATGTAATTGTAATGACTGTGTAATGATTCTATATGTGGAACATAATTCCCCTTTTTTGCGGGTTTTGGAGTTGAAGGGATTTGGAGAAAGTGACCAATTCATTATCTTGCTGCCCACAGGACCTAGACTCCATCCATGATTCTCCTTCAATAAGTTTCAGGTGATTAAATTATGATTGTTAATTTTTCAATACAAAAAAGCCTTCTTTAAAAAACCAATGAATCGTGACAGCTGTCATATCAAAAAGGGAAGTGTTTTGTTGTTGTTTTTTTACTTTTTGGAGGGCAATTGGGGTTAAGTGACTTGCCCAAGGTCACATGGCTAGTTTTTGTGTTAAGTGTCCGAGGTCAGATTTGAACTCAGGTCCTCCTGAATCCAGGGCTGGTGCTCTATTCACTGCGCCATCTAGCCACCCCAAAAAGGGAAGTTTTGATAAAGATTTGTACACCACATAGAGGCATACAAATTACATAATGATGCAATTTGATAGACAACACAATATTCTGACATCTCACATATGATGCGAAATCTTATCACTTCAATTCCCTATTGAACATGCCAGGAAAAATTTAGTGTTTCTGATCATTATATTTTTTACCTGGTTTAGTGAAATGAAGTGTGATTGGTTTTCTTGCTACCCTGTCTATAACTAGATTCACAGGCAAGTTTGTTCAGCCAGTTGATGCTAAGAGAGTATTAGAAAAAAGCTGGGGGATATTCTGTGTATCAGGATAAATAAATTAAAATATATGTATTACATGTAAAAATAACTACTTATCTGACTCAATAACTCAGTTGCTTTATTAGTAAAACACAATTTAAATGAAAGCATTACAAACTATGTATTTTTAAAAATAGATCTCTGATCATAATTAAACTAACTCCCTAATATTAAACATCAAACACATGTTTAATTACTTGGGCAAGCTTTTAACAAGGAAAAAAAATAAACTTATAAACACTTTAAAAGAAAGAGATTAAAATGTACTATCTTTTACTTTGATTTATTTACTCAAAACTTGTTCAACTTGGATAGCTTGTTTCCTACAACTTTATAATATTTTGCCTTCTACAAAAATTGTAGAAACAATAAACATAAAGTTGTTTGGCATTTTGAACTAGAACACAGAAAAAGGATATGAATGCTTTCACATCCTTATTACCAACATAAGACACAATATTTAGCTGCTTGTAATAGTCATTATTATTCTAGTTCAGTTCCTTGGATTATATTCCGAATCTTCTCAGCATCTTTCCGTACAATTTTGTTGGATGGGTCAATCTTAAGTGCCGCTTCATAATCCTGTAAACCTATAGTCATACAGTTAGGGACAACAAAATGTATGTTTTATAGAATATAGAAAACTGTCATATATAAATATATCCATAAACACACAGACACAGACACACACATAAAATACTTAGTGTTCTCCAAAACTGTATCTGATTAGAATTCAGAAATGTGGTTCTTGCCAGACACTAGTTCTTACCAGTTTCTTGCCTCTCTCATCTATTTATTATTGCAATTTCTGGGGAGTCTTGTATTTCATAACAATTATAATGATGCTTTCATTCAGGTTACGTAAGGAGATTATCTACTTGTAAGTTGAAAATAACTTTAAGTTTGAAATCGACAAAGCCATGATAGATCATTAAAATTTAAAATTTTCAAAAGAAATGTTTATACTGCTTTTAAGTGTGCCCTTATCCATTGCCCAGGAATCCATCTACACTTGTTAACTGTCCCATTTTGTGCCTCAATGACTGTTTCTAGTCTCCAAATGCTTTCCTTTCTCTTTAAGCTGTTAACCATGCACATCTCCCTAAAGGGAAAGATATAGCTTAAGAGCTTTAGAAGATAACTACCTCAAAACCCCTTGTCCACTCCTTACAATTGTTAAATATCATCACCCATTTTCTCTTCCTTTTTTTCTGTTCTCAGAAGAGAACTCCTAAATGCCTGGCTAAGGTCAAACCCTTAATTTTGTCTCCTTCAGGTGTCTGAGCTAGGATTCCTTTTCTCTTTTGTGAATCTTTGATCGCTCCCACTCAAATGGCTCCTTCCCACATGCCTACAAACATGTTCACTTTTCCCAAATGCTAAAACAGACATCCTGGGATTCATTTCTCCCATTTGATGACAATCTTCTTTCTCTCTGCTACCTTACTGTTAAACTTAATGCCTTGAACAGAGTAGGTGGTTGGTAAATCACTTGTTGATTTGAATTGAAGTTTCCTTAAAATGTTGTCTTCATTCTAATATAAACATTTTGGAAAGCAATATGGAACTATACAATAAAAATCACTGACTGGATTATATCTTTGGACTGAGAAAGTCCATTCCTAAAATTTTATACTAAAATATTAAAAAAGAGACCTATCTGTACAAAAATATGAAATGTTGCTTTATGTATAATACCAAACTTGAAATAGCTTATACATCAAACAATACTCTTAGTAATGTCTGAATATCTGAATTGTATAAATAATTATCTGAATAAATTATGGAATATTAAAATAATGAAATATTATGGATCCATGAAAATAGCAAATATAAATATAAGAAAATACAGTGACCTATGTAAAGTTACTTAAAGTGAGTTCAAAAGAACCAGAACTATATACTCATTGGCTAGAAATATACATATACATGTATTTTTTTCTTTAAAAATCACCAAATAATAACCACAAAATAACCAAAAGCAAACAAACTTCAGCAAAACTTGAAAGGTAACAAAGTAAATACATTTTTTGTTTGTTGTCTGTTAATTTGATAAGTTCTCCTTTGTTAAATGCTAAGAGTTTATTGAAGATTTTATTCCTTATTTTTTGTGTTTATTGTTTTTATTGCTGATTATTAAATTTATTGTAATTTTTTGTCTTTACTAAGTGCTTCTATTTCCCCCTCAGTATTCACTCTTCTTAATTCTTTACAATACAAAAGAGCCCAATTGTCTCATTGTACAGATAAAGAATCAGAGGTAGATAGCGGTGCTGTGGATAGAGCTCTGGACCTGGGGTCAGGAAGATAAAAGTTTAAATCTGACCTCAGATACTAGTTGTGTGATGCTGTGCAAGTCACTTAAACTTTGCCTCAATTTCCCCAACTATAAAATGAGTCACTACCTTGCAGCGTTGTTGTGAGGATGAAATGAGATAACATTGGTAAAAACATAAATGCTTATTCCCTTCCCCTTTGCTCTGTAAGGTAAAAGTCTTATTCAAGATCACACAAGTACTAAGCAGCAGACACAGAGTTCCAGCATAGGTCTTCTGAACAGAATTAAGTGTTCTTCTTGTTATGCTGTGTTCACTTGTCAAATCTTCCTCCACAATATAGCTCAAGTCTATTTCCCAATGTCTCAAATCTCTTCCCTCTTTTTCACTTACACTGTCATTATACTTGTTCAAAAGCTTACCTGGACTTATATAACTAACAGCCTTTTAACTCATGTTCATGCCTTTAAGCCTCTCCCCTCTCAAACTGATCTTCCTAATAAATGTCTAATCTCTGCTTAAAAACATTCTGTGGCTCCATACTACTCTCCTGCAGAAATTGTTTAGGCTGGAAATTAAGAACCTATACAAGTAATTTTAACCTACTTTTCTAGTTTTTATTTATTCTACTCTTAAGCCATTGTACCTGATACTATACTACTCCATGCTGCTTCCATGCATTCATGCAGACCATCTTCCATGCCTGGAATATACTTTCTCCTCATCTCTACCTATTAAAATCCTTTTCCTTCAAGACCCAGATGAAGTACCTACCACCTTCTCCATAAAGTCTGAGTATACCTGCTGAGAGTGATTTCTACCAACCCCTTATCATAGTCTACCTTATATGATACCTACTTCACATGTTGAAATCATTTCCTCTTCACAATTAGATTATAAGTTCCTTGAAAGCAAGGACCAACTCCTTTTTAATCTTAATAGTATCAGCAATTACCTTAGTCCTATACATGGCATTTGCTTAATCAATGTTTACTGAAGAGGTAAATTTCAACTGCATAACATGAAAGAAAGTAGGAGACAGTATGAGAGTAGGAACTGAATGACTTTGAATCGGTTACCTCTTAAAAATATTAATAACTAACTTTTTTATCATTTTATAGTTTACACAGTGCTTTCTTCACAACATCCCTTTGAGGGAGGCAATCCAAATGTTATTCTCCTTTTAGAGATGAAGACACTGAAGCCCAGAGAAGTTAAACAACTTCAGATCACAGCAGAACCCAGCTCTTCCTAAATCTAAGTACAGTCCTCTGTCTGCTGTACCTCATCACAAGTAGGGAAAAGGCCATAGGATCCTAGGATGATGGCTCTAGAACTAGAAGAGACTTCTGACACCTTATTTTGGATATGCAGACATTGAGGGCCAATGCTTACATGACTTACCCAGGGTCATAATGCAACCCACGTCTTTCTGAGACCAAATCTGGTTCATTTTCCACTGAACCACATCACATCTAGGAAGAAGGGCATTCTGAAAGAGAAACTTGGTTTCTTTCAGAATTTTACTTTGCGTTGGTAACCCGAGGCAACATGGGATAGTCTATCTATAGACTATCTATAGACTGCTGGCCTTGAAATCAGATTTGGTTTCAAATCATACCTCTGATACTTAGCTTTCTGACTATTAGCAAACTTCTGACCCTCAATTTCCTTATTTGGTAAAATGGGGTACTAAGACCTATAGTGTCTTCCTTCAAAGAGTTGTTGTGAGACCCAGAAGAGATGATGTATATAAAGCATTTTGTAAATCATAAAGTGCTATATAAATAAATGCCAGTTATTACTTGAGTTTCTATGAATAATAATTTAATTTCTTCACAATGATTGTGTCTATACATAGAGGGTTAAATTGTAGATGTGGTTGTCTCAAATCAAGCATTTCAAAAGTAGGAACCAAATTGCAAATCAGAGTAGTGGAATTTTTCTGTTGTATCCATTTTGATCACATATATATATAGATTATGGTTAAATAAGCCCTGTACTTCCTTCTTTGTATTTTTTAATTGTAGAAAGATGGTAAACAGCTATTGATTATAGACTATATATCTGTTATCTATATTTTTCTATAAATGTTTTTTGCTCATTTATATTTTGTTTCCTTAAAAATCTAAATTGAACTGAAACGTTTTTGAAGAAAAATTGGCAACTACACAAAAAGCAACTGAATAATCATCATTCTAAAATCAATATTTACATAATTCAAGATTTAATTTGTAAATAAGACCAATTCTACTAAATCAAATGCCTACCTTCTACATATAATTCTAGTTGGCAGAATGCTGTTCCACGCCGCACATGAGCTTTCATTCTTGCATTTGCATTGTCTGCAACATGTGGTGTAAGTAATTCCAGGGCCTTAAAACAAACACACACACATACACACACACACACACACACACACAAAACGAATAAATATAGTGACCAAGGATTTCCCATCCTAACTTGAACAAAAGCCTGGCCAGAAGCCTAAATTCAAAATTAATTTCAAATCTTCATACTACCTTTGGCCACACCATCCCCATTCATTCTCCTGACCAGGAGAGAAATTAAGTAAATTAACAACCCCAGTTCAGAATGTGAGGCTAACATTAACATAAAAATGTCTTTCATGATATGTCTTATGATTTAGAACATATCTAACTACAACTCTTGGGGATTCTCATTCTATATCTGGGTTAAAACGATCATTTGTAATCTTTTGTGTTACTCTGTGCTGCTTAGTTGATGGAATAAGGTTCATTATGGTTCATTCATTACCTGGAACTGGAAGAGGCCACAGATCATTTACTCCAACCTCTTCATTTTGTAAATGAGGAAACTAAGGCTGTGAGAGGGGAAATAATTTGGACAGCATAGCACAGCTAATGAATGGTGGAACTTGGATTTTAACTCTTGTAATTCAACTCCAAATCTATTGTCATTGAGTCTTCATTGAACTATATTAAAATCCTTGAGTTATGCTATTTTCTTAATATATGTTTTCAGAGTTAAATTTTTTCTTTTGCATCTGAGCTGTATCCAAGAAACTGTGGAATGTTTTCTCATCACCATCATACTGTTACAGTTATTGCTTCTACAATTTGTTCTTTGACCCACTCATTATTTAGAATGCCATTATTAAGTTTCCATTTCAGCCTTTATCTTTTGCTTGTGTTCTGCATATTAATTAGTATTTTTATTACATTATGATCTGTAAAGGATGTGTTTAACATTTCTGCTTTTTTACATTTTATTTAAAATATTCTGTACTCTTAACATTTTGTGTAGTTTTATTACAGTATCATGTGGTGCTGAAAAATATGTATTAAATCCTTAGTGTTCCATTTCAACAGTCACTATAATTCTTTTTAGCTCTAAATACTCCAACAATTCAGTTCTATATTTTTTCATTCTCTCTTAGATTTGTCTAATTCTAGAGGGGAACATCAAAGTTTCTAACAATTATTTACTATGACTTTTTGCAATTTAGTTAAATTTTCATTTAAGAATTTAGATGCTATGCCATTTAGTGCATATGTTTAGTATAGATATGTATTTATTCTCTATGATTCTTTAAAGAATAATAATGGGGTTGGGTTTTTTTGCTTTATCTTGAAAATGGGAATTTTTATTTTTGCTTTTCTTGATAGCACAACTCCTGTTGTTTTTTTAAACTGCCTTAACAGAGTATAGAAGCATATTTAAAATCTTATTTCCTTTAAAACTGATAATATTAAGGAATTTTTTTTAAAAGCCCTTTCCCAACTCCTGGGAAAAGCTCCTTGCAAAGGTGGGCAGTAGGTCAGGACAAAAGAAAAAAAGTAAATGGATTAAAGGGCAATTTCCTCTTTTTATCCCCTGTAGGAACTAAATTAGGGGCTACTCCTGGGGAAGTACCCTCTTCTATTCCACCCAAAGAATGGTACTCTCACTACCTTCCATTCAATGTAGCTTCACAAATGAGATAGATCATTGGGATGGAAACCATTAGTTCCCTCAAAAGAGATGGCCTAAGAGGAACGACATGGCAATTGGGTTGTTCAACAAATTCTGTTAAGTCAAGATATATTCTGAATCTTTTCCTTGTTTAAGAGTCCTATAAATGTTACCTAAACTTTTGAAGCAGAGAATCCTGTCACAGAGCATGGGAAAATTATGCTAGTTAGTATATTTTTCTCCCCAAGCTAAAAATGGCTTTAATGTGGATTAACGTTAAATTAAATAAAATCATTTCTGGTAGACATGCTTAAATGCAGAGAACAGTATTATTTATTAATATTCAACAAGGGTATATTTTGTTCGAGACGCACATTTTTCTTCCATATGTATCTTTTTTTTCCAGAATCTCAACTGGTTAATCTAAGGAGCCTGACTAGCACAGTCAGGAACACAGTCCCTGGCAGACAGTAAGATATCTGCCAGACTATAACTAGAGAAAAAGAAAACTAATAATTATGCTAGCAGTTTCTATTCTGTATGTATCCTGTTGAACTCAGGAAAACAAGGAGAGTGAATCACATTATGTCTATATGTAATTGTAATTTTCCAACAACTGATACATATAGCAAGATAAAAATAATAAAGTTATTTATAGTTTCATATATAGATGTATAAATGCTGTGGAACTAATGTCACTGATACATATGGCAAAAACTAGGTATTATGTGGTTAACTGATAAGGCAGGTAATATAATACTAAACATTCTTTATACAAAGGCATAGAATAGTAATTTCAGTTACTAGTAATACAAATATACTATGTTGCAAATACAACATGCAGCCTGTGACCATATCTCTAATTGGGACTTTAATGCTACATATATAGCAAATTGTTTACATTGTCATCTCTCAATATTGTAATGAGTTAGATCCTGACCAAATGACTATGAATTAATGGGCCATTTTCAAGTAGATCAGAGATGGAACATGGACCAATTTCTTTTAACATATAGACGAGCTGCTTCTAGAAGAAAAGTGAATGTGGCTGGTAGATTTCTTTGTAGCTCCCTTCAACAAAGAACCTGTTCTCCAGCTGTGCCCCCCAACAAAGAAAATTATTCCAGATGAATTGTTTTTGGCTGCTTTCCAGAGCCCAGCTGAGCCTGGATGTATTCTAATACTGGGGCGAATAAAATAATTTCTATTGTACATTAATTTCTCAGCAAATTTACGCTGTTGTTCAGTCATTTCAGTTGTGTCCAACTCTTCATGACCCCACTTGTGGTTACATTCTACACTTCAATATTCCCACATGGGCTTGGAAAATTTACAAAGATAATGTTTTTTTTTTCATCACAGTGCCATGCACATATGAGATATTCAATACATGTTGAATGTTAAGTAGCTGAAGTGCTTAGTCTCTCACACACATACGTATGAATGTATATATTTTTGTGGAGAAGCAGCTTTAGCATTATAGAGTAGAGGGATGGCCTTAGAGTCCTGAAAATCTAGGTGTGAAGTCCTACTTCTTTGCATAATGAAGTAGAAAGAACATTGGATTTAGAGTCAGAGGACTTGGATTCAGATCCCAGCTTTGCCATTTACTACCTGTGTGACCTCAGCAGATCAACTTCTGTAAAATATAGACTGTCTATCCTTAAGATCTCTTCTAGCTCTAAAACTTATCATCCAATGATATTAATAAAATACGCTATGTGACCACAGGCAAATAATTTAACCTCTTAGAGCTCCAACAATTCCCAAAAGCTACAGACAAGTTTCTGATCCGTATTCACAAAAAGACAGATCAGTAGAAAAAATACCTGTTATTTTTACACATTTACTGGTTTCACAGATCAGCAAATTTCTAACAAGTGTAAGGCCTCCAAAACACATCAGCTTTTGTTCTACTTTTAAAAATGATATTTAATAAGGTCTAGTGAATAAAATATCCTTAAAATCTTAATTATTTAAAATTATCATGAAAAGCTATAAATAAAAAGAAAACCAACAACATAAACTATTATGACAGTCTACCTTGGAAGAATCCTCAATGGTCTTATGCAGGTTTTTAAGTTTGAGGTGACAAGCAGCACGATTCAGATACAAGGATGGAATCTTGTTGTTTAATCGAATTGCCAAGTTATAAGCATTAATGGCAGCCAGGTAGTTTTCCATTCCAAACAATTTGCTAATGAAATGATAATTAAAAAGAACAATAAGTAACAAATCATTTAGATTAACTAGGAATACATGGATATTCATAATATTTAATTTTAAGATGGCTAATGCTCTTGAAATTCTCTTTAAATATAAAAGATAAAATCTGCACTAAGACTTCTGGGATGCCCCATGTATAAGGAGAAAAAAAAACATGAAGGTTTATTGTGTCATCTTTACAAGTAGCAGAACAACACATTTGCAAATACAACTCAAAATAAACATATAAGTGCCTAATATGTTCAAAGAACTTTGCTAGTTAATGAAGATATAATGAAGAATAATGAAAAGGAAAATATTTTGCCAAAAGTAGAAGTACAATGTTGATTTATATCATCAATAGCATTTATCAATAAGCATTTTTTAAAAATTTTATTTACATTTAGCTTTCAACATTCACTTTTATAAGATTATGAGTTCTAAATTTTTTCCTCCTTCCACTCCCCACCTCCCCCATGATGGTATGCAATCTGATATAGGCTATAGATGTATAATCGTATTAAATATATTTCTATATTAGTCATGTTGTGAAAGAATCAAAACAAAAAAGAAAAACCATGAGAAAGAAAAAAAACAACAAAAAAGAGATCTTTGCTTTGATCTGTATTTAGACTCCAGAGTTCTTTCTCTGGATGTGGACAACTTTTTCTATCATGAATCTTTTGCAGTTGTCTTAGATCATTGCATTGCTCAGAAGAGCTTAGTCTAACAAAATTGGTCATTGTGCAATGTTGCTGTTACTGTGTACAGTGTTCTGGTTCTGTTCATTTCACTCAGCATCAGTTCATGCAAGTCTTTCCAAGTTTTTCTGAAGTCTGCCTGCTCATCTCAATAAGCATTTATTAAAGTACCCATCCCTTTGCATATAATGCATGCCAGGCATGCTAGGTTTACATTAGTCAGATCTGTCCAATATTACTTGCAATAATGGAATGTTAGCATCATTAATATTAGACCCACAAAGCTGGCTATCATTATTTTAAACAAAAAAGCAAGATGACATTGAGTGAGGCATTATGTTTGTGATGTCGTATATGCACCACATATATTCTTTTAAAAATAAACCAGTGAAAAAGATAATGGAAAATAACAGCCTACTAAGTAGCACAAGATTTTGATGAAATCACTATTGAGTCACAGCCTGAACATAAATCAAATTTAGTGTGACTTACACAAATGTAGATTTTATAAAACTTTATTCTGTTGGGAAAGTCTCAAAGTTGTTGGAGTGACTTCTATTAATTCATTTTGGAAAAAAGTACACTATCACCAGCTTCAAAATATGCTTACTGAAACAGATAAAATAAGGCATAAAGGGATGGGAGTTTTTTTGCCTTTTTTGGGAGGGAGGGCAATTGGGGATAAGTGACTTGCCCAAGGTCACACAGCTAGTAAGTGTGTCAAGTGTCTGAGGCCATATTTGAACTCAGGTCCTCCTGACTCCAGGGCCAGTACTCTATTCACTGTGCCACCTAGCCACCCCTAGGCATACAGTTTTTAGCCCAATTGCCTTAGTTTGTGTCAAATTGAAAGTTCCTGTGAACCAGTGAAATTCTCCCGAGTCCTATAGGAGCATTTTCAGGAATATTACAACCCAAATCCAGAGCTCACAGTTCAAAGAAAAAGTAGGGCAAGCAAGCAGTCAGAAAGAAGGAAGTAATGGTCAGGATCACACAATATTCAATAGTTACCAATCAACTGATCAATCATTAAAAGGAGTGGAGAGTTTGGAATATGATATTCCACATGGCAAAAGATCTAGGCTTACAACTAGGAATAATTTACTCAGCAAAACTGGGTATAATTCTACATGTAGGAGAAGTTGACCTTCAACAAGATAAAGGACTTTCATGCATTCTCAGAAGAAGCAATATAAGGACATTCTCAAGGTCTCTCTTAAGAACTTTGGGATTGATTGTGACACAGGAGACACCGACACAGGGAAAGTGCTGTCCTCTATGAGCAAAGCAGAATTGAAAGAACTCAAAGGAAATACAGGATGCGCAAGTTTAGAGTATCCACCCCATATGTTCACACAGACTATTTGTGCCCGATCCGTGGTAGAACATCACAAACTTGTATTGCTCTGATCAGCCAAAGTAGGACACATTGAAACTTAACTCAAGCATAGTGATGTCATTTTGGTCTTCTTTGAGAACAAAAAACAACCAATCAACTATCAAAAGAATAGAACTGAGTAGGAAATGTAACATACAAACACAGGAACCAAGAGAAGCAGAAAAAGGTAAACTGCTTACATTATCATATGAGGAGATGATAATCCCCTCAGAACTTATTATTTCAGGGATCATAGAGGGAGTCTAATTAGACAGAAGGCCTGGGAGAGATTCTGTTATCTTTTGGTTATCTCAAAAGAAGAGAGAGGAAGAGGACTACACTGGGGGAGGGGTGAAGGGAGAAGAACAGGGAAAATTATCTCATTATATAAGTGAGGTGTGCACATAAAAGTTAATACAACAAGGAGAAGTTGGGGGGTGACCCCTGAACCTCACTCTTATGTCAAAGAAAGGAGGAATACACAGTCATACAAAGATGGGTACAGAAATATATTTTCACCCAAAAAGAAAACAGAGAAAAGGGTTAAGAAAAAAGGGAAGGAAAGATAAGAGGAAGGGTGGATCAAAGGAAAAATTAGTGAAAAGTAAAATGAACTCTTCAAAGTTGGTAAGAAAAAAAAGAAGGGAAAACATAAGAACAGGGTAGAAAGAAAAACACAATTAAAATTTTAAATTGTAAGTGTGAACAGGATCAACTCATCCATAACATGGAAGAGAATAGTAGAATGGATTAGAAAACCAGAATCCAACAATATGTTATTAATAAGAAATACATTGTGGGGGGAAGTAAGGGGGAAGATACACAAAGTTAAATAAGGGGCTTGTGAAGACTATATTATGCTTCAGCTAAAGTAAAAAAAATATTGCAGAGGAAGCAATCATAATCCCATATGAAGCAATAGCAAAAACAGGCTTAAAAGAGAGAACCAGGGAAATTGCATTTTGCTGAAAGGTGCCATAGACAATGAATTATCAATTTTAAATATATATGTGCCAAACCATGTAGCATCTAAATCCTTAAGTTAATTATAGGGAGAAGTAAGCAATAACATTACAATAGTGGGGACCTCAATTTACACCCATACCCCCAAGTCTTAGATAAATCTAAGACCAAAAAAATATAACCAAAAGAAAGAAGAAAGGACCTTAATAGAATTTTAGAAAAGTCAGATATGATTGATCTATGGAGAATATTGAATGGGAACAGAAAAGAACATAGTTATTTTTTCAGCTGTACATGGAATGTTCACAAAACTGAAATGTATTAGGGCACAAACTGAACTCCTCACTGCTACCTCTATGTGCAGATCCCCTTCTATTTTCAATTTGGATATGTGACCAGGAACTGGGTAGGGGGTAAGGGATGACAGATAGTACCTGTTTCTATACACTGTGCTAATTCAGTGATCCCCGGGATCTATTCTTGCTTTGGTGCTTCCAGACTACATACCTAGTCTCAGTACTCTCTCAATCCCTGGGCACTGACACATGGCACACTCCTAGCCAGACCCCATCCCCAGTGTACACAAACCTATCTCCTTAAGCCAATCAGGAATCAGGACTGGAAAAATGACTCATGAATTTTTCTTTTTTTTTTTTCTTTTTTTTTTTTGGAGGGCAGTTGGGGTTAAGTGACTTGCCCAAGGTCACACGGCTAGCTTTTTGTGTTAAGTGTCTGAGGTCGGATTTGAACTAAGGTACTACTGACTCCAGGTCCGGTGCTCTATTCACTGCGCCACCTAGCTGCCCCATGAATTTTTCTTAGATTTCTTGATCAGAATTTGATCTGGTGAATTTTCTATATCTTTGTGGTGGGCATACAGTGGAGGACCAAAGCTGTACTTCTTCCTGATATTCCTCCATCTTGATACTAACTCTAGAGTTATATGAATTTTGAAGTCCCAGTATTCCTAAAGACTAGGAACTTTATTTTGGTAAAAACTAGGCTGGGACCCCATTTGGAGTATGAGTATGTACAGCCAATATTCCTAAGAAATCAGAGCTTCAGTGAATACTAAGTATTTTAGCTACATAACTCACTGAACAGTCTTGCTAGTTTTGATATTAGTCCAATTCAAAAACAAAAACTGCACATTCATTACATTCTTCTAGAACTCTGTGATGGCATTTAATAATAGCTCAATGGAATGTCTTCCAAACATTATGTGAATTGTGTTTCTTCAAGTAATTTCTAGAAGATATAGGGTCTAATTGTTCTATAATACTCATGAATATTTAATCCATATGTATATGGATTAAACAGATCTATAAATTTCTTTCTGGGCTTCATGATAGTAACTATAACAGAACCTTTGGCCCCAATGACAGAAATTGGAAGAAACCAGAAAACATTAATAAAGACCCACTAGATATTTATTGAATTATTATCTCTCTGGATGCCACAGTGGATAGAGTGTAGGACATTGAGTCAGAAGGACTCACCTTTCTGAATTCAAATCTTGCCTCAGACACTTCTTAGCTGTGTGACCCTGTGCAAGCTACTTAACCCGTTTTGCTTCAATTTCCATATCTATAAAATGAGCTAGAGAAGAAAATGGCAAATTCATTCCAGTATATTAGCCAAGAAAACCCCAAATAGTGTCACAAAGAGTCAGATACAACTGGGGGAAAAAAAGACTATTTGCTGAGCAATCTTCCAAATTCCTGTTCTTTTAACTCTATTAGAGCTCCAGTCAATACAAAAATGATGGTTAACTCAACTTTATGGATTTTTATGGTTTGAGCATTATAAAGAAAATGAATTTTGATAATGTGTTCATCTGTCTGCAGAGACATGCAATTCAAGCATCCCTAAATTCCATAGTTCTCCATAGATCTTTTTAGCAATATGAAGATCATACAGAAGTGTGTTAAAGTTTATATCTATATTTATGTATACACACATATGCATATGTGTATATAAGTATATAAATTCTATATAATGTCATATTATATAACAAAATGTCATATGTTACATGAGTAACATACTATATACAGAATGTATACATAAATATATAGTATTGTTATATCTTTGATATAAAATATACACATGCATGTGCAAATAAAATATGTACATGAATAAATACATGTATAGACACATATAAGTATATATATTTACATACATAATCTTCACATTGAAAAGTACACATCAAGATATGGGCACATGATGGGAGGGCCCAATGATAAGTATTCGCTTGGTAATAGATGAATCTATTTTTTTGTAAGCATGTGGAACACAAAACCCATAAGTATATCCTGCAAAAAATTAGCAGGTCTTTTTGTGGACTATACTTGTGAAAGTCAACCTTCTAGCTGTACATTCAGTTGAGAACCTGAGGCTATATATTAACTCCCAACACAACTGATTTCCTGGCAGACTACCCCAATAGATATCTTGCAGCCTGTGCTGCCTTTGGTGTACAAGGATGAATGAGATACTGGGAACAGCATAGGGAGAAAACAAAGCACTGCAGCCATTGCAGCCCCAATCCAGAACTTATAAATATCCCAAACTTCTTAGTGGCACACACACATGCAACTTAAAAAAAATTTTTTCCTGGTGCTGTTGTGTGGTTCTGAATCACAGAACACCAAAATCTCTGAAGAATCAAAACTGCAGGGAACTTAAGAGGACAGTGAACCAATGTATGCTTTGTGTAAGTAGGTTACAGCATACTACAATATATTTGTGCATTAAAATCTCACAAATAAATTCAGAAAAGCAGAAATATTAAACGCATCTTTTAGCAACCATAATGCAATACAAATTATATTCAATAGAAAGGTCTTTCAAGCAAAGATTAAAAATCGGAAATTAATATAACCCTAAAAAATGAATGGGTGAAAGAACAAACCATAAAAGCCTTAGCTTAAAAAGGCCAAGGTCTTCCACTGCATCCAGGGCCATCTCCAATTGTCTGGATCTATTCTGTCCACTGGACCCAGATGGTTCTGGAGGAGAAAGTGAGGCTGGTAACTTTGCACAGTCTCCCTCACTTCAATTCACTTGCATGTATGGCATCACCTCCCTGATGTCATGGCACTCTTTGAGAGCAAAGGACAAAGAACAACAGAAAAAACTAGTAACAAAGTTTATCTGAAAGAACAAAAGATTAAGAATATGAAGAGAATTAACAGGGGAAAAAAAAGAGGAAGGAAGGTACTGAGTAATACCAAATTTCACACTTTATTACAAACCAATAATCACCAAAACTTTTTGGGGTAATAGATAAGAAATAGAGAGGTTAATTTGCAGAATAGTGTTGGTACAAAACATACGTAAAGAAATCAATGTGGTAACCTAGTATTTGATGAATCCAAGGATCTTAGCTACTGGGGCAGGAATTCACTTTTTTTGACAAAAACTGTTGGGGAAAACTGGAAAGCAGTATGGCAGAAACTAGGTATAGATCAGCATCTCATACCACATACCAAAAAACAAATTCTAAATGGGTACATGAATTAGACATAAAGGGTAATATCAAACAAATTAGAGGACCGTGCAAAAATGTACCTTTCAGATCCACAGATAGGGAATGAGTTCATGACCAGACAAGAGACAGAGAGATTCAATGAAGATAAAATGGAAAAGTTTGATTACACAAAATCAAAAAGTTTCTGACAAAACCAATACTGCTAAAATTAGAAGAAAATAAAGAAACCAGGGGAAAAATCTTTGGAGCAATTTTCTACATAATGGTCTCATTTCTAAGATATATGAGGAATTCATTCAAATCTACAGGAGTCAGAGTGATTACCTAATTGATAAATGGTAGGGAGATATGAATAGGCAGTTTTCAGAGGAGATATATCAATAGCCATGTGGGAAGATGGTCTAAGTCTTTAATAATTAGACAAATATCTCTAAGTAATTAGAGAAATGCAAAATTAACACAAATCTGCCTCACACCCCTCAGATTGGCAAAGTTGACATAAAAGGGAGTTGGCAGATCCTGGAGGGTCTAGAGAGAGATACAATAATGCAACCAATGAAGCACCAGTCCAAACATGTTGAATAATGATTTGGAACTATACTCAAAAAACTATCAAGCTGTGCATATCATTTGACCCAACATTGCTGCTGTTAGGTCTATACCCTAGAAAGATCAAAGGAAAAAGAGGGGGGATTCATATGCAAAAATGTTTACATCAGCCATTTTTATGGTAGCAAAAAATTGGAAACTTAGGGGGCATACATAATTTGAAAAACGGTTGAACAAATTACGGTATATGAATGTGATGGAATACTACTATATCTCATAAGAAATGATGAAGGGATTAGTTTCAGTGAAGATCTAGGAAGACTTATACAAAGTGAAGTAAGAGAATTGGAACAATTCATATAGTAACAACGCCACTGAAAAACTTAGAAACTTTCATCAATGGAATGACCGACTACAGTTCTAGAGAACTCATAATGAAGTCTACTTCCCACATATATATACATACACAATGCTTCCCCACATACACACACATACACCTACATGTATGTATGTATGTATGCATGTATACACACATACATCCACATATTTAGATATGGCTAATGTAGGAATTTGTTTTTCTCCATAGACTTCTTCTATCTAGACACTGTGCAGACAAAACTTCATGACATTAGTATATACCTTTGGAGAACTAATATCTCCATAGGGACTAGAATTTTAAATGCTGTGATTTGAAATGCTATAACTATACATCTATAACTCTGAAACTGGAAAGCAGGTATTCTTAAGTTATCACGAAAACTGGATCTGTGTATTCTCAATATAAATGTAAAAATAAATGAAACAAAGTTTTAATAACTGGAGGTATAATTCCCATTTTAAAAGAAACAGGTTAGGAGAATTTTAAGCCATGATACTGCATAATGTCATTAACCCCTGGTCTCAACAAGGAAATAAAATCTCATTAACTTTTGATTCTGTATCTATAGGAGTGTTTCTGTTGAAGCAGACAGGTCTTCGTGAATTTTAAGCTTGACAACCAAAATGACCATGGTCTTCTTAACATTGTGATTTAAAAATTGGGTTTTGGATTTTAAAGTTTCAGATTAGTTATAACTAAAAGGTGACATGGATTTATAAAATATAGCTAGATAAGAACTTATCTGTTTGAGTAATTTCCCTCCATACAAAATATCTAAAGGTATCTGAGCATTGTTCCCATCCTCCAACACTTACAACTCTTTTTCCCCTCTGCCCTACATAATGTGTGGATGCTAATTATATGACTGTTTGTTGAGAGTTGAATTGATGCTAAATTCATTGAGATCTTCTGGCCTCTAAGGTCCCTTTTAGCTCTAACTTTATGATCCTATACCAGTGCCACCTTTGAGCATAAACCAGAACATAAGAAAACAGAGTTTTTCTTGAAAACAGTAAAGTCCATAAGAATTGTAAATGTTTGGGAGAGTCAAACTTTGAAACAGGTTGCGTATAACAAGATTTCTTACCATTTTTCCACATCTTTGGCCATTTGATGAAGCTGCAGACATGCCTTAAGAATAATTTTTTTCAAAATCTAGTATTTTTATTTAACATCAACCTACACATAGCTTGTGACCAAATATTTAATCCAGATTTTACAATAAGGTACTACAAATATTCCATAAAAGAAAAAGAAAAAAAATCTGACTTCTTTTCTGGTAATGAAGTGAGGGCCAAAAAGTTTTACTCAGATTTTCCAGATTGCACTGCATCTCTAACCTCTATGAAGTAGAAGGGATAACTGTAACTGTATAGCTAAGTGCTGTACAGTTCAAGAATATTTTTTTAAGCGTATGAAATAAAATACACAGGAACACAACGCAAACCAATTCTACTGAAGCAATATTAGCAAAATTATTTTAAAAAGAAGTTTACAGACTGTAAGTTAAGAACCCCTGGTCTATAAAACATTTAAATGATTAATTTTGTAATATGTCATTTTTTGATTATTCATTTTAATAACTGATAATTCGTTTGCAATGTAGAATAAGAGGTATCTGGTATGGAGGATCAATATGAATGAGAGCTAGAAGATTAAAGAGATAAGGGAACAAATGAAAGCTTTTAGAAAGACTGTACAAACTTAATTGGTATAAAAGGTGAATATATTGAGTCACTATCCTATATAATATTACAACTATAAACCAATACCAAGATCTGCTAGTACTGATGTTACAACTTAAATATGACTGCATTTAACTTTAATTGTAAGCAGTGGAATTTGCTGTGTGAGAAAGACTTATCCTGAGTCAGTAAATTTAACTTGTTTATTACTGCGATCTCATTTTGACCCTGGTAAAAATGTTTATGTTGACAGATCAGCAAATTCCCACGTAAGGGGAAAATGCCAAAGAGCATCCAACTTGGAGTTTTGAGTTGCATATTTATATTTAAACCAGCTTCAGGCAGATAAAAATTGCTAAAAAGGTTGAAGGGCCAAACCTGACAGGCCTCTGGCAAAACTCCCTATTCTATTTCTCCCTTTTAAGTGGGAAAATTTCCACTTCTGTCAGACCCTGTAGCAGTAACCACACTGGCATACCTAGGATGGCTGCTGACACAGGTTCTTTGATCTGTTTTACTAGGAAAGGGTCAACAATCTTTTTAATTACATTCACTAGCTCAGGGAAAAAGTCGGCACCCTGAACTTCAGAGAAAATACAAGCAGAGAAATAAAGACCAACAGAGAGGACTTCTAACTGTCTGAGAAATTACCACAAATCAACAGACAGATCCAACTGTCTAACTAAGTCAATGCATATGTAGTTACTAGAGAGAGAAGCACCAACACCTAGGTTTTTCAAAGGTTGGGGGGGGCGGTCCTTAACAACAACCCACAGTCTCGTCTGGTTAGATCAGAATACTCTTAAGAACACTCTTTTGGGGGGGGATGGGGGAAGTCAAGGCAATTGGGGTTAAATGACTTGCCCAAGGTCACACAGCTAGTTAAGTGTCAAGTGTCTGACACCAGATTTGAACTCAGGTCCTCCTGACTTCAGGGCCAGTGCTCTACTCACTGTGCCACCTAGTTGCCCCAAGAACACTCTTCCAATGAGCAAGCCCCAAAGCAATAAGCTAACCTCCGAGTATATATACCCTTTTTAGAGCCAGAGGGCATCACAACTGGAGACTCAGTACCTAATTAGAAATTAACAAAAGATGTGAAAGCCTTCCCATAAGCAAGCCTCCCCTAAGCAAGCTTCCCTTAATAGGCTCCACATGAGGCCTATTAATGGGTGTGGAAGATCTTAAATCCCATTAACCTTACAAACCTCAGCCCTGGTTATTATAACCCTTGAATATTTTAAAGTTATACTGCACAAATTGACTCTCCCAAAAGGATCTCTGACCTTTTACCCAGACCAAATACAGTTGAGGAATTTTGTCCCAATGTGCCAACGAAAGTTCAGTCTATAGCTATCAGATTTAGACCTGAAAGGATAATTTTAACATTATGATAATGCTCTTCTTTCCCCTATCACAGTAAAATCCTTATACTTGCAGGAGACAATGGAATGCCTCATGAGAGTTTTTCAGTGTTACTATGCATCCCTGAAACCACTGTGATAAGGATAGAGAGATTGGGTAGAGTCAGGCTTCTAGCCTTCTTATTTTATATTGCTAGAGCTTAGGTACAATTGCAAAGGGCTATGTATAATAGTGACATTGAAGGACTTTGGGAAATCATCCTTCCCATGGGAAACTTTCCCATCTATGTTATAATAATGGAAAGCTCCTATTCATTGTGCCATAACAATATCCTGTTAATATATTACTTATTACCAACTGTACCTACAGTACTGTGCTCTGTATTATGCTTATTTATTTCTTCATCTTTTCAAACCAGTTTGGAGAACTATAAAATTAGGGCTTTTACTTAGCTCAGGGAAGAGTTGGTTATGCTACCCATTATTAGCATGCATATGGTATGGTTCTTTCCTTGTAGCTATAAGATTAAAAGATACCTTAACTGAATAAGAAAATGCAAGATTATATTATTAAAAATTAGAAAAGAATAAGATCAGACGCTTTTCACAGTTAAAGCTAGTAAGAGAATAATTAACCATATGATCTGATCAATCAGTCAACAAGCATTTATTAAGTGTCTGCTAAATGCCAGGCACTGTGCTAGGTGTCAGGGATACATACATGTATTAAAAATAAATGAACCCTATTCTAAAGTAATTAATGGATATAAGAAATCACAAAAGATAAAAACATAATTTTGATAACATGACTTTTAAAAAGTTTTGTATTAACAAAGTCAATACAGCTAGCATAAGAAAAGAAGCTACTCATTGGAAAAAATATCTTAGTATTAATGTCTCTGATAAGGACCTGAAAACCAAAATATATAGGGAATTAATATTAATACATTAAGATCAAAAGCCATTCTTCAACTGATAAGTGGTAAAAGCATATGAACAATAATTTTTCAAGAGAATTACAAACTATAAACAACCATGTGAAAAATTGCTCCAAATCTCTAATTGTGATAGAACCAGTATCTACTAAGGTTGCCTCCTACACCACAGATAACCTAGATTTTCCTTAAAAGACAACAAAGCTTGGGCTTAGTTAGCCCAAGGATGGGGCAAGACTCTACCTGCACTTTCCTTAACAAAGTTTCCTGGCTGTGCTGACTTGATTTCCTGGTCACCTAGATCATACAAAGTCCACCCCACATGGTATTGGTGCTCATCAGAGTAGGTGGATGACTATCACCATATCTTGAAGATGAGTGGGATTATGTCTATGGAAGCTAAATGCTACTATATCCTTGTCACATATATTTGCTATGTTAAGGCTAAATAAGCTTCCTTTTTCTTTTTAACTGTTCAATGGTCTTATTTCATGACAAAATTGAACTTGTACTCACAGAATGCTGATTGTCAAGTCTGCCCCTAATACTACTAATAAAAATACAAATCAAAACAACTGAGTATTTACCTCACATTTAGTAAATTGCCAGAGATGATAAAAGTTGGAATAGTTAATGTTAGTAGAAAGACACATACTCTAATGAAATATTGGCAGAGCTATGAACTGTGGCAATTATTCTGGAGAGTAATTTAGAATCATGCTTTTAAAAAGTGACTAAAATGTCCACATCTTTTGACCCAGAGGTTCTATTAACAGGCATATCCCACAAGGAGGATAATAATGGAAAGAAAGGTCCAATATACACCAAAATAACTACAGCAGCACTTTTTCTAGTATGAATAAATTGAAAATAAGAGTAGATACCCATCAACTGAGGAATGGTTGATCAAATTGTGATTCATGAATGTAATAGAATATTGCCATGCTATAAAGAGTAATGAATATGAAGAATTCAAGCAGTCATGGGAAGACATGAACTGATCCAAAGTAAAGCAAGCATAACCAGGAAAAAATAGTATAAATGGAAAGAACAATAATAACAAGTAACGTAACTGATGTTGTGTAATTATAAAGAACATATGTGGTCCTAAAAACATAAAAATACACTATTTTTCCTTATTTACAAAAGTAGAGGGACCATGAATGTTGAACATTGAATATGCTGTCAGATTTGATTGATGTTAGTTAATTTTCTGAACTGTTTTTTTCTTCCTGTTTTTTTTTTAAATAATTGATAGTTCTTTGGGTGGGAGAGAGATGTAGGAAACAGAGCGATACAGAAACAAAAAATATAAATTTTAAAACCTAAGAAAATAGTATCTGTTCAATCAACTCTTTTAACATTTATAAAAAACAGTCATTTCCTAACTAGTGAAGGTACCAAGGCTTTAATAATCCATATGTTCAAGAACAGTGACATCAATTATGTTGTCCATTAAAGGCATATGAACATTTTGTAGATGAACTAACTCAGAGGATTCTAAGGCCAGAAATTCCAGAAATTCCCCTCCCCAATTCTACATAGACTTAAACAGCCAGAAAGATTAGTTTGTTTTAAACTATGGGAAACTTCTTCCCAGTGCTCAACAATATTCTGTGCATGTGTGCATGCGTGTATACAGTTGTATATACATGTGTGTGTGTATATAACAACATAATATACATATATTCATACACACAAAGATATATACATATATATGTATGTGTCTATATCTATATATTAGATATAATATGTGTTTATATATTATATACATAATATACATATATGTGATACACACACACCCCTATAGTTAGAAATAGAGAATATGAGGAATAAAAAATCTTATATTAAAGTTTAGGCTTTATGGCATTGATTAGGCACAAAGAAAGGAACTCTAGAGAATCAGTGAAATTAAGACTTCAAGCTGTTTCCAGGCTCCACTGTGTATGCACATATTGGAGAGAGAGAGAGTGATAAACATGAACAACAACTCATTTGTTTTGAGAATGTAACAAGAAACTAAAACTGTTTGCTTAGAAATTTTAATTGTTAAGTTCTCACATCAGAGGGTCCTTGAAACTACACGTCATGTCCTTTCTTGGTAAAAATACAAAAGGTTCTTCGATTATTACTTCCTTGAGGTAAAAAATTCTTAATTGCAACATTTTATACACAGACACTAAATAGAAATTACTGCCTACATTCCTCTTGAGAAGGTCTAAAAGCTACCAGATCATTTCTGTCCCTTAGAGTTATTTAACTACATGGTTTAGAACAGACGTATCAAAACACATAGCCTGTGCAACACTCGTCAGTGCAGCTGAACCAGATTAAAATGTAAGTGGGAAATAATTAACAAAATAATTAAAATATAACATAGGTAATATTAATATGTGTTTCCCAAGGTTAATATGTGTCCACAGGGATCTTTATTTTTGGTTTAGTGCTGCCACACTTTCCTATTTCTATTTGAGTTTGACACCACTAGGCCAAGGAAACCACTTCAATTGCATGATGCAAAATATAATAAATATGTGATTTTGATAGTTCTGAACCTAAACTTAACACATATACACCTTTCTTTTCCTTCAACTAATCCACAGCACAACAAAAATGGTTTATAATATGGAAAAAAGTTCAGAAGTGGACATCTTGTTAAAGTTAATGTGTGTATTTTTAAAACTAAGCAATAAACAAAATAAGTTTATGGTTTAAAATACAACCGTTTTATAATTTTTTTTTGTTTTTGTCTATTTGAAATTTGTGTTTGCCCATGGGTATTGTTTATAACAATAATTTTTAAAAGGCAACATCATAAATAACTCATGTAAGTAACCTGAAGTTATCTTTTAGACATAAATCCTACATATAATGTAACTCTTCTAAGAAGGTGGATTGGAGTTGCTCTTGATGAGAGATTCTGGGATAATAATACACACAGGTTCAGGACCACTTGTACCCATGGCATTCAGATAGAAGAGAATTTTCTCGAGGGCACGGACTATTCAATTTTTTTCTTTTTATTCACAGTGCCTGGCACAGAATGGGCTCTCAATAAATGCTTATTGATTAAAGAACTGAAGCACAGATAACCACCAATTATTAGAGAAATTAGTTAAACTACACAATCCTACAAAGGTCTTTATGTTGTTACATATGCTATAGAGCTTTTGCTCTTAAGTAGGAATCGAAGTATTTGATTAATCAGATAAAATTGTACAAGATCTTCAGGAAACTATTTTAAACCTCTCAAAGGGAGTTCAAACGTACTTTCCTTTCTCCTTCAACCATTCTGGATTCTTTTCCTCTTCTTTTAAATCACGGAGTTCAGGAATATCTTCATTCATTATTCTTCGTGCCTCTGCCTGTTTATGTAACCACTGTGATAAGAAATAAATCTTGTGAATAATACATTTTGGTAGCAATTCCTTTCAGATTTTCCCTTTCCCTTCTAATAAATATTATCTGATGGTGGTGTTGTTAACATTTCATTCTTCTACCACAAAAGATTTTTTTTTTTTTTACAAATACTACTGGTTGAGATTTAGAAATGTTATAATTGAGTCTAGTTTTAAGCTTTTATCAGGACTCTAAAATTGTTCTTAATCAAATTGCATAAGTATCTATTTTAAAAACAAAAAATTTTAGATGTAAACCTTTCTGCTTGTAGAATCATAAATCATAAATCTTAAATCAAAGCACAGGGTTTTCTGAGCAATAACAGTTATGTTATTTTTGAGATGACAAAAAATTGAAATATACATTATTAGCAACTTTAACCTACCTACCAAGAGCTCATCATAGATACTATGCAAAACCAACACTTAGCAAAATAAGTAATAAGCATAACCAATTTACCTTTTCCAATAACATGAATTTATGCATATAGGTATTATCTCACTAGCAATCTGGTACCAAGAATCTACAAATTATTTTTATTCCTATCATTAATGATTATTATTTTTTTAGCTTTCTCTTTTTTAAATTTTAATTTATTTTCTTGGTTACATCTTTCATTTCCACAAGGTTTTGAGTTACAAATTTTCTCCCCTTTTTGCCCCTACCCCCCAGCCCAGAACATTGATCCCACTGTAAGGCCCCTCCCACAATCTGTTCCCTTTTATGCCCTCCTCCAACACCCCTCTAGCTTTCTAGTAGGGCAGGGAGGGGTTCCCTGCCCCCGTCCTTGTATGTATTATTTCCAAGTTGCTTTTGATTGTATCGCTTTAAATATCATTAATGATTATTAATAAGCAGTAATTTCTTTGGTTTAGTGAAGACATAAGAAAGTCAGTACCAGTAGAATTCTGATAAGTGGTTGAAATAAGTTATTTATAAAACTTTTTTATGGTAATGATCAACACAGACAATGACAGTTATCTCTACCTCTTCTTCTTCTGCTACTTGAGATTCTCTGAGAGCAGTTGGGAAAACTCGAGGGGTAAACTGGATTTTAATATTACCAATGGATCGAGGAGCAGGAACATGGTCATCTTTTAACGTCTCAGAAAATATACTTTGTGCACTGCTTCCTTCAAGAAGAATATTAATAAACATGACATTTAAAATTTTTTGTTCATTGCATTTTATAATCAAGCTGATTACAAAAGCAGTAGTGCTTTGAAAATATTAAAGGAAAAGAATTCTCAAACATAACTAATACAAATAAGCCCAGGATACTTTTTATATTAAGAAATATAAATGTGTACAACATAGATATTTTTCCTGATCAAATTAATAACCACTTATTAATAATCTATTACATTACAGCCATAAAATTAGTCACTGGGGATACTAAGACAAAAATCAAAGTCTTCTTGTTTAATGCCTTTCTATGTGACAGTCCTTCACATATTTGAAGACTTTTATCATGTCTCCCCTAAGTTTGCTCTTCTGTCTTTTTATAAAATATTTTATCTTTTCCCCTAATTACATGCTAAAACAATTTTTAACATTTTGAAAAAATAATTTTGAGTTCTAAATTCTATTCCTCCCTCTTCCCCTTCTTTTTCCTCTTCCCCTTCCCTCTCCCTGAGATGGCAAGCAATCTGATGTAGTTTATATATATGCAATCATGTAAAACATTTCTATATTGGTCATTATGTATAAGAAGACTTAAAAAAAGAATGAAAGAGTGAAAAATAGCATGCTTCAGTCTATATTCAAACAGTATCATTTCTTTGGAGATAGAAAGAAAATTTCATCATGACTCCTTTGGGATTATACTGCATCACTGTATTGCTGAGAATAGCTAAGTAATCCACAATTCTTCATCATACAATATCGCTCACTTTACTTAGCATCAATTCATGTAAGCCTTTCCAGGTTCTTATGAAATCATGTTGTTTATCATGCACAATGGTATTCCATCATAATCATATACCACCGTTTATTCAGCCATTCCCCAATTGATAGGCATCCTCTCAATTTTCAAATCTTAGCCATCACAAAAAAATGAGGCTACAAATATTTTTGTGCAAATAGACCCTTTTCCCTTGTTGTAATTGTCTTTGGGATACAAAGACAGCAGTGCTATTGTTGGATCAAAGTGTATGCACAGTTTGATAGCACTTTGGCTATAGTTTCAAATTGTTTTCCAGAATGCTCGAATCAGCTCACAACTTCACCAAGAGTTCATTAGAGTCCCAGTTTTCCTAAATCTCCTCCATCATTTATCATTTTCCTTTTTGTCATATTAGCCAGTTTGATAGGTGTGAGGTGGTAGCTCAAAGTTATTTTAATTTACACTTCTCTAATCAAAGTGGGGTAGCTGTTTTGGGGTTGGGGGTAGGGTGAAGTTGACCTTATCTTGGTACATGGCATGAGATGTTAGTCTATGCCTAATTTTTACCATACTGCTTTCTCATTTTTCCAGAAGTTTTTGTCAAATGATGAATTTTTGTTCCAAAAGTTTGGTAAGTCTTCTCTTCTCAAGACTAAACATCTGATTGGCTAACATGAGAAAACAGGAAAATGATAAATGCTGAATAAAATGTAGGAAAATTGGAACACTAATGCATTGTTGGAGTTGTGAACTGATCCAACCATTTTGAAGAGCAATTTGAAACTATACCCAAAGGACTATAAAAATGTACATACCCTTTGACCTGGCAATGCCACTTCTAGGGTTGCATCCCAAAGAGATCATACAAATGAGAAAAGGATCCATATGTACAAAAATATTCATAGCACCTCTTTTTGTGATGGCAAAGAATTGAAAATCAAGAGGCCAATCAATTGGGGAATGGCTAAATAAGTTGTGGTATATGAATGTAATAGAATACTGTTGTACTATAAGAAATGAGGAGCAGATGGACTTCATAATAACCCAGAGAGACATATATAAACTGATGCTGAGTAAGGAGAGCAGAACCAGGAAAACTTTGTACACAATTACAGACACATCACATCTTTGATAGACTGGGCTCTTCTCAGCAATGCAAGATTATAAGACAACTCCAAAAGACTCATGATGGAAAGGGCTATCCTCATCCAGAGAAAGAATTACACAGTCTGAATACAATTTGAAGCAAACTACTTGCTCTCCCTCTTTTTTGTTTTGTTCCTTCTTTCTCATTGTTCATTCCATTGGTTATAATCCTTCTTTACAAGTTGACTAATATTTAACGTGAAGGTATTTGTAGGACCTATGTGGGACTGCATGCCGCCATAGGGTGAGAGAGAAGAGGGGTAGAGGGAGAAAATTTGAAACTCAAAAGCTTGCGGAACCGAATATTGTAAACTAAGAGTAAATAAAGAATTTTTTTAATTGTTAATTTATTTATTTTCTTGTTTACATCACTCATTTCCACAAGATTTTGAGTTACAAATTTTCTCCCATCTTCCCCTACCTACCACCCCAAAATAGTGATTCCACTGTGTAGCTCCTCCCCAAGTCTGTTCTCTCCTATGTCCTCACCCATCGCTCCTCTGACAAAGAATTTTTTAAAAAGACTAAACATCTGAATTGCTTTCAAGTGATCTTCATACGACATGTACTTAAACTACTCTCTGGTTTATTAATGCCCTTCCTAAAATTCGGTATACAGAACTGATAACACCACTTCAAATATAGTCTAACCAGGATAGAGTGAGTCTGAGGCAAATTCTATCCTCCTAAATTCTATGCCTTCTTCAATGCAGCAAAAAATTGCATTACCTTTCTTCACTGCCAAAGCAAACAGCTCATTTTGAACTTGTAACATATCTTTTATTAAAAAGAGTTTTTAAAAAATTAACCTGTACTTGAAAAACACAAATTAATATATTTCCACATACAAATACACAGAAAAGACAATTATATATGAAATCTTGAATCTGTAAAACAACTTACTTTTTTCAAGCATATAATAAATTAAATGTTAGTTTAAAAATTGTCTTGCTTGTCTATGCCTCCCTCCAGACTTCCTTGATTTCTACTCTTTTTTTTTTTTTTGGTAAATGCTTCAATGACCCTAGTTTCTTTTTTTTTAATATTACTATCATGGCCCACCTCCTCATCAAACTCACTTCCCCCCAAAATTAAAAAAATAAGCAAAATAAAACATATTTTTGATAAATAAGCAAAACAAATTTCTTCAGTCAGGTAGGTGGGGGCTACCTGATAGATCCAAGAGGCTGAGAGTGAGGAAGACCTGGGCTCAGACACTCACTGGCTATGTGACCCTCTAGCAAGTCACTTAACCTTTGTCTCAATTTCCTCAGTGGTAAAACAAAAATAACAATAGCATCTACCTCTCAGGGGTTGTAGTAAGGACCAAATGAGTTAATATTTGTAAAGCACTTAGCACAGTGCTTGGCACATAATAAGCACTTAATAATTGTTTGTTTCCTTCTTTCCTTCAAATGAAAATTTGATTGAACAGGTTTGATTTCTTTGTTTCTGTTATTTGCTTCTTCCACAGATGTATTTGTACATAAATACAAGCAAAAAGAAAGATAGTCACTGCCCTAAAGGGGGAAAAAAAGGCAGGTAGGGGATACTATGGATAAAGAGCTAGACCTGGAGTCAGAAAAATCTGACTTCAATCCTGGTCACAGATATTTATAAGTTGTGTGACCTGGGCAAGTCACTTAATCTCATTCCACCTCATTTTACTAAAATATAAAATGGAGACAATAATAGAACCTGTCCCCTGGGTTATTATACGGATCAAATAAAGTATTTGTAAAGTATTTATTTGTAAATTTACAAATAAAAATATTTGTAAATATTTGTCAGTGCCTGACATACGGTATTGCAGTTGTCATTCCAGTCATGTGCTCCTCTTTGTAACCCCCTTAGAGTTTTCTTGTCATAGATACTGTAGTGTTTGCCATTTTCTTCTCCAGTTCATTTTACAGATGAGGAAACTGAGACAAGCAGGATTAAAATGACTTGCCCAGAGTCACATAGCTAGTAAGTGTCTGAGGACAGAATTGAACTCTGGTCTTCTTGACTGCAGGCCCAATGCTCTATCCACTGCATCACTTAGCTACCCTGGCACATAGTAGGTACTTAAAGAATACTTGTTCTTCCTTCCTTCTTTCCACAGAAGCCATGTCCAAAAATGTACTTTTTCTTCTACCTCTCAGGTCCATCATTACTCTATCAGGAAGTGAGTAGCATACTTCACTGCCAGTCTTTCAGAGATGTGGTAGGTCATTGTGCTGATCAGAGTTCTTAAATCTTTTCAAAGTTATTTTTCTTTCCATGTAGGTATGTAAATAGTTCAACATTGATAAGTTCCTTATGATTTCTTTTCTTTGTTTACCTTCTCATGCTTCTTGTATTTGAATGCCAAACTTCCTATTCAACTCTGTTTTTTTCATCAAGAATGCTTGGAAATCCTCCACCTCATTGAATGACCATATTTTCCCCTGAAACATTATACTCAAGGTAGATGATTCTTGGTTTTAATCCTAGCTCCTTTGATCTCCAGAAAATCATATTCTAGGCCCTTTTATCCCTTAATGCAGAAGCTGCCAGATCCTGTGTTATTCTGACTGTGTTTCCACAATATTCAAATAGTTTCTTCTTGAAAGCTTGTAATATTTTCTCCTTGATCTGGGAACTCTGGAACCTGGCTATAACATTCCTGGGAGTTTTCTTTTTGGTATCTTTTTCAAGAGGTGATTGGTGAATTCTTTCAAGTTCTATTTTGCCCTCTGCTTATAAAATATTAGAGCAATTTTCCTTGAGAATTTCTTGAAGGATGATTTCTAGGTTTTTTTTTTAATCATAGCTTTCAGGTAGTCCAATAATTTTAAAATTGTCTCTCCTGGATCTGTTTTCCAGGTCAATGGTTTTTTCAACAAGATATTTCACATTGCCTTCTATTTTTTCATTTGTTTGGATCTGTTCAATAGTATCTTGATTTCTCATAAAGTCATGAGCTTCCATTTGCCCCAATCTAATTTTGAAGGAATCTGGTAAATTCCAATTTTTAAGGCATTCTTCTCCTCATTGGTTTTTTTGAGGCTCTTTTGTCATTTGAATTAGTCTATTTTTTAAGGTATTATTTTCTTCAATCAGGTTGTTGACTCCCTTTTCATGATTTTCTTGCATCATTTTTCTTCCCATTTTTCCCTCCACTTCTCTTATTTGGTTTGCAAAATCCTCCTTAAGCTCCTCTATGGTCTGTAATCAATTTATATTTTTCTTGGAAGCTTTTGGTGCAGGAGCTCTGACTGTGTTGTCTTCCTCCTGTTCCATGCTTTGATCCTTTTTGTCCCCCAAAAAATAAATCTAAAATTAAATTTCTGTGCTTGCTTTGCTTTCTTTGCCTGCTCATGTTGCCAGTCAATTAATTTGACTTTTGAGGTCTTCGCCACAGTAGAACTCTGCTTCCAGAGGGGGGAGCTTTGTCCAGAATTGTTGGGGTTTTCACAGCTGCCACAACTATTAGGAGGCCGTCATCTCTACAGCCCCCACCAGCTTTGGCTCACTGGTCACACACCTCAGGACCACCACCCAAGACCATGATCCCTATCCAGGCAGGTTAAGGCAAGAGCACTTAGCCTCTAAATGGTCTCTTAGCCCCCCTGCAATCTGCAGGCTGGGACCTCTGAAGCAGCCACATCGAGGTGGCTGCAGGGCTGCTTCTTCTGCTGCTTTTGCTGCTTCTGCTGCTTCTCGCTCTGGGGACAGAGGGCCGGACCTCCTCCTCCATCCCCTGCAAATTCAGCCAAGTTCCACTGATCTTTCACTTTGTCTTTGGCATTTATGGGTTGATAATTCTGGAAACCACCACAGCTGCTGGTGATCCACTCTCCCTAATGCTCTGGCTGGGTTAGTTGAGCTGCTTTGGGGCTCAAATCATGGGGTTGGGCTTGGCTCCCAGCACACTGTGATGAACCCTTCCTGTCTGCCTGCCAGGCTGCCTTTAGTGGGAGCTTTGTTTCTCTGTCACTTTGTGGGTTCTGGAGCTCTAAAATTTGTTTAGAGTCATATTGTATAGGTATTTGATATAGTTATGGGGGGAGCCACAGAGCTTCCCTGCTTCTACGCTGCCATCTTGACTCTGTGCCCCCAAAGTTATTTTTCTTTACAATGTTGAAATCATTATATAAATTGTTCTCCCAATTCTGTTAATTTCATTCTACATCCAATCATACAAGTCTTTCCATGTTTCTCTGAAACATGTAATTTTGTAATTTTTTACTAATGTAACGTGTAATTCACTCTTGTAAGTTTTTACTAATGCAACACTATTCCATTATATTAATATATCATGTTTCCTTGTAATTTTTTACTAATGCAACACTATTCCATTATATTAATATATCATAATGTTTCCAGCTATTACCAAATTGATGAGTACTCTTTTATTTTCAAGTTTTCTACAACAAACATGACTGCTATAAATACTTTTTGCCCATGTATCATCCTTCCTTTTGTTTTTTTATCTCCTTGAGGTTAGGCCTAGTAGTGACACCACTGGGTCAATGTGACTTGGGGGATATAGTTTCAATTGCTCTTCAGAATGACTGGACTGTTTCATAGCTCCAACAATAGTGTATTATTATATCTATTTTCTCATATTTCCTCCATTTTTGCCATATTTATAAGTCTGTTGGTTATGAGATGGAACTCTAAGAGATGTTCTAATTTGTAATTTCCTTATTATTAGTGATCTGGAGAATTTTTGCATATTGTTGTTGATAGCTTGGCTTTTGTCTCCTGAGAACTATGCAGTCATATCCTTTGATCATTTATCTACTGCAGAATGGCTTTTGCTATTATACATTAAAATTAGTTCCCTATGTATCTGGGATATCAGACCTTTATCAAAGAAATTTGCTGCAAAGATTTTCCCCCCCAGTTAACTGTTTCCCTTATGCAGAAGTGTTTGAATTTAAGCAATTAAAATTGTTCACTTCATGCTCCCTTCTAATTCTCATCCTACATTTCTTACTGTTCCTTCTACTTTTCTTTTCTGGATTTTCATCCATGTCATACTAACTAACTGTGAGTATCCCCAAGGATCTGTTCTGGGTACTCTTCTTTTCTTTCTCTATACTTGGGGTTTGTAACCTAAGAGTCATAGATCTCTAAGCCATCTATGGATAGATTACAGGGGGAACATGAATTTTTTAAAAAAATATTCTGACAAACTGAATTTCATTATAATTAGTTTTACTTGTAATCTTATGTATTTTATATTATGTACTTTAAAATATTATTCTGAGAACTGGTCCATAGGTTTCACAAGACCACCAAAGGGCTCCATGATACAAAAAAAGGTTAAGAATCCATGCTGTAGGTTGAAACCAGGATGGCAGATTAATGGCAGTCACCCAACTGAACTCTCTCAACATTCCCTATAATGCCTCAGATGAAATTTTGGAGCCGCAGAGCCAGCAAAGCTGGGATGAGATGTTTTTTTAGGCCTAAGAAAATTTAAAAGGTTGACAGTAGAAGTGTATAACATAAAGTTAGAGAGATCTGGTGAAGGTCTGTCTGGAACACATACAGGCTGTGGAGATAGCAACAGTAGTAGCTTTGGGATCTCTCAGCTCAGGGACCCCTCAGAAAGATTCAGACAACTGCTTAAAAAGAGATTTTGGGCAATTGTTTTTTTTTAATTTTAATTTATTTTCTTGGTTACATCATTCATTTCCACAAGGTTTTGAGTTACAAATTTTCTCCCCTTTTTGTCCCTACCCCCCAGCCCAGAACATTGATCCCACTGTAAGACCCCTC
>CM053598.1:131479853-131512002 GCA_028646575.1 Pseudocheirus occidentalis | reverse complement strand
TGTGGGAGGGGTCTTACAGTGTGATCAATGTTCTGGGCTGGGGGGTAGGGACAAAAAGGGGAGAAAATCTGTAACTCAAAACCTTGTGGAAATGAATGATGTAACCAAGAAAATAAATTAAAATTTAAAAAAAAAGTCTGCAGGATATATTTCATATTCAAAGATATATTTGGTAATCTAACGTACATTTGGAAATAGATATTTGTATAGCTCATATAAATCTCTATCCTAATCCCCACTCTTATAGATGAGTTCAGTCCCTATAACTTGGCTAAATATCCCCCTCGGTGATCTAGGGGTAACCTGGAGGAATCAAAGGAGATTCTCTAATACTATTCATTTGAGCTCCCAGCTTCCTGCCAAAATTATCAGTTGAAAATTTAATTTAGTCAACTAGACCTAAGTAGCTTCTGGATAGGGAGTATTTACTAACATGGCACAATATTAACAGTTAGTCCAAAACCTGTCACCCAAAATCCTGTGACACACTCTCCCACAAGTACAGACAGAATCCAGAGGAAGGTAGGTTCAAGCTTAGAGAGCACTTGTGGCAAAGGGTAACTTATAACTCCTGGTTGCTGGTTCCTTTTCTCTTTCTCCCTCCTCACCCTGCATGGTTTATCTGCACCTGTCTGATTCTCAGTGTGGATACTACTGATAACTAATTGGAGATTCTGGTATAATGTCAGTGGGAAAATAAGAAGTCCAAAATCTTCTGCACCATTTGAAACTCACAGATTCTTTTCTAGCCAAAGTGGGTAGAGCAGTGGTTCTCAATCTTCCTAATGCTGTGACCCTTTAATACAGTTCCTCATGTTGTGGTGACTCTCCAATCAGAAAATTATTTTCTTTGCTACTTCATAACTGTAATTTTGCTGCTGTTATGAATCGTAATGTAAATATCTGATATGCAGGATGTATTTTCATTGTTACAAATTGAACATAACCCACAGGTTGAGAACTGCTGGAGTAGAAGAAAGAGATATAGCCAAGGCAGAAACCTCTCCTTACTCCCTCAAGTGTTCATTGTCAGGGATATGCCGCAAAGCCATACTTGTTCCATTTTTTGAAATGAATCTCTTCTTAATTTGCTCAATAAATTTACAGACAATCTCCAGGGAGTGGCCGAGTTTCTTTGGCCTATCTATATTCCATACCCACAAATCTTTTTACGCAGGAAGAAGCCTCTGTCTGTAGTCTTATCCTAGATATTTATTTCCCCATGCTGGCCACCTTCTGGCACTGAAGAGTTCCTCATGAGGACTTCTCATTAAGGAAGTACCTACGCCCTCTAGGCCAAACATGCTCACTCCTTCACATTCCTGAGTCTCCCAGGATTCTCCACCATGCCTTCTTCCCCTCCTTCCTTTTTAGCTCTTTTTTATATAATCTTTTTCCATTAGAATGTAAGCAAGTAGAGACCAGTATCTTTCTTTTTGCTTGTATTTGTATTCGCAGCATATAGTATGGTGCCTGGCACATACCAAGTGCTTCAACACTGCTGACTATCTGAATAAGATCCTTTTGCAAGTACTCCAGTTCAAAGGTCTTTTCCCATTTAGTTTAAGGCTTATGGATTATTTTATTACTTATGTTAAAAGGGATGGGGTTGAATAAATCAATCACCTCACCCTTACAATTGATTCTCGGGTGTTGTTGCTGAGTCTTTTCAGCTCTGTCAGACTCTCTGTGACCCCATTTGGGGTTTTCTTGGCAAAGATACTGGTTCGCCATTTCCTTCTCCAGCTCATTTTACAGAGAAGGAAACCGAGGCAAACAGAGTGAAGCTACTTGCCCAAGTTCTCACAGCTCATAAGGATCCTCCTGACTCTAGGCCTAGAGCTCTATCCACTACACCACCTAGCTGCCCTTTATTTTAGGGTACTATGTTTGAAAATCACTTTTCTCCTACAGAGAATCTAAGATGTATAGGCTTCTACATTTTAAAAGCTGACCTCACCATTTGGCTGGGGGAGTAGGAGGTGGGGAATAAATGTAGATTAGTGACCAGTTTATATTGAAAAATACAAAACTACAATATGTAGAAATTTGGCATTGATGTTTCCTTAAGCTTAACTGCAAACAACTCTCCAGCCCTGCACGTTTCAGCACCCATGCCTGATTTCATCACAAAATAATAAACTAACAAGCATTTCTCAATAATATATGAACAAGAATTATGGGACATAGAAATATTAATGGAACTAAAATAAAGGTTAATATTCCAAATTCTTGAATTTAAACACAATTGTTCACGAACAGGTATTTTCTTTCAGTCGCTTTGTAGATCCCAAGGTCAAAGGAAGAAGGAACTGAGTTATAAGTTTAATGCCTAAAACTTTAGCTTTACTTTTATTTTTCTTGGTCTTTTACTTTTTATGTAAGCAAAGTAAATTCCACATTTCTAATCTTTATAGGAATAATGTTTGCTATTGCTAGTATCAATTACTGTTTTAAAACCTACTCAGGAAACATATTTTCAATCATTACTTAGAAAAGACTTCCATTTTTCTTTTGTTTGTTTTGGCTTTTTGGAGGGAAAAAGGTAGAGCAATTGTGGTTAAATAACTTGCCCAAGGTAACATGGCTAGTTTTTTTGTGTGTATTAAGTGTCTGAGGCCAGATTTGAACTCAGGTCCTCCTGACTCCAGGGCCAGTGCTCTATTCACTGTGCCACCTAGCCACCCCTGATTTCTATTTTATTTTTTAAGGATAAAAGGACTTGTGACATTTTTTTCAGGAAATGTTCTGGGTCTTCATGGTATGAAGCTTCATATATGAAACAAAACTTTGATTAAGAAATGAATGGGGAAGAGGAGATCTGGTTAACTCAGGTTAAAAACCTGTTTGAACCATGATAGAAAAGGATGTGGGGTTTTTTAAATTTACATTTCCTTTAAGTATAATGAATTTTCAATGATCTGAGATTTTGTAGTACCTAATGGTCAGGGTTAGAAAATTCACTTATAGATTGTATAGTAGACTAGGCTGAATGTTTACTATCCCCAGATCATATTTCATAAGCTTTTCCATTAAAAAAAAACACTAAGATCTACTTTGTAGTGGCTTTAAAAAAAAAAACTCAAAGTAGAAGGTACCCATTAGGTGAAAATTTTTAGTTAAGTAAGGGTTCTGGATAGTTGCATTGAAGTTAATTAAAATTTTATTCTATTAAGGAATAATCTTAGAGAGGATAGGAACAAAATCAAGTTTTAATTTTATATAGGAAAATCATACAGAACTTTGGAAACATAAGATTCATAAAAGATGTCAGCAAAAATAAAATTTCCCCAACAAGTCTATACTCTAATAAGATAATTAAGAGAAACCTCTTTTAATTCCATTAATTTTACCAAGAGAAATCACTTTCCCAGAAAATATTAAAAAGTAAGGTATAAGGCGACTAGGTGGCACAGTTACATAGGCCCTGGAGTCAGGAGGACCTGCGTTCAAATAAGGCCTCAGACACTTAACACAAAAACTAACCATGTGACCTTGGGCAGGTCACTTAGCCCCAACTGCCCCTCCTTCCCACTCCAAAAAAAAAAAGCAAAAAAAAAAGTAATGTACAGTACCTTTTGTAGCATTTTTAGATTTCATACTTTTTACATGGCTAATTGCCTTTTTATCGTTTGATTTCTTTCTCTCTTTTTCTATTTGTTTCTTTTGTTGACACATTTTTATTTCTCTTTGTATCATTTCTTCTTTAGCAGCATTTTTTTGCTGTTCCTTCCAAGCCTCCAGTTCCTTAGTAGCTTTTTCTCTCTCATTTTCTTTCAAATCTTCAATTTTTTTCCGTTCATTTTCTTCAATCTATAAGAATTGAGATGATCAGATTCTTAAAAACATGTAAAGGACAATAGTTTCTGGGAAGGAAAGAAAAAAAGAAGAAAGAATAAGGAGAAAAAATAAATACGTTAAGATCATTCACCATTCAGACCTTTCAAACTCTTGCCATTACAGTTAGTATTAGGTATTTATAGGCTTCCAAAAACCAGATGCGTCTTCCTACAACATTTATCTAAATCCTACCCTATCTGGGACCTATGGCTATGTCACATAACAGCTTCAAGAACACTGGCCCAAATAGAATGTAGATGTTGAAATTAATTTGGGGGAAAAGAATTTCTCCCATCTCTTTGGAAAAGTTTTCAGTAATGAGTTTTAAAAACTTTTCCCTGTGGAGTCAAATCTCAATTGGTTCTAAAATCAACACCTTGCACAATATTTCATGTTCTCTCTGCCCCGAATTTTCCCTCACTTGGAAGGATATGTAGAAAAGGTAAGAAAAGAACCATAGACTTGTAGGATCATAGAGTTGCAAGGGATTCCAGAAGCCATCTAGATCAATCCCCTCATTTTACAGGAAACTAAGGACTAGGGAAGTTAAGTACCCTTGAGATACCCTTCCATTTAATTGCTTCTTCCTCCTGTTTTCTGATTTCACTTACTTTAAAAATGTCAAAATTGGTACAATTTAGTTCTTCCAATAAAGTATACACTTACTGGTCAGTAGGCAAGGATCTCACATTTAGAACACTATTAACAGAGTTAACAAACTATCTAAATACTATATAATTCTTATCACTCTCTGCCTCCCCACTCCTTGCCCCTATCCCTTTTCTGCCATACTGCCACCATTACTAAAGAAGCAAAAGGATGTTCTTTCTGACTGGGGACCATTGTGCATTTTCCTTTATTTCACGAGTTGCCATGACCTAAATTCCTTACCA
The DNA here is from genome assembly GCA_028646575.1 of Pseudocheirus occidentalis. NCBI lineage: Eukaryota > Metazoa > Chordata > Mammalia > Diprotodontia > Pseudocheiridae > Pseudocheirus > Pseudocheirus occidentalis. The sequence continues at coordinate 131,507,269 of CM053598.1, read as the reverse complement.
ATTGATCAGTCTTTTAATAATGAGTCACTACACACTTATTTAATCTGCCCCTCAGAAAGCAGACGGAGTTCAGTTTCCAGGACTACACTTAGTCTTTTCAGCATGGTAGAATCTGCCCGAGCTTGTGCTGGTATTGTTTTTAAGAAACCAGGGTCATCTCCATACCACAGTAATGCATCAGAGTTGGACTTTGTGGAGGGAAAATAAAACCTCTATTAGAATAAAATACAACAACTCCTGTGCTAGAAAGAAAAGAAAAATAAATTCAAACTCTGATAAATAAGGAGATACTAAAAGAGTTCAATTCACCAGAACCAAATGAGCCCTACATTCCAGGAAATTGAATGAACTGGCAGATTGGTTACTAAGCCAATGTCAGTGACCTCTGAAAGATGGTGGAGAGTAGAAAGGGTCCTACAGAAATGGAGAAGGGCAAATGTTCTAATTTTTCAAAAAGGAAATTAAAAGAAGTCTGAAAATGATATGTCAATGAGCTTGACTTTTACGCCTTGCAAAATTGTAGAATTTAGGGATGATAACTTCTAGTAGAAGCAGTGTTCACAAAGAGCCAATATTGGATTCATTAAGAACAAACCATGTTAGAACTGATCTTATTCCCTGTTTAGACATGACTCTTTACTGATAGATCAGAGGAATACTAGAACAGCAGCATATCTAGACTCTAGCAAAGCATTTGACAGTTTCTCCTGCTTTTCTTGTGTAAGAGGTTTGAGTTATGCAGTTAGCTGCATTCTAGTTGAATGGACTAGTTGAATAGAATGATATGATGTCAAAATGGTGGGAAGTATCTAATTTAGTTCTTTAGAGACTGTGCTTGATTCTACTCCCTGGATCCTCTTCCCTGGTCCCAGCTCCCTCCTGAATCTGCCAGGCAATCACCTAGATTCAGGAGCTGAAAGCTTACAGGTTCTCGTCCAGTCCTCAGGGATGAACAGCTCCCAGGTCCTTGTCCAGTCCTCAAGGCAATCACCGGCACACACTGAAGTTCACCAGATTCAGCACACCTCAAACCCCTCAGGACTTCTCTTGCCTGGAACTCAAGGATCAGCCAGGCCACCAACAAACAAAGTCCCATCCTGTTTACGTCTTCAGTCAGCATCACTGAGCAGCCAAATCCAAAATCTGTCTGTCTCTAAAATTCTCCTTCTTATAAGCACTGGCCTTCTCCCAAGTCAACAGGGGAGTGTCTCAGCCAATAGCATTCTTCCACATCAACAGGGGAATTCACACCTTTTCACCAATGGACAGAGTTCTATACTTAGCCCTAAGTTACTAGGATCTACTTAACCCTAAGTATATGATCTACTTAGCCCTAAGCATCTGATCCACTTAGCCCTAAATATATTACCATTACAGTCAGAATTTATTTTTCTGTGTAAGGTAATTTGGAAATACATTCAACAAGACTGAAGTCACCTAATCAGTAATGGGTTTGTTTCAAGTTTAAAATACATAATATTATTTCAACTTGGTAAACTTTTGTATAAGTTCCAGAAAGTATGTGCTTTACTCAAGTCCAGAGGGAAAAAATCATGGGGTGGACAGGCAGCCCTTCTCTGGGGTCCCTGTCAATTCCCATTATTTTGTAAACTTGCTAGGTCCCTGTAACTCATCTGTGTGGGCATGGTCATCAACCCTGGGAAAAGAACTTATTTGGGTTATGGAATTCCCAAAAAATGAACTTGGTTTGCTGAGAATTTGCAGGTTTATATACAATAAATTGAAATTATTTTTAACAATTGGCCTTTACAGAAGGATAAATTTAAATTTGAGATGGAAAGATGTTAAGTGAAATCTCTTATGTGAATCCTAGTAAATTTTTGCTGCTTATTGCAACTCCATGAGAGTGAACATAATTGTATCTGGCCTTAAGCTATGATTAGTGAAACTGGCTGTTTGAGGTAAAGGCTCTTGGGAATGTAACAGATTGTGTTTTTAGTTTGAATATGAGTATAGCTGTCTGCATTAAATCAGAATCTAAGAGAAATGCCACAAGCTACTCAGAGAGAACATGATTCACATGGAGGTTTACATCTGGGAAAAAACAAGAAGATGTTAACCTCTAAGATGGAATCTTTCTGGCTCAGTTTCCCCACTGTGTACCTTTGAAAAGGAATGTTCCCCACCTAGCTATTCCTGAGTCCAGCTATGAGGTAGAGTTGATACTGTATAGGTGAAATTTTCTTATCTGAATTCAACCAGAGCCAATGATGTTTTATCCTGTCATAGCTGGTATAATCAAGTCCCTGTTTTTTCCTTTCATAGCAAATTTCCATAATCAGAGCAAGTGGTCGGTAAAAGATATGAACACAATGTAAGTTCATGAGATTTTGATGTTTTGATCTGAATTTGTAGTCATTTCATCACCTAACAAGAGTTAAATTGGCATCTGAACTTATTGTATGTGTGTGTGTGTATGATTCAATTTCTGAAGTATCTCTTTCTTCCAGAGTGAATATAATTAGAGAAGGATAAACAAGCTTCTGAAACAACGGTGTGAATCTATTAAGTTGTGAGGTTAAAGTCAGGAACCTGACAGTTATGTTAGTGAAAAGTAATAACTCATGAGCCATCTTGTGTTATGGATGAAATATAAAGGAAAGTTGAGTAGTGTTGAGTAATGGGTTCAAAAGATTTGGAAAGATAAAAGCTTGATCAAAAATATGTAAGGCAGATAAAAAGATATGAGGACAAACAAGAGACATCTAAGCCCCTCCTGTCCTTGGATAGTCACTCTAGGTACTATTGTGTCAGTTTCAGAGGGTTTAAGTATGTTGATGGGTGTGAGGAAATTTGACTGTAATTTAAGAAGGAAAATTATGTAGCTTGATTTCAAAGTGACTATCTCAATCAAATTATAGATGGCCCTGCCAGAAGGATACCAGCCTGTACTTACTCCACTTCTGGTTATTTTTCTCCCATTCCTTTCTGGCCTTTGTTTGCTTAAGCTCCTTGCCAAATTTGTTTCCTCTAGGCTCCAAGCCACTGACTTCCAGACGATCTCTCAACCCTTGTCTGAGTCAAAGATCCACCACCCACTGGACATAGCATTGACCAAACAAAAACTAAGGATCCAGCCCCTTGAGTTGGACCCCATGAGACAGAAACAGCTCTAAATCCAATCTCAGCAGGAAGCAGTTTTAGAAGCTCAGAACTTCATCCCTTACCCCAAAAGATTTTGGGCCCCATTTGTTTGAAGGGGAAATGATGGGGTGCCCAGAATCCAGCCATAGAACCAAACCTCTCCCTAGTCCATAGACCCTGTCTCTGGCAATAGCTCATAAATGGGTCCCAGTGTGGCAAACTATTTTTCCCTGTTACAAGAAAAAGCTGACCTCTGCAGAATTTCCCTTGTATGAACAGAACTATCTGGTATGAACAGAATTATCATGTACTGATTCCCAGTTACCATGTACCATCCAGAGGTCAAGCTATAAACATCAACTCCAGAGGCTTTCTTGATCCAATTGTAGTAGGTGAAAACACACCCCTTAGAACAGCAGTTCTCAACCTGTGGGTCGTGACCCCTTCAGGAGTCAAACGACCCTTTCACAGGGGTCACAGGGGCTGCCCAAGACCATTGGAAAACACATATTTCTGATGGTCTTAGGAACTGAGACACCTCTCTATCCGTCTCCAGTTGGGTCCACCCACATGCAGATACACCCACATATGAGTATTAAAGGGTTGCAGCATTAGGAAGGTTGAGAACCACTCACTGCCTTAGAAGCCTACTCTCCCTCTTCCCCCAGGGTTTCGAGTTGTTAATGACTCCTATGCCTAAGGTACAGAAACCGCATGCTCCTTTCTGCCCTGCACCATTTAATTAGCACAGTTGGCACACAATGCATTAAGTTTTTCCTATGTGCTTTAGCATCATTCCCATGAAGCTGAAAATTCTCTCAGGAGCTCTGTCCTTTACATTAGCATTACAGTAAATTTTTTGCTGCTTGACTGGAAGACTTCTTGAGTTTATGAATTCTTTCCAGATGACTCTGTCTTACTGTACATCAATAGTTTTGGGGTCTCTGTACTCCTAAACCATATCATTTTTTTTCTGAAGGGGGAAGGCAGGGCAATTGAGGTTTAGTGACTTGCCCAGCTACTAAGTGTGTCAAGTGTCTGAGGCCAGATTTGAATTCAGGTGCACCTGACTCCAGGGCTGGTGGTTTATATCTGTATTATTTCTACCTTCAATTTGTTTAGCTTTTCTTTTAAACATTTAGATGCTATAGCATTTGGTGCATATAGGTTTAGTACTAATATTACTTCATTTTCTATGGTACATTTTAACATGATGCAGTTTGCCTGTTTATCTCTTTTAATTAAATCAATTTAAACTTAACTTTTGTCTACTTTTTTTTGCATTCACTGACACATAATAAATTCTACTCCAGCCCTTACTTCTTACTCCATGTGTATTTTTCATTTTTTTAAAGGCAGGAAGTGTTCCTTGTGTTTATTTTTTAAATTAAATTTAATGTTTGTTTTTAGTTTATAGTATTCATTTCTACAAGATTTTGAGTTACAAATTTTCTCCCCATTTTTCTCCCACCCATCAACCCAAAACAGTGATCCCACTGTATACCACCTGCCCCAATTTATACTCTCCTATATCCTCCCCCATCCCTCCTCTGACTTTCCAGTAGGGCAAAATGGATCTCCATAACCCAGTGCCTTTATATATTATTTAAACATTTGATTTTAAAATTTGGGGTTCCAGGTTCTTTCTCTTCCTCCCTCATCACCCACCCTTGTTGGGAAGATAAGCTATTCAATATAGGTTGTACATGTGTAGTTATGCAAAACATTGCCAGAGTAGATATATGGTGAAAGACTGACTCTATTTTACTCCATCCTATCCTGCCTCCCACTTGTTCTATTCTCTACTTTGACCCTGTCCTTTTACAAAAGTGTGTGCTTCTAACTCCCCTCCCCCGCAACCTGCCCTCCCCTCCACCATCCCTCCTCTCATCCCCTTCCCCCCTACTCTCCTGAAGTGCAAGATACCCAATTTAGTGTGTATGTTATTCTCTCTTTAAGCCAAATTCAATGAGAGTAAGGTAGACTCTTTCTCTTTTGCCTTCCTGTTCTTCCCCTCCACTGTGACAATTATCCCTAGCCTCTTCTATATGAGATAATTTACCCCCTTCTGTCTTTCCCTATCTCCTCTCATTATATTCCTCTCACCTCTCAATTTCACCTTTTAAATATCATCTCTTTCAATTCAATTGATCCTGTGCCCTCTGTCTATGTATACCTGTATACATACATACACACACTCACATATGTATTCATATACCCTCCCATATAGACATATATATGTGTATGTATGTATATATGTATACATATGTGTGTATACATACACACATTTATATTCCCTTCAACTATCCTCATACTGAGAAAAGTTTCATAGGTTAAAATTATTGTTCTTCCATGTAAGCATAAATAGTTCAACTTCGGTAAGTTCCTTATGATTTCTTTTCCCTGTTTACTTTCTCATGCTTCTCTTGCTTCTTGTATTTGAATATCAAATTTTCTATTCAACTCTGGTTTTTTTCACCAAGAATGCTTGAAAGTCTCTACATCACTGAATGACTGTATTTTCCCCTGAAACATTATATACAGTTTTGCTGGGTAGTTGATTCTTGGTTTGAATCCTAGCTCTTTTGACTTCTGGAATATCATATTCCAAGTCCTTTGATCCCAAGCTTTTGGTATAGGAGTTCTGACTGTGTTATCTTCCTTCCGCTCCATGCTTTGATCCTTTTTGTCCCCAAAAAATGAATCTAAAGTTGGATAGCTGTGCTTGCTTTGCTTCCTTTGCTTGCTCATGTTCCCACTCAATTACTTGACTTTTGAGGTCCTTGCCACAGTAGAATTCTGCTTCCAGAGGGGAGAACTTTGTCCCAAATCGCTGGGGTTTTCACAGCTGCTGGAGCTATTAGAAGGGTGTCATCTCTACAGATCCTGTGTTATCCTGATTGTATTTCCAGAATATTCAAATTGTTTCTTCTTGGCTGCTTGTAATATTTTCTCCTTGACCTGGAAACTCTGGAATTTGGCTATGATATTCCTAGTTTTCTTTGGGGGATCTTTTTCAAGAGGTGATCAGTGAATTCTTTCCTCTTCTATTTTGCTCTCTGGTTCTAGAATATCAGGGCAATGTTTCTTGAGAATTTCTTGAAGGATGACTTCTAGGTTCTTTTTTTGATCATGGCTTTCAGGTAGTCCAATAATTTTCAAGTTATCCCTCCTGGGTCTATTTTCCAGGTCAATCGTTTTTCCAGTGAGATATTTCACATTGCCTTCTATTTTTTCATTTGTTTGGATCTGTTCAACAGTATCTTGATTTCTCATAAAGTCATGAGCTTCCATTTGCCTCAATCTAATTCTGAAGGAATTATTTGCTTCAGTTAGCTTTTGAGATTCTTTTTCTATCTGGCAAATTCAGCTTTTTAAGGCATTCTTCTCCTCATTGGCTTTTTAAGCCTCTTTTGCCATTTGAGTTAGTCAATTTTTTAAGGTGTTATTTTCTTTAGTCAGGTTTTTGACTCTCTTTTCATGATTTACTTGCATCATTCTCATTTCTTTTCCCAATTTTTCCTCTACTTCTCTTACTTGATTTTCAAAATTCTTCTTGAGCTCCTCCATGGACTATAACCAGTTCATATCTTTCTTGGAAGCTTTTGGTATAGGAGTTCTGACTGTATTATCTTCCCCCCACTTCATGTTTTGATCCTTTTTGTCCCCAAAAAAGGAATGTAAAGTTGGACGGCTGTGCTTGCTTTCCTTCTTTCGCTTGCTCATGTTCCTACTCAATTACTTGACTTTTGAGGTCTTTGCCACAGTAGAACTCTGCTTCCAGAGTGGAGAGCTTTGTCCCAAATCGCTTGGGTTTTCACAGCTGCTGGAGCTATTAGGAGGGTGCCATCTCTACAGCCCCCACAAACTCTGGCTCACTGGTCACACACTCCAGGACCACCACCCAAGACTGTAATTCAGATCCAGGCAGGTTAAAACAAGAGTGATTACCCTCTGAATGGTCTCTTGGCCCCACTGAGATCTGTAGGCCAGGAGCTCTGAAGCAGCCACATGGAGGCAGCTGCAGAGCCTCCACACCTCCACTGCTTCTAGCTCCAGGGACAGGGGCCAGACTACACTCTGTCTACCTCAGTTCTAAAAGAGTTCTACACTAACCTTTTACTTTGTCTTCAGCATTTATGAATTGATAATTTTGGAAACTGCCACAGCTGCTGGTGATCCACCCTGCTGATGTCTGCTGCAGCCACTGGTCATGCCACCCTGGGGCTAAAACTGAGGCACAGGTGGGACTGAGCTTAGCTCCCAGCGTGATGCAATGGATCCTTCCTGCCAGCCTGCCAGCCTGCCTTCAGCAGGAAATTTGTTTCTTTCCATTACTTTATGTTCTGTAGCTCTAAAATGTGTTTAGAGTCCTATTTTATAGGTATTTGAGGTGGTTATGGGGGGAGCCACAGAGTTTTCCTGTTTCTATGACTCCATCCTGGCTCTGCCCTGTATTTCTCATTTTTAAATGTGCTTCTTATAAACAAACTATTGTTGGATTCTGGTTTTTAATCCATTCTGCTATCCATTTCCATATCATGGGTCAGTTCATCCTATTCATATTCAAAGTATAATTCCATTAGCTGTTTATTTCTCTCCATTCTATTTTTCCTGTTTATTGTTCTCTCCCTTTTTACCCTATCCTTCATTAAAGTTAATTTATTTCTAATCACTGCCTCCCTAATCTGCACCCCTAGTAAGAATCCCTACTTTATCCTCTTCCCTGGCCCTCCTATTTCTTAATGTACTCACATTTCTAAGAGTCTCTCCTTTATCCTTTCCCTTTACTTTCCCATTTATTGCTATGAACACCTTTCTTTTTTTTATGAATACCTTTCTAAGGTAAGGAAGTCACTAGAAATAAGAAGGCTTTCTATAGAAGACGTGATTTTAGTTGGGACTAAAAGAAGAAGCCAAGGAATCTAATAGGCAGAGATGAAGATGAACACTGCATGCATGGGGGATAGACAGAGAAAAAGCCTAGAACCAAAAGAGAAGAGTATCTAGTTCAAGGAACAAGAATGCCATTATCATTAGATCACAGTATGTGGCAGGAATCAAGGTGTTTGAAGACTAGAAAGGTGGGAGGGGATTAGATTACCAGAAAGGAATTTGTATTTGATCTTGGAGGTAATAGGGAGCCACTGGAGTTTAATGAGCAAGGAAGTGAAATGGTATAACAGTAGCTAAATGAAGTATGGACTAAAGTAAGGTTATTGTAGTACTATAGGAGTGAGAAGATGAAAGCCTGAACCAAGGTGGAGGCAGAATCAGAGAAGGGACCGCATCTGAGAAATGATGCAAAGGTAAAACTGACAGACCTTGCCAACAGATTGGATTGTGGGGGAAAAGGGGAGCTGAGAGTTAGTGAGGAATCTAAGATGACAAGTAGGTTGTGAGCCTGTGGGATGGGTGAATAGTGTGGCCCTCTACAGTAATAGAGAAGGTAGGAGGAGGGGAAGGTTTAAGGTGAAACATAATGATTTCATTCTTTGGTATGTTGAGTTTTAGATGTTCTACTGGATATCCAATTTGAGGTGTCTCAAAGGCATCTGGAGAAGTGATATTGAATGTCCACAGAGAAGTTAGAGCAAGATAGGCAGATTTGAGAATAATCTGCACAGAGATTATAATTAAACACATGGACAAAAATGAAATCACTAAGTGAACTAGTATAGAGGAAGAAAAGAAGAAAAGATAGAATCCTGTAGGGCACCTATGATTAGAGGGTGTGATCTGGAAGAAGATCCTGCAAAGGAGACTGAGGAGTGGACAGATAGGAAGGAGAACCAGGAGAAACTAGTATCCAGAAACTTAGAGAGGAGAGTGTATCAAGGAGGAAGAGGGTGATCAACAGTGTCAAAGGCTTTGGTTTTGGCAGTTAAGAGATCATTGGCAACTTTGGAGAGAGCACTCTGGTGGAACGATGAGTTCAGAAGTCAGAGCGTAGATTAAGAAGAGAGCTGAGAGGAGGGAAAGTGGATGCACTTATTGTAGATATCCTTCTTAGGGACATACCCACAGAGGACAGAAGAAATAGAGAATGATAATTAATAGGGATGGAAGGATCAAGTGAGGGTTTTTTGAGGATGGGGAATACATTGGCATGTTTGCGGGCATTAGGGAAAGATCTAATAGATAGAAAAAAGACTGAAAATAAGTGATTGAGAGAGGATGATAGAAGGGGCAATTGGTTGGAGAAGAAGGGATGGAATGATATGGCTTGAACAAGTAGAGGAGGTAGTCTTGGTAAGGAGTAAGGCCACCTCTTTGTGTGAGTCAGAGGTGAAGGAAAAGATAGTGCCAGAAGGGATGAATGACAGCAGATGAAGAGAGAAGATAGTAAGGTTATAAGGGAAGTATAGTAGGATTGTCTAGCAGCACTGAGGGCCCACTTGAGGTTGTGTAATATAAATGTGTAGTGGACCCAATCAGAATGTTTGTGCGAATTTCTCCACTCTCATTCAGCAGCATGTGTGAAGGAACAAAGGCAGCAGATGATGGAAGGGATCCAAGACTGAGACGTGGCAGGGCTCAATTGGTCAGATGATAAAGGGGCTAGAGATTCAAGAGAAAAAGATAATATAGAGTTGATTGAACTGGTTTACCAAAGGATCAAGATGCCAGTGCAGGGGAGATAACTTGGGAGAAAACTGAGAGTTCAAAGAGTTGGAGTCATGGTGTGCACAAAAAGTAGGGTTTGGTTACTGAAGACAGAAATAGAAGCAGAGAGACAACAGATTATGATAGCATAAGGGGATTTCTGAATTCTTAAACACAGAGACAGTATATCTGTGAGTGAAACCAAGTCAAAGGTATGACCATCTTTGTGTGTGAGTGAGGATGAATAGGTTGTAAGAAGCGAATAGGTCGAGGAACTGAATAGTTAGTTAGCTTAAGAGTCAATATGTATATTGAAATCCCCTAGTATGAGGGCAGGAGTTGGGGAGGGAAGAAAAATTGTGAGCCAAATACTGAATTTGTTGAGGAAGGTAAGGGAATGACTTAGAGGTCTGTAGACAACAGTTATCATGCAGCACAGCAGAAAGTTATGACTCCTGGCGCAGGTGGAAGTTGCTTCCTACCTTTTCTAATTATTTCCCTTGATATTCTTGATTTTTTATGTTCCTCCAAATGAATTTTATTTTGTCTAGCTCTATCAAGTATTCTTTTGGTAGTTTGATCAGTATAGCACTAAATTTGCAAATTAATTTTGGTAGTATTGTGATTTTTAGTATATTAGTATGGCTTAGCTATGGATACTATATATTCCTTCAGTTTTTTAAGTTGTTCTTTACCTCTTTATGGAATATTTTTGTGATTAAAACTATCCAAGTATTGAATATCCTTTGGAAAATTAGACCATTTGAGAACCCACATTGATGAGATTACTGAAGTATTACAAAAAACAAGATATATCACAGGCCTATTGTATTCTACCCTGCTAAGACCACATCTACAGTAATGTGCTCAATTTTGGGTGCCACGTTTTAGAAAAAACATCTACAAGCTGTAGAATATCCAGAAGAATATGAACAGAATGGTGAGAGAACTGGAAATCATAGTAGGAGACATACAAAGATTAGTTGAAGGAAACAGGGATGGTTAGCCTTGAGAAAAGAAGACTTGAGGAGGTCATAATAAATATGTTCAAATATTTGAATAGCTTTCACATGGAAGAGGGATTAAATTGGTTCTACTTATCCTCAGAAAGCAAAAGCAAAAAGTGTAAGTTACAACAAAGTAGGTTTCAATGCATATAAAGAAAAAAAATGTCCTAACAACTGGGACCTAGGGAGGAGATGGTGAACTATTTATCACCAGAGTTCTTTAATTCTAGAGATTAGAAGATCAGTCCTCAGAGTTGTTATAAAGGGGATTCATATTCAGGAATGGATTAATCTTTCGGGTCCTTCCCATTTCTGATTTTCTGTCATTCTTTTTTCTTACTACCTTCTTAGTGGTTTGCTGAGCTATCTCCAAAAGGGCTAAAGTAAATTATGCGTGCATTTCTCCCCTAGAAAGCCAGTTGTTAAACTGTACCTACTCCTCAACTTCTTGGAATCTACCTAACTTCCTACCACTCCACCAAATCTGCTCTTTCAAAGGTTAACTAGGAACACTTAGCTACTAGATCTGAAAGCCTTTTCCCCCCATTCTTTCTCCTCCTTGATCTTTCTGAAGTTTGTGACACCATCAACCATCCCTTCCTCCTGATCTCTTTCCTTGGTTTCCATGACACTGCTCTCTTCTGGGTTTCATATTAAATGTTTCTTTCTCAGTCTCCTTTGCTGGATGGATCTTCTACTCCCTAACTGTAGGTATCACCCAAGGCTCTGTCCTAGGTCCACTTCTCATCTTTCTCAGTCTATACTTTCTCCTACGGTAATATCATCTGCTCTCATAAATTTGTCATTTCAATGCATATAATTCCCCATATCTACATATCTACCATAACTTCCCTTAAATTTCTATCCTACATCATTGATTACCTGCTGGATATCAGCTAGATATCCCATTAGCATCCAAAATGCAATATATTGTTGAATGCAACTGATCTTGCCTGATCCCAGGGCTGCAAAGTGGCAGAGGGCAAAACCAGAGCCTTCCTCCAGTTTTTGGTGGACTTTCAGTTGTTACACAAAACAACTTATATAACACCTTTTCCAGGTTGTGCCTGTCATGAGACTCCCTTTTTGCTGAAATGTATTTAACCCTGCCCTCCTCTTGGGCACTCCTGCACCCTGGTGTTGCATGATAGCCTTGAATTACAGCTGCTTTGCCTCAGTTAAAAGACTCTAGTTTTTTTTTTGTTTTTGCTTTTCTCTTTTTTTACACTGTTTTGGCAGTCTTCTTTATTTCAGGTTGGCATATCTGGTGTTAAAAAGTGGGATTCAAAGACTTCTCCCTGCCCAACTGCCACTTTCAATTCCAGATGCCTGGTACCAGCAGAGACCTCTTATGTTCCTGTTTGGATTTGACTCAATGGTTCCACCTGGTTGAGAATCTTGAATTTCCCAAACTCCTCTTTTTGGTTGAGTTCTTGGCTCTTTGTCATGGGCAATTTTGGGTCTGTTTCAGCATGGCTGCTAGTCTGGTATTTATGGACTATATGTGGTCACTTCAAAAGGGCCAGCTGCTGAACACGTGTTTTGTAATTTTGTCTGTCTTTGTAGAGTGCCACTTGTGTTAAGTGTGCTGTGTTTCTATGCATGTGTGTCCATGAGAAAAAAGCTGAATGATTTCTTTCCTTCTTCCCTTCATGGTCTGATAGGTGGGGAGTGAGAGACTGTGATATAAGCACATAATGGAAACCAATAGTAGCAATAACAGTAATGTGAAAGAAGTAGTTTGAGGTGACTTTTTCTCCAGGTATTCCCTTTCCTCTCCCCAAGCAATTCAAACAAGCCCCTTTCCTATCAAAATGTTGTTCAATGAGCTATGCAAATCTCTCTGTCAGAAAAAGCAGAATTGTCAGAAAGATAATTTACACAGAAAGGCATTTAGAGTTGATATATTTTTCAAACGTTCTTTTAAGTAATTTGTTTCTAAATAACTAAAACTTTAACTGAAAATTGATCTTGAATATTAGAGATAGTAAATCCAGGTTTAACTGAACCTCAAAATTAAGGTTTGTAAATTATGTTCAATTTGAATCTGGGAAACTGGCTTCCTGAACACCAGAGTTTGGTTTAAGAGAAATAGACAAATGACCATTCTTTTAAAATTAATAAATAAATACTCAATCAGCACTTAATTAACTAATTAGTTGATTTATTAATTAAATTAATAAAATCGTTAAATTACCCAGAATCTGTGTTTTTGGATCTTTTTAATCATCCCAAAAAGAATGTTACTCAAAATCTTTCATATGATTTTTTTGAAGGCCTGATAACTTTTTACTTGCTAGCTAATTTATTGCAACAGCTTGACAGTGTTGATAACAATTGTATCCAATCCTACTGTGATTAGTGAGACTTTCCTGTCTGAGGTGAAATCTTTTGGGACTGTGAATTTTCTTTTTGAGCTTCTTTTTCAAGCTGTGTCCTTGAGCCAATGTTTCCCTGCTTAAAGGGAAAATGCCAGCAGCTCAATGGAAGTGAGGTCTGTGACCTATAGCCATTGAGTATCTGTCCCTGGGGAAAAAGGTTGGGAGGGTAACCTTAGGAAGGGCAAGGCAGGACTCTTGACTCAGCTTCCCACACAAGAAATCTTCCTACCTGCTTAATTCTGAGTGTAGCTGTGGTCATCTTATGGTATTCTCACCTGGAATCAATTGCAAGTAAGGATGCTTTAGTCATTCTGGGTTGTTTGGGGTTTTTTTGTAATTTATTTTTAGTTTTCAACATTCATTTCCACAAGATTTTGAGTTACACATTTTCCCCATCTTCCCCCTACCCCCACCCCAAGATAGTGAGCCTATTGAGTACCCCTTTCCCCAATCTGCTCTCTTTTATAACTTCCCCCACCTCCCCTTAAATTTCTAGTAGGACAAGATGAATTTCTATATCCCAGTGCTTGCATGTCTTATTTCCCAGTTGCATGTAAAAAACAATTTTTTTTAACATTTGTTTTTAAAACTTTGATTTACAGATTCTTTCTCTTCTTCCCTCCTCACCCACCCCCACTGGGAAGATAAACATTCAATATAGTTGGATGTGTGTAGTTACACAAAACATTTCCATAGTAGTTATATTGTGAAAGACTATTTCTCTCCATCCTATCCTGCCCCCCACTTATTCTGTTTTCTACTTTGACCCTGTCCTTTTTCAAAAGTGTTTGCTTCTGACTACCCTCTCCCCCAGTCTTCTCTCCCTTCTATCATCTTGCTTTTTATCCTCTTCCCCACCATGCTCCTGTAGGGTAAGATATCCAAATGAGTGTGTATGTTATTCCCTCTGTAAGCCAAATTAAATGAGAGTAAGGTTGACCCATTCCCTTTTGCCTTCCTGCTCTTCCATTCCATTTTAACAGTTTTCTCTTGCCTCTTTTATATGAGATCATTTACACTATTCTGTCTCTCCCTTTTTCCTTCTCTCATTATATTCCTCTCTCACCTCTTAATTTTATTTTTTAGAGATCATCCCTTCCTATTCAACTGATCCTGTGCCCTCTGTCTATGTATACATGTACACACATATACACACACTCACATATGTATTTATCTTATGCATGCAGGACTGTGCTCAGCTCCCAGATTGGTGCAATATACCCTTCCTGTTGGCCTGCCAGGCTGCCTTCAGCAGGAGATTTGTTTCTCTCTGTGGGTTCTGTAGCTCTAAAATTTGTTTAGAGTCATATTTTACAGGTATTAGAGGTGGTTGGAGCAGGAGCTTTTGACCCAGAGACTGCTATAGTGGTCCCAACCTGTTTTCCCTCTCATAACAAATCTCTCTAACTATGGCAAGTCTTTCTTTGTATAATTATTGTTGCGATACTTTAGTTTCTCCTGCTGTTTTCAGTCTAAGATTCCATATCTTGAACACCCAAGTATTTGGCTTTGTCATCTACCTGTTTATAGTTATATATTCATGAATAAGATAAGGTCCTTAAATTTTTCAAAATGTTATGATGTAAGAGTCTGTGGGACTGGAATATACGTATATTAATTAGTTTGTAATTAGATCCAAAACATCTTCAGTGTTGTTCTAAAGAAAAGGCTTAACCTTAAAGGAGAATAGGTTATCGAATGTCCTGTGTTTCCTCAAAGAGAATTCCAACTTTTTACTAGGTTTATTATTTAATGTGGGACTAACATTTCTATATGCAAGCAAATTGCCCAGGTTTTAAAGAGGATTTGAGAACAGTGGTCTATATGGGTGTAATATCCAGTTCCTTTGAGCATGGTTTGTAACTGAACATGTTTTACTAAAGACAACTCATTTGATAAAATCTGGAATTATTTACTTACTCTATTTGGGTCACCCCACCATAGCCTTTTGTTAAAATAAGCATCTTTTGGTTCAATTCATTTCTGTGCATAGAAGTCACCTACTTGCAAAGAGTGTTCTTATTAGATCCTTAGCAGCATCTCATCCTCCTGAGGGGGGAATGAGTTGTCCTATTAACAAGTTAAAAAGACATTTCAGTTTTCATGCTCCTGGCATTCAAATATTATGATAGCTCTGTGTATTTAATATTTTTTTCACTGATTTGCGCTTGAGAAAGCACTTCAGTAAAAGATTATCTTCTGTTAAAAACAAAATTTTAAAGTACTATGCACAAGAGTATTACTAATTAAGTATGTTGGGTTCTGTTCTTAGAATGGCAGAAAAATACATGTAGAAAAAGTGTTTTGTTTTATAATAGGATATTTCACTAGAATTTGTTTTTTACTATCTGGTATTTTTGTTTTAAAGTACATTTATACTATTTTAGCCCTTTTGCTTCCATTAATATTATTTTATTTCACTTCCATGTTGATTAACTCTGGTAACCTGTGTTCTGTTTCTAGTTTTTGTCTATCTACTTTTAGAATGTTGTCTTAACTATGTTGCCTTCATGGTACTTTTAGGCAAACTGTATTTTCTTTGTGTAATTACTGTTGTAATACCAAGTGTGACTTATGTCAGATCCAACCTCAACGAGATACTTTCTATCTTTATCTTTTTCCTTCCTCTTTGAAAGGTAACTAAGTCCTGCCAGCAAATAAGGCTTTCACTAAGGCTTCAAATAAACAGATAGCTAAAAGAGTTATTTTTGCTATTGTATGTCTTTTAAGGGAACAATGTCAACCTCTTAATGTTTTTAAAGATAGTAAATATTGTTATTATACTATAAGAAATATTGAGACTGCAAATATAAGATATTCTAACAATTAAGAGTTATATCAATTATTGTTGCAATTGCAACAAGTGGTTAGAAGTGGAGAAAGTCCTTTGTGGATTTCTCACACTTGTCTGGGCCCATTCAACAAGGTGATGCAAATTAACAATACAAAGCTTACCCAACACTTAGTCCTTTATCTCTGCATTCACAATGCAAGAATGTTAATCAGTAATTTCATAATTTACTTGTAAACAGGCCAGGCAAATACCTCTATTTATGTTGCAAGTTTAAAACCTAAATAATCTTTGGCAAATGGATGTCACTTCTTTAGAAACTTACAATATATCCATGTGACAAGTGAACACTTTTTTCTCATATATTTTTATTTTAGTAACTTTGAAGGCTGGATAATCTTAGCTGTTTAAAGCAAAATAAGACTCGGGAATATCTACTACCAGATATTTGCATTCATAAGAATTGGCACATACTAATATTCGGAATGAGATAAGTAATATCGAGCACAATTCAAATTTGTGAACTAAGCAATTTGAACAAGAAAGCTTAGTTCTCTTGAATCTAAAACTTTAATTTTTTGAGTCATATGTCAGCATTGTAGTTCTTTTTAGGTTGAAGGTTAACAATTTATCATAAATGACTTACATACCTATTTAGGGTGAATGAGAAATGGGAAAGAAGACTTTCAGTGTATTACTAGAAACCTCTAACTTAATTTTTATTGTTGCCATTTATTCAAGAATTGACCTTTTTAGATTGATATTTTTCCCTGATATAAGATACTGTGTAATCATGTAATTAAATAATGGAGAGTCCTCTCCCTATAACATCCCTCAGAAATGAAAAGGCAACAGTCAATGACTATATTTCCATTCAAAAAATTTTTAAACTTAAAAAATTTTTAATCATTTTCTGTTTCTTTGTAACTGTGAAACCTCCCATTCATTTAACTTAATAAGGCTACACTATATGGACAGAGCAAAATTATTGTCCTTCAGTTTTATATGATTATACTTATAGCTATAATTCAGGAGGAGAAGAATTGTTTTTCACTCCATTCCCATTGTTCTTCATGTCTTAGGTACCCCTAAAGAAATAAAAACTGATAATGCCACTGCCTACACTGCCAAATCATTTCAATCTTTCTGTGAAACCTATTTACAAAAATAAAAAGGAGAGTTGGATTTGGACCTATATATTACAAGGGCAATTACCTACTGCCTTATACACCCTAAATTTTTAAGCATCATTAATAATGGATATACACCAGCAAAATAAGAATTTAAAAAAGGTTATATTCCCAAATAAAGTAATGGAAAAGACCTGCCCCTTAATTAAGTAGAGGCAAGGTTGTGCTTGTATTTTTTTAGACACTGATGAATGACCACTGAAAATGCCAACACAGTATGTGCAGGCATGTTCCATGAATCACTTCCCAGATACAGAAAACAGAGAAGACGATAAGAGAATCCCTCACAAGGACAACACAAGAGGAAATGACTTGGCGTCCCACCCCTTCACAGGATGATACAGTCTTATAATAGAACATCACAGACTTCAGAAGAGCCTGCAGTTCAAGAAATATTTGATTTTCTAATAATAACTGATTTTTGGACTTTTTAAATCACAGGGACTAATTGCCTTCCTCTTAACGTCAGCAATTGTGTCTTCTATTTCTCTGCTAAGTGGGATACAAACTGCTTAATTTGTGAATGAACTGGCAAAGAATGTTACCTTGACTTTGAAAACCCAAGATTCTATAGATAAGATATACCACTAATTTGTCATAAAATCAACCTGTTGGTACAGTCAGAAACACTTAAAAGCAGACTCCTTTTCCAATGTAATTATGAATACACCTGTCTATGTATGAACTGTTAATTGTATTGACTTTACTTTTGCTCAATGTATATCTAGTGTCTTTATTTTGCCTTTTTCCAACTAATTTCACTTATGCTTGGTATCAAACATCAAGAGTATATGCATTACATCAAATTTCTGATGTCTTAAAAAAAGGGGGAAAAAGCTTTGTCAGATTTCTTGTTACTAAATTCAGTGTCCTAATATTGTTAATGGTTTCAAGTGCTGTGTTTGCAATCCAAACTTCACAAAAGATTTATGTATTATCAAAAAATATTTCTGTAGTCTTTAAGACACAACATGATAAGGATATTTTATATAAGATCAATTTATTACAACAAATAGTATTATGCTTAGGTATGAGTTAAAAGTATTTAAAAAACTCAATTGTTACTTAGATGTGATTATAACCACACATATATTTGTGTTACCCCCTGGCTTATATAATTCCTCTCATCCCAATACCACACAGGACAGGATTAGAGCCCACTTATTGGGAGCACGGTATAATTTCAATATCACATTGGAAATAAGAAAAAATTTTCAATCAGATTATTAAGATGTTGAACATGAGATCCCTGGGATTGACCCAGAAGGAGTCACAAAAACAATTATTGAAATATTGAAAAAAAATCTCCGTTTCAAAATACAGTAGCTTTTCCTATGCATCTACTTCCTATATTAATCACTGTAATAGTCTATTGTACATTTGGACCCTGCATTTTACAAATTATGACCCGAAATATTAAAACTTTAGGAACTGAAGTACATGCCTTTAAACTCCTCCTTAAAAAAGGGGGAAATGTGGGGAGCCAAGGAGGCTGAAACCAGGACTCTGATAAATATCTCGATAGTGTACCTTAATTAGGACCCTTTGCTGTGCCTAGCAACTTTTTACATAAGGCTGGCTCCCTGAGGACCCCCTAGGATTACACCTAAAAGGACTTTTGTTTGAGGTCCTAACATCAAAGACTTTTGCCCCCAGACTTCAGGCACCAAAAAAGACATATCCCTTATCAAACTATCCATTCTATGTTGCTTCCAGGATATAACAGACTAAAGACGATGATTACACCTAGATAACACATTCTTTATCAAATTCTGTTACTTCCAGGAACTAACCGGCTTAAGACAATGACAGCAAAACTTGAATCCTTTCATCTTTCTGTATAAGAATCTTGCTCAAAGAATCATTAAATGGAATTCTTTCTTATAAACTACCGGCCTGAATAATTCTCTTTCACGTCTCTGCTCATACTTGGGGCTGGTACCCAAGTGGCCCACGACAATTAAGTGCCTCTAAGTATAGTCCAACATTGAAATATTTATAAGCAACTCAGATAGCATGTACAACTCTTCAAGAAATCTCTATGATTACAATTATATGGAAAAAAGGTACTGGTGAAAGCCTATTGTACATTTAATTAAATGAAGATGGTTAATCAGATTAACTTTCACCACTTTTCTATGAATCAATGCCAAATGATTTAAAAGCCATCAAGACATTTCAATTGATCTAGTAACATTGCAAGCTTCTTGTTGGTGACAGTATGGATCAATAAGTTCTTTATTGAGTGTCTTATAATAATTTCAAATCAAGCACATGTAAAGTACTGTGCTAGATGGGATTCAAATTTTCATATATGTGTACATACATACATAGTGTATATACATATATAGTATACATACACATATATGTGTACATACATATATAGAGAAACATATATACACATACATATATACCTACATTATAGAGAAGACATCACGTAAAAGGAAGCTGAAAAGAGGCAAGGGAGGGGAAGAAGGGAGCATGGCAGAGCATTCCAAAGACATCTACATATATGGATATATGTAGATGCCTAATATATGTACATACAGATATACATACATATGCATATACATACATGTGCATATATATATGCAAAAACCTAAAGAGTTATCTGTTCCTTTCAATAATTTGGGTGTAGATTGAGAAATTATACATACATTTTGCTATTCACCGTCACACAGTGTTGCCAAATCATTTAAATATTTTTATGTAAAGAGTCGCTATGAAAACCCACCTATTCCAGAATACTAGGAAAGGAGATTTTCAGAAGACCAAATGACTGCAGGAGGAGATGTTCTCAGAAATCAGATAGCTGCATGAGATATCTGAGCCCTAAAATATGAGGGATTGATGAAATGGACATGGAAGTGGGTTATCCTTCCCTTTCACTTCTTTATCATGCACCATTGTTCTTCCTAAGGCCTTCTTGGCAAAAGGAACTGCCTACAACAGCTATGATCAATAAGTCAGTCACTTCAATGACTCCCTTGGCCAGTGACTGACCAAGAGGGAAGAAATATGAATGCCCAGGGTCCCTGGTTCCAGGGCTGCAAACTGCCTGTGGGTAAGCACCCCCAGACTTCTCCAGAAACTTTCAGATGTTATGCAAAACAGTTTGCATAATAGCTTCTCCAGGATGTGCCTCCCAAGAGACTCCCTCCCAACTGAAATATATTTAACTACTAGGTTCCTCCTGGCCACTCCTATATCCCCGAATTGCTTTTCCCTTCCATCAGCTCAAAAACTCCAGTTTTTACTGTTTGGGCAGTCTTCTTTATTTCAGATTTACGATATCTAAGATAGAATCTATCATCTTCCTCACTAAATCTGCTCTTATTACAAATATCACTGTCTCTGTTGAGGATACTACCTTTCTCTCACTCACTCAGGCTCATAACTCCAGTTATTCTTAACTCTTATCTCTTCACTACATCCTACACCCAATCACTTGTGAAGTCCTGTTGATCCCACCTATACATTTCTTGCATCCCTTTCCTTCTCTCACTCACATGATTCAAGTCGATATCACCTTCCATCTAGACTAGTTTAACAGTGTATCAAATGACCTTTCTGCTACCAGTATCTCTCCCTTCTCTAATCCATCTTCCACACAACTATCACAATAGTCTTCCTAAAGGCACAAGTCAGACCAGGTTGCTCATTCTCAAAAGCCTTTAGTAGTTCCCTACCCATTCACTATAAAATACAAACTCCTCAGGATAGCATTTAAAATTTTCTATGATCTAACTCAAATCTATTTTTCTAGATTTATTTCATTATTCTCCTTTATATCCCAGCCAAACTCGATTATTGTTCTTTGATTCAAAAGTCTATCTCTTGCTGCCATGCATTCACATAGTCTATCTGATAGGGTATCGGACAGCTTTGCTTGAACCTGTTTGTAAAATCATATCCAGTTCCAAAATCATATTTCTCCCTAGTGTCAAAACACTATCTCAGGTACTTTTTCTCTGGCTCAAGGGTAGCATGCCCTGGCAAAATACTTATCTCTCTTTCTGATACAGTAGCCAGCTGCACCTATAGAATTTAGTAGTTTGACCCAGTACACCTCCATGCAGCACCCCCACCCCTTTGGGCTATTTCCCCAGTGAATTCTGGCCAATAGGCCTGTGCAGTAGATATTAAAAGTGCATGTTCCTTTAAGAACTGACCACTCCTTAACCACTCCCTAATCCCACCCTGAATCACCTAGCTAGCATAATTGACACAGGTTTTACTATAGAATATCCTATATAAACTTTAACTGTATCCCTGTAAGGTTGCAGGCTCCCTAAGAACTCTTAACCACTATATAGTGTAACAATAAATCTTTGCCACCTTGACTTAAAGAATGCTTGAATCCGTGAATTTATTCCAGACTGCTTTCCAGGGAGTCTGATTATTGGGGTTCCTGGACTCCCTGAACTCTCTGACCCCCAAGTCACATCCTCTATAATCTTCATTTCTACCCCCTCAGAATCCTTAGCTTTCTTTAAGACAAAATTCAGGTTTTCACTTCCTCTGTGAAGCTTTTCCTGATTCTTTGTCCCATTTTTGGTGCTATCTCCCTGGCAAATGACATTATATTTACATAATATAACATACACACATATGTTACTTAGAGTGTGTGAGTTCCTTGACAGGAAGAAAGGTCTCATTTTTGTATTTATATCCCCGGTGCCTTGAATTTAAGAAATGCTTAATAAACATTTGTTGAAATTAATGCAGTTGCTTCTCATTCTGGGATTCTCTGGTTCATCTTTAACTTACCTCCATCATTATCTTCAAAGCATATCTTTCATCTTCTCGTTTTGCAACAGCTTTTGCTTCAGTCAGTTCTTTTGCTTTTGCTTGTGCTTGTAAAACAGATTTTTCTCTTATTCTTTGCATCATCTCTTTGTCAACTGAAAGTTTAGAAATTTTATTAAAATAGGACCACCATGAATTTCCCTTTCATTTTGAAAAAGAATAGTTTTCAATAAAACAAATGCATTTTATTAGTATATTATTATGTATTTATAAATATATTTTGCATACAAATATATAAGAACATGTATATATTTTATATAAGTAATAAACATTTGCTAAAGCACCTATTATGTGCCAGGCACCATACTAAGTTCTAGGGATACAAATAAAAACAAAGACAGTCCCTTCAGGTTGCTTATAATCAAATGGGAGAAGACATCACACAAAAGGAAGCTAAAAAGTAGCAAGAGATGGGAAGAAGAGAGCATGGCAGAACATTCCAAAGAAGTCCAAAATCAGTGCAGCTGGTAGGAAAAGTTGAGAAAAACTGCTGAGCTCCCTTCTTAAAATGTAATGTGTATTTGAAACCAGCAGGAAAGATCCAAGATAGGTGGGAAGATGGGAGAATAGAAATCTGGGACCCACAGGACCAAGAAAGAAAGTTCTAACATTTTTGGGAAGACCAATTGGACAACTTTTAGAAGCAAATATCAAAAAATACAACTACAATTTTATTCCATTGGTCTGACCTATTAAGAGATATTTTGAAAATCCCCTTTGCAAACTTCCTTCAGAAAATCCCATTGGCTGTATAAATAACAAGAATAAATTTGGGGAAAAATTATTACTATAGTATAGTATTTTTAGAAAAATGTTTTAGAGAAAGTGTTTTAGAGAAAATCACATGCCAATGCTCTTTTACTTTATCAAAGTATGTTTTGCTCGGCTCAAATAACTGGCTTAGAGACTTAACTCTCCAAAAATGTTGGGTTATATTGGGTTATATTATGATTATGGTGACTCCATGGTCACCTTTGGTAGCACCTAACACTAGAGTCAATGGAGGAGTAGCTAGGTGGCACAGTGAATAGAGCACTGGCCCTGGAGTCAGGAGGACCTGAGCTCAAATCTGGCCTCAGACACTTAACACTTATTATCTGTGTGACCTTGGGCAAGTCACTTAACCCCAACTACCCTGCCTTCCCCACTCTAAAAAAAATTTTTTTTAAAGAATCAATGGAGTGCCAATCCACATTCTCAGGAATCCTTTAAATATGCCATTCTTCTTGGTTCCAGTTTTTGATGTGACAAAATCTAGATTTACATACAGAAGAGAGATAGATTAGTATGGAAGACTTGTGTGGAAGCACAGTCCAGTCAGTTCTCCAGAGAAGGGCAGTATATAGGGATGACTTAATGTGTTCAAATATTGAAAACTAAGACTCTCTTTTACCTCTTCTCCCCGCTAATTTCCCCAGCTTCCTTCAAGTCACAGTTAAAACCTTCTGCAAGAAGCCTTTTCTCAACACCCCTGGCTTCTTGATAGTATCTCCAATTTACCCTGTATATAACTTAAGTGTTTGTACAGAGTTGTTTGACTATCACCTCTCTCCATTAAACTATGAGCTCCCTGAGAGCAAGGACTGTCTTTGCTACTGTGCTACTTTGCCACTGTGTCTGGCACAGGGGACATACTTAATAAAATGCTACTTGACTAAGACTAAAAACAAGTATTTCTCTTATTTCCTCAGAAGAGTACAAGTCTGGCACAGTGGAGAGAGGGTCAGCCTTAGAGTCAGGAAGACGTAGGTTTAAATCCTGTTTCTGACATATACTACGTGACTTAAATCATTTAACTTCTCGGTATCCAGATTAACTCTCTGGGGGCAGCAATAATAACAATAGCAGCTAACATTGATATAGGGTTTTCCAGATATTATCTCATTTGGTAACATCTACAAATGAGAGTACGTTATGGGAGGTGCTGAGCTACAGAAGCATAGAGAGTTTCCATATACTCAAACTACAGTTAGAGAAAAATTAAAAATAGATATTTCCCCAAACGTGTGTTAAGGGGTCCTCTGAACTTGTCTTTCTCAGTTGCCATATTTTTCAGAAACACTGGATCCAGAGCATGCAGGGGGCACTGAATGTATTAAAGATACCCGTCCTGTCCATCTTCCCCAAGTTGACATGATTTGTTGCTTGCATTTGTTGTGTGTCCTTGGGAATCAAGACAGCTGCCAGTCAGTCTGCACTAGACTGGGAAATTGCTTGTGCAGCTGAGACCCTTGTAGATAAGCAGACCGTCCTATCTTCACAGTCTAGCAGAGCAGTGGGGAACCCGAGGCCTTGAGGTAACATGTGGCCCTCAAGGTCTTCAGGTTTGTGAAGTTTGGATTCAAAGGGCCACACTTGAGGACTTAGAAGGCCATATGTGGTCTTGAGGCTTCAGGTTCCCCACCTCTGGTCTACTAGTCCCAAAGGGAAAAGAAATTCAGCTTTTGCCATTGCCTTGCTCTTCCCCTTCAGGAAAGGTCTTGTCTTTTTCCCACCTTTACTGCACCTTTCCCCTTCCCACACCATACCCCTTAGGTGGAGATTTCTGGTATATCGTTCCTTTGTCTTGCTATTATAAAAATGCAAATTTCTGTATGGATTGTGAATTCTTTGGGTTCCACATGCATGTTCATTTCTTTTGTAATCTAGTTTTTGTGTAAGTTTGTGATTGCTGTTGACAGGTGATAATCAAATTAAGTCATTACTTATTCTGTATCTATAACCTGAATGAGAGAGTAAAGTTAATATAAAAATAAGTCCTAGAGAATTGATAGTTCAAGGTAGGATTCTCGTATTAATAGTAATATTAATAATCATAACAAACATTGATAAGTATAGCAGCCCAGGGCCAGCCCTGGCCAAGATTTTGAAGCAGAAAGTATGTATATTTAAGGAGTTCTCTTACTTTCTGTATCTCTCCCTGCCTTCTTCATGTAAAGAGACAACATAAAGGAATAAAAAGAACAGCAGAAAATATGTACGTTCAAATCTTAGCTGTGACTTCACCTCTAGTAGACTTGGTTTCCTCATCTTTAAAATAGGGATGTTAATACTTAATCTACTTACCACTGAATTTTTTGTGAAGAGATTTTTAAATTTTGACAGGATATCTAAATGTTGATTACTATTAATATTTCTGGTATACTTCTCCAAGATTCTTCTGCAGTGCCCTCATGTTGCCCACTATGACACCAAACCCAAGCCTGTCCTCTCTGTGGGGTGAGTGGCCCATATTTCAACAATTATTCTACTTTCCCTCCCTATAACCCAAACTATCATTCCTTTAGTTCAGTTGTTTTCAGTCATGTTCAACTCTTTGTGACCCCATTTGAGGGTTTTCTTGACAAAGATACTGAAGTGGTTTACCATTTTCTTCTCCAGCTCATTTTATAGATGAGGAAACTGAGGTAAACAGAGTTGAATGACTTGTCTGGTATCACACAGCTAGTGTCTGAGGGCATATTTGAACTCAGGAAGATGAGTCTTCCTGACTCCAGACCCAGCACTCTAGCAACTGTGCAACCTAGCTTCCCCATTCCTTTAGTACCCTCTTCTTAATTATTAGGCTATCATGGACTACCACTGTGCTTTAGTACGGAATCTTATGGTGATCCTTTTAAAATCTCAGCCTAACATAGCTTGAACATGCACTAGCCACACTCAGGGCCAAATTTGAATTGGGTTTTTTTTATGATCTAAGAAGGTCTAATCAGACCCTGGACTGATCTTACAGACCAGCAGCTCTCAACCTGTGGGGGGTCAAATGACCCTTTCACAGGGGTTGCCTCAGACCATTGGAAAACACATATTTCCAGTGGTCTTAGGAACCGAGACATGTCTCCTCTATCTGTCTCCAGGCAGGTCCACCCACATATGAGTATTAAAGGGTTGCAGCATTAGGAAGGTTGAGAACCACTGTTATAGACAGACAAGATAAATCAAATTATACTTCATCACTTTCCCATACACAAATACCAAACACTAACCCCTTGGACTAACACCACAAGCTATAACTTCTTCTTTTTTTTTTTTTTTGCTTTTTGGAGGGCAGTTGGGGTTAAGTGACTTGCCCAAGGTCACACAGCTAGTTTTTTTGTGTGTGTTAAGTGTCTGAGGCCGAATTTGAACTCAGGTCCTCCTGACTCCAGGGCTAGTGCTCTATTCACTGCGCCGGACAAGCTATAACTTCTAAGAATTTATATCAAATCACATACAAGTATAAGTAAAGAGAGAACATCAAGATCACTGCTGATATAGGAATTTTCTGACTAGATCCTTGACCTTTTTCCAATTTCCTAAGCTGTAGGTCCACTGCTGAAGTATGGTATGCTTATTTGGCTTTCTCAAAACTAATCTGACCAAACACCTGTATTAGCCCCTACTCTGAAAGTGCCTTTAATAGCACTGCTAGCTAATGACAGGAAACAGTTGTCTTTAGTGTTATAACATTCCTGCCTACTGTGCTGGTCCTTTCCTACCAGTGGAAGGGATACACATATACATAACAGTTCTACCCTTTCAGCAGCAGCTGAATGCATTGCCTTATCCCTTCTACAGGAATAATCCTCTTCTGCTTTTACCCACACTACACTTAGTCTTGTTCTCCTTTTAGTAAATACTACTCCCTAAGTAAGTATTCCCTCTGCTCACTGCATTTTAAACGAGAGATAACTTAACTAGCTTGTGCTTGCTACAGCTTTCTTCTCCCAGCTGCTGCCATAGGGATCAAAGAGAACTGATAAATTCTTGCTAATAAATGAGTAATTTAATTTGTTTAACTATTCCCTCCCCTCCATCAACCCAGCATGAACATTTTAATTTCAAAAGAAGATGCCTATTAATCTGAAGAATTGAAGCTAACAAGATAGCTATAGTCTATCATTGTGATAGACTGATAACAGAGAGGTAAGGGGGTCCTTTCTATAAAGCCAAAATTAAAACAGTGAAAGATTGCCTATAGGTAAAGCTAGCCCCAAAGAAAGACAAAGTGGTTGCCTCAAAACTTTACAAATTAGGACACAATTTCTAAACCTCACTCTGAAAATAACTCAGTCTCAAAGAGTCATGAGGTTTTTCCCTTAATTCAGGTCAAGTTCCATTATAAGTGAATAGATGTATTTGGAAATCATTCTCAAGAGAGTCTTTTTGGAAAATACATCTTAGTCAATATGATCAAAACATCTTAGAAAATTCATGCTGTGTGTCAAAAAGGCTGTCCATGGAGGATCTTCCTAAATGACACCAATATTTTTTTGGCAGCTAGAGTAAGAAATAACCCTATTTTTCCTCAATTAGCATGAGAACTTGGAGCATGGAGAAGACAGCTAGGGAAATTATTCTTCTATTTGAAAAGTCAATAACCCCTTCTAAATTAATTTTAAATCTGTAAATAACAATATTTCTTTCCAAGTTCTTTTTTGGTCATGGGTTTCAGGTAGACCAATAATTTTCAAATAAACTCTCCTGGATCTATTTTCCAGGTCAGTGGTTTTTTCAAGGAGATATTTCACATTGCTTTCTATTTTTT
>CM053598.1:131443440-131479353 GCA_028646575.1 Pseudocheirus occidentalis | reverse complement strand
TGTGCCTCCAGTGCAGCTGATCTGCTCTCCTATAGCCGCGGCTCCCCGCCCGATGCCCCAGGGCCTGACCTGGCCGGGGTTTGGGCTGCGGCTCCCAGACTGCTGAGAAGAGCCCCACCTGTTGAGCTACCTGTAGCAACATATGTGCTTTCTGTCTTTTGGAGAGTTCTGGAGCTTGAAAATCTGTTTAGAGTCCCATTTTATGAGTTTTTTAGCGTGTTTGTGTGGGAGCTGCGGTGCTTTGCTGCTTCTACGCTGCCGTCTTGGCTCCACCCCCTAAAATGTTTTTTTTTATATTATTATTATTATTTTACATGAAACTGGGAAATAAGATATATAGGCACTGGGGTAAGGAGATCCATCTTGCCCTACCAGAAAGTGGGAGGAGGGATCGGTGAGGATATAGGAGAGAGCAGATTGGGGGAGGGAGGTATACAGTGCAATCCCTGTTTTGGGATGGTAGGTAGGAGAAAGCTGGGGAGAAAATTTATAACTCAAAATCTTGTTGAAATGAATGATGTAAACTAAAAATAAACATAAAATTAATTTTAAAAAATAAAGTTATGGAAAACTGAAGGAAAAATCAAAGAGATAAGAGCCAGTAAACTGGAGGCTTTCTTTTCTTAACCATTTGTGCCTCTAAAACAGCAATATTTAGCAAGACATATAGATATAATCCTCCTCTGGTAACCCTTCTTTCAAAGTAGATCAGAGCAGCCATTTCATGGATCTTTCTCCTGCCCCCACAAGCAATCACTACAGTCACCCTTAGAGAGAGGTAGGCAAGATTCTAGAGATGTCTCTTGATGCTTCTCAAGCCACTTCTCTATAAACTAAGACATCCAACATGGACATACAATAACCCACATGGGAAATACACATCTTCCACTTCCAATGTGCTTAACTTAAATACGCACTATACTTGCTACAAAGCAGAGTAGAATAAAAACAAAAGAGACAGCACGAATAAGAAAATAATGTGTAAGAGAATTACAAAGCTGGAATACCCCTTTAAAAAATCATCTATCCCAACAGCCTTATTTCATAGATAGTAAACAAGCCCAGAAAGTTTAAGTGACTTGCCCAAGTTCACGTAGGTTATAAATAGCAGAGCCAGGATTTCTACCCAGGGTTTTTTTTTTACTCCAGTTTCAGTCAGCACTTTTTCCCCTACCAGACATTGTTTCTCACTGCACAGTACTACTCCCTCCAGTGGGGCTAGTACAGTGACTACAGAGACTCTCTGGAAGATTGTATAAAAAAAACAAGCTTGTACATCTCCACAGTGGACTCCAGTTTTTTTCAAATGTCTCTACCCTTACCCCACTTCAAAAAGGTTCACAATTTCCCAATGTATTTTTAACATTTGTTAATAAATATTTCACTATTAAAATAAACTTTATCTTAAAAATAATACTGGGAAGGCTAAATGGAAATGGTGCTTGAGTTTGCCCTTAAAGGAAGCAAAGGATTTTTAACGAGTGTAGATAATAGTGTGCATTCCAGGCATGGAAGATGGCTTGCATATTTAGAGGCAGGGGATGGTAAGATGATATTATGAATATGAATATGAAGTAGTTCAGTTTGGTAAGAACATAGAAGAGCATATGAAGGGGAATAGTATGATCCTAGACTGGCAAGGAAGAGTAGAACCAAGTTGTGGAGAAGTTTACAAGCTAGACTGTGTTTTAAAATTTGTCTTATTGGCTGCAGGTAGTCTCTAAAATTTTTGGACCAGGGAAATAGACCATTCTTTCATTCCTACTATTAGGAATGGAAGAATGGTGCCAAAGGACTAGAGATGGAATAAGCCAACTTTAAAAAAAATGGAATAGTGTGGCATGTTCAAAGGATTGACTAATTCTAGGCAAAATTATAGATTAGTATTAAAGGGACAGTTTCTGAGAATTTACAAAGGAAAGCTCTGATTGTTAAGAACAAGTATAGCATAATCAAGAACATGTAAAACAAACTACTCTCATTTATGTTTCTGATAGGGTTCCTAAATTAGTAGGGAAAACCAATAGGCATAATATATATAGAATCCATTAGACAAAGAAACTCCTCATGAGTATTGGTAGATGGACAGAGAAGTGGCTGAATAACTAAACTGAAAGAGACGTAAGTGAGGCTAAATTAGAAGGTGCCACCAAGTAGAGAGCCCCAGGGACCTGTCTTTGGTTCTATTCGATTACATCATTTTTATCAGTATTTTGGATAAAGGAATACATATATGATTTACTTTCCAAATTTATAGGTGATCCAAACTAGGGAAAGATAACTAATGTGCTACATGACAGAATCCAAAACTATCTCAGTAGGTTCCAAGTAAGGGCCAAATCTAATGAAATTAAATTTATGGGGATAAATATAAAGTCTTATATTTTTTATTAAAAAAAATCAACTTGAGAAGCACAGGATTTAGGAGGCACGGCTAGGTAAAAGTTGCCATGAAAAAGATTTGGAAGTTTTAGTGCAATGCAAGCTGAATTTGAATCATCAGAGTGATATGGAAGTCAAGGGAGTTAATGGGATTGAGATTGCATTAATAAAGGCATAGTGTCCTCAATAGATAAATGACAAAATATATGAGCAGACAGTTCCTAAAAGAAGAAATACAGACTGCCAACAATCACATAAAATACTCCAAATTACTAAGAATAAGAGAAATACTCATTTTAAAATAATTCTGAACTTCTGTCTCACACCCATCAGTCTGGCAAAGATGGCAAAAAACCCCCAAACTTCTCCTATATTAGAGATTTTCAAGAAAAGCTGGATGATCACAAAACAAGTAAATGGTATACTTGTTCAGGTACAATTCATGGCCACTAAAATCTCTTCCAACCTTGAAATTGTATGATTCGAAAGAAATTCTTTTTACTCTAAAGATAAGGAGTTTGTGTCTGAAGTATAGAGAAGACTGTTTAAAATAAAGTAAATTTTCATCTAACAAAACTTTAAAACTTTTGCATAGGCAAAACCAATGAAGCTAAAATTAAAAGGAAAACAGTTAACTAGGAAAAAATATTTGCATCAGTTTTCCTCAAGATCTCATATCCAAAATATATAAGAAACTGATTCAAATTTATAAGAAAAGATGCTATTCTCTAATTGATAAGTAAGCAAAGAATGTGAACAGGCAGTTTTCAAAGGAAGAAATTGAAACTATCAATAACTATATGAAAAAAACACTCCAAATGACTAATAATTAGAGAAATTAAAACAACTCTGAGGTTCTATCTCATGTCCATCAGATTGGCAAAGTTGGCACAAAAGGAAAATGACAAATGTTGGAGCGACTTTAGGAAAACAGAACACATTAATGAACTGTTGGTGGAAATGTGAATTGGTTCAGCCATTCTAGAAAACATTCTGAAACTATGCCAAAAAAGTCACTGCATTGTTGTAATGATAATGAGAATTTGAAGATTTTCCCTGACCCTTAATAAGCCTAAGGGAATTAGAAGACCTTCCCTGCTTTGAAAATATACTCTGCCCCTAATAGGCTGAATGTAGTCACATGGAACCTGTGGTAGGGTGAGTTTGCTGAAGTGTGGAGTAGAGCCCACAGGAAGCTGGGAAGTCAGAACCAGCTAGACAGTTGGGAAGAGAGTACTTCCAAGCGAGACTGACAGGCTTCTGAGTAAAAGTTGGTGCCTGCCACCTGCTGTGACAGCCAGGCTTGTGTTGATTTGTGGGAAGGCTAAAGGATTCTGTGGCTCTCTGTACTGTTGTGGCTTATTAGCTTCTTTGTTTCTATGATGGAATCAGCTCACTGGTTTTGGGATTCAGTTTTCTGGTGTCTAACTATATGTCTTGCTTCTGTCTTCTATATGGAAAGTCTGTTATATTTTGTGATTGAGCATCATGCAGGTATATTTATAGAGATCATAGGTGCTGAGAATATTACATTGGCACTGCAATTGTGCATACTTTTTGACCCAGTGGGGTATATGGGGTATTCAAGGAGGACTAGTACCTCTGGTATGAGAGCCTGCTGAGCCTTTTTCAGGGTGGCTTATCCATTTGTGGTGTCTACCTGGTCCTCACCTTTCACCTATTACCCCAAGAAGTTATAGCAGGAGCAGCAGCCACACCCACGTAAACCATCTAGGCAGTCAGGCTAAACCAGGTTGAAGATAACCAAAGGGCTTCTAAGCCATTGATTAGTTAAAGAAGTGTCTACCCCAAGCACGTGAAGACTTCCTCTAGTGGAATGGACAGATGAGAACAATTTGTTCCAATGACCATGAAGGTAGCTAAAATTGTCACTGTGTAGCACTTAGCACTTGGTCAGACATTAAAGATGCCAAGGTCATCTACTGTATCCTGGGCCATCACAAGTCATTTGCCTTTTGTTTTACCAATAGACTTCAATGACTAGAAGAGTGAGGCTGACAACCATGCAGCTATGCTTCACTTAAAGCCAATTCATGTGAGTCAAGACATCACCCCATGACTGGTCCTCTTGAAAAACGGAAGGACGAACAACAATCATTACGAGGCCTAAAAACTTAAAAAATGAAAAAAGAGGAAAATTATCCATATATTCAAAAGTATTTACAACTTTTTTGTAGCAGCAAAAAACTGGAAAACAAAGAATTATCCATAAATTAAGGAATAGATAAACAAAGTACAGTATATCAACATAATGAAATACTATTGTGCCCTAAGAAATAGTAAAGGGGACATGGCAAAAAAGAAACTTTCAAAAAAAAAGTGCAAAGAATTATATGAACTGATACAGAATGAAGTGAGTAGAATCAATAGAACAACTTATACAATAACAACATTGTAAAAACAAACAACTTTGCAAGGCGTAAGAACTCTGATCAATGCAAGGAACAAGTCTAATTCTAGAAGTTCAATGATGAAGTTTGATAATGAAGGGGAGGTGAGGGAGATAAAATTGAAAACAATTTAAATTGAACAATTGAAATAATTAAAAACAAAAATGCAAAAAAAAAGTTCTGTGATTTTGTGGAAGCCATAGAAGAAAATGGGGAAGAAAGGAAAAGACTTCTAAAAGCTAATTATCTGAGGAAGAAAAGAGATGAGGAAGACATACAAAATGATTGATCATTGTAGCCAGCTAGTCAGCTACAATTTGCATTGGACCTCTGACAGAAAGCTACTAATTGTCAATGAAAGTCAGCTGAGCAAAGTGCCTTACAAGTGAGGCAATATGGTTGTCAATAGGAGCACAAACCTTGAAGGTGAGGTTTAGAGAGGCAGGGAGAAATAAAGAAAAGAAAGATTGACAACATGAACACCATCTTCTCCTTGGAATGAGAAGGGGTGATCACAGGTTGGTCGAGAATTGCAAGTGAGGTTCTGTCTAGTTCAACAAGACAATGTACAGTATAGAAAGCTAGCAAATTTAAGTTCAAATATTTTGCAGCTGACTGAGCCAAGTGAGAAGTATGGCTTCCACCGAATGCTTATTGCTGTTAATAACTGGTAGTATCTCTTCCTGTACACATTGGTGTCAAGAGATTAGCACTAGGCACATATACTTTCTGTTTCTTCCTTCTGCAATGGGAGCCAGGGAGAGTGAAGTTCCATGTTTATTGCTGAAAAGATTGAGATATTTAAAATTTTTTGTTGGGGGCGGCTAGGTGGCGCAGTGAGTAGAGCACCGGCCCTGGAGTCAGGAGTACCTGAGTTCAAATCCGGTCTCAGACACTTAACACAAAAAACTAGCCGTGTGACCTTGGGCAATTAGACTTGTTCCCTGCATTGATCAGAGTTCTTACGCCTTGCAAAGTTGTTTGTTTTTACAATGTTGTTATTGTATAAATTGTTCTATTGATTCTACTCACTTCATTCGGTATCAGTTCATATAATTCTTTGCACGTTTTTTTTTGAAAGTTTCTTTTTTGCCATGTCCCCTTTACTTGGGCAACCTCAACTGCCCTGCAAAAAAAAAATTTTGTTAATACACAAATTGGTTCCTTGTATTTTTTTACACTTGTATTTATCTGAATTAAATTGTTTTTTGAAGTTATGACTCTTGCTTAAAAGTTGACACAGCATGCTGGGAAAGGATGGGAACATAAACCATTAGTTAATTTAGTCATATCCTAGATTAGGACTAAGGGTGAAGGTGAATTAAAAGTGTGGGTGAGGTATTGGTACTGATTACTTGTAAAGGACCACATGGTTATGATACTACTACACACTGTATTACAAATAAATAAATAAAACCTTGCTTAAGAGCCCCCAGAGACAGAACCTTGCCTGAGGCAAACAAACATGGGTAACACATTCATAGTATTCACCATGGGAATTACCAGAAAGGGCCCCCAGGAAGTAAAACAGAGAAATGAAGAGTGAGGACAAAGATTTTAAAAAGACAACTATAGAATTTGGAAGCAAAATTTAGTAATAGAGGAGGAATTTTTAAAAATGTAGCATAGTCCCATATCAATAGTAATGAGTACTAAAGTTCAGGAGAAGCTGAGGCTAAGGAGAAAAGCTAATTACAATATATTTTTAAATTTCATCTTTCCCCATGCCTTATAAATTCTAACCCTGTTCTTCCTTCTCCTTTAGTGACCCCTAAACACTATCTCTCAGGTCTTTTCCAGGCCATTACCCCTGAACTGACCATTCTCTTCTCCATTCCCTTTATGAATCAATTCAACTCTGTATTCTCCTCTACATATTAATACCTTTCCCCTTATCCATTTGGTGATCATACCTAGCCATACCCCATCCTCGGATTACTCTGATTTGCCACCTTCACTCCTATTCACATGTTCTGAATTTGAGCTGGAGAAGGTCATGAAATTGTGGTGACTGTGTCTATGACAATTCCTACCTTCTCATTCTTCTTTACTCCTCTAACTCTCTGAGTTCTTAACAAATGCTTGTTGACTTATTAACAGAACTAAGGCTATATTGGAGAGGGGAAAAGGAGACTAAATAAAGGGTAGGACAAGAAATCAAGTGGATAGAATGAGTCAGCCATTGATTACTGTTCAGGGTGGCCTGCTCAAGGAAAATGGAAAGGGAATAACATATGTTGCTTTGTCAAGGATTTTGGGGTTGGAAGACAATTTTAAAAGGCTAATAGAGAATTAAAACTCAAGATAAGTAGGAAAGAGAACACCTAGCTGTCTTTGATAAGTTCAATTCGCCAGGCCCAGTTGGACTAAATTCAAGGTTACTTTAGGAAACTAGCAGATATGAGTCATAGTCAATGATTTTTGAAATATCTTAGAGAATAGGATAATTAGAAAATGGGAAAAGAGCAAATGTTAAAAAATTTTTAAATGGTAAAGAATGAAGTTTGATTTTAATTCTTGTCAATATTCTGGAATATATTTTAAAAAAGAAACTAGACGATGAGAAGTCAGCTTTTAGGTACATATGAAATATGCTAAACTTGATTCAATCCCCATCTAGATTTTGTAATATGTGCAGTTATTCTATGACTGTTTCATCTACTATGTGTTGAAGTCTTTAGCTTGGCTACTAAGCCAGAACTGAGAATGTATACAAAAGACTCCCTGGGGAAAACTTAGCTTTTTTCTCTTCCCTGATGTTTCAGCAAGCAGGACAAGTTACTCGTGGGCCTCTAGGTGAAGTAGGGAATACCTCTTCCACCTGGAGTCAGCACAATGCCACAAACATATGGCCCTGTCGTTGCTGAGAGATGTATTTTCAGCACTAGTGGCCTATTCTCTCCACTTGGGCCAAAATGAAGCCATAAGCAGGTGACCTTGAAAATGTTCCCATCCCTATTGTGCCTAATTTTTCCTGACTTAAGTGACATGGTCTTTGTTTTGATGGACTAAGCAAGAGCTATGACCTTGGGGGCTCCAAAATCTCAGAAGAATGAGCAGAAAGAGGTCCAGTTATGGGAATCCATGCCAGTATTTGTGGATAGCTGAATCTGGTGAGAAGAGGAGAGAGAAGTCTAGAAGACCTGTTTGAGTTAGACCTGTTTGATTCAGCACAGCAGGAGACATAAGGTAGCCAAGAGGGCTATAGTATATTTAGAAGTGAAATTGGTGGAGATAAATGTTTTATATAAACTGCTTTAAGTTTCTCCCAGGGAATTCTCCCCAGGAATTGTGGTGGTACAGGGAAGAGCATGGGGGGGGAGGCATGTTTGCACTTCTGTTCTGGCTATAACTTTTCAGTAAATATCCCTTTGTAATAGCTAATTGATGTTAACTGGTTAAATGATACTGGGGTACTAATCATTGGTAACTGGTATCTGGTAATAGACACTAAAAGTGGGAGGCTTAAGCTGATAGTATTAGAAGAGATATCCAACCCCATAGGGTACCCCTAGAAACTTAAGAGCATGATGTAGCCAACTATGCTCTAAGGCTCAACTGGCTAGTATGCATGTGGGTTGGGAAAGTAAGTCTAGAGCAGAGGTTCTCAACATGTGGGTTGCGACCCCTTTGGGGGTCAAACGACCCTTTCACAGAGGTCGCCTAAGACACTGCTCTTCTGAATCCAGGCAGGTCTGCCCACATACAAATATTAAAGGGTCACAGAATTAGGAAGGTTGAGAACCACTGGTCTAGAGCCTTGATACATAATATTAAAAAGGACAGCATGGTGAATCTATGGCTTTATCTAAAATAGGTTATACTATACTGATCTTATTTTCTTTTTTGAAAGAGCTCCTAGACTACTAAACTCAAGGTAGTACCATAGAGCAGTGGTTCTCAACCTGTGAGTTATGTTCAATTTGTAACAATGAAAATACATCCTGCATATCAGATATTTACATTATGATTCATAACAGAAGCAACATTACAGTTATGAGGTAGCAATGAAAATAATTTTCTGGTTGGGGGTCTGCCGTAGACATTGCTTATATTTTTGCAAAATATTTAACAAAGTATCTTATGTTATTCTTATGCCAAAAATGGAGAAATGTAGGCTAGGTAGTATAATTTGATAGATTAAAAAATAGTTGAATGACCAGATTGAGAGAGCAGGGTTGGGGTAATTTCATGTTGGAGATCTCTTAGTAGAGTATTCCAGTGATTTGTATTTTTCCTGAGTTATTTAACATGCTTATCAATGACTTGCATTACAGTATACAGATAGGGTATTTATCAAATTTGCAGATATCACAAAGTTAGGAAGCATAGGCAATACACAGGATGACAATCAGCTTGTAAAAAGATCTTGATGGACTGAAACATAGGATTGAGCCTAATAAAATGAAATTTAATAGGGATAAAAGTAAATTCTTACATTGGTGTTTAAAATATCAGCTTCACAAGTACAATTTGGAGGTAATATGCCTCCATAGCAATTCATCTGAACAATAATTTAGGTTTTAGTTGACTGCAAGCTCAATGTGAGTGTCATAGCAGCCAATGTGTGACATAGCAGCCAATACAGCTAATGTAATATTGGGCTGTATTGAGGAGAGTAATATTCAGGACTGAGGATGTGATGATCCACTATACTCTGCCCTGAACAGACCACATCTGAGTAAGCTGGGGGTTTGAATAGAAAGTTTAGAAGACCTGGAGTAAGATAGGAAGTCAATCAGAGATAAACAAAGAGACTGCCATAACAACACCAAGAACTCAGTTGATTCATTTAGATAACATAAATATATAAATTATATGTAAATTATTCTTCTATCTAGGTTTTTAGGACACTCTCCTCTCCTGGTTTACTTACTTATCTGACTATAGTTCTTCTCAGTTTCCCTTGCTGTAGTATCTTCATCCAAGTCACACCTGCTCACAGTGGGTATCTCACAGTGCTCTGTCCTGGGTCCTCTTGTATTTTCCCTCTATAGCAGTGGTTCTCAACCTTCCTAATGCCACGACCCTTCAATACAGGTCCTCTTGTGGTGAGTCCCAACCACAAAATTATTTTCATGGCTACTTCGTAACTGTAATTTTGCTACTGTTACGAATCGTAATGTAAATATCTGATATGCAGGATGTATTTTCATTGTTACAAATTGAACATAACCACAGGTTGAGAAGCACTGCTCTACAGTATTTCACTTGCTAATCTCACCAGCTCCCATGTATTCAATTATCATCTCTAGGCTGATGATTCTCAAATTTATTTATTTAGCCCTAATCTCTCTGCTTACCTCCATCTCATATTTTCAGCTGCCTATTCACCATTTCAAACTGGATGTCCTGTAGACATCTTAAACTTAACTTGTCACAACTGAACTCATTATCTTCCCCCACCAACACTCTCTTCTTCCTAACTTTCCTATTACTATCCAGTCACCATCCTCTCAGTCCCCCAGCCTCCCAACCTAAGGCTTATCAATTTTATGTTTATAGCATCTTTTGCATACACCTCTTCTCTCCTCTGATATTGCCATAACCTAGTGACTCTCATTGACCTCTTTTTTATTTTATTACTGCTTAATCAATGCTACTAAATGCTTTCATTTTATTTTGCACTTTATGCACCTGTTACATTTTCTTCTTTTTCTCCTACCTAGATGCACTTCCCTGTAAGCTCCTACAAAGCAAGGACCAGGTCTAAACTTTTTAAACTTCCCCAGAGTAGCACTATAAGCTATAACAAATGCTTGTTAAATTGAACTTGAACCAAATTAAACCCAAATCTTATCAGTTCTTGATCCAGTCTAACTTTCATATATCTTTCTTAACTAACAAGACCACACTGACCTCTCCCTTCATTGAACTTTTAAAAGTATTCAATTGTTGCCACACATTATTCTGATTGTTTAAATATGTAAATCTTGGAGGCGGCTAGGTGGCGCAGTGAATAGAGCAGCGGCCCTGGAGTCAGGAGTACCTGCGTTCAAATCTGGCCTCAGACACTTAACACAAAAACTAGCCGTGTGACCTTGGGCAAGTCACTTAACCCCAACTGCCCTCCAAATAAATAAATGAATGAATGAATGAATGAATAAATAAATAAATATGTAAATCTTGTTTCCACAAGTGATTATGAGCTCTTCAATCCTTGAGGGATCAACACAGATCCCATTTTCCTTCTGAATTGGATGCTTTCCAAAAACTTTGTCTGCTGTTTGGAATATAGAATAAATTTTTCATTAAAATAATGTTATAAATATTATATAAATAAATAAATGGTCTAAGGTATGTTCCTAGAAGATTGCACAAGCCATTATGAATGTAGACTATAGTACTAAAAGCACTGTTTCAATGATAGATAATTTTATATTAAAACTTTTTGTATGAGAAAATGTATTGTAAATTCCAATCAGAAACACCTATGTTTGCCTTTGCTCCATGGGGTGATATGCTGGTGTGGTGCTAGTTCTCATGGACACTTACTAACTTCATTCAAATGCATGAGAAGGCACTTCAAGGGCAAGCATTCCTCAGGGTTATGATGAATTGGGGATTTTGACACTATGCCTCCTCCTCTCCTTCACCTCGGCTGTCTTCCCCCAACAGAATGTAAGCATCTTGAGGGTAGGAACTGCCTTTTTCTTTTATGTCCAGCACTAAACACACTGCCTGGTTCATAGTAAGCTTTTTAATAAATGCTTGTTGACTTTAAATTGCCTACATGATGCATGTAGTCTCTGATATGGCTGCTTTCTGGCTAAGTAAATATTCATAAAGCAAAGATTACTTGTATTTTTCCCCTCTTACAACTTAGTCTAGACACATAGCAGACACTCAGGTATTTATGGATTAACTGTTTTTTTTTTCCCTAGGTGTTTAACCTAGATCAACAATTCCCAATGTTTTTGTTCCCAAACCTCTCCCAACTATAAAAATATGTTGCGAATGCACAGGGTAATTTAATATAATATTCATAATATTCTTTTAGAATTAATTATTAAGTGCTTACAAAAACTATCATAAGTTTTGTCCCTAAAAACTCCAAATAGCTGCAGAAAACAAACTTGAAATCCTTCAAACATGCACATTTGCTTGCACATGTTGACACAGAGGAAAAATATATTTATAACATAATCAGACAATTATTTACCGCTTAAGGTGCCCTTAAACAATGTTTTGCTTGAACCCCTTGAACTGTTGGTGGGAATCCCTTGAATAGGAACCACTGCCTTAGACAGACCCTAAGGGACTAAGCCCTAAGATCAATGTAAGCTTAGTTCCAATAGTTCTTCTCAGATGAAAAATTCTGAGAAATATGAGAAGCCTAGTATGAAATGATACACAGTGAAGTAAATAGAACTAGAAATCAGTTTAAATGGTGATTACAAAAAACATAAAGGAAAATAATATAGAAAGATTTCAAAACTTTAAGGCCTGATGGTGGTTT
Source organism: Pseudocheirus occidentalis (assembly GCA_028646575.1). NCBI lineage: Eukaryota > Metazoa > Chordata > Mammalia > Diprotodontia > Pseudocheiridae > Pseudocheirus > Pseudocheirus occidentalis. Next base: position 131,467,101 of record CM053598.1, on the reverse strand, counting down.
ATTCTAAGTCCAGTATGAAGCATATATTTTCAGACACGTACAGTATGATTTGTTTTTGCTAAACTATTTGTTGGGGGTGGGAAGTAGGGGAATAGGAAGATTGGGAAGGAAAGTGATATAAAAAATAGGTAAGCAGAAAAAATTTTTAAAAGACATTTTTACTCATGTTTACATACTTGGGCTTTGAATTCCTTTAATCTTTTTTTCACACTTGTATTAATACCCTGACATTTTCTTTGCACCTTTCAGGCCTGTCCAGATTCAGCAGCAAAATTCCTTTTTCATGCAAATTCTTTATACATTGAACAGACTACTTCTTAAAAACATTCCATACTCTTATGATCAGTGACATTTTGGTAGACCCAACTTTCATATGAAAATTCTGTAACTCCTCTTTTATAAGCACTTGAAGGTTTACAAAATGTTGTCTTCATAACAACTCTATGAGCTAAGTAAATAGTCAGTTTATCCTCAATATAATGATATATATGTATATACATACATATATATATATATATATATTTTTTTTTAATCAAATAGGTTCTCAAGCATTTTTGTGGTTGTGGAGGAATCCTTATGCGTTGTGTTTTCTGCCCCAGCACTAAATTTCTATTTAATGTAGAATATAGAAATTAAACATAATAAAAGAATACCAAGTTTCATTCATAAAGTCTGAAATCCACAGCTCTACAAAAGTTTCACAAATCTAGAAAAGGAAATGCTTAATATGGAGGACTGGTCTCATTAACAAGACATGCTAATGAATGGGGCCACAGTCCTATATAATTGCTTACCTGCACCAGGGTATGGACAAAGATGCTTGTCCCTTATTTGACAAGGTTTGATCCTTAAATAAACAGGCATTTTCTCTTTAAAAATTAGCTTTATTTGAAAGAATTTACTGCAAAATAACAATATAGGAATACTTACAATACATATTGTTCAAGAAAGCCTGCCATACATAGTTTCTACTAAGAGTAGATGTATTCTGATAAACAAACACTCCTCTTACTATGCACACATGACATTTGGCATAATCTTTTAAATGAAAGGCCAATAATAACTCATATTATGAACTGTCTGGATGGCAGTAACTGTAACTTTTCTTACTACTTTTCTATTTGCCACTAACTTGAAAGGCCACAGAAATGTGAAACAAAAAAAACATAAGGTGGAAGACATAAATTATATTTTTTCAGAAGGTCTTATATTTGAGAATGGTGTGTAGGGGGAGAAGAGAAAGGAATAAGATGATTTACAAATTAACTATACTTCATAGGAAACATTTTAAAATTAATTTTTCTCATAAAGAAAATAGAATTGGCTTGTCATTTAATTATAAAGAAATTGAGAATATGTAGCTTAAGTCAAAAGTACTTAAATAATTGAATATGAGCATTTATCATTCAATGAGCCAATTTTATTTCCCTCAAGACAGTAACCTACATATTGTTCAAATAAAAAAGCCTAAATCATTTTGAACAAACAATTCAAGTGATATCATTGTCTTTTCTCATTTTAATTTTTCCACAAAGTTACTTGAGTTAGCAATTCATGAATCATTTAATAATAAGCACTTCTTTAAACCTGTACAACTGAATCAAAAGTGAGAATCAGTTTCAAAAAACAACATGCTAAAGTAACAGGCAAAAGCAAAGTGATAAAATTTTTCCTAAATATAAATTCTTACAAAAAACAGACCCATGAAGAACAATGTACATTCAAGTCTAAAGTTGTGTCCATAATCAACGTAATCAGTCCAAAGACTGCTGGTAGACTGATCTGTTGTTTTTTTTACACGGCAAGAACTAAAACCAATTTCTCTTCAATCAATTTGATCATTAATATATGATCAGATGACTAAAAAGACCAGGTCATCCATGTAATATCTGATATATACCTGCAGCGTGCAATAGTGTCAAAATGAACACAGATTATGATAAGGTAAAACTTCACTAAGTCAGAACTTGAAGAAAAAGTATGAAAATTAGAATTTTTTAAAAAGAAACTACTATTCTGTTCAAAAGATACATGTTCTTATTTGAATTAGATCAAGTGTTGTCTAACAGAGGAACTACCAATCAAATGTTTGTGGTTAGCACATTATATGTAAACATAAATATTTGCTCTTAAAGTGCTTAAAGTTTGTTCTCTTAAGATTAACATTATCTTTATGATCTCCTGTATATGGGTTTTTCTCATAAACACCTTTCTTCATAAAGAATACAAAAGGTAAGTCCAATTCAGTACTTAGCTTAATAATCACAAATTCTGAATTAGTTTTTTTCAAGTAAATGAAGTTTTACATTATCCTAATGATTTAAAAAAATATTGGTTATTATTTCCTGAAGGGGGGAAAGGGAAGGGAATGATGGTGGGTATCTATGTAAGAAAGGCATTACTAAAAGTACAAAATTTGATGTATTTGAAAGAATACTATTTAATATTTTCATTTAAAAATATATAGAATTTATTCTAATCTACAAAAGTCTTGTGAAATAATTAGATGACTAAGCCTATGTCAAAAATATATTTTAGTCAATTGATGATCACACAATATAGGTTTAAAAGTGTGAAGTATCAATTTGTAATTTATAATTAAATAGCATATTAACATTATTGACCACATTAAATAATTCTACCATACACCATATTTTCCAGCCAACCATTTCCTATTAAATTATGCCTGTAAGAGATGACCAAGTTTTCAAGAAGTATTTATTCTACTATGAATATCATGAATTGCTAACATTAAATTTACCCTTCTCTCCCAGTTCAAGGACACCAGACCAGCAACCAATCCTTAAACAGTGATGTTTCACATACTTCATAGAGTAGCTTAAAACACACCATCATATGAAATAATTAGTATTACATAGTAATTTTCTTTGTCATAAGAATAAATGTTGGACAAAGTCTGGAAACTTTTTTTTTTTCCAATTTGAATTACAGTAATTTTGCCACAGACCACAGCACTAATGCATGTGTTAATTCAGACATGCTCTAATTTATAATCAGAACAAAACTCAAAAAAATTAGTTGCAAAAATACATGTCACCAATGTGGAACACACTCAGATTTGTATAAAAGTACTGAACTAATATCCCAAAAAGAGGCATATGTAAACAGTACATAAGGAAGGAATAGTTTTAATATGAAACAGTCATTTAAGTCACATACATCATGATAAGAAGCAGGACTTTCTTTTATAAAAGATAACATTTTGACTAGCAGGCAACATCATCTATATAACATGAAAAGTACTGGTAAGTGAAGATAAAGTCCTTTAAATATAACTACAGATAGTGTTATTAACAAGAATGAGAAAAAAAGGGACATACTATTTTTGTAAAACCTTTAACATTAGTCCTCAACTTTTGAAGCCCTTCTTATGAATGACCTTTACATCAGACTAGCTTATTCAATACCCTCCCTTCTACCTTTTGAGGCTGAAGCCCCTACCCCAAAAGTTCCCTCCACATCCAGCAGAAGGGACCATTTATTTATCACTGGACAATTAGACAAAGCATGCCATCCAGATGGCCAGATGATATTGGGTGGGGTTGGAGAAGACAAGTATATTATAAAGCCATAAAAACACTTGGAAATGTAAAAGAAACTGTTGTGTTTAGAAGAGTGGGAAGTTTTAAAAAGCAAGAATTCTTAGGAAAACTGAACCCAGGCTATCTATTCCAAAATAGAGCTAACACCGCATAATTTTATTTTTCCATTTCAGTTTGTCAGTGCTCCTTGAGATCCCACCAATTAGAGATTCATTTGGGTTAACAAAACATTCTATACTTCTAGGAGGGTTTGGTAGCTATTAACCCTTAACACTTGGAGTAGATTAAGAAAATGAACCATAGCCATTGATTATCAACGTCTGCACCCAATGTGTTGGGAGGGGGTAGAGAAGGGGAAAGTAGGAGGAAAGAAGAGCTCAATAGGCATATATGTGGGTAAGATATCAGTGTTCTGAAATAGTTAGCAACCAGCTTGTTTTCCTCCTAACATCTAGCTGAAACAGCTATAATAAGGGAATGAGAGTTTTGATTAGATGGGATACTGGGAACTGGGAACTTTGGGGTAGGGAAGGGCTGAGATACGATGCTATGAGGAATTGTTAGGGTAGCATGAGGGAACCTGGGGGTCTGTAAAGAGGGCCAATAGGTGTGATGGGAATGCAGAAACAAAAATATAAAGGCAGTAAAAGTAAAAACTTTATTTACTTAAAAATTCTGCCTAAGGCTGACCCTGTACCAGAAAAGGGGTAGGAAGGACCCTGTCTTCCTCTTCCTATTTCCTCCCTCCTCTGTGGGCCACGGTGCCCCTGCCTCAAAGACCTAGAGCTCAGGATGCACTGTAATTCAGTTACAGTATGAGTTAATTAATTTAGGCTTTTAGGGGTTAGCTTGCAAACCTAGCCACTATTTACAAGTATTGTTTCTATGGTAAAATGTGTTTTGAATTCCAAACAACATATAAATTTTTAAAAATATACCCCATTTGTAACTTAAGGGACTTGACTGTATTCTTTAAATTAAAAAAAATCTAAAATTGTATAGATTTTTTTCCATGCCTTTATACACTAGCAAAAGAAATCCAAAGCCTCTTCAGCTGCCTCAAAAAATAATCATTGCTTATATATTATTTCAATATTAATTATAAAATAGTTAACATAATGAAGGGTATAGTACACAAGACATACAAGTTTAAAATATTATTAGATGAAGACTCTTGATACTTCTTCCACCTGGGATTAAAATCAATAGGTTGCAAGGTTAAAGTACACCATAAGGAGGTCATTCTATCAGGCAGTGCTGGAAGCCTTAAAAAAATACAGGATTTCTTTATGCACTATTTTATTATCTATGCAGAACACTCACTAGCCAAGAATATGTCCAGTTTTATTTACACAAGTATTCTAATTCTGACAGAACTCTTTAGAAATGCTTTTAAATATCACACAACTTAAAGTAAAAATCAGGAAAGATCTAATTCTAAGCACTCTAACTGATAAGCACAATTTATTTTCTTGTACAAACTAAGCTAATTCTATACTAGTGAATCTGCAACATCTTAAAACCAGCATAACAGGAACTCTCCAGTGATATACCAAGACAAAACCTCATGATAAGTTCTGATAAGAGGAATTGCCACCATGAAAATTTCCATTAGTAACACAGCGTTTTTGAAAGGCCTCCTAACATTTTAGCCAGGTGGAACATTGGTAAGGCTTCCAAGCCTGGATAGAAAAATTCTTAATATGTTCTGCTCAAAAATTTTTTCTTGTGACAAAAGAAGCCTTTCAAGAATGAAAAGAGGACTGCACCAGAGAAAGAGCTGTGATACTGGAGAATTAATATACCTTTGCACAAGTCCTTTCACTACAAATTCTAGTTATAGTACTTCTAGGGCAGTCCACCACTGTCCCAGTAAGATCATATCCATGTATCTGATTAATTCTACCCCCTTTAGGTCAAACTGAGCCAGGCAATTAGTATTTGGCAATAGTCTGTCTTTCCCAAGAACAGTTGACTGAGTATTAAGTGTAGGAACACTCTAAAAGTACCACTGATTTAAATACACAAAAACATTCAGCTATTAATATACGATTCAGATACAGTAAATACATTGTCAGAATCAAGTACATGTGGTTTTCATTTCAATATTTACGAGATAATATTTACTAATGTTGTTGTAAGCCTAAATATTTGAATGAAAACCTCCTTGATTGAAAATACATAGCTTCTATTGGAAAATGGAATATGAGAGAAGAATGTTACAAACCAAGTATCTTCAAATTTGCTTGGGAGAGGTAAATTTATTTCACTTTCATAGAAATAGCTGGTTGCACATTATAAAAGGTAGTGTAATTCTTCTAAGTAGAAAGCTAAAGGAAATGCTGGATCAATTTAAGTACAGAATACAACACAAGTACTATTGTGTAGAATGTGAAGTGGACTCCTGAGAACAAACACTGAAATGCTCCATTCACAGTATCTATCCAGCTCTGTACATTATACACAAAACAGAAGAAATCATGATTTCATTCTAAGAATAAGAATACAGCATGCAATGAATCATTTTTTAAAATATTCACACAAAATCAAAAGAAACTGTAGTTGGCTACGTTGATTGCTTAAAAATTTACAGCAATTATATATGTCCAAGAAAAATACAATGTAGACTGACTAGGACTTTCATATGTTACTGACTACCAACTGGTAGGAAGAGAAAAAAGAACAAATTACAATTTAACCTGCTTTATTAAGTGCTAATTTTCACAAAATGCTATCTACCCAGATATAGGGTTCATCTATTTTTAAAGTTCCTAAAAATGTGCAGATGTATTTACCACAGCTTTTGAGGATTTTTCAGTACTTACCTCTAACTAAAGTCAAATAGAAAAACTGACAGTAACTGAGTTCCTAGTAAGTATGTGTATAACATCTTCCTGCCAACAACATATATATGCACTGACAAGAAATAAATGTGAAGGTAACTAAAATGGAGATAGATGGAAAAATCTGATATTGTTTTTTTAAAAATTTAAAAAACCTTTAGTGTTTCCCATTTATGTTTCACTTGCACAAAAAACATTCTTAAAACAAGCTAAATGGACCCTTATGAAAGGAAATACTAAACTCAGTGTTTTATATGGTGCTTTCAAAGTTCAGCACTTTGGTACGGTTTATTCATTAAAAATATACATTTGGATTCACTAATTCTGGTTTGTTCGTTTTTTTACAATTACAACCTATATGTGACCAATCTAAATTTTAGCAAATTATTTTGAAAATTAAAGAGGCTTTTATATTTCTGTACAAAATTTACAATAGTACTGAAACTAAATATTGTAAAAACTAAAAGATAAATAACTGCTTTTGTTTTGTTTTTGTAACATGAAACTTTAAGATCCTATGTAATAACCATGAAAAAAATATGCTAAAAAACTACTGTTTACCCATCAGAGCCCACTGCAGGTGGTCCAAAAGTTTCTCTAGTGCGCATTAACTGGACATCTTTTTCAGCCATGCAGGTATCACAACCCCAAACTGCTGAAGCTTCTGCAGTCAGGAGGCCATAGGCAGTTTCAGTCATCCCAGTACAGATCCGGTGGAACCATTTCTGGCATGAGGCCTCACATAAGATGGCATCCTGATCATCATTCACTTCATTTGTACAAATGCCACAAGGATATACTGGGTCTGAAGATGAATGGCCGTGTCGACTTGGATGGAGAGTGGTTTTGTTGCTCTTTTCAGAATTACACCCATCAGCTGTAACTCTGGGTTGACGGGGCTTATTTTGAGTTCCATTTGCATGGCTGCTGTTTGCATTATCAGTGCTGTTAGAACGGTTGCTTTCTTGATTTACTGTATTGTTTCGACTAACATTTTTCAAGTCAATATTACCCTGGTTTACAGTTTCATCCATATTGAGATGAGGGGGATGGGCAGAAGAATTCTGATTGGTGCTTTTGGTTGCTCCTTGACTAAAGTCTTGTTTTTGTGGGGGTGCTTTTGCTTGACCAAAAGTGTTTGGTGGAGGGATAAATGAATGATTCGATTCTAACTGGGAGGTAAAATTTGGATTATTTCCAGGGACAAAATTGGATGCCAATTCTGGATTGGATACTTGGCTGGCATTCTGTGGAGGAATCTGATTGAAGTTTTCAGCAGGATTTTGTCGAAAATGTTGATTAGACATATTAACATTCTGACTTAGTGGGCTATTATATGCTGGATTTCCAAAACCTGAATTATCATGTGGCCCAAAGTTAAAAGCATGAGGCCGATTAAAACCAATACCTAAAGGATTTTGAGGAAATGGGTGTGGCTGGTTCCTAAGTGAATAAGGACCACAGTATGGGGATGACATTCTTGGGGGTACATGAGGTGGCATTCTGAATGAGCCGTAGCCTCCAAATCCAGGGTAACCAGGGCTAAGATATGGATTTGATGAAGGTAGAGGCTTGTAGGAAATGGTATTATAGTTGTCATCAAATGGATTAGCTGCTACTAGATGGTCAGCATTCGGATTTGGTGGTGGGGCATATTCAGACAGTGGAGGAAAAGAAGGCCCCTGAAATGATAATGAAAAGTAAAATATATATTATGAACAAAAGACTCTAAGGCAGTGGTTCTCAACCTTCCTAATGCCTGAACAAAAGACTCTAAGGCAGTGGTTCTCAACCTTCCTAATGCCTGAACAAAAGACTCTAAGGCAGTGGTTCTCAACCTTCCTAATGCCTGAACAAAAGACTCTAAGGCAGTGGTTCTCAACCTTCCTAATGCCACAGCCCTTTAATATTCATATGTGGGCGTATCTGCATGTGGGCAGACCCACCTGGAGACAGAGAAGCTGTATCTCAGTTCCTATGACCATTGGAAATGTGTTTTCTGATGGTCTTTCGTAACCATGTTCGACCCCCAACGGGGTTGCGACCCACAGGTTAAGAATTGCTTCGTAAGATAAATTAACCTTAAATCATAGCACCTAATGACATTTTTCTTGTCAATATTTTTGTACTCATGTTACAGAAAATGTAATCTCTTCCCTTTTTAACTGTAATTTTGCATTTCATAAATACTCAACAAGAAAAAGGTACTAAATTTAAATCAATCTTCATGTAATACTGCCGAAGTATATGTAATTTTCAAGATCACATAATTTATCTTTACTGTTATTACTTACAAATCTAGGAAACAGTTCATTTAAAATAAAAGATTCTAATTATAAGCACTTATTAATCTCTGAATAAATATAAAATGACAGGATTAGAAGTAGATTTGAAATATTTTATTAGCTTCATTTCAGAAAGGAGTTGCTAAAACAAGGCATATCTAGGCCATAAACTAGAAAAATAAATTTACTGAATCAGTCACACTGCAAGTTTCCATAATTAATAGTGGTTTCAGTAGAAAGAAAGCATCTCTAGGCACATTGTATTTATCAACAGTCTTCCATTATAAAAAGAATGCTTCAATCTAATCTACAGGGAATAAAATGACACAAAAACCTAACTCTTCAACTATATGAGCTTCAACAGCATATTATATTAGCAAAGGGTGTCTATTCTATTATTTTGTATATGTGTGATTTCCATAATACATAATTAATTAATTATAACATGTTACATTAAAATTACTTCAAATTAAACCTTCCCAATATACATTTTAAAGCATTATTTTACCTGAACTATAGATATTATTAGGATCATGTTAGGCACTGTCAGATCTGAAAACAGCAAAGACTTAGTAATATATATCACAGGATTTTTCAATGACTTCCAAGATCTCCTGTCAACTTCCTCCCTTCTACTTGCTTAAATTTATGTGTATAGGACACAAAAAATAATTCAATGAAAAGTGAAAATTTTGGTCAAGAAAGAATCATGATAGGATCTAAAAACCAGTAGAAATATTTAACCATGTCCAATTTCTTTTTTAATTGAAAACCAAAAAGGGAAATTGAAAATAAAAAAAATTTTAATGGCAATTTACCTGAGTATTTGTTTTCCGCTTTTTCTTATCTGGGCTTCCAAGTTGTACACCCGGTCCTCCTAACCCATCCAGTCCACTGTCACCACCTACAAAGTTTTAATTCAGATACATTTTCCATTTATAAGTGAATATAATCATACCAGTGACATCAAAGAAACTATTATAATCATCACTTGTTTTTATTCTAGCAAGATTCAATTATCAAAGGAAGGAGCACTTAACTCTTGTTATCTTTGGAACAATATAAAAGCTCATTAGCTTTACATCAGAATATTCACAAATCTAGTCACATTAACATGAAAAATATTAATTAAGCTTTCTATGCTCTCAAGTTGTTTTTTTTAGAGACTTACTCTAGTTCTACCTACCATAAAATTGCTACCCAAATGAATTTGAATATTAGCCAAAAGTTCTAGTTTCATTTGGTCTGACTGCTCTATGTATACTGCTCCCCCTCAAATATCATACTCAAATCATAATCATAAAAATTTAAACTTATGATTCAAAGCACACTTTATGCTTCTGTTTACATATTTTGCATCTTATTTTCTGGACTCTATCATGATGATGACTTAGCTACTTTCTCCCTCCATCCTTGAAAGTCCCTTCTCCTAATGGTGAGTTTTTCTTGGAATCTCCATTTTGGGGAAGGTCCCAGACTAGCCATCCTTCATTATTTGGACTTCACTACTTGTCTGCCTCCCCCTTTCATTGCTGGGACCCCCTTCTCCCACTGGTGAATTCTTCCAAGCATTTCCACTTTGGAAAAGGGCCCAAATCAACCATTCTTGATTCTCTGGACCATGTAAGTAACACTACTCCCACTTTTCACATTCTTTTTAATGTGTTGTCTTCTCCCATTAGATTATAAGCTCTTTGTAGGCACACCCAGTAGTTATTACAGTGGTAGTTAACAGCAACTATCACATAAGTACTTAACAAATATTTGTTGATCGTAATGGTAATGGGAATTTGAAGATCTTCCCTACCCCTTAATAAGCCTAAGGGAATTTGAAAACCTTCCCTGCTTTGAAAATATACTCTGCCCCATAACAGGCTGAATGTAGTCACATGAGCCTATTGCTGAAGGGTAGAGTAGAATCCATAGGAAATTGGGAGTCAGAGCAGCTAGATGGAGAGAGGAGGCTCAGGCAAGGAGATAGATAGGCCTGTGAGTAAAAGTTGGTGTTTTCCAGCTAGGCTTGTGTTGGTTTGTGGGAAGGCTAAAGGATAGTATGGCTCTCTGCTACATTGTGGCACATTAACTTCTATGTTGCTATGATGGATTCGGCTTCCTGGTATTGAGATTTGGTTTTCTGGTGTCTGAATAAGATTGTCAATAGACACACAAATGGAAAAATACAGTTACAAGTTCTGTTGCACAAAGCCTTCTCATTAAAGTACAGTGTCTAGGAGACTAAATGAATTACTAAGGAGTTCTTAACGTTTTTTGTGTCCCAGATCCTTTTGGCTATCTGGTATATCCCTTCTCAAAATAATGCTTTTTAAATAATAGGAGGATAAATTTCTGTTAAATGTCAATGAAAACAAAGATAATTTTTTCCCCATGCAAATCCTCATTTCAGCCCTCCTGAAATCTATCAACCCCAGAACTCCTACAGTAGAACAAGTACTGACTGTTGTGAAGAAGAGATATAAAAAGACACTCCCACTTCACCTCTTTGCCGATAGGAATTTCACATGTTTTGTGTATGTGAATTCTCATTCTTTCTCAATGTATACTGATACACTGAAAAAGTCAGAATATGTGCAATTATGCTGGTTTTTTCCCTCTTCTTTTGTCTTTAAAAATACTATTTGTTATATGGTGAGCTCTCTGAGAGGGAAAAGGTAAGCATGCTTGGGAAAGCTACAGTAATAGAAAAAAAGAACAAGATACAAATAAAATCATATTAAAATAAAAAAGAACACCTGCAACATTCTTGATGACTATTTTGTCAATAATGTTATAAAGAGGAATCTTGGTCAAGTATGAGCTGGGTTAAATGATCTTTGGGGTCCTTCATAACTCTTAGACCCTGAGATTCTGTCTTTCCCCCAAAGTCACAGAGTACATTAGGTGGTATCTAAACATGTACCTGATGTTTTGTTACTGAGATTCATCAGGTTCTCCTAAACAATGTAGGTCATTAAAATTTTTTTTTATTTAGATACATATGTACACATATATGTATGTACATATATATATATATTTTTACTTACAAAGGGAATTTCACCTACAAGTGGAATATTATGTAGTCCTACTCCGATGTTTCATCATAATATAGTGGTGATCCTGGTTTCTCAAAGGTTGTCTACAACATTTCTACGTGTGGCAAGTTCTATCATAATGGAGAGACTACAGATAAAGTCTTGGCAAGAGACTGTATCTAATGTCTAAGAAGTAACCCAGTTAATCAATCCATCTATTGAAAAACATAACTAAGTACCTACTATGTTTTAGGCACTGTGCTAAGTGCAAAGAAGCTCAACACCAGTAGTCTGGCAACTGGGTCTTGAATTCTTTCACCATGGCAACTCACAAAATAAAATAAAAAATGCCCTCAGTCTTGTATTTCTACTCCTCCAGTGACTCTGAGATAGTAGCAGAAAAAGGGGTAGAGGAAGCTAAGAATAACAGTAACTGACATACTACTGGAGGAATGAAGTCATATCAACCTAGACATGCAAACACCATAAAAGAAACCAGAAGACAAAAAGAAGGGGCAGCTGTACAGAAAGATTCTCCATGGGGCTAGTAGTAGTAGTAATAACAGTTAACATTTACATTTAAATATCACTTTTAAGTATTTTTTCACAAGTATTAATTTTTATCAGACACAGAGTCCTTAAAAGTAAAAATGCTAATGTGTAAACCAGTCTCTACTTTTTAACCTATGTGTTCAACCATATGGTACATTCTTAAAATCATAGCTAAATATGCTCCAATACAAATACATAAAAATATTTCACCCTAATTTACACTTTTATGTTCATTACTGCTGACTGCAAAATTATATGATACTCTATCAGACAACCAAAAAAGTGAAAAAAAAAACACCTTAAATAAAACATGCACAAGGAATTTTATTTGTTTTCTCATGTGTAAAATGGGGGTGGGGGTTGTTAATACTATAGTGCCTGTCTCACAGGGAAGTTTTAAGAAGATTCAAATAAATGTTTTAGACACAGAAATAGTATAGTTGAAAGAGGGCTGTATTTCAAGTTAGAGGACTTTGGGTTTAATCTTGCCTTTGACATATACAAACTGTATGTTCTTAGGTAAGTCATTTTACTTCTCTGATCTGTTTCCTCATCTGTAAAATGGGAGCAGGGGAGGAGAAGAGAATTAGACTGGATCACCTTAGGTCACTTCCAGCTCTAAATTTATCTTATGAAAACATTGTTATTTTTTCACAAAGAAAACTTCTTACTAACTGTAAGGAACAAAGGGGAGAGTAATGGTTCCTTAATGGTCACTGTTTAGCATCCTAAGTTCAGCAGTTAACTACTATAATTAGGCATATATTAAAACTTTGACATTTAGGATCCTTTCAGTAAACTTGTAACTGTCAAGCAAGCTGTGAGCAAAACTGCCTTGAGTTCATTTGGGAAACAAAATTACATGAATTACATTCCTATTCAAACAGTCTACCAACTTCTTCCATAGAACAAATTGCTATTTTAAGGCCTCAATTTAGCAAACATTTTGTAATTATTGAGTGATCTTCCCAGCTGCCAACAATGGAAAGGTCAACTAAACACCTTGGGATTCCCCTCCACAATGAAAGGAGTGAGGGATGGCTAAGGGCTTCTTGTCACTATGGCTTAGCAACAGCAGAACCCTTTAGGTACTTTTTCCAATTTTCTGAAATTAGATACACGTAGCTATCTGGTTTTAATTCCTTCTTTTCCCCTTGCCCCAACCCACATCAGAATACTTAAAGCTAGCTTGTATGTTCACCTAATGACTTTTGTTCCCCTGGCATCTGCCATAAACATGTTACACTTGTTTCCAGAACTGAAGTCAATTTAATTCAATTTAAATATTTATTAAGTATCTACTAAGGTATTGTAGTGGGTACTTAATACTTTCCTACCATTCCAAAGCAGCAGCTAGGAGTTTAGATATTTAGGAAAGAATTAAAGTGGGTTGCTAAGACACTGGCTGCTGCCTTCATTTGTTTATAATATAATCTCTGCTTATTTCCTAAATGCCCCCACCCCACCCCACTCCCTTACCTCCTAAAGAGATTTCCTTAAGGTAGAATATATTTAGGAACAGGAGAAAACAGTACCAATACTATGTAGGTAAGGCTTTTCTAGCATCAAGGCAGATAATTCCTATATATTATATTAAATTAATTATAATTAAACCAACCAACCCCAACCCTAAAAGACATAATAACTACATTTACTTGAATTTTATTCTTCAACCTTCACCTACTTACTCGAAATTCACTCTCTCTCTCCCTTAGTTTATTAAAGGGGAAGTTGGACTGTCAGGCTATGTAAGAAATATAATACAGTGAGCAAAAATCTAGCTTGTAAGACAAGCCAGTCCTCTATTCACTTGAAAAGGATTAATATAGTTAAATAGTAGAACCACATTAATTCATACTTTGCTAATCCAGGATTTGTGCTATGCCATGTTTGATTCTTATAAAGACTTCCAAATTATTCCAAATAATTTATTACGATGACACTGTTTAGATTTTCCCATGGAAGAAGATGACCCCCTAACAGTTCACTTGTCTGGGTCTTAAGCTTACTTCTCAGAAAATGAAATTGCTGAGTTGTCTGCCCATATAATTCATTTGTCTAGGCTACAGGGTGGAGCCTTCTAGGTCCTTGGGTACAGCCTTTTGACTGAGTCCAAGTTTGATGGAACAAATCTTTTTATTAAGTCTGTGAAGACTCTGGGGCATAGGTCTTCTTAGAGTTCAGAAAGATACAGTTATCTGACTCCTAATTCTGAGATGGTAGTTGCTCATTTGCATGTAACAAGTGGTAGGCCATTAGAGTGAATGGAGAATACAGTCTGCTTCAGTGATCAGTACATGAAGAACAGAAGTACTGGTTTAATAAATGAGGAAATATGGACACCAGAACTGTTCTATGATTAAGAGACAAATGTTACTTACTTGATTATAAACAGAATATAAGAATTTGGTCACTAACCATCTGACCATAAACTAAGGTGGAGTCAATTGTAGAAAGGACCTGTCTATCGAACCAAGAAAGGTTAACAGAAGAGGAAGAAAGAGGCAAAAGAACAGATATCAAATCTGTCAAAGGGGGACTGTTACTGTCTCTGCTCTGTTATTTGTTGCCGGGCAGACTGGTTGACCAGTGAGAGGCTAGAGTCCTCTCTACTGCAACCGGCTACTGAAAACCTGTAGACGTTCTCTATTAAAACTTGTTGCTGAGGATAAGGAGTAGAGAAAATATACTCTTTCCTCTAAGCTAGAAGATACTTTTATGTACCACCACCTGTTGCTGCTGAGAGGTAGAGAAGAAGAATCCTGCAAAGCATGAGAATTTGAGCTGCTCTTGCCAACTTTAGGATAAAGATCGGTACCTTTTCCTAAAAAAAGCAAAACACTACTTCAGCTGAAAGACATTATTAGTTAAGCCTAAAGCTGAAAATAGCCTGGAAGCAGAGAACTGGCCCAGTGGATCCATAGTCCAGCTATGTTGTCCTGCCCCAGTGAGGCATTAGTGAAGCACAAGAAGGATCAGTTTAGCTTAGCAATATAAAAATCTGTTCAACACAGAAGCTACATTCATCAAAGAACTTTTATGGATTGAAAGAAAGAGGACAACAAAATCGACTTCCAGAGTTGCAAGCTGCCCAAGCCTCATGCTTTCCCTACATGGGCCCTTTGCTACTCTGGAACTGTAGTTATGTGCCCATTCTCCTCATGTACACTGTGTACATTGTAAGAGAGTATAACAGGTTTATGGGTGGAATGTTATGTAAATATGTGTTTGCTTTGCATTTTCAGTAAATGTTTTGGTTAAGATTAATTACTTGTGGCTGATTTGTTGATGGGAAATACACTGTTGGGGGACTCATCATAGTGTTGTGAAAACAGCTGCCCATGAGAAAGAGGTAAGAGCAGTATCATGGCTCCTCCTCTGGGTAACCATCCCAACCCAAAGAGAGAAAGCTTGGAGAAAGTTAGGAGTGGGGTTTAATGCCTGGACTTCACATGAAGAAATGAAATATAGCTAAAACCAACTGTCTTTTCAAACTAAAACCTCAAGATCAAGGATTTCCTAAACTTGTCTTTTGGGGACAGCAATGAATTCCCCAATGTTAAAGCACTTTTATGTTTATTACATATTGTGCCATTTAACCACAGTAAGAATGATAAAATTTAAAATCCACTTTACTCATTTTAATACTTTAGAATAAAATTACATTTTTTCAAATATTCTGTACTTTAGAATTTCTACTAATTCAACTCTGTCCAATAAATATTTATTGAATATCTACTACATTTGAGTAATTGAGCTAGATGCTGAAGAAGACAGAAACAAAATAGTCTCTGTATTACAGTAAATTATATTCTATTTGGGAAACAATTTAGAGTAGCCTCCTCAAGTATTTCAACTTTGTGATGTCTTACTATACATAAATATTATACATTAACATTCATCTTGTTAAGCTCATTTTGGTAAAGCTCAGCAGGTACTCTATATATACTTTGGTATTTTGCAAGATCTTGGGGTGGCAAGGTAGCACAGTGAATAGAGCACCAGCCCTGGAGTCAGGAAGACCTGAGTTCAAATCTGACCTCAGACACTTGACACACACAAAAAACCAGCCCTGGGACCTCGGGCAAGTCACTAACCCCAATTGCCCTGCCTTCCCCCTCCAAAAAAAAAGCAAAAAAAAAAAAATCTGCCATTATATCAGTGTGAATACTCCTTCCGTCAATGTAAATCACAACCCCACCTGTCTTTTTATTCTGTATTATTCTTGTCCATATTTTCCTATAAATCTTCAATAGAAAAATTTTCCAATATGTTACAGTCCACCTTTTAAACCACTAGAAGCATAATGGAACAATAAATAAAGGACCAGCTTTAAAGTCAGAACAGCCTGCCTTCAAGTCCTGCCTCACACAATATCTTAGGCAACTAAAAATATATATTACAGATAAATAGTCTATCTGTATCACTGAAAGGAGCTTCCATACTTGGAGTTCCTCACATGGATAGAATTAGAGGTCTAGACAAAAACAAACAAACATCACCAAGAAAATATTGGTGTTAAATAAATGGTTTTTTCCAAAGCAACCAAGATAGAAGGAAAGCAGAAAGCTGGAAGACAATTTTTACAGCTTCTCATTTCTCAAATATAGAGAACTAAGTAAAATTTATAAGAATACAAGTCATTCCCCAATTGATAAATGATCAAATGATATGAATGGGTAATTTTCAGGTGAAGAAATCAAAGCTATCTACAGTCAAAAAAATACTCTAAATACTGTTTAGAAAAATGTAAATTAAAACAACTCTGAGGTACTACCTCAGACCTATCAGATTGGCTAATATGACAGAAAAGAAAAATGATAAATGTTGAAGGGGATGTTGGAAAAATAGTGCAGTAATGCACTATTGGTGGTTGTGAACTGATCCAACCATTCTGGAGAGCAATTTGAAACTATGCCAAAAGGACAATCAAATTGTGCATACACTCTGATCCAGCAATACCACTGCTAGGTTTGTATCCAAAAGAGATCATAAAAAAGGGAAAAGGACCTACATATACAAAAATATTTATAACAGCTCTTTCTGTGGTGGCAAAAAATTGAAAACTGAGAGAATGCACATCAGTTGGGGAACGGCTGAACAGACTGTGGTATATGAATGTAAAGGAATACTATGGTGCTATAAGAAAAGATAAGCAGGCAGATTTCAGAAAAACCTGAAAAGACTTATATGAACGGATGCAAAGTGAAATTACTAGAACCAGAACATTGTACATATTGTACACAGTAACAGTAACACTGTGCAATGGTCAACTATGACTGACTCAGCAATATAACTTACCAATATAACAATTCAATACAATTCCAAAAAACTCAGGAAGGAAAATTCTAACTACATGCAGGGAAAGAACTGATTGAGTCTGAATGCAGATCAAAGCATACTATTTTCACTTTTTTCCATTTTTTTCTTTTGTTGGTTCTTCTCTCACAACATGACTAATATGAAAATGTTTTACAGGATTGCACATACATAACCAATATCAAATTGCTTACAGGAGAAAGGGAAAGAAAGGATGGAGAAAATTTGGAATTCAAAATTTCACTCGAAAATGAATATTAAAACTATCCTTACATGTAATTGGAAAAAATCTATTATAATTTTTAAAAAAAAAAGAAACAAGTGTTTTTGTGGTAGCAAACAGGTTTGGGATCATTCAAAGCACAGTACAGTCCCAAAGATCATCTAGCCCCAATTCTTTCTATGATTCAATTCTGAGTTGAGTCAAAGATTTATTTGTAATAACTGCTCAAGAAGCTTACAGTGAAGGATCAATTAGATGGACTCAGATTTATGTCATAATCTCATTAATATGATTTTTTCTATCCACTTTTTTTTCCAGTATGGATGGAACAATCTCTTTCACAATACTGTTGATTTCACTGAAGAGACTATTAATTGTTGCAATAAATACAATGTCATTTGTGAATGAGTATTTGGAAAACTTTGACATAAATATGAAATATTTCTCTTAACAGGATCATTGGTTCATGTATGTATGTGGAAGCGTTTGAGTCAATCAAATTACCCCTATTCCACTTAAGGTAACTGGCAAACCACTATGTTCTGCTCCCTTTTATCAAGAGAGAACAAATCTCAATTGAATCAATTAGAGGTGTAAACTATGTGTTAACGAGGCTTGGACATGTTCAATTCAATCCAGGCATTTCAACTAGGAGCAACAGGAAGTATGTTAAGATTCATTGAAGGATTTGGTCATGCCCTTTGGGACTTATATAAAACCAAAAAACTAGTGTGGAACTGAGGATTCAAAAGTTGATTCAAAAATCTAGTAGCTTAATGATAGCAACCTTACATCCCTGAGAAGGAATTATCTGGTAAAAGGAGAGAGAGAATTTTGCTCTCCATTCCAGTTTCCTCTCCCAAACACCTTGACCAGAGAAGGACTTATGAACTGTGAAGAGTAAGAAGATTCAGACTTTTTCATCAGTACCCAGGACAGTAGTGGCTTGGCAGCATTGTCTACATAAGGAGGCAAAGACAGAGTAGGCAGACTGGGTAAAATAAGGAAAGGAAGATTCAAGATTCTATAAGGAGCCCAACAAAAAAGTCAGAGCATGCCTAAGGAGAGAAAAGGACTGCCAACAAACAGGAACTGAGTTAGCCTTTTGTCACATGTTCTGTGTCACATCTCTCTTTGCGCTTGAGCCTATGTTACCCTGATCTCTGGTATGTATTATTTGAAGAATGGGCCAGAAACTTTTAGGAGGAATGTTTTGTATCAACCATTTTTAGTATACCACCAATAAAACCTTAGTAAAATACCCCTTTTTAAAAAGGACCAAATCTGGCCAACTAGCATGGGTAAAATCATGGTGGGGGAGAGGGGGGAAGGATGTGAAGAGGAGGGGAAAGCAAACCAATGAAGGCTTATGAGCTACAGCAGTAGTTTTGATGAGAGGAAGGACACCTTTATGATCTTAAAAGTTATGAAAGATTTTAAAGAACTTTTGTTTATATGGGTTTTATCTGCTGATATTTACCACGTTAGAAATTAAAACATAATTTAAAAAATGTTTAATTCATTTAAAATAACATATGAAATGCTAACATAAATAATATTTGCATGACAAATAGCATTATTTTCCAAAACAAGAAAATAGAGAAGAGTGGAACTGTTTTACATATTTTGGCATATCTTTTTAATGCACTTTTATAGAAGACTGGATTTTCATGTCTGCTTTTGTATTCAATTTGTTATAATATATTTTTTGAAGTATACGAATAAAGTCCAGCCACACATATAGGTAGCTGGATAAAAGAATATTTTAACAGGCAAATAACATTTTAGTATTATTATGAAAATTGTTTTGACCTTGTAGACCCTCAGGGATCCCCATGATCACACTTTGAAAACCGATGAGCTATAGCATTGGAAAACCACAACCAATTCCTCAAGAATACTTCTAGAACCCTGAGGGGAAATATATGAGCTGCAGGGTCTCTGTCTGCTTTTGCTAGTGGGGATGAGAAGACTAATTCCAGAGCCTGTACCACAAATATAAATATATACACACATTTGTGTTATATATACACATCTATACATGTATATACATACTTACTAGATACATAATATCACCTGATGTTAATAATTCAGTAGTAGATCAATGAAAAAAGTTCTCTGTCATGTACCCCTATAAGAGAACCTTATATAATTTATACATACTTATGAGGAAATTCTTGTCTGAGCATGGTCTTTAAGGCTGAATTTTGTTCTATCTACTCATATTTCTTAAAATCAGCAAAGAGTGTGTGTGAGGGGTATCTTATATTTGCTACATCATTCAAGTGTGTAATTCCAAAAATGTGGTCTACTTTAGAAAAAGGCCTACCAAATTCTACCTGTGTCCTTTTCAGGTTTTCACCAAGGGAGTCCCTCATATGAGCTCCCTTCATAAAGTTTATTTTAGAGATGAGAAAGCAAACGCATGGATTGGTATTTCTAGTGTTTTCTGATTCTTTGGGGAACAGGGAACAACTAAGCATCATTTATTACTTTTTCCATTCTTTTGGGATCTTCCCTTATTTGTAATATACTGAGAATTGACCTTCAAATGTTTTCAAAACTAAGATAACTCTAGTTTTGTATGTATGTCAGGTTCAGTCATTATTCCTTAATTTATCTTTTTAATTGCTACTACCCAATGGTACAATGGGTATGCAGTGGTTCTATCATTGTTGGTAATGAGAACAGATCACAATAAAAACCAAGTCAAAAAGCATTTATTAAAAGTGCCCACAGATTTTTTGCACTTCACATCTATTTGTAGATCTCTAGTGTTTTCATCCATAAATGCTTTGGGGGAACATCTGGTTTAGCTAGATCTCACATTCAAATTAGTTTTCTAAGGGTTTGCTGTTTCCTTAACTGATTTTTGCTGTTTTGTAAATAATTTTCTTAACCTTTAATCATCTTTCTCAGTGTTTTACAAATGAAGGGAATTTTACAAATTTAGTCTTCTAAATGGGCATTATCTTTTGCTCTGTTTGGCAAAGAAAAGCTAAGGTGGTTTCTGGACTTTTTGGTCCTCTGGAGTATACTATTTTGTGCAAAACTTCTCTAAGAAACAACAATGAATACAGTGTCTTTGTTTTTATCCATTTTTCATTTTCGGATAGGAAACAAAAGCTTTCTGAAATAAAGTATGTTGGATTTTCTTTAATTGCCAAGCAGTCTTCTCATCTTTACTTTTTCTTTGAATTTTTTGTTTATTTTGAACAAATGGAAAACCAAAATGTTCCCAACATTTGTTAAATGACAAAAGCCTTCAGTGCACAGGACCTATGTGAAAGATTTCACAGGAAAGACCTGTGAAATGCATGCATGTGAAAGCAGGTAAGACTTATGTAACTAACAGTTCAATAAAATATTAAACCATGACTTTGACATTTGATCTGAACAGGACATAAAACAGCTAACTATACATAGACAATTTATTTAGAAATTACTATTATCTATTATCTATTAAAAGATTGTATTAAGATACTCAATATCTTAATTACTGATGGATACTGCTTGAATTTTGGTTCTGCTACTTGGTACCCATATGGCCTTGGATGAGTCACTTAATCTTTTTTATCTCAGTTTCTTCAGCTATAAAATATGGCAGTTGAACCAGATGGATCCTCTAGCTGAAAAGGATGCATAAGTAATAGTAAAACAGTAACAGACTAGAGTAATCATGTTACAATCTTAGCTCCAGCAATAGGAAAATGGGGCAGCAATGGTCATGCCATTAACTTAAGGAGGCAGTTTTCTATGAACAGAAATCATATTTCCCCTGACTCTAATGTTGTACCTTAAGACTCAATCTCTCTCTTTGGTTCTCTTCTTACTCGCAGGTAGGTACCTAAGTCATTATGTGGTACCCCTTCTGTTCTCTTGCTGACACTATTTCTTAGTGCATAGAGCAGTGACTCAGCTGCAGGTCTCCCTTTCTCTCTGTCACTTGGCCAGACTCAGTCACAGATCTTCCCTTCTCTTTGCTTGTTTTTTTCTTTAACTGGTAGCTGTTATGTCTTATACCAAATCACTTCAAAAGAAGACAAAGAAAACTACTCATCTTTAATCTTAGTCCATCATATGTCCATGACTGTTTGTATGTCTAAAGCTTTAGGGTTTTTTACTAAGAATTATATTTTCAATTTATAGAAGTCATTTATGATAAGATTCATATATTTGTATTGAGTTAGAAATTTCCCTGAAATCCATATGCCTGTAAACTTTCCATAAATGTCCCCTTATGCACTGAGGAACACTCACAAGAAACTAGAAAGTCCTATCTGTTTTAAGTGAGATGTAGTAAGCCTTGACTCAAAGATCTCAAGAGTTGCTGGCTAGGAAGGGGTGTTATTTGAAGCCCCAAACTCATTACTAGAACAGTGTTCATAAACAGATAGCTGAGAATATGGTAATAATATCCACAGCAAGTCATTTACATTTCTTATTATGTTGTTTGAAACTTGTCAGTACAGGTACCTAAGACTGGGAGGCCAGGGCTTTGCTCCAGGCAGGAGACTGGGGAAGAGGTGGGAGGGGAGAGAGGCTTTCTTTCTTCTATGCCATACTGCCTTCCTAAAATGCTCTAGAGACTGATGTTCCTGCAGTTTTCAGTTTTCTACTGGTCTATGTCACCACCGAGGTTACTAAAAAAAGTAGATCCTAGAAGAAGGGAAGGTAATAGGGTTAATGGTCAATGGAGGGTAGGGGAATAGAGACAAGAGACCATCCATCACTTTGTGGTACAAAAATACTCACAGATGTACTGTTTCCCCCAGGACCTATGTGCACTGCCAAAACAGAATTTGTCCCCTATGCTAGAAACCCTTGTTATTACTCTACTTACCATGTCTACTCCTTTTGGACTTTCTACTTACAGTGTTTCTGAGTAGACTAAAAGACATTAGCCTCTCTCCTTCACATCCTTTAAGCAATGATGAAGTGGGAGTAATGGGTAGTAGGAGAGGATATTAGGAATCCCAAAGTTATAAGGTGGTTCAGTGAAACTGATTTAACTGTTGGTAGTTTGAATGTGTAAGCTCAGTTAATGACCAACAAGGTAACATATCACTGAAGGAATATGTCATTGCAGACATTCTCACTACAGAATGAAAACATAAGATTTAAAGAGCTTTCATCTAAAAGGAAGGGACTGCTCTCAGCCGACTGAAAGAATGACTTATTAGAAGAGGCAGATAAAGGAATTTGTGGGAATGGTTTTGACCCTGAATAATATTTTTTTCACAATGGGTTCTCTATGTGCTTATTTAGACTAAGGCTACAAATATTACATTTACAAAGTCACAAACAATCAAACTTAATTTGGAGGATCTTGCTCAGTTTTTCATAGACCTTCTCTACTTCTTTATTCTCCATAGCAGATGGTGGTGCATAAACTTTCTTTACCCACATTATGAGACTTCCAGGCAAGAAAATAGCTAACATTTATAAAAGATGTTAAGGTTTACAAAGTCTTTACATATCTTTATTGTACTTGATACTCAACATGATACTCAAAATAATCCTCAGAAATAGATACTTTAAAAGTAATGTTATTCTTGTTTTACAGATGAGAAAATTGAGGGCCTGACAGGTTAAGGGACTTGCCCGTACTCACATGGTAACAAGACCGGAGGCTGAACGTAAACTCAAGTGCTGCCTTCTGTTCAATGCACCACATTGGCTCTATGACTGCATGTACCATTAAGTATTTCCTGTTATCTTTGGCTGAAATAAGAAACCATTCCCACAAATTCCTTTATCTGCCTCTTCTAGTAAAGTCAGTCTTTCATTTGGCTGAGAGCAGTCCCTTCCTTTTAGTTGGAAACTCTTTAAATCTTATGTTTTCTT
>CM053598.1:131415506-131442940 GCA_028646575.1 Pseudocheirus occidentalis | reverse complement strand
AGAGGGGGGAGGATGGAGGGGAGGGCAGGGTCTGGAGGAGGAATGCTGGAAGCACACACTTCAGTAAAGGGACAGGGACAGGGTAGCGAACAGAACAAGGGGGGGGAGGGATAGGAAGGAGAGACAGATGATCACTGTCACAATATGTCCACTATGAAGATGTCCTGTATAATCACATATCCATAGCCTGTACTGAACTGAGTGTCCTTCCAGTGGGGATGGGTGACAAGGGAGGAATTGAAAGAATCTAGAATTTAAAGTTCTGTAATATCTGCAACTAGGAATTAAGATATACAGGGGCTGGGATAGGAAGACCCTCCCTGCCCTACCAGAAAATAAGAGAGCAGAGCAGGGGAGGGGCTTTACAGTGAGATTGCTGTTTTAGGGCAGGGGCAAGACGGGGAGGAAATTTGTAATTCAAAAATGTAATGAAAATGAATAATGTAAACAAGAAAACAAATAAAAAATAAATTTTAAAAAAGTTTGAGAGCCATAGTATCTTGGTAACTTAATAATTTTACTAATAACGTCAGCATTTTAATTGCAGGATGGTCATTTAGATGTCTCTGTCTTAGACCAAAGACAATCATGGCACTGGGTTCAGGCTTATATGCCCTCTGGAAGAGGGGTATTGCTAAAGGTGGCAATCAACTCTGATTGATTAATAATTAATGAGAGAATGAATATTACAATGATGGACTGAATCTATTCAAATGAACTTTGATTATGTCATTTGCTTCTAAGTTACTCCCAGCTTTGGGCAATCTATTCAAAGAATTTAATTTCCCCCAAACCCTAACAGAGCACAGTGGCTTTCTCACCTGTGTGGGGTCTGAACAAGATTGTTAAAAAAAAAAAAAAGTCCAGTCTCATTATCAGTAATGTCCTTCAAGAGACTGAACTTTTGAAATCAGGATTTTAGAAGAAGGGTGGAAACTCTGGATTTCCCCCAAATCATTTGTAATTAATAATCATTTCTCTCAAAAGTTTGGAAAAAGTGAGGGTTTGGAAAGAAAAACTGTGTAATCACACCCTAGCTATTCTTGCTCATCCTCTGCTATTTACTCTTTTCCACCAATATATGAAAAGTGAGAGTTGGGATTGGGGAGGTGGTGGTAGAGGGGGTTGCTAATCGCACAGCCAACCTCTGAGAGCATTGGGATGGGAATTTTATAAGCACAGCTGCTCCTGGTGTTAGTATTGGGTCAAGTTACAACTACCCTAGGAGTATGGGGGGCAGGAGAGGGGAGGGAACCACACAGAAAGTCTTATAGAGAGATTGTAGATGTAGAGTGAGGGAGTATTGAAAAGGATGAGGCAATGACATTGGAGACAAGTTTACAACTGGCTGTGGAGGAAGGGACAGTAGGTTATGACTTATTTTCCTACTTTCTTTTTTTTTTGCTTTTTTTTTATTTTGGAGAGGGGAAGGCAGGGCAACTGGGGCTAAGTGACTTGCTCAAGGTCACATGGCTAGTAAGCATCAAGTGTCTGAGGCCCCAGGGCCGATGCTCTATTCACTGTGCTACCTATAGCTGCCTCTATTTTCCAACTGTCTAGTTGGGTGATGACACACACCTGGGGCAATTCCATGATTTCCCCGTGTTGGAGACCTCTGATTTAGAGAAGCAACCATCAAATTTAAGTTTAAAGATGGTCCAAAGACCATGTTAGCATCATCCACCCCCTTTGCTGACCTTCTGCCACTGTCACCATAGTATAAGAGGGAAAAGTTAGAACACACTTGGGGAATATGGAATGGGGAAGGTTTTGTAGATTTTGATGGTTAAACAATTTATCACAAGTAATGAATTATCTGGTGATGAACTTCTCTATCCTTAGCTAGACTGGTATGTTGCCGTGGACATACCTGAAACTTTTCCAGTCCATTAGAACCTGCCAAAACTTATGTTCTGCTTGCATAGCCTTTGAGAACCCAGCATAACCTCCTAGATATCATGAAGCATCAGAGTATGACTGAGTTGAGGTATTTAATGCTAAGTATACTTTATTATATTCTTATAAAAGTATACTTTATTACATTCTTATATTAAAATTGGTTTAAAATGGGTATGGTAGTATTTTACTTAGCTGGAAATCATGCTTCTTGCAACCTCAGTTATCTGGAATACAGGAATGAAACCAGAAATACATTTTTAAAAGATTCTGAGCAACTAGCACAGTGAACAGGTTAAAATCTATTTGACTGGTGTGGGGCTCAGCCCCCAGGATATACTCATGCCAAGGCTTAACTGACTTCAAAACTGGGTATTGCCCTCCCACAGCCCTCCTCCAGTCATTTGCTTGCAGTTAGAGCTGGAAGTTGGGTCCCTGACCCACATTCCTCATTCACTAATCCAGAGAATACTCTGTTTTTTGTGGTCTCTAGACTAATCCACCAGTGGCCTTGTCTTATAGGTGATGGGGTGGTCACTTATTAGTGCCATGTGAGTTTTTTGTCTAAAGCTCTATAAATAAAGTTTGAGTTTTGAATAGCTTCAGGGGCTATGGATAGGAGTGAGTACCTTTCTGCATGTTCAAACCAGTTGATTGCCCATAGAGCTGAGGACATAGAGGTGGTACCCACCTCAGCTGTTCCCCATTGGCATCTATTTTCTTCCCATGGCTGCCATCAGCAGCCAATGACAGCATCAGTCTTCCACAACCATTCCCTCTCCATTTGCCCTTCAATGATACAATGGAAAAACCAAAATGGCTCTGAAGTCAGAGGACCTGGGCTTAAAGTCTGCTTCTGTGTGACCTTAAACAATATACATAAGTTCCCAGGGCTTTAGTTCCCTCATTTGTGAAATGAAAAGATTAGATGAGATGGGAGATCCAATGATCCCGTGCTGTTTGTTTCAAAAAAGGCAAAGCCTAATCTCAAATTACTCACCTAGATAATCTTGGGTGGCAAATTAAGATACAGTGATGTCAGTGAAAAGTGTCAATACAGAGGGGAGAAGCAGAAAAACTATTTTTAAAAACCTGTAACAGAAGAACTATAAAAGTACAGCAATCTGGGGCAATTTATTGTAGGGGCAAATCACTAGCTATACCACAGTGGTCCCAGAGGACGTCACTGTTAAAACAGAGTACAATGATTTTTTTTTTCTCTTGGTTCAGAACTGTGATTTCATTGGTGTAAAATCTCTATTGTTTCAGATGAGCTACTGGACTGCCACTTACACTCTTTAGAGGGTTCCCTGGGACGTTAAGAGCCAGTCATAATCATGACTCAGAATGCATCAAGAAAAAGGCTGTTTTGCTCACAATATAGTCTCTTTTTCAGAAATATATGCTCTCTGCTATACATATATTTGATTACTGCTTATTAAAAACAGTAATCAAATATATGTATTACACAGAGTGGACTTTAAAAATAACATACAAGCAGTAATCAAATATGTGTATAATGTGTGTAACAGAGTGGAATTTATAAGCAGTGATCGAATGTATGTATAAAATACAAGCAATAATCAAATGTAAATATTGCAGAGTGGAATTTACAAGCAATAATTGAATGCACAGTTATCCCTTCCACATTGGGGGAAGGAGTGGTTAGAGGTATAGCACCTCCTTGATTTGGAAAATCTGAATAAAAGTTTTTGGCCCTCCTTTCATACTAGAGAAGTCAGAATTACCATGTAGTAAAAGAAAAATATGTCAATATTATACAGTACTATTCACATATTTTATGCATTTCTGAAATTCTAAACTTTCTCTCTGTCATCTCCTGGCCTTCACATGTCATCTGTGGCTTCCAAAAAACTCCCCCCCAAATTCTCATATATATATACACATACACACATGTATACAGAGAGAGGGGGTGTTAGAGAGAGAGAGAGCAAAGTTATGGTGAAAAGCCTTTGACTTGGGTGAGGGGAGACCTGGGTTCAAATGTCACCTCTGACCCTAGCCACTCAGTTTCTTCATGTTTAACAATAATAATATCTATAGTGCTATGATAGGATCACTCTCTACCAGGGTTATCTCCCTGTCTTATGGGTTAGGCTAGGTTTTTTTTTTCCTTTAAAGGCTATAAAACTGTCCCTGATTCAAGAGTCTTATCATTCATCAGCTTATGGTCCCCTAAGGGCATAAAAATGCTTACCCACATGGCATCAAACTCCTTTAGACTTGCCAATTTCCCCAAAACCAAGGCAGTCACTGCACCCTGCCCTGTTGACCAAACATGTCTCCATAGAGAGCTGAAGGGGCCCTGTCTACCCTTTGAGTATCTTTATTGAATATTCTTTCTAGGCTATGGATAAATAACTCTCTTATTGTTAATCATGGGATGATCTACACATTCTCAACCTGAATCATCAGAGTGCCAGCCTGAGTCAGTCCTGCACTTAACAAATGCTTATCTCATAGAGTATACCCACAGTTAGGATATATCCAGAGATGAGGTTCAAATAAGATCTCATAATACCTACATAAGGACCTCATAAATATCTTATCTCATATAATAGCTATACGAATGTCAGTTATAATTATAAGAATAAGATTTCCCCAAGAAATGTTGTTATAAAAGGAGATAGAACCCATAACCACTGAATCTCTAGCTTTTATAGTAATAAATACTATATTTAGTCAACTATAAGTGACATAGCTGTATGTTTTATACTGTATGGCTTTCTAAAATACATAGGCAGCTAAGTGGTTCAGTGCATATAGGACTGGACCTGGAGTCAGAAGACCTCAGTTCAAATACAGTTTATGATGTCTACTAGCTATGTAACCCTAGTCAAGTCTTCTATAAAATGGAGATAATAATAGTATTTCAAATGAAATAATATTTGTAAAGCATGTTGTGAACCATAAAGTACCATATAAATGTTATTTCACATACTCCATTGTGATTTCATTGATTTATTCCTTCCAGTGATGTTGCTTCCTAACCTGTCCTTGCTGGTCTGTTCAGCCTGACTCTTGTCCAAGTCTTTCCAATGAAAGCTTTTCTAAAGTGTGTATGGATGTGGATGTGTGTACATATGTATATACGTAAACACACATCTCATATGTATATATATATACATATATGTAAATTTTAGTAATATAGTAACAAATCACATAAATTTTAAGAGATGAGGGTGGGGAACTATGAAGAGCAGGAGGGGGAGGGGTCATAGAGCTATAAGAAACAGCTGGAGGAGACTCTGGAAATGTAAATACTCCCTTCTTCCAGCACAGCAGTGGCACCCTGATATCACTATATACCAAAGCCCTAGATGAAAGAAGGACTAGTTGGTACCTGCTAAAAGCAAACATGCCCTAAAATTCTATGAGTAATGATAGTAGTGTAAATTTGTATAACTGTAATATAGGAGTTACTCCAAACTGTTTAAGAAAGGAGAATATGAAATACATCTCAGAAAAATTTCCCATTAAAATGGTTAAATAAGAAAGTTTAGTTTTTAAAGGGGGCAAACTTCCATTACTTTATTCATTTGTATGAAATATTTCCTTTCCCAATGATGCCAGATAAATTAGGTATGTAGCTTAATACACGATGTAATTATTTTATAGAAATAGCCACTTATCATAACTCATTTTCTAAACATGCCAGATAAATGTTGTATAAAATAACAGAAGAAGAAGAAGAAGAGAGGAAGAAAGGAAGAAAGGAAGAAAGAAAGAAGGAGAATGTATCAGGCATTGTACTAAGTGCCTTACAATTTATTATCTCATTTCTTCCTCACAACAAGAAGAGGAAGAGGAAGAGAAGGAGAAGGAGAAGGAGAAGAAGAAGAGGAGAAGGAGAAGGAGGAGGAGGAGGAGGAAGAGGAGAAAGAAGAGGAGAAAGAGAAGGAGAAGAAGAAGGAGGAGGAGGAGGAGAAGGAGATGGTGGTGTTGCTGGTAGTGGTAGTAATAGCAACTCACATATGGTATTTAAAGTTTTGGAGGGTACTTTACATATATTATCTCACTTGATATTCACAATACTATGATGTATATGCTATTATTATCTCAATCTTAAATACCTTCCCCCAACTTAATTATCACCTTTACTCAACCACCTCTGTCCCACTGTCATGCTTCACCAGTGCCTACTGGACATTTCAAACTGGATGTTCTGGAGACATCTCAAATTTAACTTGCCCAAAACATAACCTACAGTCTTTTCTCCCAAACCCACTCCTCTTTCAAACTTCCTTGTTTCTGTTGAAGATATTACTGTCCTTCCAGTGTCTCCGGTTCACAATCTCAAAACTCTACTGTCCTTCAACCCATATATTAGATTAGTTGCTAGATCTTGCTTTTTCTACCTATATAATATTGCTTGGAGCCAAACCCTTCTCTCTATTCACACAGTCAGCACCTTAATGTGGGTCTTCCTTTCTCATCTAGACTCCTACAATGGTGTTCCAGTTGTTTTCGCGCCCTCACGTCTCTCTGTAGTCCATGTAGTCTGATTCATCCTCCACACAGAAGTTCCAAAAGGATTTTTCTAAAGCGTAAGTCTGACCAGGCCACCCCTCTATGGAATAAGCTTCAATGACCACCTCTTGCCTTGAGGGTAAAACATAACTCTTCAGGTTTTTAAAGTTCCTCACAACTTTGCTCTATCTAGCTTTATTATACGTTATTCCCCTTTCTACAGTCTGTGATCCAGCCAAACTGGCCTTCTCTCTGATCTTCACATATTACAGTTCATCTCCCACCTCCTGGCCTTTGCCCATGCCATCACCATGCCTGGAATGCACTCCTTTTTTACCTCTCCCCTCCGAGAATCCTGCTATTCCTTTAAGATGCATCTTAAACTCACCTCTTACATGAAACATTTCCTGATCTCCCCACAAGAATTTGTGCGCTCCCTCCCTAAAGACTTTGTATTTAACTGCCTTATATTTATTCTATATTTATACTGTGTGTATTTGTTATGTGTGTGTATACATGTCTCCTTAATAGAATGAAAATCCCTTGAGAACTGGAGTTCTTTTGTTCTTTGTATTTGCATCCCTAGCACAGTAGGTGCTTAATAAATGCTTGCTGATTGATTTTACAGATGAAGCAATGCAGACTTGAGAGGGGTTGACTTGTCTAGTGTTATATACCTAATGAGTGTTTGAGGCAGGATTCCAGCTCACTATGCATACACACGTATATATATATATATATATATATATATCTGTGTATATGTGTGTATGTATATATATGTATATAAGTAGACATACATATATATGTACACATATATAAATATCCAAACCACCCTTCCACTGAATAACTGCCTTTGGCTTTATAGGTACATCCTAGGGTGCTGCCTGAGGCATGCAAAAGGAGGTTAATATATTTGCCCAGGGTCATAGAACTAGTATTTGAAGGTGGATTTGAATCACTTTCTTCCTAATTCTAAAGTCAGTACTCATTCTACCACAACAGTACAATTTTCTCTCTTCTTCCTGCCTCCCTTTCTTTCCTTCTCTCCCTTTCACCAAATATCTGGGCATATTTTTTTATACAAATGCATATATACATTGTACAACCTGCCCTGTCTACAACTCTCTCTTCCAACTGTCCTTTTCCCTCCTCCTACCTGAACCCCCATCCTCCAAAATATGCCAAACACAGACCAAAACCTGACTGTGACTCTGAAGTACCTCCCAATTAAGCCTAGCTAAGGTGTTAGTTTAAGATATGATTATTTAGAAGGTAATTACATTGAGTCTTAAAGACTAATGGGATTCCAATACCGAAAAGAAATGAAGTTTTAATTATAATGATAAGTGGTAAGGTTGACATTTTTTAAGCAGAGATTCCTAATATGTATTCAGGCCATACCAGGGTGGTGGTCACTTACTCCTAAACCCATAAATTATAAATTATATTGTGTATATATATATATATATATATATATATATATACATATATATGTGTGTGTGTATGTATATATATGTATGTATATATATGCATGTATATGATTTGTTATTGCTCAGTCATTTCAGTCATGTCTGATTCTTTTTGATTCTATTTGGTATTTTCTTGGCAAAAAATACTGGAGTGGTTTGCTACTTCCTTCTCCAGCTCATTTTACAGATGAGGAAACTGAGGCACAGAGGATTAAGTGACTTTCCCAGGGTCACATAGGTAATAAATATCTGAGGCTAGATTTGAACTCGGATCTTCCTGAATCCAGGCCCATCACTCTATCCATTGTGCCATGTAGCTGCTCCATTATATGTGTAATTACCATAAAGTTAAAAACTAGAGATTTAGTCATACACACACACACACACACACACACTCCCTGTCTCTGTCTCTGCCTCTGTGTCTCTGTCTCTCTTGCATATGTTACTGGAAAAAGACTTCTTGGCCCTTCCCAAAAGGGACTGAAATGGAAACATGGGCTTTATTTTAGGAAGCTTTCCTAAAGAGCTGATTGCTTCATGTTTTCATTGAGCTGCTCTAACAGCTATGTTTTGACTGTTTCCTAGGTGCCCCAATCCAACTGTGTTTCATTCACAAATACAACACATCTTGCTTATTCTGAAAGATTTCTCAGGCACCCACAGTGCTACAGTCTGCTTATGCTGGCAACATATTATAGCCTGAAAAATCAAATGTCTTTCAATTATCATAAAAGAAATTTGACTTCTTTTGGTATATTAGTAGCATTGGCACAGACCCCCAGAAAGCTGCCCCAGGTTCTAGGTACTTTGTGGATCAGCATCCTCTCCAAACCATAGTTTACAAGCCCTGGCCAACACGTTCACTTTTACTGCTCAGCCAGAGGTCACCCTGTTAAAAATCAAAGGCATTTAATAAAATACCATAGTCAGAGTAGCAACAGAAGATTTGCCCCATAAACCTTCAGCTCACTCTCCCACAAATACATATACCCTTAATGAGAAGAGTGAACATACATAATTGTCGCACATGAGGCATATACATGTGGAGAACACATGTGGCCAGGGCCAGGGGTAAGTTATACATACTTGGATTCTGCAGAGCTACTAATATCTTTGGATGACGTCATTGCCCTGCTCTCTGCTAGGAGTTTGATCTCTGCCTGTCCCGAATGGGTGTTGTCTCCTTCTCTCCTGGTTGGAAATTTCATCTTCATTCCAGCTGCTTTTCAGCTGTCTTCAGGGGGACTTGATTCTACACCCTTCCTTTAGGATCCTGTGGTTAGCAAGCCTCTTACCAGAGGGGAGATCTACAACCCTTTTAGTCAGTTCTTTCATCTTCCTATGGCTCTCTGCTACAGTTTTTAGCTAAGGTGCTTTCTTCAGGGCCACCTCATTATGTGCACGGACCGTTAACTTCTTCCATGCAATAGAAGTCTATAACTCTCCCCACTCAGCTCCTTCAGCCAATGTCTCAGGAACTCTGCCAGCCTTCTCTTCCAACCAACAGCTATAAAGGTCTTCCTTTTAGCAAGGCTGTTCCTAGAAGGAAGCAGAAATTTCCAGGCTAAGATGAAATGTATTCTTTGAACTCCTCTTTTAACTTTATTCTTCCTTTCTGTTTCCTCTGAGTCCCTCAGTTCACCTCTAACTTATGGTCAAAAAACCATTTTAATTCTTCTTTTTTTTCATACCCCAGGTCCCCATTGGAGCAAATAGCTGCTTTCTCCAACAGAAAAGTTGTTTTAAATAGTGGTATAGAAACTTTTTTTTAACTTCTAATCATCATTGTTCTCTGTTCAATGCAAATTACAAAAGCTGATGCCTTTTTCTTCAACTTCCCCCTAACAATAAATCACAGTTTAGTCTCTTTAGCCACATTGTGTGTTTACAGTAAAAAAGAAAACAGATTTTTAATTCACTTGAAATACAAAGATCCAGAAGAATTGTACTGATATATTAGCATCTTGTCGTGGAAATTTCCTGAATATGTTAACAGAATTCAAAGAGCCTACTTGATAGCTTATTTTAAATCATCTGTCTTTATTTTTTCAACTAGAAATTTCTGGGAAATGTGCCAGAGTTGTTCTTGAATACAGATGTTTTTCCTTCCTAAATAAATGGCCATGGATTGACTTCTATATTAAGATAACACAAGGGTCATTGATAGATACAATCACTGAAATAATTGTCAATATCAAGTAAGGCATAAAATATGGAGACATGTTCACCAAAGGTGTTTGCTGCAGTTATAAAAGATGTCTGGAAGAAGGATTCCCTATAGATTGGAGCAGTCTGCCAGATCTTCTTATTTGTCAGTGACATTATGCTGATTGTATCAAGTCTTAGAACTTATAGGGTTTCCTCAATGAGATCCACAATTATTTAAAAAAGATCAGTCTAACAATCCACATAGGAAAAACCAAATGGATAAAGAATGACTCTTGTCCAGATAATCATATGTAATGCAATTATATATAGTATTTAATTATGATAATGCATATAATAATTATACATAATACACATATATGTACACATACATAACATGAATAAGTACTAAGGTGGATAAAGAACTTAATCAAGAATTGTCTAGGAATAAGAGAGCAGGCAGGATTGCATTTGGGAAATAACACAGAGTTTTCAATAATCCCAAATTGCTCCTTAATCCCAAACCCCATATTTTTAAAGTAACATATGGTTTAGCACCCTAACCTCCGGAGTTTTGAATACTGAATTCAGTCTTGGGAGGAGTCTTACAAATCATTATTCTTTGGTTTGCTTGCCCCTACCCTGTTTCTTCTGGGAAATCGTCAAATATAGATTGAATCTAGTTTATGTCTAGATCTTCATAGATCTAGGTAAAATGGTCTAACCTCCCATAAAAACTCTCACGGTCACAATGCATATTGAATATAGAACAGGTTCATTTTACTGTACAGAAAATGGAGAAAAGACACAAAAGACTCTCAAGTAGCCCATAAATAATAACTACAATTTTTTTTTTCTCTCTCAGTGGTGAGTCCCTCCTTCCTCCAAAACCCTATGCTGAATCACTGGTCTATGGTTTTGAATTCCACTCAGAAGGGAAAAGCCCTGAGGTTGCTAGAGGAGCAGTTTCCAAACATTACCCTGAGTCTTGCATGCACCCTAAAGAGTCATATAGGCATCCAGAGACTTAACTTCTCCAGAAGGGAAAAATAAACTCATGATTACTAGATCTAAAAGCCATCCCAGCGTATCCCACTTTTTTATTGCAAAGATTCATTGATTCTCTCTTTATGGTGATGCCCTGAGGGCTTGGAATTCCTGAAAGAGAAATATACTTAGGGTGGTTAGGCTGACAATTCCCTTCCTATGAAATGTCACTGTCTGAATAACTCTCAGTTATAGATCAAATGAGATCATATTTGTAAAGTGTTCAGCATAGTGCTTGGCACATTCAAGGCTTCTGTTTCCCTCTGTCATGATTTTAATCCCTTGCTGTTCCTCCATTTTGTGGGGGCTATATGTTTAACCCTCTTCTCCCCAAGGGACTGTTGCATACCAAGAATTCCCCTTCTCTCAAAACAAGGCTAGATACCTGGTGGGTATTGTAAGTATTATCATCTCCATTTTAAAGATGAGGAAGCTAAGGCACATATAGGTTATAACAGTTAACAGTCAGGATGCAAACACATCTCAAACGAGTTTATCAACTTGACCTCCATCTTAACTCTACCTCAGCCATACATGGGAATAGTCATAACTTTGATCTGATCAACACCCATCACTGTTCCAGCTCCATGATCCAGAATTCTAGAATTCATTTATCTTATCAGAAGATCCTACTCTGCCTCACCCCTACCAGTCCAAACCTTTTATTCACCATCACACATCCAGTCCCTTTACTCATGTCTGTTCTCTCATTTCCCTCCCTTCAGTTGACCAGTACAACCACATACTCTTTTATCCCCTTGTTTGTGGGCCAAGCATACCTTGCTAGACCCCAGCTCTGGGTTACCTCTTCCTCCCACTGTCCACTTTCTTCATTTATACTCACATGGTGTTCCTGGAAAAAGTAATGCAACAAAGCCAACAGGGTTCATTACAAACTTATGTTACCTAATCTAAACTAGGCCCACGCTGCTGCATGGCAATCCATTTATTCTTCCCCGATTGACAATCATACTTTCTCATATGTCTATTTCCAAATCGTCTCTCTCCTCAAACATCTTATACTCACGCCCACCCCTTTCAGCAGAGTTCTGCTTTACTACCTTCACCTATTTTATTAAGAAAAAAGGTGGCCATCTTCCATGAGCCCCCTCTTCTTCCCTTACTACATGTCAAAACTCTTCATCATCACTCTCCTC
Organism: Pseudocheirus occidentalis; assembly: GCA_028646575.1. NCBI lineage: Eukaryota > Metazoa > Chordata > Mammalia > Diprotodontia > Pseudocheiridae > Pseudocheirus > Pseudocheirus occidentalis. Next base: position 131,430,735 of record CM053598.1, on the reverse strand, counting down.
CTTTTCCCAGTATTTAATGAAGCAGTAGATTGCCGAATTTAACCCTCCACTCATGATCTTCTTGGTAATACCTCCTTCCATCTCTTCCAGAAGCTTACTCCCTTGATCATTCTTTCTCTTTCTTCAGTCTTTAATCTCTCCTAATTCGATGGTGCTTTCCCTGTCACCTACAAACATATTCGAAGTGTAGCCTATCCTTAAAGAATCTTCATTTAGCCCTGCCATTTCTTCAAACTAACATCTTATATATGTTCTCTTTTTTGAACTCAAAATCCTAAGAAGAGTCATTTCTATTTGTTGCCTTCTTTTCTTTAGTTTTTACTCACTTTTCAGTGCCTTGCAGTCTGACTACCACAGAATGAAACTCTCATTGCCAAAGCTGCCAGGATTCTCATCTGCTACATCCAATGGCTTTTTCTCATTTCCCATTCTCTTTTATCTCTCTAAAGTTTTTTATCCTGTTATTCACCTCTTCCTCTTGGATCCTGCCTCTTTTCTTATCTTCTGTGATATTATATTTTCTGTGTTCTCCTAACTTTCTGACAATTCATCTTTATTAAGATCACCCTTCTCCTCTTACCAACTGTGGTAGGGAGCTAGGTAGTACAATGGAAAGAAAATAGGACCATTGTCAGCTATGTGACCCTGGACAAACCACTTAATCTCTGTCTGCCTCAGTTCCTTAATCTGTTACAATAAGGATAATGAAACCACCTATTTCTCAAGGTTGTTGTGAGAATCAAATGAGATAATTAATGCAAAATACTTTGTAAACCTATTTAAGTGTTATTTTTATTATTATTTGTAGATATAGTCCAAGGCTCAGTCCTGAGTTTTCATCTCTGTGTATACATTCATCATTGGTGATCTTTTTTTTTTCATCAGTAGTGATCTGATCAACTTACTTGGCTTTGGTTATAATCCAAATCTATCAGTCCAGTTCTAGCTACATTTTCAGCTGAATTCTTACCTGTCCACTGGACATCTCTACCTGGATATCTCATAGGTCTTTCAAATTCAACAAATCCAATATGGAACTCATAACAACACTTGGAAATTGTTGGAACTCGAACAAAATGGAACTCTAAAAACAATTACTCTTTCAAACTTCCCTATAGAATTTCTGTTGAAAATCCTATCACTCTTCCAGTCACGTGGGTTAACAATCTCGGAGTCCTTCTTGGTTCTTTTTTTTCCCTTAATCACAGAATCAATCACTTACCGAGTCTTGTTAATACCCATAACATTTAATCTGTCCCCCCTCTCTCCATCCATACAGCACCTACCGTAGTTCAACTAGGTGGCACAGTGGATAGAGCAGCTGAGCCTGGAGTCAGGAAGACCTGAGTTAAAGTCTGGGCTCAGACACTAGTTGTATGACCTTAGGCAAATTACTTGACCCTGCTTGCTTCAGTTTCTTCAACTATAAAATGAGCTGGAGAAGGAAATGGCAAACCACTCCAGTATCTTTGCCAAGAACACCCCAAATGGGGTCACAAGGAGTTGGACATGATTGGAAAGCAACTCAACAACAATAATTTTCTAATTGTCTCTCTGCTTCTACTTTATCCCCTCTTCAACCCAGCCTCTAAACAGCTGCTAAACTGATATTCTCCAAATCCAGCCCCAACCATTTTTTTTAACCCATTGCTTACAAATCTTCATTGGTTCACTATTGCCCCTAGCATAAAAGGCAAACTCTTTAGTCTGCCATCTAAATTCCTTCACAATCTGGTTCCCATCTGTCTTTCCAACTTAATTTCATACTATTGCCCTTCCAGCCATCTCCACTCTAATCAAAATGGCCTGCTACCTCATCTTTCTATGTCTTTGCACAAGTGATTCCTGATGTCTGGAATGAATTCTCTCCTTGCTCCCACATCACAGAATCCCCACATTCCCTTGTAGTACAGCTCAGATGCCATCTCCTATGAGGGATTTCCTGATCTACAGTCATTAGCTCTATCTTTTAAAAATACTTTTTATGTACTTTGTGGCTACTTATTCATTTGTTATATCTCCTAACCAAACTTGAATGTAAGCTGCTTGAAGGCAGTAATTGTTTCTTTTTATCTTCATATTTTGAACATAGTAAGCATATAATAAATGAATTGAAATCTTCTATCCTCAGTTCCATTACTTTTTTCATTTTTAAAAATACAGTGCTTCTCAACAAAATTATCAGGGAATTCTTTAAATCTGTCAGTGGTCCGAGGTGATTTAAATCTGTATTTTAAATCTCTGTGAAATTTCTTCCAATGGGGGAAGAGGTATTTGAGTATGAAAAGCAACTCTATTTGGAAGATTTTGGGGGGATATCACTTCACTAACCAAGGATTACGGCTGTCAGGACGCAGTTCCTGGCGTTTTTGCCATTGCAAAAAACTTCCACAGATGTAATCCTCACCATGGTCGTTGTTATTGTACAGACTACTCTCAATGTTAATCTTTGTGATGGCAATAATTACTAGGACTCCATCTATGATTTTCCATATAGGAGACATGGATATGACTTTGGAGGCTACCAGACTGACCAGGTCTCATAGCGTGCGTCCTTGAAAACAACAAACTGAAATAACAATAACTGACTTAACAAATAGAAGAAAACTCCTTTGATTTTTATCTCTATTCAAAGTAAAATTAGTAACTTTTAAAGTCTGAAAACAACTGAAAGATATTTTTTTCTTTCTCAAATAAAGTTTACCTAAGTCCAAATAATGCAAATGATAGGTAAAAAATTCAGTCAATTTAAGGGTCATTCAGTTGATTCAAGAGCCAATGGATTTATTGTCAACAGATCTGAACAAATTGTTCTCAAAAGAAGAATTATAAACTATTAATGAACATATGAAGACATGCTCCGCATCACTAATACTAAGAGAACGTCAACTGAAACACCTTGGATTTCACCTTATATTCAGCAACTTGGTAAAGGTGACAAGCGATGCAATGCTAGAAAGATGACAGAAAGAAAGGTACACTCATGTATTGTTGTGAGAACAATGAATCAGTCACACAACTCTGGAAAACAATTTGGAAAAAAAAAAAAGGTCATATCCTTTAACCTAGAGATTTCACTGCCAGGCAAGGAGGTCAAAGACAGAAAAAAAGTTAACAAATACCAAAGTATTCATAGCAGCACTTTTTGTAGAAAAGAACCAGAAAACGAAAAAGATGCCCATCATTAAAGGATTGGCTAAATAACCCATGATGCGTAAACAATGTAGGATTGTTTATAATATAATATAAATATAATAACTGTGCCATAAGGGGAAAATATCCAACAAATATGAAGGATTCAGAGAAGTATTAAGACTTATGTGAACAGATTTAAAATGAAGAACAATAAAAACACTGAATTTGATAAATGTTTAAAAAATTAACAAGCATTTCTTTTCTTTTTTTTACCATTCTCCAAAAGAAAAGCAAAACTATTATAACAAATCAGCAGTTGAGCAAAACAAATTCTCACAGTCCCGTGTGAAAACATACGTGTCTTATTCTGCACGTTTAGTCGTCATCTTTTTGTCAGAAAGCGGCTAGTGTATTTTATCAGCGGTCCTCTGGAAATATGGCTGACCGCCACCTAACAGAGAACTGATGGACTCAGAGGGCAGATTGACTGAACCATGGAAATAGGCTTTTAATTGGTCTCTCTGCTCCTAACCTCTCCTCTATATAATGTCTACTTCGCATACCTACTAAAATTTCTTCTTAGCCATAGAGCTGTATCCCTTTTCTGCTCAAAGTAGCTCCTTAATTTTCATAAGATTTAAAATATAAAATCTTTAGCATGGCATTTAAAAAATTTTTAATTAACTATAATCTACCTTCTCTCCCTCCCCCCTACCATTGAAAAAGAAAGCCTTCATAACCTATATGCATAGTTCAAGTAGAATGAATGACTACATTTATCCAAAAATTGTGTCTTGCTCACATATCCCGAGTCTATCACCTCCCTGTCAGGAAGTGTATTGTGAATTTCATCATGAGGCCTCTGGAACTATGGCTAATCATCATGTTGATCAGTTACTAAGATTTTCAAAGTTGTTTGTTCTTACAATGTTGTTATTGTATTAATTGTTCTCACTTCACTCTGCATGAGTTCATACAAATCTTCTCAGGTTTCTCTGAAACCATTCCCTTCTTTATTTTTTATAGCACAATTTGGCATGACATTTTTTAAATTAATTAATTTTATTGTTTACATCACTCATTTCCATGAGATTTTGAGTTACAAATTTTCTCCCAGTCTTTCCCCTACCCACCACCTCAAAACTGCCATCCCACTGTATAGCCCTTCCCCCAATCTGCTCTCTCCTATGTCTTCCCCCTCACCCCTCTGACTTTCCAGTAGGGCAGGATGGGTTTCCCTATCCCAGTTTGGCATGACATTTAAAGCTCTCCACAATCTGACTCCCACTTAGGTTTTCAGCCCTGTTGCATGCTAATACCCACCATGAACTCCATATTGTAGACAAACTAGTCCATTAGCCATGCTCAAAACTTATATCTTCATTTACTACCTCCAGACCTTTGCACAAACCATTCTCTAAGCCTAGAATACACTTGTTCCTTATCTCTGCTTCTTAGAATCTTTTTCTTTCAAAGGTTTACATTCCTCTGTGAAGTATTCCCTGATTGCTCCCCAGGTTACTGCTTTCTGCCTCCTAAATTTTTCTTTGACAATATTTGTGCACATGTTGTATCCTTCTAGCAGAATGTAAACTCATGAAGGGCAGGGAATGGCAGTTGCATTTTTCTCTTTTCTAGTGCTTAGGACAGTTCCTTTGACACAGTTGGAACTTAAGGAATCTTTGTGGAACTGAAAACATAATAGGTGTAAGAATTTTAGTGAACCACAAGCTTAATATGTTAGCTAGTGTGCTATGGCAGACAAAAAAACAAAAAACAAAACCAAAATATAATATAATTGTGGACTGGGCTGATAAGTGACCTAATGGATAGAGTACTGGGCCTGGAGACAGGAAGACCTGAGTTCAAATCCAACCTCAGACACTTAACTAGATGTGTGACTTTGGGCAAGTCACTTAACCCTTTGTACCTCAGTTTCCTCGTCTGTATAATGAGCTGGAGAAGGAAATGGCAAGTTACTCCAGTATCTTTGCCAAGAAAACCCCAAATGGGGTCACAAAGAGGAGGACATGACTGAGATGACGTAACTACAATAACTGTGGACAGCATTAATAAAAGCATAACGTCTAGATCAAGGCAAATTGTTATTTTGTATTCTGCCTTAGTCAGAACATACCTGTTTATGTTTATGTTTATTTCTGGGCATTACATTTTTTAGAGGGGCATTTAAAAGTGAAAATACATTCAGAGAAAGGTTACGAGGATGGTGCTGGATCTCAGAAGAATACAAAATGAGAACTGAATGATTGAAGAGAACACTTAGGGATTGATAGCCAGCTTCAAATGTGGGAAGAAGCGTCACACAGAAAATAATTATTATACTTTATACTACTTGCCTAAACTGGTAGCAGAGCTCAAGGTGCAGATGCACATTTTGACAGACTATATAGGAAAACTTCCCAACAGTTCAAGTGTTCCAAAAGCACAATGCACTGCTTCAGTAGTCAGTGAGTTATCTGTAGCTGCAAGTCCTCAAGCAGTGCCTGGATAATTCTTTGCTTGGGATGTTATTAAATGTAAAATTGGTGTGGGGGTTAGGCTAGGGAGACTCTGAGGCCCCAACCAATTGTGATTTTGCACTTTAAATTCTTTAAATTTAAACGAGATTCTTTAAATCTTGTTGCCATCTATTATCAAAAATTCAAGGTCATTACCAGGTGCCTCTAAGACCTTCATGAAACCTATTTTACTTTTCTCATCTCTCCTTATTTTCTACCTTGCTCCCCCTGGAAATCCTTTTTACCCACTCATTCTAATGTCAGTTCCCATTGTTCCCCTAAGATGTGTCATCTTATGAACTATCTTCCACAATGTGATTCTTAAGACTATCTAACTTCCAATTAATCTCAGTTTTTGAAATCCCACTTTCCCCCTAGACTTTCCAAAAATTTAAAGAAATGACAACTTTCCCTGGGCCTGTCTCCTCCTTTGAAAAAAACAGAACTTCCATGACTCTGTATCCCACAAATGGTTAAAAAAGGAAGATATTGTGATTATTTACAGTTTGACTTGATTTTTAAGCTCTGTTATGTTGGTATTCTTTTTTGCCTTGATTTGAATGAATGTCACCTACAAAAGAGGCTATCAAGAACTGGGAACTATCCAATTAAATTCATATATTCATCCAATATGAATTCATTGCCTATTATGAGAAGGATACAGAAAAGAAGACACTGTCCTTTGCCCTGAAGGAGTTTGCCATTCCCGGAAGGATAAAACAAGTACACAATTTATTATTCAAGGAAGCATATTAATGCTATGCTGCCAAGAGAATGGTACAAAATGATACAGGGCTTCTAAGGAGATCCTCAGAGACTCTTCCAGTTGGCGGGATCAGAGGAGATGTCGTGGAGGAGGAGGCATTTGAGCTGTGCCTTTAAGGATAAAATAATTTGGGGGACTAGAGGGAGGGAAGGCACTGCAGTAGGCAGAATTCTTTAAGCAAAAGAGGAGGGCACTGGTTATATTTGGAGAACAGTGAGCAGGGTTATCGTAAAGGAATAGTGCAAGCTAAGACTGGAAAGGTAGTTTGGGACCAGAGCAGAGAGGTGTTTGGACTTAAGTGGATATACAAGATGCATGCAAGATTTTGAACAGGAGGGCTTTAAAGATAGTCCATAGCACAGATGAAAATATAGGTGCTGAAAAGGTGATTTTTGATGGTAATTACCAAAAAGCAGACTAAACTGAGAGAAGTAAATTCAACTCACAGAGGCATACACAACTCCTCTTAACTGCAGTTACAGCTAAAACTCCAGATGGATGTTTGGAGCAGGAATCGAGCATTGAGCTCTGCTGAAGTCCAAACTGATGTTGCAGGGAGGTGGAAATGGTAGGTGGGGATGGGAGCTGGGTATTTACTTAGGAAACAAACCAGTTCCCAATCTCAGGTCCTGCCTGTGTAATAAAACTGGCTTTCTTAATGCCGTAGATCTTCATGGGAAAGCACAGACAAAACTGCTCGTCTAGGCCCTCCAGGTTAAGTGACAGCCATGGTGTTTGTGTCACCTACACATCGCAAGAAACACAAAAACCCACTTCGGTGGCTGCTTGTGAAGTTTCCTCGGACCCTGATTTCATTCTCAGGTCCTTGTGCCCTAGGCTTAGTGGAGCTAACCTCTTTTCCTCCCCCCAGAAGTTTTCCGCCGCCAGTTCTTTAGAACACACAAAACCCCCAAAACAAACCCCCTTCGCACGAGGGGTGTGGGCGCTTCCGCGGATTATGCCCAGTGACTGGCTCATCCTGGCTGGCTGGCGGCAGGCTCCAGGGGGTAGGTGGGCAGAGGAGCGTGGCACCGGGGCTGCAAAACTGGGCGCTTAGGCAACGCAGGGTCGCGGTCACGAGGAGGGCCCGTACCCAGGAGGCGGCGGCATCAGCTTCGGGGCGAGTGGGCACCGGACCCCGAGCGCCCAGACCTCCTCCAGCCCGGAGGTGGGGAGTAGGGCGGGGGCAAGGCGTTTGGGGCCGTGCGTGTGTATGTGGGCGCGCGCGCCTGTGTGTGTGTATGTGTGGCGGGGCAGCCACATCCACACGTCCTCCCCCAGTGCATTTGGGCTGAGGCGGAGGAGCGCGCGCCCGGCAGTGGCGGCGGGAGGGCCCAGCTGTGCGGGGTGGGGGCTGGGACGACACTGAACGTGGAGAGCGGGGAGAGGCGGCGGCGGCGGCAGGGGGGAGGGGCGGCGACGACAAGGGGATGAAGGAGCGGGGCCCCCTCCCCCTGCCCCTGCAGCCCATCCCCGTGCGGGGCTGAGGAGCTCGGGCAGGGGAAGACGCGGGGCTGGGCCACGTCCCTCGCCCGGCCCGGGAGCCGGCGGCTTTTGTGTCTGGGCGCAGCCGGGGAGCGGGGTGCAGGGCTCTCCTCAGAGGGCGCTGTGTGTGTGAGTGTGAGTGTGAGCGTGTGTGCCTGTGAGTGCGAGAGCCGACCCCGGGCCCGGACCTCCCGCCTCCCGCTGTCAGCAGCTCCTGCGGCTCCCAGCGCGGAGGCAGCGGCTGAGGCAGCGGGCTCGGCCCCCGCACATGCCGCCGGCCCCAGGCGGGGGGCTGCCCCCAGGCCGCGGTTCTCACCACCGTCCCTAAACCGCCGACCCCCTGCGGGCCAGGCCGCCCCTAGGCCCCGTGCTCCTGCCAAACTTTGCAAAGTCGGGCCCGCGTCCCCCGCGCCCTTGGTTGCTGCCGGGCTCGGCGGCGGCACCGGGAGCAGCAGCAGCCCCAGCGGCGGCAGCGGCGAGAGGAGGAGGAGGAGGAGAAGGAGGAGGACGCGGCGGCGGCGGCGGCGGCGGCGGCGGCAGCAGCAGCATCAAAGAGACGCGATTCCCGCTGCCTGGGGGGGAGTCATGCTTTGCAGTCTGTAATGTCAGCAGAACAGGAGAAGGATCCCATTGCGCTGAAGAGAGTTCGAGGTAACTAGCTGAGGGAGGTGGGGTGAGGGGAGAGCATGAACGCTGGAGAGGAGGGGATGGGTGGGGGTCTCGGGGCAGGGGCGGGGAGGCGTTCCTGGGGCGCCGTCCGGGGCCTAACTCTGCAGAGCCCGCCTGGCCCGGGCGCGAACCGAGCCCAGTCATGACCGCCGCCTTCCTAGCCTCCGGCTTGCAACCCCACGGACGCCCGGGTCGCGATTGGGGCAGGAAGGTCCCTGCCTTGATTTTGTGTGGGGAAGCTGTTGAAATCGCCTCCAGCATCTCCATCCGTCCTCCACCTCTGTAGTCCCATCTGCCTATCGCCGCTCCTACCGGCTCTCTGCCTTCACCAGAGTTACCTGCCCAGGAAGGACCCGTGTGGTAGAGACCAGGAGTGATTTTTCCAAAAGTTAGTTTGCCTGCCCGAGACAGTTTTGGGGAGGAGGTTTGCAGGGCCTTCACCATTAACAACAGCAAACCGGAAACTTCTTTTCCTTAATGGTTAGGAATTTATATACCAAATGAGACAACATGCACAGCGCTTTGCAAACCGTAACGTTATGCTAGTTCTTATGGTAAATTTAATAGGCAGTTTACCCATTAGCATTCCCAGGATAACCCAATACTGTTTTATGAATCATTTTTTTTGCTTGATTTTTACTTGTAGACAATGAAAGACCTTTTAGGATGTGGGTTTTCCCCCCTGTTACCTCACTGTTTCAGAAACTCAAGCTACACATCAACTATCACAAAGTAGGGGGCGTCCACTTACAGCTTTTTCTAATTTTTAGGGCTAGCAAGTCAAGTCAGGAAGGATTAATTAAGCACCTACTGTGCCCCAGGTACGGTATCCTTCCAGTAAGCTCTCAGGATACAAAGAAAGACAAAAACTGGTTCCTGCTTTCAAAGGGCTTACAGTCTAATGGGTAAGAAAGACAACATGCAAACATCTATGTACAAACAAGATATACACAGGATAAATTGGAGAAAATCTGAGAGGGAAGGCACCAACGAAACACTTCATACAGAAGGTGGAACTTGTCGCTCAGACTTGAAGGTTTTATCACATAAGGTTCCAGGAAAAAAGTTTCCTGGAAACGATATTTATCCAAACAACTCAAAATTCTTTACAAATTAATGAGTAGCAAATACAGTTTATCCATGGAAAAAAAGTGACAGGTAAATGTTTATATCCCTGTATTTTTCTGTGGTGCATTTGAAGAGATGTGTGACACACTGGCTATGGGATACCCAAGGAAAAAACACCCATAAGTACCTAGAAGCATCTAGTAGAGAATAGCTTATTTAACATTTAAGAATATATTTTACAATTAAAGTCTGGTGTGCAAAATAGAGAATTTTTAGCGCTGTAGGAGGTCCTAAAAGGTCGGCTGGGCTAATTCTGTGAAACTCAAATAGAAACAAATCCCTTTGGCATATTGCTGTAGAAAACCATAAATCAACATTCTCTGTGTTCTGTTGCATTTTAATTTAATTTGTTAAACATTTCCCAATTATATTTTTATCAGATTCAGGTTGCATGTGGCCTGAGGGGTGAGACTTTGACACCTCTGATTTCAACAACCTCATTTTATAGAGGAGGAACCTGAGGCCCAGAGAGGGCTGGCTCATCAAAGCTGATTCTGTGCTCTTTGAAAAGTCAACTGAGAAATTTCATTGTTGTTCAGTTATTCATTGGTGAAGATTTGACACCTTGTCTTCTCTTATGCTTGTGTTTATGACTTGCCAACAGCCCCTAAGGAGTAGTTTTTCTTAGGTACAATTATTCCCTTGGTGTTTTGCCACACTTGCTGTTACAAATTGGTCTATTGGGGTGGAAGCAGGCTATCAGTTTTATACCTTTGACCAAAATCTTTGAAGTTGTGTAGGTAAGTGTTACTATGGTTAAAAAAATAAGTGTATTTTAACCTTGCCTAAGGGATATGGTCATTACATTAGACTATCATCTGTTGATTCATTCATTTTAGAGCTTCCAATAGGGAAACCTCATGAATACTAACTATATACTAATAAAAACAAATGAAGTTCCATACACATATAACCTCTACTTCCTCCCCAGACAGAAAGATCTGGGATTGATTAGGGATATATCAGGATAAATTAGGGAGAGCTGAGTTTAGAAGCTTTTTCAACTAGTCTTGTTAACTCAGGTATCCCCATTTTCAAAGGACTAGTTTAGGTAAATACAAAGAGGCTCACTATTGCATAATGAATTCTTTGGCAATAGCACCCAGATATTGCCAGGCCCCTAGGAGAGACTGAAGAATATCAGTGTCTGAACCCCCTTCAGGTTTCTGTGCCTTCTATTTGTCCTGCTTCCCCATCCACTCAAGTCTGCCTTTCAGTTTGAGAGTTTTTCCTCTAGGGTGAAATCTCAATCTCAGTTCCTTCCGTGATCAGACTAATTTATACTAAACTGTGAATGAAATTTAACTCTAGAAGGAAGTGCTTGTATTTTAAAAGAGAAAGATGTTTTATCTAATTGAATCCCTAATTTGTAGAAAGGGTGTAGGAGCTATTTTTGATTAAGGTCCTAGTTGCCTGCTCTGAACTCCTCTCTCCTACTCCACTTAGTTTTTTAGGAAGTAACTACAGTACTAGAAGTAATACTTCTGTTAACCAAAAAGATGTCTTCCCGATGACTTTTTCTGGGAGAATGGAAACCCTTCACCACAACACAATATCAAACTGATCTGTCTTTTGATAATCCTTAAAGGGTTTCCTGGGGGTACTTAGAGATTTAGTAGCTTGCCCTAGGTCTCTGTGAGATCTGTGATTCAGACTGTTCTTCAGATTCTAAAGCCAGCTCTCTTTTTTGCCCCATGTTGCATCCTTTCAGTTCCATACAAGGAAACTGAGACTTCAGGAAATAAAGCAGTTTGGCCAAAACCACACAAGTTAAGCTAGATAGTAACAGTAGAGTTGGAATTAAGACCCAGGTCTCTTGACTCTCGTAGTTTAAGTCCTTTTTTCTTCTGACTTCAGTGTCTTCAAAAACTTTACTATCACAAGAAGAAATAGCAGACATGTATTTAAGTATCTATTGTGTGCCAGGAACTGGTAGGTGCTAAGAATAAAAAGACTCCTCAAAAAGCTTATATCCTACTGGGGAATAAAGTATATACACAGATAAGTATAATACAAGGTAAAACAGTTTGGGTAAAGGAGAGCTCCAGGAAAATTTAAAAGAAAAGAGTATTTTAAGTTGGGTAAATCACATAAGTTTTACATAGGAAATGAGGACCCAGTTGAGCCTGAAAGGAAGATTCAGCAAGTATTTACTAAGCTCCTACTATGTGCTGAGCACTGTGCTAGAGTCTGAAGATACACACAGATAAAAATGCCTTCAAGAACCCAGATAGTAAATCAATAATATTTATACAAAGTAATTTGGTGGGAAAGAAGGACTCGTAATTGTTGGGGAGGGGACAATAGGTACCTTTTAGGATACCCAGTTAACACTTCAGCTCAGCTTTGAAGGCATCTCAGGATTCTACAAGGGAAAAGTGAGGAGGAAGTACTGTCCATGGATGGAGGAAAGCCTATGTGAATTCATAGAGAGGCATGTCATTCAGGGAACTAATTGTTCATTTTGGCTAAAACAAATACATGAAGGGAAATACTGTGAAATAAATCTGGTAGTTTGTAGCAAGATTACAGAGGGTTGTAATAAGGAGTTTATTGGGAGTGACATGATCAGACAAATCAGTGACTTAGGAAGATTATTTTGCTGTAGCTGTATGAAGGCTGGATTGGAGAAAGTAGAGTTTAAAGGGAAAGAAACCAGTAAGGAGGATAATATAATAACTGGAGAGAGAGCCTGGAAAAAGGTGATGACTGAAATGTGAGTAAAGAAGAGGAGCAGATGTAAGAGATTTTGTAGGGGAATAATCAGTGGGACTAGGCAACTGATACCACTGATTGGATGTAGGAAGGGTGAGGGAGAAGGAAGTGCAAGAGATAAAGACTGAAGTTAAAAACCTTACTGGGAGGATCATGGTGCTGCTCTAAACAAATATTAGGGATGTTTGGAAGAGTGAATTTGAAGTAGAAGATGAATTCATGCTAAATTGGAGATACCAACAGGACATTTAGGTGGAGATGTCCAGCAGACAATTAGAAATGTGGGACTAGACTTTAGCAGAGAGATTACACATGGTTATATATAAATGTGGGGATCATCTGCATATAGATGAGAATACATAGTGAGAAAAGAGGAGAATGGCCTAAGATGTGCACCTTATGGGGCACAAATATGTCAGGTGTGGGAAGAGGGTGGTGACCTGGCTAAGAAAGTAAGAAGAGGTAGGATGTAAAACAGGAGAAAGTGGTTCTGTAAAAACTGAAGTAGAGGGTAATGGTCATCAGTGTGTCAAAAGCCATAGAAAGGTCTAGTAGGCTGAGGATTGAGAAAAGGTTGTTGGATTTAATACTTAAGAGATCATTGGCAATCTCTGAGAGAGTAATTTCAGTAGAATGGGTGAGGTTGGAAGTCAGATTGCAAGGGTTCAAGAAATAGATGGGTAGGAAGTAGAGGTAAATAGCGAAAGTTATTTTTTCTTGGAGTTTAGCAATAAAAACAGAGATAGAAGGGGATGACAACTTCAAGAGGAGGGTTTTTTTTTAAAGAATGGTGGGGTCTAAGAATGTTTTAAGAGGGGAACAAGACCAATACAATTTCAAGATCAAAGATAGAAAGAATGATTGATGAAGTCAGACTTTTGAAATATCATAGGTCATGAATATAGAAATCATCTAGTCAAACAACTGTTGTAGCTAATGAAGCGACTAAGGCCCAGTGAGATGAAATGTCTTGACCAAAGTCTTGGATGTAGTAAGTGACAGAGCTCCAGGATTTCAGCTTGGATCCTTTTATGCTAGAGCCAGTAAACTTTCTCTACTACCATACTGCCTCTGAGACAGAAGAGCATGGAATCAAGGATACAAGTATAGGAATTAGCTTTGGCAAAAAAGAGACCTGCTCTTTGAGACTGGTTAAAAAATATTTTATGATTTAAAAATATACCTAAATGCTTATTAATATAATGTTGAATGTTCCAGACAACTAAATATGCATCTGGGGGTAGAAAGAGGAATGGGGTTGGATTAATATAAGTGCAGAGAGAAGAAAGGGCATTGAGAAAACTCTGGAAGGAAGGGATCTTCTCTGTGTATTTGTGCTACAGCTAGGGAGGCTTCAGGTACTAGAAGTCAGTGATAAGGAAATTACAGTACAAAGAAATTGAGCTTAACAATCTCAGAGCTTCCTTGGAAATAGACCTTCATTAGTCAACCCTCCCTATGTTCCCACCTCCACCTCCCATCTTCTACCTTTGGTCATACTAGGGAAGCAAGAAAGAGGGAGAGAACACATGAACTGTGATTTTGGTGGCTTCCGTGCCTCCACCCTGCCTTCCCCAAGAAAAGTCTTGTCGCTTGCCTGAAATTCCTTTGTAGGAAATAAATCCTTTGGATTCACATTTAAAAATTAAAGATCTGAAGTGTTTTTTTAGTAATCCATTAATAAATTCATTCACACTAAAGGATACTCAATTCAGTACAATAGGTGTAAATGACTGATATCTGAACCTTTCTGGTTTTCCTAGTGGGTAGGAGCAAGAGAGTATTAGGTAGCTAATAGTGGATGGGAATGGTTAACATCTTTAGGGAGGAAAGGGAAGAGGAGATAAGGATATTGAAGTTTTTTTTTGTTTTATCCATAGTCAAACGGACAACTTACCTATAATACATAGACACTTTCCTAAAAAAGAACACTGAGAAGTAGGTGACCTGCCCAAGGTCTCATACCTGACATATATCAGGGGCTAGTCTCTTATTCTAAGACTGATCTTCCACCCATTATTCCATATTGCATTTTAGCATAAACTTTTTTCCCTACAGTTACAGAAGAGAAACCACTCAAATTTAACAATTCCAATGAGCAGTTCTATGTGCATTCTGCTATGTGAGAGGATAAATAGAAGCTGTGTCTGGAGGTATTTTTGTAACTAACTGAAGCTCTGTTTTTATATGATTTCTGAAGATATGATTTTTTTCCTTAACCACTGTTAGTTATAAAGGAATTTCATTCCCAGAGGATTTACTAATTGAAGTATTATTATACATTGCACATGTGCACCATCCCCATGCCCCTTCTTCACCTTTTTAATAGTTTTACATCCCATGGGACTCAGTAAAGATAATCATTACTTTGAGAAAGAGGTGGATTGGCATCAGGAACCATAAATCTTCAAAATCTGAAATCAAGAGGTGGGAATGCCTCTATTTAATATGCATTCAGTGTATACAGTGAGTTAAGTATTGAGGACGCTGTCTATTACTTATATTTTAAAAAAGAATGTCAGCTACTAAATTGTAAAGGCATTTTGCCAGACATTTGACTTATATTCAATTCAGTTTAAATTTCCATATTTAATTAAGAACTTATTATTATTATTAACTGTTGCTACTTTGAATGTGTAAGCTCATTTAATGACCAACAAGGTAACATACCACTAAAGGAATAAGTCATTGCAGACATTCTCACTATAGAAAGAAAACATAAGATTTAAAGAGTTTCCAACTAAAAGGAAGGGACTGCTCTCAGCCAAATGAAAGACTGACTTTACTAGAAGAGGCAGATAAAGGAATTTGT
>CM053598.1:131347035-131415006 GCA_028646575.1 Pseudocheirus occidentalis | reverse complement strand
AATCTATTCTTTAAAGAGTTGTTTTCTTCAGTCAGGTTGTTGACTCCCTTTTCATGATTTTCTCGCATCATTCTCATTTCTCTTCCCAATTTTTCCTCCACTTCTCTTATTTGGTTTTCAAAGTCCTTTTTCAGTTGATGTATAGCTTCTAGGCATTCTTCAATTGTCTTTGAAGCATTTGGTGTGGGAGTTCTGAGTTCTGGGCTCTCTTTCTCCCATTCCATGCTTTGACCCTTTTTATCCACAAAAAAGGATTCTAGAGTTTTATTGGTGTTTTTATTTTGCCTCCTTTTCCTCATATTGGCCAGTCAATTAATTGGTTGGGTTTTTTAAGTCTGTGAAACTCTGCTTCTAGGGGGGGAAGCTCTGTTCCAAATGGCTGGGGTTTTCCCAACGGCTGGAGCTATTAGGGTGGTGTTACAAGTCCCCCCCAGCTTTGCCTTGCTGAAAGTGTACCCCACGACCACCACCCAAGACCACAATCCAGATACAGGCCGCTCAACGAAAGAGCACTTGGCCCCTGATCAATCGATTCAGCCCCCCTGCAGAGTCTGCAGGCCAGGGGCTCTGAAGCAGCCTAGTGGTGGCCGCTGGTTCCAGCAGTTCCCTTCCCCCACTGCTTCCTTGCCCCGGGGGCAGATTGGCCCAACTGCTTTAGCACCCCCAAATTAATTTTCAAAGTTTCACTTTCACTAACCGTCAGAGGATTTTAAGATCCCCTTAGGCAGGTGCTTTAGATTTTCTTTGAAGTAGACTCACGCTGTGGTTTGGGAGGCTCCACTCCTCATGGCCGCCTTGCCTGGCCACAGCTGTGGTTTTGGGCTAGCCGGGTCTCTGCTCCGCTGGGGTGCAAGCTGTGCCTCTCCCATCCCTGTTCCTCACACCTTGGCAGATGTGTAGGTGCTGGAGGCTGTAGAACCTGTGAAGAATGGCTGTGTTGCCCGCTCGGCTCAGCCTAGCCCGGCTCAGTCCCACTGTCCCAGGCCTGGCCCTGGTCTCGGCTTCAGGCTGTTGCAGTCTCTGCTCTGGCAGCCGCGATGAGCCCCTGCTGCCGAGCTGCTTTCAGTGAGAGATGGGTTCTCTGTATTTTTGTGAATCTGAGACTCCTAGACTTTATCTGGGCTCATAATTTAATGGGTGTTTAGGGTGGCGGTGTGGGAGCTGTGGGACCTTGCTGCTTCTACTCCGCCATCCTGGCTCCACCCCCAAGGATCGACTCTCAAACTTTGTAAACCCATACTTTCTTATTTCTGTTAAAGGTATCACCACCCTTCTAGTCATTTTGGGTCTTAATCTCGTAGTTATCCTTGTCTCCTAAAATAACTGAGTCGACTTTCTTCAAAGGTACCGACCATGTCATAATTGCCAAATCTGGTAAGAGTTTTTCTCAGGATTCACGTTTCTTGACCTCTCCACATTAACACTGTTAATTATTATTATTGTTAATTATTATTATTAATTAACACTTGATTATCCTCTCCTCTCCTCCTGGATGCTGACTCACTTCTCTCTGTGTTGTTGTCATAGCCTTTTCTTGGTTATTTTCTTACCTACTTGACTGGTCCTTCCCAGTTTCTGTAGTTAAACGATCATCCATATCATGCCTTCTAACTCTGGGGGTATCCAAAGTCTTCCTAGAACTTTCTGCTCTTTTCTCTGCCCACCTGGTAAGTTCATCAGTACGTAGGTAGGAGTTTATCATTTGCATGCCTGTGACTCCAAGATCTAAATATCCAGCCTTAATCTCTCTCCTGAACTCTCACCAATTGCCTTTGGGGCATTTTGAACTTGATATTCTATAGGCATCTCAAATTTAACATGTCCAGAATAGAATTTATTTCCTTTTCTGCCAAACCCACTTTCTTCTTTTGAACTTTGTTTCTGTTAGGGGCACCAGTATCTTTCCTCTCACTCAGATCTGCAACCCCAGTGTTATCCTGTAGCAGCAACCATATTGGCATACCCAGGATGGCAGCTAGCATAGGTTCTTAGGATGTGCTTTACTAGGAAAGATAGCTGCTTAAGGGCTCAACAATCTTTTAAAATTAAATTCACTAGTCCAGGGGAAAAGTCAGTACCCTGAACTTCAGAGAAAATATAAGCAGAGAAATAAATGATGTGGTTAACCATAAAATGTTGAGGTATAGATCCCAAAATACCAACATGCTGAGTCCTGCTAAATGAATTTGACTCAAGTCTTCTCTCAGCCAAAGAAAAGTAAGGTTTATTAAAAGTTTGCTTGTATTAGACACAGAGCAAGTCTATGCTAGAAAATTCTATGGCACTCTCACACACATGGGGGCAAGATGGGGTCTTATATACAGAAAAATTGTGGGAGGAATGTAGGAGTGGTCTAGGGGAGGAGTTTGTGGAGGGTTTTCAGGAGAAGTTAATGAGCTAAATGAGTGATTAAGGGCGGGAAGTTGCTGGAGGCTACCTGGAGCCAACTGACAATGGTGGACTAGGTGATTAATTAATTAATTAAACTAGGTTCAAGGTGATTAATATTTTGATAGGCTCAAGGGTGGGAAGCAGATGGACAATGGAGGGCTAGGCTAGTAAGAGAGATTTGGGCCTAGCTATAATGAAAGGCTTATGGCCTCAGGCAAATGCCTCATCAAGTGGGAAGATTCAAGGAGAGGTCAAGGGGATTCCCAGAGCCTGCACCTCATCATAAAGACCGACAGACAGGGTGCTGACTGCCTGAATCAACTAGATATTTTACATACATCCTTGGATCAAGAGAGCCTTTACATCTGAGCAGTGAGGGAGCTCTGAACATATGGCCACTCAGAATCTCGACCTGGAAATCACAAGATCCTTCTCATAAGAGCCTCCAAAGCAAAATACCAACTCAGAATATATATATATATATATATATACACACACACATATATATATATATGAAGAGGTTAACCCACAAAGAAGGTTAAGGTTGCCTGAGATCCCAAAATACCAACATGCTGGGTCCTACAGAAAGAATTCAACTCAAGTCTTTTTAGCCAAAGAAAAGCAGTTTATTAAAAGTTCACCTGTATTGGACACAGAGCAAGCCTGTGCTAGAAAATTCTATGGTGCTCTCACACCACATGGAGGGAAGATGAGATTCTTATATACAGAGGAATCTAGGGGTGGTCTAGAGGAGGAGTTTGGGGAGGGTCTTCAGGAGGAGTTAATGAGGTCAATGCAAGAGTGGATTGATATTTCATAGGCTCCAGGGTGGGAAGCAGATGGACAATGGAGGGCCAGGTTAGTAACAGAGGTTTGGGCCCAGCCACAATGAAATACTTATGGCCTCTGCAAATGCCTCATCAAGTGGGAAGATTCAATCAGACTTCAATGGGTTTCCCAGAGCCTACACCTCATCATATATAAACATGTCTCATAGCTAGAACATATCACAACCCTCTTAACTCAGTGCTTAATTAGAAATTAGCAAAACTGTGAAAGCCTTCCTACAAGCAAGCCTCCACTAAGCAAGCTTCCCTTAATGGTCTCCAAAGTGAGGCCTGTTATTCGTTGGATAAGATCTTAAATCCCATTAACATTACATATCCTTCATTCCTCACCTTCTCAGTGATACTAATATGAAATATTTGTCCAATGACCAGCAAGTTGACATACTACTGGAGCAAGTCAGTCATATCAATATTAACATTTTTGCTGTAAATTAAACCATGAGAAGAAGAAGGGGGGGAGTTACTTAAAGACAAGAAACATTATTTCATGGGATTAGTTAGTCATCTTGTATTGCAGTACTCATTATAAGTAGACTGTTATAAAAAAGACCACCAAAACAATATTTACTACTCATGCAACAGGATTTGTTGCAAAAGATAAAGAGCAGAGAAATTCTATGAAGAACTCAGTAAGATTCTTCATATTAAAGGAAACTTCCAGAAAAGGGTGAGAAAAAGTGAGGAATGAGAGAGGCCAAACTACATTATGAAAGCTTACTTTGAGAAAATTATTTATATTCTTTCCTTCCCTTTTGCCAAAGGGAGAAATTCCTCTTTGGTGACAAAAAAAATTTTGTTTAGGTCAGCTAAATTGGGGGCAGGAACTGATAGAGGCAACATCCAGGACCAAATAAAGGCAGATATTTATGGAAATATTTTCTATCTTTTGTGAAAGAAAAGTCCATGGGGTGAGAGTGAAAAACGACTTTTAATCTCAGAGGTTTGGGTGGTTTGTCACTTTTCTAGGTTTCAAAATAAGCCAGCCTCTGAAAGGAAGGGAAAAAGGCACAGTGAAAATAATGTGCTATCCTGGCAACTGAGTGATACTATCAGTGCCTCAACTCAATCACGAGCTTTCACTGGTAGCTAGGGTAAAAAGCCAGAAGCAATAATAAAAATAATAATAATAAGGAAAATATATGGCATATAACTTAAAATTGTTTTGAATGTTTAAGCAACTAATTGATAATGAAAATTGGGAATGGATAATAGAAATGACATCTACTCAGATTATAATAAATTTATATCACTATAAATCAATTTCCATGACAAAACTAAAAGAGCTTTGAAAGTGTCCAGTGAATTGACAACTGACTTACTTGCCAAGTGGAATGATATGGTGGATAAAAGTAAAACTGGTTTAGAACATACACACATTTGTAAAAAAAAAAATCTTATGAAAAAGGATGATAGATTTTTTTTTTCAAAGCAGGATCATCTCAAAAAGCAAGAATTAGTTAGTAGAGGTTTAAGTCAGTTAAAGAAAATTTGGCAAAGCTATCCCAATGGCATTTAAATATGAACTGAGAAGGGGGATGACAAACAGAAAAGAACTGTAAATATTATTACAATCAGCAATTTTTATCATCATCTATTTTCTCCTTACTCACCATTGCCATTTCATTTTAACTCTTCCCTGCCAGGCCTTCCAGGTCCCCTGAGCTACTTGAATCTTTCCCTGCACAGTTACATACATTCTGCTCTGTATGTATTTGCCTACTGTTTTCCACATTAATATGTAAGCTTCTTGAGGACAGGGACTGTGTGTATGTGTGTGTGTGTGTGTGTGTGTGTGTGTGTAGGTGTCTGTTGTACTGAGAAATAAGTGAGTAAGACCATGAATCTTTTTAAAGTGGAGTCTAATAGCCGGTGACTGCAAGGGGTGAGCACCACCCAAATCAAGCAGCCCTGAGATGCATTTCCTTGGGGCTGATGTATATATAGACAGAAGTCACAACATAACTGTTACCAGGGGGAAACCACAATTTAGTCACTTGCTACACAAGTGGGGAAAATACAAAAGCCAAAAGGTAGCAATCAGTTGATTGCCTAACAATTGTTGCCCAGTGATCAGTTTGTTGTCCAACTGGAAAGTTCCCAAGTCTACTCTGAGAGCTAACCAAAAAAGGGGGAACTATGGGTTTCAGGTGGCAGATTTGGGCAGGTTTACTTGGCAGGTTTGTTGGCTAGGTGGGCTTTATTGGGTTTTGGGTAAGTCTCCTAGGCAGAGTATATGGAAAGACAAGGGGGGAAAAGGAGGAAGAAGACTGAAAAGGAACAAGGAGGCAGATTACAAAGGGCTTTACAAGCCTGAGGATTTTGCATTTGGTGCTGGATACAACAGAAGCCACTGGAGTTTATTAAGTGAGAGTGGGGGTGACTTGGAGAGACTTGTGCTTTAAGTAGATCACTTTGATAGCTGAGTGAAGGATAGATTGGAGTGGGAGGGACTTGAGACAGGAAGACCAAGGCTATTGCAATAATTAAGTATGAGATGGTGGGGGTCTACACCAGGTTGCTGCTTTACAACATCAGGGGGGGCAAAAGAGGGGATATACAAGAAATGTTACAAAGGCAGAATTGATAGGACTTGGCAACTGTTTGGATTGGGTGGGTTAGAAAGTGAGAAGTTGAGGATGACACCTACATTGCAAGCTTAGGTGACTGGGAGGATGGTTGTAACCTCAATGGTAATAGGGAAGTTAGGAAGAGGGGAGTGGCTGGTTTGTTTTAGTAGGAGGTACATACTGAGTTCAGTTTTGGATGTGACTTTGAGAAGAGAGATTGGAGGTCAGGAGAGAGGTTAGGCTGGATAAATAGATCTGAAGGTCATTTGCATAATTGAATTCATGCGAACTAATGAGATTACCAAATGAAATACTATATAGAGAAAAAAGGACTCAGAAAAGAGCCTTGCAGGAAACTTCCGGTTAACAGGAATAGCCTAGATGAAGATCCATTAAAGGAGACTGAGAAGTAGCGATCAGATAGGAGGATAACCTAGAGAGATGAGAATGTCGAGAAGAGGGCAATTTACAAAGGCTGCAGAGAGGTCCAGAAGGAAGAGGATTGGAAAAGCTCTTAGATTTGGTCATCAAGAGATCTCTGATAACTTTGGAGAGAGCAGTTTCCGCAGAATGATGAAGCTGGAAGCCCTGCTGTCATTAAGAAAATTTAGGAGAAAGGAGATGGAGGCACTGATTGTAGGTGACCTTCTAAAAGAGTTTCACCCCAAAATGGAGAAGATAGATAGAATAATGACTAGAAGGGATGAAGAGATCAAATGAAAATTTCTTTAGGATGAATGATATAGGCACTAGGGAAGCAGCCTGTAGACAAGAAGGAATTAGTGAGAGTGGAGATGATAAAGGAAGAAATCTGCTGGAGAAAACAGAATGGAATGGGGATCCCTTTTGCGTAAGAAGAGGACTTAGTCTTGGCAAAGACTTCCTTCTACAGCATATGAATAGGAATGAAGGCAGTGGCTGGTGGGAGCAATCCAAAATTAGGCTTTGCAGTGCTAGAGAGGTGATAGGAAAATGGGGCAAGAGACTTGAAAGCTGAACTGGTTCACCAGGAGTCAAAATGGGATAGGGAGGAGAGTGAGGCCAGTATAGAGGTTATAGCCTGGGTTAAAAATTGAGGAATGGACGGATTATAGGTCACAGTGAGGATAAAGAACAGGGTTAGGGTTTGTAAGGCAGAGGGAAAGATGGAATGATAAAGGATTATGATTTGATAAAGGAATTTCAGAGTTCATGAACTTGGAAATTCGATACTTGTGAGTATCAAGAGTATGACCATTTCTGTGCGTAACTGGTGGTTAGTACAGAGGTGGAGCAATAGTAGGGCATGGGAAATGAGTAAATTGATGAACTGGGAAGTTATGGTGTTTGATAGAGTAGCACTATCTATCTTAAAATCCCCTACTATGAGGGTAGGAATCACAAAATAGAAGAAGATTGTGAGTTAGGCACTGAACTCATTGAGGAAAGAAGGGGAATTTCTTAGAGGTTGGTAGATAAGAGCTACCAGAATCCTGAGTAGGTGATACATATGGAGTAAACGATGTTCAGAAGACCGGTTACTGAGTGATGGAAGTAGGAGAGTCTGTAAATAGCAATGGGGAGCAAGGAGTTTTCTGACTCTACCATCATCACTACTGAGTTGAGGATGGATGACAGTATAGCTAGTGTGGGAAAGAGGGCTATGATATTATGTCATTAGGAAGGAGCCTAGTCTCAGTGAGTCCAAGAAAATGGAAGGACAAGTTTTAAGATGAAAGCAAGTTTGTTACCTATGGAATAGACATTCCAGAGAGGTGTAAGGTATCTTAAGTTCAAGTTGAGGATGGGAAAAAGGAGACAGAGAGGGGGGGGGATGAGGAACAGGATTTATACAATTAGAGCTGGGGATCTGGGATTACTGGTATAGAGATGACCAGCCAAACTTCCTTCCTTCCTCTCATACCTTTCCCAGGTTCCCTCTTATACACTGTCTTTTCCCATTAGAACATAAGCTTCCTTAGAGCAGGGCCCATCTTTCTTTTTTGCTTGTCTTTATATCCCTAGTGCTCAACACATGTGTTGATAAAGTATTTAATACATAGAAATTTAATATATAAAGTATTTAATAAATGCTCATTGTTCACCCCAAGATTCAAGAAGGTGTTTGGGGATCTTCTAGCATGCCAGGACTATCATTACAAACAATGACTATGATTGTATTAAAGATATATGCAAATGACAGTTCATAGAACTCCAGATGATAAAATGTTTCTTTGGACTTCAAATAGTGCAAGTGGAATTTCCAATAATTTTAAATGGACTGAGCTTTCTTTTAATTTATAAAGCAATAAAAGAGCTCCTTTATGGTATTTTTCTTCTTTTATAGAATGTTTTGATGCCTATGATTTTTTTAAATAGCGTATCACAATTATTTTAGGAGATACCAGCTTCTACTCCCAGCTTCCGAACTGAGCCCTCCCTTGTAGCAAAGAAGAACAGATAAGCAAAAAACACCTGATATAGTGACCATGTCTGACAACATATACATTTTGGTTCCAGTAGGCCCATACCTTTCAGAATCTTGGTCTCAATGAAGAATGTATTTGTTGGTACAAGCTTTTTAGGTTTTGATATGTTTTATCCTTTAATATCTGAGATGAGCAAATATCCAAACCACCAAGATTCTGAAGGCACTCAATAAACCACATGAAAGCAAATTCGAGGTTATTTCTATAATCTAGCTCTGTTTGCCTTTCCTATGGGCAGGCTCTAAAACCCTCCCATTCCAGCATGGTTAGGCCACCTCCCCTAGAAAATGAAAGTAGGACTTTTTAACTCCTAATAAAGAAAAGTGAAATAGAAAAGGATGCTACTTTTTACTATGGAAAACTTTTATTAAAACTGTGCAATCAATCAGTATTTAGACAGCAGTTTCATAAACATTTTGGCATTTAAACTTCTATTCATTTTTGGCATGACCTTTGGGATAGCATATAAACAATCCAGGGGAAGGGGGAAAACACTAGGTAACATATACTATAATGCTAGAAAAAAAGAAAACAAACCGACAAGCATAACAAAATTATTTAAAAAGTATGAAAAAGGTACATTCAAAATCAAGGCAAACATTGGCTTTCTTCATGCAATGGAATTCACAGAGCTGATCCCCTGAGTCAAATATAAAATTAAAATAACTCAGCTCTATTCTCCATTGGCAAGTCTGCTAATGCTGCCCTTACATAAGAAAATGGTATATGGAGTGAAAGGACCCAGACCACCCACAATATGAGACACATAACTGGCTCCTACACTTTCAGTTCATTCACATCTTTGAAGAAAAAAAAGAAAAAAGTGAAACATTTTGTGAAAAAAACCAACAACAATGTATAACCCATCTATTCTAATGATGGCTGAGGCAATGTGTGTATATTCAGTCTTTGTAAATCCTTAAAGTAGGCTCAAATGACCAATTATTATTTCAGTTAGAAATAAAATTAATGTCTAATATTTTCCCAAAGTATCAGATTCTTTTAAGGGAAAAATTTTGATAAGTTGGAAATATAGAGGTATAGTTTCCTAGAAAAACAAATTTCTGTGTGATATAAAGAACATGCTTTGTACTTTCTGAATGCAGTTTACAGTTTACTCTTAATTTATCCACATGTAGACTGATTATCCAGGCAATTTTAAATCCCAGGTGGTTGTGTTATCTCTGCCACTTTCACCCAACAATCATTTATTTGGTTTATGTTGACGGGATGCTAATATTTTAATTTTAGCCTAAGCAAAGGATAAGGTAAATCTACTGTGAAAAGAAAATTTATATATTCTATCCCCTAGCCTAATGAAATGACTTTGGAGGTATCTTTCTTTTATCTGGACAGTTCTTTAGCTTTTCAAAGAATTTCTGCTTTCTTACTTGTTCTTTTAAAACAGCGGTTCTCAACCTGCAGGTTGCGACCCCTCTGGGGGTAGAACAACCCTTCCACAGGAGTCACAGGGGTTGCCTAAAACTCTAAGTTTGTCTATATAATGCTAAGACAAAGATAGATTTGTGTTTAATGTTGTTTAATTGGAAGAGACCAAACCATTTTTTTGGTTGAAAATATCTCTTATTAGGCCATAGGCTGCCTAGGGTAGCAAAAATAAATAAAACTGAATTGGGTTAATAGTAGTATTGTAAGAAAGAGTACTGGGATTGGTCCAACTTCATTTTGTGATAAGAAAAATTAGATTAAGAGTATTCTGGGAATTGCCAAAGAACATACAATGAGTTAGTTAGAGAACCAGTCCTAGAACCCACACTTCCTGAGTCCTGGTCTAGTCTTATTCTCTTTCCCCTACTCTGGTTCTGCAGGTTATAACTTCATTACAGCCCAGAAAGTAACCTGGTACCACTTCTGATAATGTCTTCTGAGGTTAAAAACAAACAAACAACAAAACCCAACAGGTGTGGGTTTTGTTTTATATTGTGGTATTTGGGATAATTCAAGAGCAAACAATAGCGGCAAAACTTCTCTTGAAGCTAAACACATATGATGGGGAATAACATAGCAACTGTTCTAAGCAAGAATAGAGATAACTTGAAATAAAATTTTAATTCGTAGTAAAAGACTTCAGGAAGAAAATAGGAAGTCATATTAAATATAATATAAATAGCTTCCAAAATTTGTTAAAATTCATAGAGGCAAATATTTTTAAACCTTTTTATTAAATTGGGATCTAAAAATTTCTTTTAGATCCCAAGTACAAGTCTGAAAATTAAAGGTTAATTGCAAATGTATGAAATGTTTTTGAGAGAGAATTTAATATTAACATTTGATAAAATGTCAAGCATTTTATGGTCTCTGCATCATGAAGAAAGGAATTAAAAGAACCTGCAATGGTACATAACCTCTTTGGCTGACTTTTGACTGCTTTTTTGAGTTGTAGAGAATTATAGGTATCTTACAGGTATGGGAATTTAATGGAAATAACTTAATGGTCAGGTTAATATGAGACTTTCCTATTCCTTTTAAATACATGGAAAATACATGATTTGCCTGGCAAAAGACCAAAGACTGAAAACACACATTGTACTAGCCTGGATTCTTCTTTTTAATGCATATTTTAAAAATGAGTTCTAACAAGTTAAAATGGAATTTCACCTTTATGTTCATCTTCTAAGTATATTGAGCAAAATTCACAGTGACAATTTATGGTGTATTCTGATCTCCAGAACCCTTACTCTGTGATCACAGTCATCAGAAATTGTTTTATCACCTGTGACTATTAAGAGAATTTAATCAAAGGTCCACATAATAAATTGGCAGGACAAAAGTCTTCAAAGTAAATGTATACTATAGTTGACTTTGGAAAAAGGGGAGGAAAAGCTGTATTTATTAATACTGTGGGATTAAAAATTTAATTAAATAAAATTTGTGTCATATGGACAAATTCAGTCTTTGCTGAATGGAGCAACGTTTGAGGTTTATTTGCTTTTCACATGAATGATTTGTTGCACTAAATTAAAAGACTTTCCACACTTTTTTTTTTTGGTGAACTTCAATGGTTATCAAAAGTGTATCTATGTTATGGCTCTGACAAGGTACAGTGCTTGTAGGTTGACAACTGGTGAGCAGCCTTCTAGTAAGCATCTATTTCCGGTGCAAAGTGCTACTAGCCCTGTAATCTCTATCCCAGTACTCGCAACACACTTAGCAGAAACAAAAGTAAATTTAATCCACAATGCTGATGATATGAACTTCCTTCACATCCTGAATTAAATTGAAGTCACTTAAAATGCTACAAAAGTATATCTTGCTTTAAGCTAACCCAGAATCTATAGACTAACTGAACACTAAAGAGTTTGCTTTACAAGAAAAAGATTTCCCATATAATCCTTTTAATTAGCAACCCCTTTAGTGCACTTACAGTGATTTAAATAATGAAAATTTGATTTATAAATAATTTTCAGTAGCATATCTTGCAAAAAGTGAGATCTACCTGTTCTGTGATCATATCTGTCCATTTATCTGTGTCCCTAAGAATTTACATAGAGATTCTTGTCCCCAACATCATTAGTTGAGGAAATTTAAAATCTTTTGAATTAACACTGAAGATAACTGCCTAGGTTAATTCAGAGTGTTTCCATAATGATCTGAAACTGAACATGGTCTGATTAAATTTCTGGTGGGATTTCATGACCAGGCTGTTAAAGAAGTATTACTCTGTATTTGTTTTTTTTTTTTTTTTTTAAATCCTATGGTTGAATCAGCAGAAACAATGGAAAGTACATATTCCTGACATCTGTATGTGGAGTGGCCACTGGAGAGACATAATTGGTTAACATAAAAAACAAGAGATAGAAGGGTTTAATGTACAACTAAATCTGCCTATATGCTGAGGTAACTTTAAATATCTTTGGTTTTTCTTTATTTGCTGATAAAAAGTACTTGAATAAAAACATTAACAGCACTATAGCTATATTGCTTTTAATTATGTAAACTTTGATTTCTTTAGCTACTAACGCTAAATATCCTTTCTATCAGTCACTAAACATCATTTTAAATCTGCTCATCTTTAATTTGTCATAGGCTAGCCTATATAATTTACTGGTCTTTGGTATGAAAATACTGATGAGCAGCATCTACTTGTACATTTGGCATAAAAATGACACACATGTATTAGTACTTAGAGCAAACAAATCTTTGGAGAAGAATATAGTTACCCTTTGCATATTAGCCCCTTTGGAGTGAAAAACTGTGAAGTCACCCTACTCTGAAAGAGGGCAACGGACTTCACCTTTTGGTAACAAATTCATACTTAAATTTAGCATGCTTTAGCTAAGCAGAAAGTCTTCTTTGCTGTACGCTAAAAATTTTGCTTGATGAGACATATACATGTATATATGTATATATCCTTGGTGAAAAAAAATTCCCCTCCAACAAGTAGATTCAACAATTTAAAAATATTTACTCTAATACTGTATCATTGGAAGCTACTTGCTGAAGACAAAAATTACACTTGACATTCTTTGGAACTATTTTCTGGTACTGATAACAATAAGGTAGTTAAAACTGTAGAAGTCTATACTAATCTATTTAATCAACTACAATCATATAAGCTCTATTGCTTTGGGTTAGTAACTACTTGTATAATAAAATTTACTGAACGCTTCAAACCTATAGATGTTTTTAGCTAATGCAATTTTTTTGAAAATAATATTCAACTTCTCTTTTCTACAGAAAATTCTTTGGTAACAGGATTATTATTATTATTATTATAAAGCCTGTCTAGCAACAATATGTAAAAGAAAAAAGGTACTATTACATAATAAGTAAAGCGTTAAGAGCCTAAAGATCTGTATCAACTACAGCCTGGTTTGGTTTATCAAAAAAACAAACAAAATACTTTTTTTCAAGGACTCTGGATTAGTTTCTTAGACTTTTACAACTAGCTCCAAGTCAAACCATTCCTAGATGCATGTTTCATAATCTTGATGGGCTAATTTTAGCTTTTTAAAATGAAAAGCTTTTAAATTTTTGTTTGCTTTTTGATAATGTTTATAAAAAATAAAAAAATCTAATTGTACTCCATAATTTTAGACACTAGTAAATTTGGCCCTATATACTGCTCCTATATAAAAAGTAAAAATCACCATACCCTGTCAATTTGCCCACATTTCCATGAGGCAGCTCAAAAGCAACACAATGTTCCCTGAGTACAGGAAAAAAAATATAACACTAGAATAACTTTAAAAGGAGGTAGTATAAAACAGGAGCTATAAAAGGCAGGAGCAGCATTTATCCTTATATCAGATCGTTCACCTAAAGCTCTGCTTTTTTATTTCTTCCTGAAGCCCGCATTTAAAATGATCTCCTAATGGAAGCTTTGAATTTGAGTTAAAAGCAGTTGTCTTTTAAAACCACTTAAAATTGGTTTGCTTCTAAGGGTATTCATTTTGGCACACAACTGTATATAATCCAATAAATATGGCCATAGCACTGCTTGGGAATGATAAGATGGGGGGAGGGGGATTCTCTAAATATCTAGGGGCTTCCAGTTCATTTTAAAATCCTGTCCAACAATGACCCTATTTATTCAGGGAATGTTTTATAAGATTAAAATGTAAAATTCTTCTTTAAAACAAGGCCTCAAAGTAATTTCTAGACAATTTTTATAACTTTAAAGGAATGGGGAACCATTTCAAGATCATGCCATTAAAAAAAATCCCCTTATACTGCTTGGTGCAGTGTTCAGCACAAAGTTCAATAAATGCTTATGACCCAATACTCTCTTTAATGCTCTATTGTATCGACTGTCTGCCTATTTAAAATCAGCATGAGGATAAAAATCCCTCCCTGAAGTTAGCTCTCTTTATAAATAGCACTGATAGTGAAGGAAGAAATAGTACTGATTTCTCTAAATAATTCAAGAAAATGGATAGAGCTCTGAATACTTGTAATTTTGGAGACCTATTGTACTTTACAATAAAAAGCATCCATAAAATTCAGTATATACTTAAGGCAACTTTATGTGCTCCTGTCCTAAGCAACTTTATGAAAACTGACAAGGCATAAGGCAAAGACTTTCATAATAAATAATGGAAGGCACCGTTACTATGATGTTCTACTAGCTCATTTTACTGTCTACTGGTGTTCATCCCCATCCTTTGGGAAGTTTCCTCATCCATTCAAAGTCAAACCAGGATTAGAAAACGACTTGCAAACGTAAAAGAATTCATTCTCAAAAATGAGTTCTGCAGTTAACCCTAGGAGAATGATAAATGTGAAATATTTCCATGGACAGGTTGTAGACAGTATAGCCTTTTGAACAACTGTTATCATTGAAGGTGTAATGAAAAGGCACAGCTCTGAGAGGGTTATTTGGGTGTACTCAGGCTCTAAAGGCAAACTCTAAATGCCTTTGTAATTTGCTACATGCAATGAAAAACTTATTCTGTTATTGTAATAGAGGTACTTTCTCTCTCTCTCTCTTTTTTAACCAGTGATTAAAAATGGTCCCACTTCCCCCAATCCCCAATTAAATGGTTCAACACTTCTCCCAGTCAGAGACATTGAATTATCTCAACTATGTAGTTATTATAATTTGTTAAAAAGTCAGAGCTTCAGATAAACATTCTAACTTTTCCACCTATCACTCCTTTGATCAAACACATTACACATACAGCAATAAAAAAAATGCTAGTAGGAAGTATCATTGGTTACATAGCTGAAATCAACTATAACACAAATGAGGTCAATCAGTTGTCTTCAGAGTTCACCATTTGGCAAACTGAGGTAGATAGTCAGCAAAGGGGCTTAAAAAGTCCTCTTTGCTCCAGTGATATATTTTAAATTCTAGTCAGATATCTTGACCTTTCACATTTCTTACAATAAAACATTCAAAATAAGTCGTTTGAAAATTTAAAAAAACAAACAAACCACATTCAACAAAAATATAAAAAAATACCCAGTAAGACATCAGGACTTTCACAACATGCTTTGGCTTCCTGTTCATTGTCCTTCGAACAGACATATGTAATGTGAGAATGTCTGGCATGGCTGTCTAGACTGGAAACTCATTTTTATCAAAGCGCAGAATTGCAGAGTGTAGTTGTAAAGAGGAGGTAGAAGTCTGCTCAGCAACCAATTGCACTGAAGCATCTTCATATTTATTCATGGCAGGATCTCCACCTGAATCACTGCCTAAAAAAGAATTAGAGGTAGGAGGCGTGGTACTTATAACTGAAGAGAGGTGTAGCTCATCATTAGACTCATGGGAGAATCTTCCAGAATCTCCAGTTTCATGGCTTCCTTCACTATTTGCTGAATGCTCTATGTCAGTTGTAATTCCAAAGGGTACTTGGAAACTGGCTGGTTGGCTTGGAGAACTGGGGGAGTCTTCATCACGTACTAATACAGTAGTGCCTGGCTGATAAAAGCAGACTGTGTGAACAAATCTTCTTTGAGGCTGTGAGGGAAAAAACAAAACAAAACATAGAAAACAGAAAATCTCAAGTACTAATAAGTATAAATTATAATGAATGTGATTTCATGTGTTCTTGAAAAAGACACTTTTAAAATACAAACAAGATGTTGTTGGGTCATTTCAGTCATGTCTGACTGTTGATTACCCCGTTTGGGGATTTTCTTGAGAAAGACACTGGGATGGTTTGCCATTTCCTTCTCCAGTTCATTTTCCAGATGAGGAAACTGAGGCAAACAGGACGAGTGACTTGCTCAGGGTTACACAGCTGTTAGGTATCTGAGACTGGATTTGAACTTAGGTCTTACTGACTCCAGGCCTGGCATTCTATACTCTGTGCCAACCAGTTGCCTTTGTAACAGAATTTCCTAAATGCCACCTATAGTTTTGAAACAGGTCATTTTTCTAAGATGGGTAAGTACTGTCAGCAAACTGTTCACTTTGTGTGGCTATGATTAATAACAGCACCACACATAACGTTTTTTAAAAAGAGCTTAAAATTAAGGTATAGGTATTTCTTTTACTTCCCCCCCCCTTTGTAAATACTACTTGATATGGAAGACTTTCAGACCTGAGTTTAGATGAGTTACCTGTTCAATTTTCACCTTCTTAGAGTCTTGAAAAAAGAGCCATTTCTTCTTAGGGTTACTTTTTGTTACAGGACCGTAGCTATTAATAATTAGGTCAGTTCCACCCTAAAATAAAAAGGGAAATTTTTAATTTTTCAACTTCAAAAACTTCAGTATATTACATTTGTATTCAAAAGAGAATACTAGAACAAACAAAAAATAAATTACATGGTATTGTTTCTTTGATTCTAGTAACAAATATCAACATGGGCTATTTATAAGGTTATATCTAGACTGATCAAAGACATAGAACATGATGTATTTTGTATATATTTTGTATGCATACTATTTTTTTGTTCTGTGCTACATGTAAGCAAAATAGTAAAGTATACTTTGATGGATTTATGATTCATTTTTATGGGTATTCCCACCAGCAGAACAGATTATAATCCATCCATGCTTTCTTAGTTTCTGTCATTCCCATCTATGTCTTTCACAATACCTAGTTCTTTTAATATTCTGTAATGCCCTCATGGTATCCCTCATACCTTCTTCTTTCCAGGCTACCTCCTTTTTTGGTCATGATGGTGGCTTTCAAGTGCCTTTCAGTCTGCACACCGCTATTTTGGGAAGCATGGCTATTTTGCTTATGGGCTAACTTTTTGGTAAATGTATTTTATACAGGGCATAAAAAGGCATATAGGTAACTGTAATACACTAAATTAGCTTCTGAGTTCAGAGTACCTTTGTATCAATGAAGCTATTCTGTGCTATCATTGGCAGTAAGGATTCTTCATTCTCTACCATTCCTTCCAGGTTCTTCCTCATCTCATTCCCACTAGTTAATGAGGTACTGGTTCGAGATAATTGCTCAGTTCCTGTTTGTGAAGTTTTAGAAGTGGATGTTTTCCTAAAATATTTTTAAATTGAAAAAAAGGAAGTATTATCACACAGAAGAAATATGCAAAAATACAAAATCTATACAAATTATATTTTGTGCAGAATAACATTCTCTAGTATTTTTTCTCTAAAATGTATGACATTACCACAATTAACTCTAGGTGTCAAGACTACTGTATCAGGGGTATTCTATGAAGTTTGGATTCAGTCAAAGGGCCACACCTGAGGACCTAGAGGGCCATGTGTGGCCTCAAGGCTACAGGTTCCCTGTCTCTGTACTAGATTTGGCCTTTGTCACAAAACATTTTACTTTGAGGAATTTACTTTAGTTCTCCCATTGATTTCCATACACGTAAAACCTTTTCCCTTAATAGTTAAGCATTAATTCTCTAACATTTATGAAGTGCTTTAGTTATTAAGTAATATTATTTCTTTTCATTTTAGATATCAACAATTATTTTCTTACATGATCATTTTCTAAAAATTTCTGAGACAACTTTTAGCTTGTTGTATGGTTTTAATGATAGTGACCAGTTACAACAGTACAGATTAAAAACAAGACTTTGGCATGTGAATATGTGAACAGATTTAGTGATTTATTCACCCATATTTCATTTAATCTAGAGTCACAGACTGGGGCAGCTAGGTGACACAGTGAATAGAGCATGGCCATGCAGTGAGGAGAACCTGAGTTAACACTTACTAGCTGTGTGACCTTGGGCAAGTCACTTAACCCCAATTTCTCTGCCTTCCCTCTTCCAAAAAGACAAAGAAAATGTTAATCACAGACTTTAAAAGATTTCTTTCACAAAATTATTAGTTACAAATTAAGACATTAAAACTGAACTGTTTTATCTAAACGTGGTTTGAAGATTTTATTACCAGTATTACATGTTTGTCCAGTCAACTCTAGATGATGTGCTAATGGAAGGAAAACAGAAGCATGAATAATTTAAAAATCTTTTATGATTGGCTTTGACTTTCAAAAAGTAGATTTACCTTCCTAAGGATATTTCTTCCAGACTAATATTAAAATTAAGAATATATTCTTTGAGCATAAATCAGTTAAGAATAAAGAGAATTAGCTTACGAGTGAATGGCTAAGAGAATCATTCTAAAATGTAAAACCTTTGGTCTAAATAAAGGATCATTTTATAAGGCTAAAACTGATCATATGTGTGATCTAGATAAAAGACTTAGAATATTTCCTTGGGTTGGACTGATGATATTTCAAAAGGGAAAAAAAAACCATCTCAACTGTTGAAAAAAGAATGTTTGTCTGTTAAAATGATTTTTTCCCTTTTACTAAACAGGAAATTTTTTTGCTCCCTGCACCCCAAATGATTCTTTATACTTGTTAGAGCTTGTCATAGGACTTAGCATGGGGAATTTGGAGCCGGCCACTTGCATTTAGTTGTTGTAGAAATCAACACTGGATTTTGAACTCCCAAAAAGCTTTGTAATTCCCCTCTGAGTTTTAGGAAGGAACAGGTGACAAATCAAGCAGTTGTGAGCTTTCCCGCCTCTATTTTTAAGACATATTTAAACCATTTAAACCAGAATGGCATGAATGATGAAAACCTGGCTGCTTACGGTCCACTGTTTAAGCAGCTACAAATCAATGGTGATTTGAAACAGAAACATCAAAATTGCCCAGTTTTATATTGTAGAATCCTATTTCTTTAATATTCTGTTCATAGAAACTTTCAAATAGTTCTCTTTAATTATAGAAAAATGGGAGTTATTTTTATAGCAGCTTCCCCAAAAGGAGTAAACTATTTATATTACTCTGGTTATCTGTAGTCATAAAAATGTATTAGTTCTTCCTGAACAATGAATCATTGAGGCATTTGAAATGGGTACTTGAATATGAAGAAATCCAAGAGGTTTTGATTAAAGATCCCCTTCATAATCAACTGCCTCACATTTTGTGCATCATATATAACTAGCCTAAGAGTGTCATGGCATCTCATTTAAAACACTAAAAAAAACAAGGAAAATTTTTCCTTGAATATTTCAATAGAACAGCAGTTTTTTTAAAACAAAGTAAACAATTTAATGATGACAAAATAATCTGTCACATAGAGTTATTTGTTAGAATTTCTATCACAAAGAATCCCATTAAACTACAAAAATATAAGTGAGAGTTTTAGATGGAAAAATGCTACTTCCACCCTACAGTTTTCCAAACTATTTTCTATATCATCGCTTTTACTACTGTGGTTTGCTTGTGGTTATAGTTACTTGTATTTTCTTTTCTTTTTTGCTTTTTGTAGGGGGGAGGACAGGGCAACTGGGGTTAAGTGACTTGCCCAAGGATTTGAAACCAGGTCCTCCTGACTCCAGGGCCTGTGCTCTGTTCACTGTGCCACTTAACGCTTGCATTTTCTTTTAAACCATCTAAGGTCTCTGTCAGTGAAAACATACCTGGCTTTGCTTCGATAGATCAAGATGAGGATACAGATAAGTATGCAAGTCAGTGCTATGCAAACACCAACAACAATGCCAGTCATGGACTTCTGGTCCAACTGATAATAACCAGAATAAGCTGTAGGGGGAAACAGTATATTTATTTCAAAGACTATATCACAGAAATAAATAATTATTATATTTCAAAGAATTCTCAATTACTTGTTTTTTTCTTTTTTTACTTCTTCCCAAGGGAGAATACTGAATAGTGTCACAGAGAATTACAGTGCATGCCAAATCCCTCCTACTAAGGAGGCAAAGGCTGGGAGATGTCTTGATCTTGGAGAGTTCCAAGCTGTAGTGCAATAGGTTGATCAGGTATACATACTAAGCCTGGCATCAATATAGTGAGCCCCCTGGGAATGGCAGAGGTGGAGAGGTTGTGGAGGGACCCATGAGGCTTCCTAAGGAAGGGAAAAACTGGCCCAGGTTGGAAACAGAATAGATCAAAGATTCCATGCTAATCAGTAGTGGGATGTGGCCTATGAGTGGCCATTGTACTCTTCCACCCTGGGCAAGGAAGGAAGACCCAATCTCAAAAAGAAGTAAGTAAGCAAGTAAGTATATATGTATGTACAAACATGTCAGAATTTATAGATGTTTTTATATGTACTGTCTACTGAAACTAATATATATAAGTGTGTGTAAACACACACACATATATTATCTAACATATAGTTAGAAGCAAGAAAGAAAAGGAAGGGAGAGAAAAGAAAGGGGGAAAGGAAGGATAGTTTCAGAAAGAAAATGCATATAAATTAAATACTATTTTTTATAATGAAGAAAGTCCACTGACTTTTTATTTTAATATATACAAAATAGAGATGTTTCTTGATACATGGAAGGATTACATTCTAGTTAAGCCAGATGAGAAGCAAACATCTATAGATTACAGATTACTTGTAAGACTCAGAGATAAAAATTAGACCTGTGATTGTAATTCATAGATTAAAAAACACCCTCCACCCATGTGTGTTGGCACCTTCTCTGCTGCTGAGGGTCTTAGAGAGTTGTCTAAAACACTGGGAGCTTAAGCAACCTGTCTAGGGTCATAGAGCCAATATGTGTCAGAGACAGAACTTGAGTTTAGATCTTTCTTGTTCCAAAGCCAACTCTCTATCCATTATGACATGCAGCAATCAGCTCAATTTGACATGAAAAGGACTGAAGGTGCATTCTTTCATGGTCTGCTACCATGTTATTTCCAGAGTGTCATCCTGTTGTGACTACCGTCACTCTTTGGTTTCTACTTCTGCTACCACTTTTACCTTCACTGCTGCTGTATATGGTACTGAATGCTGACTTTCACGACAACCCACATTCCCCTCACTCCCTCCTCCTTAGTAATGCTAGTACTTTGGAAGGCTACAGACTCACACTGGTCTGAGGTAGTCTCCACTTGCTAAGTGGGTGGAGGATGAAATAGTGTCAGACTGGAGTAAGTAGCCTTTTAAGAGATTCTGTCCTACTGTTAAATAGCTTCTGTGGAGGGAAATAAGTAAACATTTTCTTTCACACTTTCTGCAGAAAAAGAAAACAATGCCCTTTTCAGTGTAAGCTCTGCCAATGCTCGTTTCCAGGCAGGTGAACAGAGGGATTGCCCACCATTTATCCTTGGATATGGTTCATTAAAGTGCTTTTTAGAAGGAAGGTGCTGGAAAGTAGGGCAGAGGTCAGTAACTGATGCTAGGACTAAAGCAGCTTCTTGACCCAATGATAGCACAGAGGGCAAACAACAGTCCTAAGCATTAGGATGGTGGCCAGGATCTGCCAACAGTAGGAAGAGGAATGCGAATGTGGTAGAGAGAAGGTAGAAGTAAGACAGCCGTAACCAACTAGCAGATCTACAGTGTTTACTTTTAACCTTATGCTAGCTCAGAACTCCACAAAGTGAGTTTCTTTATCTGAGGTGAAACCTGCAGTTATAACTATCTGTGAATGGCCAGTAATATCCTGAAAAAGTATGGTTTCAAGCTCTTCCCGCAGAACCATACAAAGACACTATCTCTTAGTGGGCACTTTTTTGTACATACTGAGGTTCTCTTTCTCTACTTATACACAGATGTGTCCAATTAATAGCTCACATGGAAGAGGAATCCAGGTCCTTTTTCATAAATAACAGATAACTTTGTGGGAGATGTAAAACAGAGGCAAAAAACCCCAAAACCTCTGACTGTGAAATATAAGGCTTTCCTCAGTAGAGGTGCTAGATTCATGCCACTATGTACAAAGTGTATGGGTGGCAACATTGGGTGTTAAGTTCTCAGGGTGGCAAAAATGTAAGAGAGAACTGGTTTCCCCTTCCAGATCATTGTTGTACTATGGCTGTTATTACAGATTTGCTCCCTTAGTAGTTAGTACAACCAGTTTTTATACAAAATATTAAGTCACTGTTAACTCTGTCAAAGGGCCAATGAATAGAGATGGAGAATCAGTGGCAAAGCAGATTCAACTGCAGATGCAGATAGTTTTGGGGAAGTGGAAAGGGAAAACCAGAAGAAAGTAGTATGAAAGGCCAAGTAGGTGAACTTTGGTAGAAGGTTTAGAAGTAAAGAATAATAAGTATTGAAATAGCTAGGAACCTATTAGTGTGATTAAAGAAGAAAAGCTAAGACTAAAGAGACTTTTCCCCCCTAAGACTTGAGAAAAAAATACAGCATCTCTACAGACCTTTGGCATCAGCAGAATCTAAACGTTTCAGCCTTTGATTTGATTCAGAGGTTTCCTTTGGAAGAACTGCGAGCTCTACTGAATTTGAGAAGGGTCCCTCTCCTACTTCGTTGGATGCTGCTATCTTGACAATGTAGACGTTTCCTGCCACCAGATTTTCTAGCAAAGCCATGGTTATTGCTCCTATAAATACATAAATTCCTGGTTAGCACAAGAAAATTCTTTCGACAATATCTCCCATTTATTTAAGACTTTAGAGTTTACAAAAAACTTTTCAGAATTTATTTATTTTTAGTTTTCATTTCCACAAGACTTTGAGTTCCAAATGTTTTCCCCATTTCTCCCCCGCCCCCATCCCAAGATGACAAGCATACTGATTACTCCTTCCCCCAGTCTGCTCTCTTATATGTCTACCCCTATCCCTACTCTTACCTCCTAACCCCTTACTTTCTTGTAGGGCAAGATGGATTTCTATACCCCATTGCCTGTATATCTTATTTCCCAGTTGCATGTAAAAACAATTTTTTTTAACATTACCAAACACTTTTCATACATTTCATTTGATCCTTATAACAATCCTATAAGGTAGGTACTTCAAGTATTACTATTTCCATTTTATAGGTGAGTAAAACTGAAAGCTTTAGCAAGGGTAAGTGACTTGTCTGAAGTCAGCCGGCAGACCTGGGATTCAACCAGGTCTTAAGACTACAAATCATTGCAACCTCCCCCAAACCATTTTTTTCCCCCGCTTTTTGGATGGCAGTTGGGGTTAAGTGACTTGCCCAACGTCACACAGCTAGTAAGTGTTAAGTGTCTGAGGCCGAATTTGAACTCAGGTCCTCCTGACTCCAGGGCTGGTGCTCTATTCACTGCATCACCTAACCGCCCTCAAACCATTCTTTAAATACAATTTTAAAAAGTCAATCAGCAAGTATTTTCTAAGTACCTACTAAGTGCCAAGAATTGTGATAGACTTTAGCAGATACAAATGCAATGAAAGAATTTCTACTCGTGAGGAACTTGTATTCTATTGAGGGTGAGGGAATGAGCACAAGTGCATATATGAAATATATATAAAAGAAATACAAAAGAAATAAACAAATTCAAATAAGTACAAAGTAGTTAAGTATAAAGTAATTTGTAAGAGAAGGAACTTGAACACTTGTGGAAGATCAGAAAAGACTTCCTGTAGAAGATGGTATTTGTGCTGAGCCTTGAAGGAATGGGGATGGTTTGAAGTAGAGATGGGGAGGAAGTGTATTTCAGCAATGGTGGATGGCCAGTGCAAAAACATGGAGGAAGGACATGCAACATCATGCTTGAGAAACTGAGAGAAAGCCAGTCTGGCCGGATTGCAGATTGCAGGAAAAAGAGCAATATTCAAGGATTGTTTGGATCTAGCCGTGAAGGGCTTTAAAAGCCAAACACAGAAATTATATTTTATCCTGGAGATAACAGGGGATCACTGGAGTTAAGACTGAATAAGGGAGAGACTGGTTTCATTTGTACTTAAGGAAAATCACCTTAATGGAGACTGGTCTAGAGGAGGGAAGAGACTTGAAGCAGGGGGACCAATTAGGTCACTGCAATAATCTAGATGAGAGGTGACAAGGCCTAAATCAGTGGCTCTCAACCTGTGAGTCGAGACCCCTTCGGGGTCAAATGACCCTTTCACAGGGGTCACCTAAGGCCATCAGAAATGTGTTTTCTGATCTGTCTGTAGGTGGGTCTGCACACATGCAGATACGCCCACATATGAGTATTAAAGGGGTATGACATTAGGAAGGTTGAGAACCACTGGCCTAAATGAAGATGGCAGCTACGGGAGTAGAAAAAAGGGATTAATTTTAAGAGAAATTGTAGAGGTAGAAATGGCAAGATTTGGCAGTTGCTGTTAGAGTAATATCCAAATTCCCCTCCACCTTGCAAGTTAGTTTTTTCTTAAAAGTTATTAAAACATTTCTTGACACCTGGCTGGCTCAGGGGACTAAAGGCTCAGACTGTTGACATATTTCATCATTGTCTGAGTACAAAACAGCCTTGAGAACCTTCAGGGATGCTTTGCTACATGACTGGTGGATCATGATGGGTAATAGTCAAGAGAGCTTTGGTCAACTGAATCAGCTCAAAGTATCATCAATGCTTACCCTTGCTTGCTTAATGTTCTTCTCTTGCCATGGCTAAGTAAATTTCTTTTTTGTTAAGTATTCAGTAACCTAAAGAGTAGCTCATTTTGTTTTAATGTTGAACCTAATCAACTAGAGGGCTTGCCTGAGTTAGACCCAGCCTACAACAGCAACTAATTAGATAATTTAGGTGATGGGCAACGAGAAGTCAAGGATAACGCTAAGGTTATGAAGCTGTGAGAATGGAAGAACAGTTATAACTTAAACATAAATAGGGAAGTTTTGGTTTGTTTTACCTTTTGGAGGGGGGAATGCAGGGCAGTTGGGGTTAAGTGACTTGCCCAAGGTCACAAGGCTGGAAAGTATTAAGTGAACTCAGGTCCTCCTGACTCCAGGGCCAGTGCTCTATTCACTGCACCACCTAGCTGCCCCCTTAAATAGAAAAGGATTATGGGGAAAAGATAATGAACTCCCTATGTTGAATTCGAGATGACTCTAGGACAGTCAGTTTGAAATGTGCAATAAGGAATTGGTAATGTGAGATTGAAACTCAGAAAGAAATGAAAGTATGAATACTATTTTCCTCCTAATGAATGGAGATTTAAGATGCCTACTTGTGCTGTGTAAACTATGAGAAAATGAAAAATTAATATGCAATCTTCAAAATTTGATGAGCCTTGATATGAAATGTTTATTTGAAGCTCTACAATGAGTTGTTGTTCTTTAGTCATTTCTCAGTCATGTCGCACGCTTTACAACCCCTTTTGGGGTTTTCTGGGCAGAAATATAACTGGTCTGGCCATTTCCTTCTCCAACTCATTTTACAGATGAGGAAAGAGGCAAATGGGTTAAGAGGTCACACAGCTAATAAGTGTCTGAGGCCAAATTTGAACTTAAGTCTTCCTGACTCCAGGCCTGGCACCTAGGTGCCCAATTACAATGATAACATGGTGCTATCTTTTTTTTTAAGGAAACAAATGAGGAACCCCAATATATAGAATTCTAAGCAAGAAGTTGCCCTAACTGCTCCTGTGCATGGACCAAATAGGCATCCCCTATTTCAAGCATCCCCTATTTCAGGCATCCCCTGGCGCTACTAATGGAAGGTTCCCCTCTTCTATGAGGTCACTAGGCAGATACGTAGGAGTATAATGTTGTTTGTTGATGCCTCTGTGGTCCTATGAATAACTAAGGAAGATTCAGGGCAGTTTAGCCGCAAGTTTTGTTTATGCCTCCTTGTTTGTTTGTGCCATCCTAGGATGAAGCCTTAGGCAGGGGTAGGGAGTGGTTAAGGCTAAAGGAGGGTCCTTGTATTTTGATTACATAAGTTCTTTTGCTAGGGCAGCCAAGACCCCTTTTGGGGATCAAACGACCCTTTCACAGGGGTCACCTATGACCGTCAGAAAACACATAGTCCGATGGTCTTAGGAATTGAGGCATTGCTCCTCTATCCATCTTCAAGCAAGTCTGCCCACCTGCAGATATGCCCACATACTAGTATTAAAGGATCCCGGCATTAGGAAGGTTGAGAACCACTGTGCTAAGGGCATATAAGCCCAGTAAGCTCCTTGTACCTTTGGCTCTGTATGAAATAGCTCTGGAATAAACAGACTATCAAATACATCCCTGTCTGTTTACTCACTGGTTGCTAGCCCACCCAACTGTGCTGGTTGCAGTTATCATAGGGTTATCCAGGATTTGTACTCGGTCTTCAACAAGTTTACTATGACTCTGGAAAACCCAATGAGTCTATAACCATGGACTTCACTCCAAGTCTATATCCAGTGAACTATTGCCCCTTTGTTGCTTCCGTTATGGGAAGTCAGCAAGGGCCTAATCTTTTAAGCTGACGTCCTAATGCACATGGCACCACTTCAGGTCATGGGGTATGAGACAGCTAAACTAGAATTCGGGTGTTGACAAGAGGATGTTTTGGTAATCTTAGGTTTCAACTTGACCTTAAAAGCATGTGATCTACTTTAGAGTACAACTGTTAGATAAACACACAGACCCCTATATTTAGAGTTTACTTAGGCAAATAGAATTAAAAAAAAGATATGTCCTGACATACTACATCCAGCTGTTATAAGGAATACATCAAACCATTCACCTCTTTTTAAAATTTCATTTAAAATTTCAATTATTAATTTGACAAAGAAGCAATTAAATGGAATTACTATTGTTCTGATACTCTTTTTGTTACAGAAGACCAAACATGTTCAATTCTGAAAACAGTAGCTTAGATAATTTCAAAATATCATTACTCTTGATTTCAAATAAGTCCCATTTTGAAACAGTCGAGTTATTTAACTCTTAGTTCCATTTAAAGAATTATTTCATCATTTTCATGATCAGCAAAATATGTAAAAGAAAAGGCTGGTTTTTTCAATAGGCAAAAAAGAAATGACCTCAATCAAGAACCCTAGCTCTTTCATAAACAAATAATCCAAAAACCTGCAAAAAGTAAACAAAATAGAAGCAAAAGATGAGGGCTCTAAGACCAAAGTAGGCATCATTTTCAGCACCATTATTAAAGGCAGGCAAAAGTTCATATTGCAGTGTTAGAGAGCCTTTCCCAATGGTGTCTTTCAGATGAGCTGAATCATTAAAGAGCCTGAGCTCTTTGGGCTGATTTACTGCACACCAGATGTGTAAAGGCTGTAACCTCTGATCTACTTGGAGATCAGAGAGGAGGGGAAAATGGTTCTTCAAACTGCACAGGCAGTAATTCACCAGTCCATTATTGCCCAACCATTTTATCAAGTCACCATTTTCTAACTGACAGATTTTAAAATATTAGAATTCATGTAACCATTTTGCTTTCATTTTATATTAAAATTTGAACTGGTAAGAGAATATTTTAAATGTTTTCATCTGAGAAAATCCAATAAGGGGTGTGTGAGAGAGAGAGAATCAGACAAACAGAAAGAAACTTACATGTCAGGCAGATTGATAAAGATAAATGACAAGCTACAGTAGAGTTGGCGGACGGGGTACTGAGACCAATAGCAAGGACAATGACATGCATTTGATATTGTTCAATTGTTTCATTTGTGTCCATTTGGGGTTTTCTTGACAAAGATTCTAGAGTGGTTTGCCATTTCCTTCTCCAGGTCATTCTCC
This sequence comes from Pseudocheirus occidentalis, assembly GCA_028646575.1. Classification (NCBI taxonomy): domain Eukaryota; kingdom Metazoa; phylum Chordata; class Mammalia; order Diprotodontia; family Pseudocheiridae; genus Pseudocheirus; species Pseudocheirus occidentalis. The sequence goes on along the minus strand of CM053598.1, from coordinate 131,387,434 downwards.
AGATGAGGAAACTGAGGCAAACAGTGCTGTGACTTGCTCAGGGTCACACAGCCTGTAAGTATTTGAGGCCAGATTTGAATTCAGGAAGATGAGGCTGCTTGACTCCAGGCCCAGCACTTTATATACTGCATTACCCAGCTGCCCCAATAGCACTCATACAACCCTAGAAAACACTGGGCATATGCAAGAGTCAGGAAGCAAAAGCATACTTTTGACATACAAAAGCCCTAGCCATTGTATATAAAAAAGATGTGATTTATGGAGTCCAAGAAGACTCCTTTTCTCTCCAAATATTTATGTCACAAGTCCTGTGGCTCAAAAGAAGGAGAGATTAAAGGAAATGGGAGCTATATTGGAGGTATTGGTCAAAGGAAGTGAGATTCAGACTACTATGGGGTTTTAAATTTTATTGATGCCGTTTCTTTTATAGTCATTTAAAAATGTACTCTTTTTACCCCACCAAATAAACTAAACTCTCACTTGTAACAAAGAAAAATAATAAACCAAAAACAACTGATTTACTTACCAATTTAACAATGTATGCAATATTCTGCCTTGAGGCCACCACCTCTCTGTCAAGAGGAGGCAGTGGATGTTTCATATAGGACCATTACTGGTTTTTCAATTACTCAAGACTTTTGACTTCCTTTTGATTTTTTTCCATTTACACTAAGATTTTTGTGTGTATTCTTTTATTTTTGATTACTTTCCTCTGTTTTAGTTCACATAAATCTATATATTTCCATAAATCCCTCATTTCTTACACAATGGTTCCATTATATTCATATATTAGTTTGTTCAGCTATTCACTAATCAACAGACATCTATTTTATTTCTTATTCTTTGCTAGACTGCTTTGTCAGAAGACTGTAGGGCAGGTCAAGCAAAGTGATAGAATTAGCTTAGTCAAAGTGGGTGGTGAGATCAGGAGTTTTAGAGGTAGATCTTTGAGGAGCACTAATGTCTGAATTGAGGAGAGATTAACAAGGAGAGACTGAATGGGGTTGTAGGGAACAGATGCTAGCATCAGTACAGAAGGGTTATCAACTTCTACTCTGGATGCCATATACCTTTCGTATTCATATCTCTGAGATAATATTAGCTTTCTTTAGCTATCTTAGTATATGTATTACTTGATGAAAGTTTGCAGTCCATTAAAATCCACAGGTTGTTTGGTTTTGATTTTTTTAATATGAAATACTATATAGGCATATCTGTCCCAATTCGTATTTGGTACAGTTAATGCTTTGAACGTAAGTCCCAAAACTTTATATTTATTCCTAGTAAATATCATCTTACCAGCATGTCCATTGTTGCAGACTTCTACAGACTCTTCTCTGTCTAGAATTTCAAAGATGCTCATTTTTATCATTCATACTTAAATTAAGCCATATTCTTTGGTTCTAATCTTCAAGGGAGAGGAAGTTTTTTTTCTCCTTCAAAGAATACAGTTAAAATTTCTCTTTACCTGTGAGTGGCTCTCAGTGTTTCTTCCCTACCCCATATATCAAGTCTGAAACAGAGAAAAAGCTGCATGTCTCTAACACAAAAGATTTATAAACATAAAGACTATCTACTTTTTAAGAAAACTCATTCTTGGACATAGGATGGAGCAATAAAATGATGAAGAACAGATCATTTTGATCTCACCCACTGTTAAAATTAGAATGACCTATTCATGGGATGCTCACTAATTGGGGAATGGCTGAACAAGTTGTGGTATATGATTATAATACTATTGTACAATAAGAAATGATGAGCAAGATTATTTCAGAAAAACCTGGAAAGACTTACATGAACTACTGCAAAGTGAAGTGAGTGAAACCAGTAACAGTAACAGCAGTATTTTATGATGATCAACTGTGAATGACCTTGCTATTCTCAGCAATATAATAATCCAACACAACTCCAAAGAACTCAGGATGAAAAATGCTATCCACCTCCAGAGAAAGAACTAATAGTCTGAATGCAGATCAAAGCATATTACTTTTAATTTTCTTTGTTTTTCTTGTGCTGAATTTCTTTTTGGTCTATTTTCTTTCACAATATGAGTTGGAAATTGTTCTGCATGATTACACACGTATAATCTGTATCAAATTGTGTACTTACTGTCTTAGAAAGGGGGGAGACGAGAGAGGAAGAGAGAATTTGGAACTCAGGATTTTAAAAAAATGAACATTAAAATTGTTTTTACATGTCATTGGGAAAAATAAACTAAATTTTTTAAAATCATCTATTTGGGTCAAATTAAATGAAGTTACCTTTCCCCACTAGATGGTGCTCTAACATTTCTTGAAAAAGAAATGACCATCAATTTTGAGACCAAGCAAAATGTAATTCATTTTAAAAATTCTACATGTAAAGTGATTTAAAAAAAAAACAACATCCTGCCTACATACTTAAAATTCACCATTGTTATATAAACACAACACTCTTTGGTCGTTGCTCAAATGCCATGAAACAAGCTGGGCCCACTTAGGACATATATAAAGAACCAAAATGTGCTCACTCCACAAACCAGTAAAGCTTTGCTCAGACACCAATTCTTATAAACAAGACTTCATATATGGGGATGGCTTTGAACTCACAGCAAGTAATCCTGGCTCAGGTTTTGTATACTGGGCTGCAGTGTGATAAACTGGTGTCCTCATAACAATTCTATGAGATCATCAACATAAAGGTACATATAATAAATATGGTGCGGTAAGATTAGGAGGAGGTTGACGTTGTGATGAACATTAGTAGTGAAGTATCTACTAATCCTGATACCAGCAGCTATATCAGTAGCTACAATAGCTATATATATATATCAATATATTTTGTCAGAAAATATTAAATGTAGGCTCTTATCAATTTAGATTGTATGACGTCTTTAGCTGTCATTATTAGTTTCCCAGGACATTGAAGCACTAAGAAAGGGAAGAAGATGTGAATCATAAGCATTTATATAGCATTTACTGTGTGCCGGCATTGTACAAAAATGATCTTATCTGATCCTCACAACAACCTTGTTAGGTAGACACTGTTATTAACCCCATTTTACAGTTGAGGATACTGAAGTCATCAGAGGTTAGACTTGACCAAGGTCCCTCAGCTAATAAGTTATCTGGGACTGTTTTTGAACTCAGGTTTTCCTGATTTCTGCCCTGGCACTTGATCTACTGCACCATCTCTCATATCGTAAAGCCTCCAAAATCACCATGGAATTTTGTATCCCCAAGTATCATCTTAGCTCTGTGAAGGGGTTATCTGATACCCTGAAATAGCTTGCCTGATGATAAACCAACAGACTGACTTTTCCATAGCAGTCTTACCTTCAGCTGATTTTAAGGTAATATATTTATAGCTTCCAAAATTATTCATGTTTGAATATTCAAAAACCAAGACTGTTTCCTTTGTAGATATCATCTGAATCTTGAAGTTATAGTAATTGGGCTTATTAATAAGTAAGGGTACTTAAGAATTTTGATCCTTTAGACAATGCTATTAATACAGTCTTTAATTCTTTAGAGAAAAGTAATGCAAAAGGTTTTTAAGTACTTGGGGATGGCTTAAAGGATAGAGTGCTAAAGACCCTGATTCTCCCTCATATTTACTAGTAAGGTGACCATTGGTGAGTTACTTTCTGTGGGTCTGTTTCCTCATATGCAAAATGGGGTTATTATAATAATACCTGTGATACCCATGTCATAGATTGGTTAGACGGCTCAAAACAAAGAATACATTTGGTTTTACTATGTGTATATCTCATGAGCAAGTTATATTCCCCTAATTGAATAGAGAAGCAGCTAGATGGTTCAGCAGATAGAAGATTGGGCTGGGAATCAGGAAGATCTAAGCTCAAATGTGGCCTGAGAAACTTTCTGCATGACCCCGGGCTAGATACTTAACCTCTATTTGCCTGAATATACCTATGAAGGAAATGGAAATCCACTCCAGTATCTTTGCCAAGAAAACTGGGGTCATGAAGAGTCAGACACACTGAACAATTGAATAGAAGCTACTTGAGGCTAGAGACCGGCTCACTTTTCTATTTGTATCCTAGCTGCCTCACACATTATCTGACTGGCACATGGTAAGCACCTAAGAAATGCTTACTCAATGATTCACTGGTTGTCTACTGACTTTTGCTTCCTTGGATTTGTTTTGCTGTAACACACGCCCTTCCCTTAAATATCCTCATCAAAGGGTCCATTGCTTTAAGCAATGATGGGTTTGTCTGGTTATCCTAAGCCCTTATAGTTCAGCAATGGATTCTGAGAACTGTTCTCTGTTTACACTGAAATTACATAAGCTTTTATACTAGATATGTATAGGCTCTTCTGAAATTTATTCTTTTAATCAGGTAAGCATTCCCTTTTTAATTTTAATTATACTATCAATTTACATATGAAGCTATTCCCCCCCCCCCCACACACACCATAGTGCAAAGCCTCTACATACTTGAATAAGTTAGATACAAGTTAATGCTGCTTTGTTGTTTATTTAATGGCCCCTATATAGAAGCCAGGCATTTGCAAAAAGGGCTGTTGGGAATTGCCCAAATGCAAAGGAAGCATAAATTCAAAATTTAAAAACAATTATTAATTGTTAATATAGTTTTAAAAATGGAATTAAAAACAAATCTTCACAACATCAAACATTTTGACAAAATAGATAATCCAATCATAGATTATTAACTTTTTTTTTCCATTTCTTACCAATTATGATCAAATTTACCTTCTCGGTGTAGAACTTGCCACTCTCCAGCAATCCAGGCCTTCCTAGAAGCATACAGGATAGTGTATCGAGTCACAACTGTTTCAGGACCATCAGGGGGTTTCCAAGAAACTAAAGCAGTGTCATCCTCTATCAAAGTCACCTTTACTCCAACTGGCGGGCCTGTTGGCGCTATGCATACACAAAAATTTACAATATTATTAGGGAAAAATGGTTCAATGGTATTTAAGTTACCTTAGCTGATACACCTAGAAGAAAAATTAAGCATCTGGAATCACCATCAAAGGCTCAAAATAAAATCTTAAGAAGACTATTGGGTAAATTTCATTTTACACATGTCTTTTTAAGACTTAAACCAAATTACAAAAACTTTTAAACAGAAAAGACTGCCTGGCTCATTCAATATATAATCTCCTCAACACTGGCATAGAAGGCAAAAGGGAATAACAAAATACAAGAGGAAAAAAACTCAGGAAAAAAATTCTAGCATTGTAAACCCGCAAAAATCATCAAAGGGGCAAAAGGCAGTATCACATGGTAGATAAAAGAATGGCTTCCATGAGGACAATCTGGTGCTTCTGACACATACTGGTTGTGTGACCCTGGGCAAGTTATTTATCTTAAGAAATTCCTCAAATTTAACAAAGTTTAAAAAAGTTAAAGAGAGAATTACATGAATTGTTCTAACAGAAGGTTGTGGTCACTAAAGATGTTTTTGCTGCTTGCCCACTGAAAGGGCAATTATATAATGTGACAATGGAGCCTTTGTTCTCATTATAGCACTATCTGTAAAGATTATATTCAAGTGCACTACAAGCATCTATTATTCCATTTGGTATTGCTATACCTGTAGTCTGCTTATGGATTCTATTTTATATAAGTGTGCCAATCGAACATAAAAAAGTGGCTGAAGGAAATATCATATAAGTTATTTCTCATTAACTAATAACTAGCTTTGAGCACAGAGTTATAGAGTATTAGGTAAATACATCTGCAATATATATGTATATGAGCACTTTTGTGTTAACTTGCAATTACCTAAGACATCTGATCAGTAAACTAATTTACTGCTCCTATGTTGATACTTCTCGTTTAATTTACAAGACCACAAATTTCTATAGAGTATTGGCTTATGAAAATGGTGCATATTGGGACCTCACAAAATGATAAACTGATTGTTTGCTCTGAAAGCTAGTTATTTTTGTGCTTTTAAAAATGCCCTTTAATAGTTTACATGATCACATAATTTACTAAATTAAGCTTTCTCCTAAGATGAATAATATATTTGCTCATATTAGTTTGGCAAGTACAAAAAGAAATAGCCTTTGAAACCAAAATACTTCATTACAATCACAGTCTAGGTTTGAATAGAGGGTAGTCAGTTCCACTATAAACTGGTATTTTACATCAATATTGAGGCATCACATTTTTTAACTGACCACAGTTTTTATGAGTTAACAGTATAACAGGTCTACTTAAAAAGTGCTTAGAACCTTATGATTGCATTATTATAAATGTGTACACACAGTGTTGAAGTATTAATACAAAAAGTTAAAAACTTCAGTAAACTATCTAGTTCTACTATACTGTGTTGCCTATACCACATGAGTTTCATATTTTAAGAGAGACTCAAATAAAAATGAGTTCAATTTGGTATTTAAGATATCCCAAGACTATCCAAATAAACTTTTTTTCCCTTTTGTGGTAGAAGGAGTGGATAAAAGGAAGGTCATTTCCAATACTTTTTGTGTGATACAGACATGAATTCTGAGTATAAACTACAATCTCATGGAGTGTTTGGGGTAGAAATGTATTACCTTCACTAAATTCTAAAATTGTTCTATCAATCAAAAAACAATCTGATGGGTAACAACTCTGAAGGCACCTGCCTCAAAACAGCTGCTTTCTAAACTCTTGAGTGTGACAGAACATAAATACAAGGTGACATTTCTTCTTTACCTTCTGGAAGTGTCGAATGGTAAACTACAGGGCTCCAGGGACTGGAGAGCTGATCCACATGCAAACGAACAGCAAATTCATATTTGGTATTTGGTTCTAGGCTTTGAACCAACATATGAGTTTCTGACCTATGTTAATAAACAATAGACTTGTTAGTAATGATAGCTCATGATTCACAAAATCAGACTTTTCAACACATCTAATCGATACAAAGGAAACATTACTTCTATTCTTTCCCATTCATATCCATATAGTGAGTTCTATTAGAATAAAGTGAATCTATACATGAATGGAACAATACATCTGGAGGTTTGTTGTCAGAGAGAGAAAATCAACAATACAGCCTCCACATAAAGGGACTACTGCATCACTGAGGGTCAAATCATATTTCTCATGTGCACAGGACAATGTCTCGCAACAAAGCAAGCCTAAAATAAGGGGTACATCTCCTTTTGCTTACACCAATATTAAAATCCCTTTTTTTGGATGGGGATTTCCCATTAAAGATATTAAGTTCAAGTACTTAAAAATAATCATGGTATCTTGACTAATAATATATAATCTAGTGAACCTGACATTGATTTAAATATTTTAAACCTGTCAAATAACCACAAAAAAAATCCAGTAATACACTTAGTAATTTCCTGATTCTGCAAACAGTTCTTTCATACATTCTTAATTCTAATTCAGTCCTTCCATTTATGGGAGAAATAGCAACTATCTTTAATCTTCCATTCACGTGAGCTGAATGATTTAGGAACGTTAAAAGACAAATTATATCCTACAAGTGGAGATTTTTCCTAGCCCTTTTCACTGTTAGTACCTTCCCTCTGAGATTACTTTCTATTTGCACTGTGTACACACACACACACACACACACACACACACACACACACACACACACACACACACACACACACACACTCCATTAGAAGGTGAGGACCCTGCTTTTGCCTTTTTTTGGTTGGGCATATAGCAGAGTGACCAACCCACTGTAAACACAATACTGAATGACTAAATATGGCCAGGAAGCAGAAAACCCAAAATGAATATTAGGGGCTAATTAAAGGTGATTGAACAGGTATGCGCAAATGGGAAAAGAAAGAATAAACCACTTATAGAAGCTACATACGTTTGGAAGTACTGAACCAAAGAGGCATTCTGAAGGCCCACAGGGTTACAGCGGATGGTGTAGTTAATTATCTGTGCAGAGGTAAATGCAGGCCTCCCCCAGTGCAGGTAGACAGAAGATGAGGTATTAGTCTTAGCATAAAGATGATGGGGTGGTGGTGGTGGAGGAACCATACGATCGCGAACAGCTATTTTAAAAAAAGACAATACTGTTTTATAAGCAACAAAACAATTCAGTTAACACTACAGCAAAATCAACACCACCACCTCTCAAAGACAGATTTGTATCTTTCTTCCAAGAAGATATACAGACACTCTCACATTAAAACCTCAACTATTCTTCTAAATGCCTGATAAAGGAGAAATCACTACTTCCAGTAGAAAACAGAAAACATTAATATGTTGCTCATAGAGTATATATTAAGAGGCTGGAAAAAGTCACTCAGAGACTCAGTAAACAGCAGACCTGTGGTTAAGAACTACATATTTTGTGATCTTGATAAAATTGCACAGCAGTCTGCATGAGAAAATTAGTTTTAGGATTAAATGTATTAGTAGGCAATTGAAAAACCATTTCTCATTACTTTCTTTAGTTAAACTTCTATGTAGTACAAAATACAAAACCAAGAGGGGTGGCTAGGTGGCGCAGTGAATAGAGCACCAGCCCTGGAGTCAGGAGTACCTGAGTTCAAATCCGGCCTCAGACACTTAACACACACACACACACACACACACACACACACACACACACACACACACAAAACCTAGCTGTGTGACCTTGGGCAAGTCACTTAACCCCAACTGCCCTCCAAAAAGCAAAAAAAAAAAATACAAACCAAACAGAAATTATCTTTTTTTAAAAAAAATTCCTTAACTATCAAATGTTCTTAAAACTATCTCTTTTCTTAAAAAAAGTATAATCTTTACAAAATCTTTGCAAAATTATTTCATGGAAATGTGGTACTTACAAACACATCCTGGAGTACTGACTGTTTGGTCTGCCTGATAACCATCTTCCATGTTGTTATATGCCATCAACCTCACATGATATTTCCTTCTTGGATCTATAGAGAAAAGAACAGATATAGGAACAAATTTCAGAGTTTCAAAGTTATTCCATGAGCTTTCTGGGATTTTGATTTAAAGGAATTTTTTGGAGATGTAAAATTTCTTCCCCAAATGTGATATTCCTCCTCCTCCTCCTTTTTTCAGTAGTACATACTGACTCAACTATTTGTCTCTTTATCTTTGGTAAATTATCATTGTCCAGTTATCTTTGAAAAAAATTTTTGTTACTCTAAACTTAAACACTTAAAAAAAATCACTTCCATACACATAGAACACAACAAAGGAATCTATATGAAAACATGAATCTCTATTTAAAAACACTTGCTTTAAAAATGCATACACACATATATCTATAAAAGAAATACTGTTACTTTCAAATCTGTCCTGGTTGTGTTTCCTTCTGAATCTTTTTTCTGTTCTCTTCTGTGAATATTTTAAAGTATTTCAATGGTTCCCTTTTTTGGTATCACTTACTAATCCAACCCACAACCAAGAGACAGCAGAATTAAAAAAAAAATTTGTAACAAATAAGCATGGTTAAGCAAAATGAATCTACACTATAACCATATGTAATGGTAATGGGAATTTGAAGATCTTCCCTGCCCCCTAATAGGCTGAATGTAGTCACATGGAGCTGGGAGGAGTTTGCTGAAAGGTGGAGCAGAGCCCACAGGAAGCTGGAAGTTGTAATGCCATGCACAGCAGATTCCCAAAAGAATGCTACTGTCAATAGCTTTTAAAGGTTCAGATTACACAGTAATAGTGAACACTCTGTTTATTCCATTACAAATCAAGGCAAACATTCACAATACATCACAACATAATGTTAACAACATATCAAGGTACAGTACAATATTCAGTCTTCCACTCATGGGGCAACCATATATCAATCTTCCACTCATTGGGTAACCGTACATCAACTCAATCATTAAATACAAGCATTAGAAAACCACACAAATCCTCGACCCCTTGATGTCCAGCAATCTTCAGTTTAGTCCCAGGGGAGGCCTTTTCTTCATCTCGATGCTTTCTGGTCTCTCTGATTCCCTGGATCCCCTTCCATGGTCCCAGCTCCCTCCTGAATCCAACAAACAGTCACCTGGATTCAGAAGCAGACAGCTGCCAGGTTCTCGTCCAGTCCTCAGAAGCAGACAGCGCCCAGGTCCTTGTCCAGTCCTCAGGGCAGTCCCTGGCACACACTGAAGTTCACAGGGTCCAGTACATCTCAAACCTTTCACCACTTCTCTCACCTGGAACTCAAGGATCAGCATGCCTCTTTATTCCTCCAGCAGTTCAGCTGGCTCTAGAACCCAGAAGGAAAATTGGCCTTCTGGATGGCCTTCACCAGATTCTGGTCTCGGGAAAACTCCATTCAGTTCTCAGTCAGCTGCCAGATGCTGGGAGAGAATCTCTCTCTCTCTTTCTTTCTCTTTTTCTCTCTCTCTCTCTCTCTCTCTCTCTCTCTCTCTCTCTCTCTCTCTCTCTCTCTCCCTCAAGAAAACTTCAACTCACTTCCAGCAGCCCTGTTCCCAGATGCTGAGACAATCCTGCTTCCTCCACAGGAAAATTCCAGTTCTGTGTCTCTGTCTCTAGAATTCTTCTTTATATACACATGGGCCGCCTGTCTCAGCCAATATCCCTTTTTTCCACCAACAGGAGGGTTCACATCTTCTCAACAGTAGACAGGGCTCACACTTTCCATACAGAGCTCATACCTTCCATACTTAGCCCTAAGTCTGCTAAACTGATTGCTGTTACAGAAGTCAGAGCAGCTAGAAGATGGGAGAGAGAAGACGGCAGGCAACCAGACAGCTAGGCTTGTGAGTGTTTGTTTGTAGGAAGGCTAAAGGATGGTGTAGCTCCCTGTTGTGCTATGGTGTATTAACTTCTTTGTTGCTATAATGGCTTCGGCTTTCTGGTTTGTGGATTTGGCTTTCTGGTGTCTGAATAAATGTTTTGCTTCTGTCTTATATCTGGAGAGTCTGTTATATTTTGTGATTCAGAAACACACCAGCATATTTATAGTCATCATGGGTGCTGTGAATATTGTGTTAGCCCTACACCATGTGCAAAAATATCAGTCTCTTTCTGTAACTTGTATCCATCAGCTCTCTCTGAGGAAACAAGGTAACATTCTTCATCATAGTTCCTCTGGAGATACAGTTGATCAGAGTTCAAAGCTGTTTTCCTTTATGATACTGTTGTCCTTCTAGAAATTGTTCTCTTGATTTTGCTCACCTGTGTTAATTCATACTGTAAAGGATTCTCTGAAATTATCTCGACATTCCATACATAATGTTCCATTATATTAATATACCACGATTGTTCAGATACTCCCTAAATGTCTAAAAGGCAATCTAAAGCACTCCTTTAGATTCTGATGTATTTCTTTTCTTTTTTTTCTCTTTGTAAAAACCCCCTCCTCCTCTCCATGAACACCTTTCAGGATTATGAAGTTTATTTTGCTTCTTACTGGTAGATTCTTTCTAGATTCATTTGGTTCTCTGACTCTAACAGATCCAAGTGATTTTCATTTACCATTTCTTGAAATACAATGTCTAGGCTTTTCTAAAAAACACAATTTACAGAGAATACAAATGATTCTTGTTATTTCTCTCTGACATGTTTTCTAGGTCAGGTGTTTTTTTTTCCAACTATTAGATCTTTATTCTTTATTTATTTTGATTTTGTTCTAATGTTTCTTGTTCTCTCATGAAGAGAACAAGATTTCTGCTTGATCTATTATAGTTTTCAGGGACTCTTTTACTTTTTAAAATTTCTTTTATTTATTTATCATTTTCTCTTCTGAACTACTCATTCCCATTCCAATTCTTTCCTCGGGAGCTTTTATATAATTTATCTCTTGCTTCGTTTCTTCTATGAATCTCTGTAATCCTTGTGGAGGAAAATATATATATATATATTATATATATTATATAATTATATATATTATATATATATTTTTTTCTTTTGAATCTCTGACTTTAGAAATGGAGTTAGATTAGTAAATTTTTTGATACTAAATAGTGTTTTCTTGGATTTACTCATCTCTCCAGTTTTAGTAACAGAAATTGGGTGGGGTAATGGTTGGCTCTGCTTGGTTTTGCCCCTAGGTTTTTGTGCTGAACTCCACATACAAGGATTTGGTTCCTTTGGATATTTGAGAATCAGAGGAGTAGCTCTCCAAGGCCCTCTCTAGCATATTAGGACAGTATGTTATAGGTCTCAGAGCCCTAGGGTCTGCTAAAATTAGAATATGAAGCTAGTTTACTTAATAGTTGTAGTCTAGAAAAACCTCTGGGACTTTTTGTCCTGGTCTTTTTTAATTCAGTAAGCTATTAACCTGCCACACCCTCTCCTCATTTCTTTCCTCTTTTCTGGAATTCTCCCAATCCAACATCTTCTATGCCTGGAACCATTCAAAACATGTACTTCTGGTTTCCCAAGTGATCAGCACTTGTCTTTGCCTGTGACCTCAGAGGTGAAGTCAATTAAAAGACAGTAAGACTCTCTTTCTCTGTAAAATAACAGAGCTATCCTATACATTCTTGGAGTAAAGGACCACTGAACACTTACAACCAAGGGAATAGCAGGAAGGCATTGGACTCATGAATCCCAGTGAGAGAACTTGGAGTAACTACGCTTGTCCTGAGAGTAGGCTCTTGCAAGACCATGATGAATTCTTTCTTTTCTGCTATGGTCTGAAGTTCATCATGACTGAGGCTACTTGGTGACACCCCTGTTTATTTATCTTTCTTACTTTCCCACAATGCTTTGGACATGCTGTTCTGGCCAAAGTGCTGGGGGAATAGAAACCTGTCCTAAGATGTTTCTTTTATTGTCCATACTCAGTGTAAAGTGGTACAGAGTGAAGTGCAGAGCCAAGAAAAAAATATACATAAAGACTATAAAGCAAATGGAAAAACAATCACATGAAAAAAAAAATCAAAAGCGAGTGTAACAAAATTACAAAGATCAAACATGACCCAAATGGAGAGGCCACAAGTTCCACAGGTGTTACACATTACACATATTTTCAGACTTTTTCAATGTACTGATAAGCTGTGCTGATTTTTTTCTTTTTCTTTCACTTTTTTGTCTTAAAAATACCATTTGTTATATGGGATGGCTCTCATATTTGTTATATGGGAAGTGGAGCATATGGAGATATTTAGGATGATGTAAAAAGCAGAAGATATGAATAAAAACATTTTTAAAATTAAAAAAAATGTAAGCTTCTGAAGGACAGGGACTATCTTTTTGTTTACATTTGTATTCAGTGCTTAGCAGTAAGTTGGCACAAAAATGAATGCTTTCTCCAATCTTTAAAAAACAAAAAATAAAAAGTTCATTTATAGCTCCCAAATAAACTTACCAGGCTATCTATTCAGATGATAGATATATTTATTCTAATGACTGATTATTAGCTCCCTCTGCCGGCCTATATTAACTCTTCTAATATGAAAACGGAAAGAATTAGAATTTCAAAAATGTTTTCATTATTTATTGGAACTGTTTAATTTGTTTCAAAGGATAAAATTATACAACAGATGAATAGTATAGACAGTTTTAAATCATATGTACATGTTCTCATTTAATTACAAGCTGTCTTCTAAGGGAAAAATAATTATCCAGCAATACTCTGGATTTCAGCATTTAGAAAATTTTGTAGGTATATAAATTAGCACCATATTTGGATACTATTATAAAGTTTTAGAGCCAAGTTCAAATTTTAACTTTTCTTGATTTTGCAAAAAAATAAATAAAAATAAAACCATCAAAGAGACAGTCTTTTTCAGCTTATAAAATTTCCATTACTTCTTGCTAAACTTTAAAGCCAAGTTTCTATGGCACAAAGCATGAGAGATCGTGACAAGTTATTCTTTAAAAGTCCAGGACTAAGGATTTGGGCAGCTACATGGTGCAGTGGATAGAGTGCTGGGTTTGAAGTCAGAAAGATGAATCTTCCCAAGCTCAAATTTGGGCATCAGACACTTACTAGCTGCGTGACTCTAGACAAGTAACTTACCCCAATTTGCTTCAGTTCCCCATCTATAAAATGAGCTGGAGAAAGAAATGGCAAACCACTCCAGTATCTTTGCCAAGCAAACCTCAAATGAGGTCACAAAGAATCTGAAATGACTCAACAACAAGAAGGATTGATGATTTCACTTCCAACAATGCCCAGTGAAAGAGCAAAGAAAATTTTGTGGTGAATTACATATTTGTCTTTCAGTCCAAAGTTCGAGCTAATCTTTCTAGAAAAGTAGGTAAAGGGACTCAAGAACATATCTGTTCATTCTTCAGGGTCTTAGGGAGAATAAAATGCTCCTTGAAAACAAGGAAGGAGGGTTTCAATGTAAAATCAGTTAGAAGAATCTGCAAAGGCACAAAATAATCTTGAACCGTGTCAGGAAGTTGGAGGGAGGAAGAATATGACACAAAAAGGAAAAGTGAGAAGAACAATTGAAAATTTAAAGCTAAGCCCTAGTCATGAAGGTCTTTCTTTGGAGAGGATCCATAACCCAAGAAGAGGAAGAAGGAACTTTAATCTAAGGAACCATAATGAGGTCAGTCCATAGGCACTTTTAGGGGAGGTGTTGACCCAATGAGGGTTGGGGGAAAAGAAACTTGCAATGGTGGTTGGTGGCTCTCTTCTGAAGAGTACTGAAGTAGTTATTTGTTGACATAACATTAAAAATAAACACAAAACAAAAGCCTTCTGTTATTTTACTAGTAAATATCTGAGACAGAATTTGAATTCAGTTTTTCCTGTCTCCAAGTCCAACACTCTATTCATGATTTCACCTAGCTGCAAAACTGAAGTTCTTACACAAATGAAATTAAGGTGTGTAAATTAGAAGGAAACACGTTAATTGATGGGGAGAGGGAGAGGAGAATCTTTGCAGCAAGTTTCTCTCATAAAGGTCTCATGTAGAAGATGTATAGGAACCAAATCAAATATATAAGAACAGAAGCTATTCTCCAATAGATCAATGGTCAAAGTATGTGAACTGACAGTTTTCAAATGAAAAAAAAATGCAAACTATTAACAACCATTTGAAAAAATTACTGGTCACTAATAAGGAGACAAATGAAAATTTAAAACAACTTTGAGGATCTATCTTACAGCCATCAAATTGACTAAAGATATAGTTTATCTATATTTTTATCTACATAGTTTATGTACATCTTTTGGCACCTACGTGGGATGGTGGAGAGTGCTGGGCCTGGAGTCATGAAGACCTGAGTTTAAATTTGCCCTCAGATATTTGCTGGGTTACCCTAGGTAAGTCACTTAATCTGTTTGCTTTGGTTTCTACAACTGTAAAATGGGAATAATAAAAGTACTTATCTTAAAGGATTGTTTAAAGGACCCAATAAGATATCTGTAAAGTGCTTTAGCACAGTGCCAGGCACATAATAGCATTAGATAAATGCTTATTTCCTTTCCTTCTCACCTAGATTTCAGCAAAGTAATCGACAAAGGTCCTCATCAATCAATCAAAATAGCATTTATCCATCATTTACCATGTGTCAAGTACTGTTATGAGTAATGCTCTTATTCTTATGGGAAATATGGAGAGATGTGCACTAGATGATAGAGCAGTTGGTAGATTTAGAACCAACTGAATAATTTGTTCCAAAGATTCAAATTCTTAATGGTTTTGATGACACATTTGTCGCACTCCACTAGAATTACCCAGAGATTTATGTTTAAGCCTCTGGTCTTTAAGCGAAGTTATCAATTACCTAGTTAAAAGCTTGCTTGTAAAATACACAGCTGACAACAACTGAGTGGTCTAAACAATATGTTGAATGACAGAGTGAGAAAAATACATCAGGCTAGGACACTAAGCTAAATTTGTTAAGATGAAATTTAATAGAGATAATGATAAAACCCTATACTTAGGTTAAAAACATTTGTAAGTACTTTACAAATACTGGTCCCACTCACTAGTCTTCAAGTGAAGGTTAGAAGACCACTTGTTGAAGATGTTATAGATTCAATTCAATTCAATTTTATAAACCTTTACTAAGCAATTACTATAGGACAGGCACAAAAACAAAACAGTCCCTCACAAGGAGCATATATTCTACTGAGGGAAAAACAACATATACATAGATAAATACATATAGAATATATACAAGATAAAGAAAACATTTTGGAGGGGGGTATGGTCGGTGTGGTGGTAAGGACTAATACCTGGGGAAAATCAGGAAAATCAGTCCTGTAAGGAGTGTAGCCTTGTTGCCTAAGCTGTGTTTGAAGGAGGTTAGAGATTTTATGAGGGAAAAGTGAGGAGGGGGAGCATTCTTGACATTGGGGACCAAGGAAGGGGGAAAGAATAGCCTGTGGGAGGGCAGGGAAGCAGGAGCTAGGTCACAGATGGAAAAACAAGTAGCCTAGTTTGCCTAGAGTCTGAAACATGTGATAGTAATATTCTACCAATTTAGAAAGTTAGACTGTTAACTTAAAATGGCAGACAGAAAAATTTTATCTTCTCCCAGAGGCAACAGGAGCCACTTAAACCTTCTTGAACAGGGAAATGACATGGCTGGAGCTACAGTCTAGGAATATCAATTTGACACTTACATGGTAAGTAGACTGGAAACTGGAGTAGACTCTTGGTCAGGTATAGGTTGGATTAGATGGCATCTACTTTGTTCCTGCACCCTAAGGACTACTAGACTTTTCCATATGACTTGTGACTTAATCCTACTGTATGTGTTGTCTCTCCCATGAGACTCTGAGCTTCTCAAGAGCAGGGACTGCCTTTCTTTTCTTTTTGTATCCCCAAGGTTTAGTGTAGCACTTTACATGTATTTAGAGCTTAATATATTTTTAAAAATTCATTCAAAATAAAAATATCCTTGAGGTTTCACCTCACAATCAGTAAATTGGCAAAAATGACCAAAAAAGAAATTAGTTTTGAAGAGGTTGTGGAAAGACATTTACACATTGGCCCAATTACTCTGAAAAGCAATTTAAACGTATGCAAAGAAGATTAAAATGTCCAAACCACTGGACCCAGAGATTCCATAGGTAGCATATAATACAAAGATGTCAGTATAAAAAGGCCCAATTTACACGAAAGTATTTATAGCAGTACTTTTTATAGTAGCAAAGAACTGGGAACAAAGTAAATTCTCAACCACGAGGGAATGGCTAAACAAACTGTGGTACATAAATGTAATGGAATATTAAATGTGCTGTAAGAAATGATGCATATTATGCATACAGAAGAGCCTAGGAAGATGTAGGAATTGATGCAAAGTCAGCAAAAAGCAGGAAAACAATAAACACCACGACTACAACAATGTAAATGGAAAGAACAACAAATCAATTAAAACTGAATGCTGTGCAATTATAATAATCAAATCTGGTCTCAGAGAAGACATAAGAAGTCATTTCCTCTTCTTTGCAGAGGAGTAGGAGTTTATGGACATGGGACTAGACAGATAATGTCAGATTTTTCCAGTGTACCAGTTAGTTTTGCTAAAGTTTTTTTCCTCCTTTTTTTCTCTCATTCTTTGTTATAAAGGATGGTTGTCTGGCAAAGAAAGAAAGGAGGTATAACTTGAGAAAGAAAAGTGATAAAAACCAAAAGATATCAATATAAATGCATTTTTAAAAGACACTTTTCAAAACCATTTATCATCATCAGGGTTATTTCTGGCCTCATTGTTGTTCTTTGCCCAAGATGCTCTAATATCCACAGACTCTGGCCATTTTCAGCTGCTGCTTCCTATGCCTAGAATACTCTCATTCCTCCTCTTCACCTTTTGTCTTCTCTGGTTTCAAGTCCAAGTGAAAATCCTATCTTCCATGAGAAACTTTTCCTGATCCCCCTCAATGCTAGTCCTTCCTTCTATTGATTATCTCCAGTTTATCCGGTATAAATCTTGTCTGTACAGTTTTTTCATGTTGTCTCCCTGCTTTGACTACAAACTCTTTTAGAGCAAAGACTATCATTTGCTTTTCTTTGCATCTTCAATGTTAATCACAATATCTGGCACAAAGTAGGCAATTAAAAATGCTACTGACTGATTTTGGTAACAGATGACAGACAGCACCATTATTGGGTATAAAGACCTGGTGAATGGTTGTTAAAGATTCTCTCTAGTAATTCTGTTTAACACAGTGGGAAAATTTATTTGTGCTGTAAGATTATAGAATTAAATAATGTAAAAGTGAATTGTTTCAGAACAGAAAGGAGTTTGAAAAGCAAAATAAAAAGCTGTAAGCAATTATGCACAATGAACTAACTAAATGTGGTAGTCAAATTGGTGGGGTTTTTTTTTAACCAGTGAGTGTCATCATGTACCTTTGGTTAATATAGAAACAAGGAAGATATAAAGTAAGACTAATAAAATAAAATCTCTGTAAATTCTAGAGCACTAAAGAAATGTAAATTATTATTTTTTGCTGTTAAGTGTGTCCAACTCTTTGTGACCCATTTTAGGGTTTTCTTAGCAAAGATACTGAAGTGGTTTGCCATTTCCTTGTCCAGATCATTTTATGAATGAAGAAACTGAGGCAAACAGGATTAGGTAACTTGCCCAGGGTTACATAACGAGTAAATGTCGAGGACAGATTTGAACTCATGAAGATGAAGAAAGTTTTTTGGTTCCAAGCCCAATGCTCTATCCTTTGACCCCATGAATTATTATTATTATTACTTTAAAATGTACTGCTCATTTGGTTAATTTCCTATATATTTACATATGTATACACATATATATTTAAACTTAATATTACTTTAATACATTAAGCAGTTCTTTCCATAATCTTTCAAGTACCCCAGTAAGAACTTGAGCAAAATAGGTCTGCTCTATCATACTTCAGATGCAATATCATAGAAAATGTGTAATGAAAACTCAAAGAACATTTTCACCATCATCCTTCATTTATTGAGTTGCATTTTTTTGCCACTAGATGGTGCTCATGTAAAGTTCTCTGGTGTGTGTTCTTTAATTTAGCTGTTCTCCCTCTCAGCATGGTCTGAGAAAGTGGATCGCCAAGTTTGTAAGAAGTATTTGTTAATTAAAAGTCAATATGCTCTGAATATTAGTTTTAGTACAGAGTAAATTGCCTCTGTGACAAACTGACTCAGAGATTGTTCTGGCTTGTTTCCTGGGAAGGAAGAAATCTTATACGGCCTTAGCCAAAAATAAAAATTCTAGTTTTAAATTAAATACCAACAATTAGGGGGAAAAATAGCATTTTCAGAGCTATCATCAGGAATGACTGACTTACTTTTGCTTTAGAAACTTTATCTCATACTATTTTAGAAAATTCTTTATTTTCACACATTCATTATTTTACAAGGTAAAGATCCCGAGCAGATTTAATAGGAAATCTTCAGACCCTATTTTTTACTCCCCAAATACTGTAAGACAATATGCTGATTTGGTAAGACTGCAAAACTGATGAACCTCAACCCAGAAATTTTTAGACTTCCTTAACTAGTAATATCAAAAGTTTAATTTCCTAGAAAATGCATAATAGGAAACAACTATGTACAGAGCCCTTATCTCTAGCAACAAGAAAAGATAAAATTGTTGGTCATTAAAACTTTGCCATTGTTTCTTTCAGTTGTTGCATGTTTATGAGGCTCCAAACGCCTTGAAAAGAACCAGACCAGAGACAACAGGTTGAGCTAGATAAAATTAAGAGAGAATCTCAGGTCAGAACCACTAAGGGAAAAAAATTCCCTCCTTCCCAAAACAATGCTTTTACCTCCAGCACCAGCAGCCTTTTAATTCAATACTGATTGAAAAAAAATGAAAGTGTTTCCTTTTGCAAGCTGGTTTCAAAATTCCTTGGTGGAGGGCATGTATGGAAAGCCTTAAGTCTGAAAGTAGATAAGGCAATGAAATAATTTTAGGAAAACTGACTACCTCCTTTATTCAATGTATAGACAGCTCCATTTCCATGAAAAAAAAAATGCTGTCCCTTAATACGGTGACTGCCATATACATGTGGAACAACTAAACAGCCTTGCAAAAAAATTATTTAAAAATCATGATTATGCTTACTTCAAAATTGCTACTTTTATAAATGGCCATTTAAATAGCAGTCAAACTGATACAAGCTTTCACAAGTACACTAAAAGTCTATAAGGACTGTTGTGTAACTAAAGTGATTTAAGGTTGTGTATATTATGATTTTAAAAATTATATACCTAAAACAATGTTAAGTGAAGTAAGAATAATCCAGAATAAATGTGAAGGATGAAAGAAATAAAGATAATAAGTTTGAAGAGTATATAACTTAGTGTCCAGCCAAATGTCCATCTTTAATTTAATCTTTTATGCTTCTGGGTTTTATTTAACCTACGAGTCTATTGTCTGGTGCAGTCAGTCTGTGGAGCTCACTGGTCTGGCTTTCCAGGGTGACTGCACTGCCCCCAAGCTTGTCTCTTCAAACAATAAACTCCATATAATTATTCAGAGAAGAGGCCGAGCTGCTGTGACATCTGGGTCATGGCCTTTTGACACAGAATCTGGGGCTAGCCAGGATCTGCTCTAAGCAACAGAAGTCAAGAGGAATAGCTGAAGGGGATGGGTGGGAAAAGGAAAGTCGACTGAAATACTATTCTTTAAAGTGTTATATATAAGTACAGTAACATAAATTGAACAAATTAATCTTTTGCACTACTCAGACTGGGCTGTTTACATGTTGTATACCTCAAGAGAATGTAAACTCCCTGAGGGCAGGAACCCATATTTCTTTATTTATCTTTATTTTAGCACCTGGAACATAGCCTTGTCCATAGTAGGCATTTAATGAATGCTTGTGGAGTTGAATTCTAATTGTTTCTCCAAGTCAAACTTCAGTGAGTTTGGGGAAGTTTATTTCTTCTAATTCTATGATACTTTGAGAGGATATTATAACAAAAGTTGCAAATTTTTAAAAAAGTTGTATCTGTAATAATTTAAATTACACATTTCAGGACTACTTACTAGCATAGAAATTTGTTTTTTTTTTTTAATTTTGTTATGCCTTAGAGTCTAAGGGTTAGTCAAAAGTATAAGTTGAATGAATTTAAGATATGGGATAAAAAAAAGATTCCTATAAATATTAAAAACATTATTAACCCTCAATTAAAAAATGTAAAGATCCAAGACAAGGATGTTTTCTTTTATGAATATTAATAATATTAATTATGTGATTATATTTAATTCCATTATATTCTATGATAACATTTAATTCCCATCTTAATGTGAATCCACCCCACCAAGCAGTTCTCTGTAGGGTTATATGATTTCTAATGGCTCTTGATTATTTTTTCTAAATCTGAAAATCTCACCTTCTAATAAAAACATCCATTCTCATAGAGGGACTAAAAAGAATTACGTGCACATGGCAATTTGATATTTAGAAGTACTTCCTGTCAATCATCTCAATTTTCAATATATTAAAAAAAATCAAAATGACAGTGCAGTAAATAAAATGTTAAAAAAAACAAACACCAAAGACCCCAGCAACATGCAGCAGCAACTTCTTGGAATTTTTAAAATCATATAGTATTCCATAAATTTTTCATTATGTGCTTACATTTTCACACATTTACAGGGACATAATGCTTTTCCCTTTGAAGAATAGCTTTAAAATTACTTTAGAATACCCATATGCCCTATGTTTGGGTATGAAATTTTTTATCTGAACTTACTAGACATTATTTGCATTATAACCAAATTCTTAAAGGCTGATTTGAAAGTGATATGGGGTCTCTGACAAACACTTTAAAAATCCTTTTATGTTCTTTTCTGGTGGGAGAGCTTTCCTTTTGTTGCTGCCCAGTAGAAAGAACATACCTCATTGGTCCTGCTTTGTAAGATGAGAACACTGCCATTAAGTCCACCATTCACAACACAATCAGTTTAATGGAATTATGCAAAGGAGCCTTGAGAGTAGGGGAAGGATGAGAGAGAGTAAACCAAAACCAGCATCACCTAACTAACATAAGTTATGGCAGTTATAACCTGATAATATTTGTAGTATCCAAGCATGTAATAATTTACTGAATAATTTTGCAGCAAATTTTTAAAATTGTTGAATAAAAAATTACATGTTTATGCCTAGAAAATAATTATAAAAATATAGATTAAGCCCTGGAGGAATTAGAAGTAGAAAGTCAGATTCTAAATTATTACAAAGGAAAAAAACCCACCTAAACTTTTATAATTAAGTTTATCTTCCCACTAGGAGAGATATTTAACTTAAAAGTATGTGAAAGTGTAATAGTCACATTATGTTACTATATGTTACTTATACATCTGTTTAAGAAGCTGCTCTGTTTCTGCCAAAACACATATATTGACTGTCTGACATATAACATCATCTTACAAACAATATTTTTACAAACTGACAGAGAGGACCTATTCATAGCAACAAAACTTCCCCTGAAGCTATCAAATAAATTTCCTTTTAGGATTAACACTTCTCTGTTGGACTGTTATGGACTCTCCATGCCATTTTGACCCTTTTGTAAAGCAAAATGAAAATACCATCTATCATCTCCGGTAGCACAGAGACTTTGTTGTAGGTTCACAGTTTCATTGCAAAAACATCTGTGGTTTGATGACCTTCATTTCAAATCCCAACCGTCTGCTGTTATAGGCATGCATTCAAGAAGGGAGGGGTAACAGCAGGTAGACTGGATTTTGTCTCAAGTACCAAACTAGTATAAGTTCATTTGACTATCAGTTGAATTCATCTTAATGTTAAAGTAAGCAGTATTTGTATTTTGAATATTTATGACACCCTCAAAGTTATTTTATAATATAATATTATAATAAATTTATAACAAAATTTTTATGGTCACAACTTTATTTTGATGTATAGCAAAGACCAATTGTAATCTAAAATATATTACTAATTCTATAATAGTCTATTTAAATTCTAAGTCTTACTTCTATTAAACCATAAACACATAAATTTCTGGAAAAAACTAAAGGTTTATTAAAAATGCTTTAAAACACATCAAAGAAAACTTTCAGAAGTTTTAGCATGTAAAGTTATAAAGACAAGCTGGTTATAAGACGATTTCTGATAAAAGCAAATTGTTGAAAAGTTAATATTAAAATCAGAGATTCCTCTATAGCAAGCAAAAATGCCTACTGCCTTCAATATAAACATTTTATTACTAAATAACACTTTTAAAACTATTGGAAAAAAATAGGTACCTTATTGTTCATGACAATTCAGGCTTGGGTAATATTTTCTATATTTCTATTATACCTGAAACCATTAGTTATTCTTAGTGGGCAGTTAATGACTTTAGTTATTGGTAGAAAGAGGAATGGTCAGAAGAACAACTGGTTCTTTACATAATTTTCATAATTACTCCAAGGAACATTTTGTAAAATTTTAAGAATCATTCTGTCTAATCTGTTACTAATATTTCTGTCATCATTTTATTTTAACCATCTGTAACTGGTATAACCCTTTGAAGTAAGGTTACTCCCCCCACCCCAGTTAAACAATTCAGTAATTTGTATTATGCCAAGTAAAAATCACTGCTTTTGTACTATATGAATTACATTTTTAGCACTAAACATAGCTTCAGGAATGTCTTAAATCAGGGCACTCTTTTTTTGGGTAACATTTCAAATATATTCCCTTCTGCAATACTGACACAGTTCCATAAACAAAAAAACTTTGCTTCAAAGTGTTGATAATCTTTTTCTAAAATGTTATCTATTCATTGAAATGACACAGAAAAAGAAAAACAGTGACAGATTTTTGGTTCCTTATAAGAATGCTGGAAAGCTGTTGCTCTGTTGATTAACAGTGCAGATGCTGATTTTAAAAATTTTCGACCACTGGGGTCGTAAGTGGCAGAGGAAACATTGTAGGCTTTTGAAAGTCAAGCTCACTGTATGAAAATAGCTATGCCACACACAGAGCCAGGGTCAAGCAAATACTATTTTAAAGGAAATGTGAAATTTTTAAAAAGTATAAGGAAAATTCGATTTTCCTGCTATGGAAAATGTTTAGGGAAAAAAAGGGACAGTTTTCAATAGTGTCCTGAATCCTGGAAATCTCCAAAGACTTGAAATATCCTGTGGGTCAGAACCTAAAGTCACATCTGCCATGACTTTTTTTCTGAGACCACAAAGGTCATTCATGAAAAGAGTGGGAATGTATGTTACCAACAAACAAAGGAAAACATGCTGAAAATGGCTAAGTCAGGCAATCCAGATGGGGAAAGGTGAAAGTTCACAAAAGTATGTTGATTGTTTTCTCTCTAATATCCCTAGACCATTTATCTTAGAACTTATAATTTCTTAAAAAAAAAGCCCTCATAAATTCCATGTGTCCTTTCCCCCCCTCCCATTTTCCCCTTACTATTACTGAGGTACACTTCAGTATTACTTAATAAAAAAGTTTACAAGTGGTTCCAAGTAATGTCAGACGTTTATATCTAGAAGTAAAACATTTAAGAAAAAATTATCTAACTCAATTTCCTTATTTTAGAGATTTTGAATGAGTCCCAAAGACGTTATACTATTTTTCCATTACCATAGTTTGGGATAGAATTAAGTTGCTTTGACTTTCTAGAGATGCAATAGCTCTTTAGGCTATTCCACACGATTTATATAATTACCTAGTAACCTACTGAGTCCAAATCAATATGCCTCCTTAACTTGCTAAGAAAAACTGTATTAACTGTATTAGTTAGGTAAAAATTATATGCATATCCTTATCTAAAAGGGGGGTAGGTTTTTAATCTCACATCCCACTAATTATTGGTCAACAAGTGTTTAGGTTTTTTGCAGTGCTGTGGGGAGTTAAGGCGGTCAACGTGTCTCTGGCAAGTCAGCCGAAGCAAATGAGGCAGTTGCTACAATTAACTAGGGCAAAATGTTAACAGGTATACTTTTGTTAAGTCAAGAAGGCACAAAAATGGCAGTCTATATATATCGCAGACTTTGTGACTGGGAGTGATATCTTTCAGCATTTCATGCTCTATGCCAGAAAGGAATTAAAAAAAAAAAAAAGTAGATAGTCATGCTAGGGGAAAATATTCAGAGTTCCATCAGCCTGCCTAAATTAGAGAATAAAGTTCGGCAGCACAGAAAGTGAATTTTGGGGAAGTGTTGATCTAGTTTGGTAGAAAGATATCCTCTTCTGACTATAGAGAGAGAAGGTTCAGTCCCATTTTGTTCATTTCTCTCTGTAATTATTTATGAGATTTTCTAGCACAAAATGTCCTACGAAGGAATAAAGACTTTGAGAGGTTCACTACTTCTGTATGCCGCTAGGGTGTCCATTACTACACTGTGAAAAGTTTAATGATTACATAATAGGGCAGAGATTACTAAGATTAATTAACTTTAGAGTATAACCTGGAATTATCCTAAAGTTCTATGATAGTACCTTTTATAAAACTACCAAAAAGTTCATCAATGATTTTCAGATACTTTTGAAAATAAATGTATCATTTAAATATGCCAAATTTACATCTGGAAGTCAGTTGCATTTATCTGAAGGTTTAAAAGACATTCAGTTTCTTATTTTGTATATACCCTGATAAAACACACTAAAAGAC
Organism: Pseudocheirus occidentalis; assembly: GCA_028646575.1. NCBI lineage: Eukaryota > Metazoa > Chordata > Mammalia > Diprotodontia > Pseudocheiridae > Pseudocheirus > Pseudocheirus occidentalis. The sequence goes on along the minus strand of CM053598.1, from coordinate 131,361,992 downwards.
ATTTATATTAGTATGGTACTTCTTTGATTACAAAGAAATAAAATATGGTGGTGGCCAACCTACTCATTAAATGCAGGCCTAAGACAAGGGATCATTTTTATAAACTTTATAACAAGAACGATTTTCTAAGTTCTGTCCCTGTATATACTTTGTTGTTGTTTTTGTTCAGTTGTATCTGACTCTTCGTGACCCCATTTGGAGTTTTCTTTGCAAAGATACTGGAGTGGTTTGTCATTTCCTTATCCAGCACATTTTACACGAGAAAACTGAGGCAAACACGGTTAAGTGACTTGTCCAGGATCACACAGTATCAGAGGTCAGATTTGAACTCAGGAAGAATCTTCCTGACTCCAAGCCCGACTTTATCCACTGAGCCACTTAGCGGCTGAAGCACAGCTTCAGTTCTAGCTCTAGAGCACTGGGATTATAAAACAGAGCTATTTATAACACATAGTAAGGCTTATTCTAATTTTGTGTAACTCATAGTTTAGGGACTGCTAAAGACCTGGATGGATCAGGTTCAAATCTGAGGGCTTATCCAAAGAAGTTTCTGTCTCTTTGTTGTTTGTTACCTTCACCTGGGTATGCTCTAAGAAAAGCTAGTAAATGCACAATGGACATGGGTAGGTTTGCTTAACTGTGAGTAATAGAGTCCCAAGTTACAAGTCCTCAAGGTATCAAGTGTATATCAGGTAAAGGACAGTTTTTATTTCATTCTACAGATTACAAAAGACATAATGAATTCACAAGAGCCCCACAACATTCACAAGAAAAGTAAACTGGTCAAATCAGCATCTCTGAATAGAGGGCCAGATCCCCACACAGGGGCTGGGGCTCCCAAATACTAACTATGAGGTACCTTCTCAGACTGAGTGCAATCTCATGTCCACATTACAACCAGGCCACTGTAACACCCTCAAATTTCTTCTCACTCTCATCTATTATCCCACTCAGCTAGCTGCCAAAGTGACTTTCCTAAAGCAAAAGTCTGATCAGGTATCTGTCTGTCTGTCTCTCTCTCACATACATATCTCAATAAATAACATCCAGGGGCTTCATAATGCCTCCAAGAACAAATATTAAATTTTCCACAATCTGGCCTTTTCCTACTTTTCTAGTCATACATTTTATTCCCATCTACATCCTTTATAATCCAGCAACATTGGCCACCTTGTTGCTTCCTTCTTGACTCCATGACTTTTCACTGCTTGAAATGGGAATGCTCTTCCTCCTCAATTCTACTTCCTGGCTTCCTTCAAGACTCAATTTAAATCCCACCTTCTGCAAGAAGACTTTCCTGGTCCTCCTCTTTGCTAATACCTTCCCTCTGTGATCATCTCCATTTGTTTATGAGATTCTTAAACTGGAGTCCATGAATGTAAAAAAAATAACTATTTAAATGTAATTATTTTCCTTTGTAATTCTTTGCATTTCGTGTTTTAAAAAATGAAATTAAAAAGCATTAAAAACATTATGCTGAAAAGGAGTCCATCCATAGTCTTCATGAGTCTGCCAAAGGGGTCTATAAAACCAAAAAAAAATGCTAAAAATTTGTTTTTGTATGGATATAGTTGTTTCTATGTTGTCTTCCCCAGTAGAATGGGAGTTTCTTGAAAGCAGGGACTAGATTTTTGTATCCCCAGAACTTAGCATTGTTCATGGCAGATAGTAAGTACTTAATAAATGCTGTTGATTGACTGTCCTTACCCAGACAAGCACAATTTCCTTCCTTTATCCTTTTCCCTCCCTTTTTCCTCAACACAAATCCTCTGTGCTGCACCCTGGTTTGTCTACTTGAAATCTAAGAGACAGCAATAAATGATGAACAAATACGTAAGTATGCTTTTACAGATCATAGAGGCACATCTTCTCTAACAAAAGTCCATCCTCCCAAGTTTCAATCTGTCAGTCATCTTGAGCTCCCTGTATTTCTTCAGTAAAGTGTCCATGGGCATGACTATACTTCATGTTATCCCTTAGCCAACTCCAAGTTCTACACCTTTTAATATCATTAGGTTGACTGAAGTACTTGTACAATTGACAAAGGCTCCTCAGATCAACAACCTCTTATACTTGTTACTTTGATTCTTTCTCTTAGAGAAAGATAACTATATTTGTATGTGTTTGCATAGATTTAATATGTCAGAAATAATATATTAATACCTAGAAACATATGTAGCCAGATCTGGCTATTTCATTTTCGCAAGAAGTTGGAAACATTCTAATTCTATTTTTTAATTTATTTTTTCCAATTATATGTGAAATATTTTGACATTCATTTTCTGAAAGTTTTGAGTTCCAAATTTTCTCCTTCCTCCTTTCCCATCCCCTTTCCTCCCATGGAGAAGGCGAACAATATGATATAGATTATACAGGAACTTTCTAATTCTTGACTGAATTTTGCAGTTATCATAATGTAACATCGTTTTTGGGAAAAACAAAGTTATCTGTCATGGTTGAGTGGGCAAACACTTTGCCTAAAATTTGATGAAGAGTGGATTTAGGAAGAATCAAATATAGAAAGAATATATTACAACATACACAGAAGACTAAAGCATCTCATATTTTTCATTTCATGAGCTGAAAAAACACATATTCCAAAAGGAAAGGATTATGCCCATCTAATTCTTTTTTATTACTCTAATAATAGCTAACTGGAATGGATCTGAAAATATGAACACAGAATTAATGTGGATTTGCTTTGAGGAAAAGAAGTTTTTAAGGGGGGGAATTCTGTAATAAGGAATAATAGGACAGAGATTGAATATTTCATGTTTGCTAAAACTGGCAAAATTTAAGTAAAAGAAAATCTTAGGAAACATCATTTAATGACAAAAAAAAGGAAAGAAAAAGGTTGCTTTCCCCCTTTTCAGTCTACATAAGTTAAACAACTAAAGATACTTTTGAAAGAGTCAAAATTTTAAAGAAGTATGCTATCACCAAAGGCGTATTTGCTTAGCATCAAACGTAATAATTCTTTAAATACTGAAGCATTAATTTTCCCATGTTAAGGTACTGGCATTACACTGATTAAGAATAAAAATTATTTCCCCAATAATACTGTAAAATCCAGGAAGGTAGGGAGATCCTTTTATTTCCTTTTATTTTATAAGGCATCTAGCCACAATTTGAGTAATACTCAAATATTTTGTTGACTGAATAAAATCATTAATTTTTTTTCAAAATCTAACATCCATTTAGCAAAGATTTAAAAATGAAATTTAAAAATAAAACTAGGAAAAAAATCTTTAAATTTTAACTGCTCCTACACAGCAAATGCTTTTTTCCTGCCTCCCCTGAAGTCTCTTTCATGTGCTAATGGTGGCATTTTTTAAACTCTTTCCCCTTTGACTTACTTAGACCTTTAAGGACCTCACACATCTAAAGGCTCTTCACATTCACCACAAACTTCCAGAGTGGTCTGTGGGGATGACATGTAGTATGATTAATGGAGAATGTTGATTTAATTTCCTATACCAGGACTTCTCCCTTCTCTAAGGAGATACTATTTACAATTCATGCCTCAAGTATTTTACCTTCCCAATAAATCTTTACAAAACAGGGTAATGAAGCATTTAGTTTTAAGTTTTAATCCTACATGTTAAGAAAAAAAATATCTATTTAAAATTTCAATCTTTAAATTATAAAAAAATTTGCTTCTTCCTTTAATCAGGGAAGAAATGAAACTTATCTGTCTCCATTTTTAAGACTTTCTGTTAGTAATGAAATAGAGATAAAGAAAAAGCCTATACATTAACAAGTTTAATAAAGAATAACTATTAAACTACAAATATAAAATGCTACTTAGTAGTTAAAATATTTTCACATTCTGTAAGAGCTATGTATATAAAAGAAAGGTTAAAATAATGTACCTGAAGATATTTATCTACTAAAATATAAGAACTTATTATAAATTCTATTTTAGCTAGAGATACATTAAGAAGTAGTAAGGCGATGTGAGAAATTCCCATTAAATTTTATTTTTAATTCACGGAATTATTTGAACCAAGGAAATTTACTAGTGAAGAAATATAGCTTAATCAATTAAAATGTTCATATGTAATTGTCACATTTTAAACCTCTAGATATACTAGGTTTTCTTAATATCTGCAACAACGGAAAGTTTGCTTTTGTTGTCCCCCTGATTTTCAGGTCTTTGATCCATTTCAAGAGTTGTTTCATGAAATACTGCTTTGCTTTGCTCAAAAGAAAAACTATATAGATATTTCAGCTAGGAGTTTGTACTGGAAGTGGTGGGAATTGGGGAAGTTTTGTTGTCTTTGTGCAAAGACTTTCTTTAGGTTTTAACTGTCTCTAACATTTGATTCAAACTATCTTTTTTCAAATAGAAAAAAATTAACTGTAAACACAGCATAATCAGTATTTTCTCTTTCATTTTATGTACTAGTAAAAAAGCATTGTCACTTAAAAATAATGAAATTTTCTTCCTACCAACACAGGGGGCCTTACTTTATTTAAGGCCCTTTTAAGTTAGGTAAGTGAAGTGAGGTTATATAAGTACTGTAAATCTTTACTCAGTGCCAAAGGTCAAAGGGTTATCTGTGCTCTGCAGTTTTAGGGTAGATAGATTTTCTTTACTCTTTTTAACAAGAAAACAAACTTCAGTATCTGAGCTACAGCAAAAATCCAAGCTAATTTGAGAATGAAAAACAAAGTTAAAGCTTTCTGTGGATAAAAAACGGTTTTCCCCAGGAAAATGTTAAGTTTGTGGTTTTATAGCAATAAAAAGAGGCTGAAAAACTTAATGCCCCCAACACTTCACTCCCCCCATCCCCTTACTGCCTGGCAAAAGAGTGAATTTATTGCACAGATGCTAAAGTAGTAAAAACAACTTCAAACCTCCCTAAAGCACAAATGCACATATTTCAGTCAACTGAAGAAATCTTTATTTATTTCATCTTTTTTAAAAAAATAACTGTTGCTCACAAATAAAAACCTGACTCGATAATAAGCCATATTTTTCATAAAGCCTCACATGTTTTAGAACCAATGAAATGCAATGACTTGATTTTTGTTTAAATACTAAAAGCCTTTAGTTTAAAAGAATAATAAACTGAATGTTTAAGACAAAATTCCTCAAATTACAAAATAGGAAGATTTTAAAATGTAAAATGATGTATATTAAAACCACTACAAGTGGGGTGGCTAGGTAGCACAGTGAATAGAGCACTGGCCCTGGAGTCAGGAGGACCCGACTTCAAATTAGCTTCAGACATTTGACACACTTACTAACCGTGTGACCTCAGGCAAGTCACTTAACCTTGATTGCCTTGCCTTCCCCCCTCCAAAAAACAAAAAGTAAAAAAACCCCAAACAACACTACAACTTTTGTATACTCCCAGAAATATTTTTGCCGCCAATGGGTCTTGAAAACCAGGATGCAACAAACTATCAGCTTAATTGGGAGATAAAAACAAAAAGTAGGTAGGGGGGAAACCTTGTCCCCAATATATATAGGAAATTTGCAGCTGTGCTGTTAGAGACATTGGAGCAAGTCTGTTTCTCAGTTTATGGGGAGGAGATATGATGAAAGATGTAATCAAACAGGGTAAGCAGAAGCCATCTCCCAGAAAATGCACCTTGTATGACTCATATTCCTTAATACTGAATTATATCAGCAGCATCCTTGAAGTCAGAGGTCCTAAGACCCTAACTCAAATATCTTTCACTCATAATTCAAAGACTGAAATAATAGTATCCTGAAATTTTGATAAGTGCAGTTTGAATGTCTGATTCTAGATCTGGAAGGGGCTGTTGAGTTTCATTTTGTCTGCCCCCTCGTCCTTCAGACGGCATACTGAGTCCCAGAGAGGTTGTGACTTGCTCAAGATCACTAAGCAAGCTTGTAGAGAAACAAAAAATAGAACCTAGGCCCCCTAAGCTCCCCAGTCCATTCTTGCTCCCTCCAATATACTACACTCTCTTCCAGTAGGTAACAATTATGGGACTAGTCCATTTCACTGGATTATTTAAGAAGAAGCACACTTAAGGCCTGATGTTAAATATTTTCAAAAGTTCAAGAATGTAGAACATCTCCAGTTATTTTGTCTAGGAACGCAAGGTGATACCTGGCAAGCATCTCCCTCCTGCTGTGCTGCAGCAAAACCTGCATCTAACAATGCCTCTGAATTCTTTTCCTTACTGCCTATTTCCTATTTTTCTACCACACAGGAAACTTTTCTATATTTAGAACTCAAGAAATTCAAGTAAAATGATTTTTCCCCCAAATCAAGTAAAATGAATTTTGTCTCAATCTGGGAAAATGTTTAGTTCAGTGAGCTCAAAATTCTACCGACTCTGGAATGAGAGGACTTGTTTTCAAACCCTGCCTCTGATGCTGTACAACCTCGGGCAAGTTATTTGCCTTTCCCTCGGCCTTGGTTTCCCCACCTATAAAATGAAGAACTGGACTTAATGATCTTTCAGGTGCCTGTGAATCCTAGTTCTATGATCCTGGGATTCTAAGCTTATAAAATCCCTACAGATCTATGTAGCTCTAGACTAGAAGGTGCTAAAATGAAAGAGTAGTGCACGTAATTATCCTCCAATTTATCTCCTCCCTGAGGATTTTTTCACCTCTGTATCACTCCAGGTACATCTTACCTAGGCAAACTTTCCACAACGTACAGTGGAAAATCAGAGGAGTTCACAGAATGTTAGGTCTAGAAAGAACATTATAAGTTATTTTCACTCTTATTTTATAGATGAGGGCTCTGAGGCCCAGAAAGCTCAATGTGTTTAAGGTCACGGAGCATAGTATACGGGACTTAAACCCACGTCTTCTAAAACTCTCCACTACACCAGATTTCTTCACCCAGAATAGTGTTGTGATAGAACTGCCACCTACCAGTCCATTCCCAACAACATGGGTTAGAACCACCTCTTCTTCCCCCACCCCCAATAGGATTGGTTTTCCCTAAAAGGAGATAAATCAGCCCTGGGACCTGATTTGAATGTTTCCCTGAGGCACCATCCTTGTCACCTGAAAAGCTCTACTCACATGGAGTCTGGCCCCCTCCAACATGGTGGATTTCTGCAGGCCAGGTGAATCACCATATCCTGGCCTGATGACCAGATGTGTTTCCATTTGGTGATGAGGGGGGCCGAGTCCAAAGGAGCTAAATATCACTCCATCCTTGTCACATATCCTTGCTGTGTTAGGATAAACAAAATAAACCTCCTTTTGTTAATTGTTCAGTGACTTGTGGAGGACCTCATTTTGTCCCATCGTGAAATCTGAGAATGCTGACATTAGAGCTTTGTAGGCTAATGGAAATAGGTTTCACTTGAATTCTGCTAATTTGAATCAACAAATAGTTATTAAACATTCTGTATAATGTGCTTACAGAGACAGTTAGATGGCTCAACTGATAGGGCCTGGAGTCAGGAAGAAATGAGTTCAAGTCCAGTCTCACTTACTAGCTGCGTGACCTTGGGCAAGTAACTGAACCTGTTTGTCTCAGTTTTTCATACGTAAAATGATCTGGAGAAGTAAACAGCAAAGCATTCCAGTATCTTTGCCAAGACAACCCCATGGACGGCATAATCCATAGGGTCACAAAGAGTTTGATGTAAATGAAAAACTACAACGTGCTTAGGATACAAAGATGAAGTACGAGAGAGACCCTGCTGTAAGTCCCACCATGCTGTGTGCATTATGACCCTTAAACAATTCAGCGAAGTTCTTTTAGTCCTGCTTTGACCCTCAGAAGTTCATAGTATAACTAGGGAGACAGGAAGAGATGTGATACTGCGACTCGAGAAAGAATCAGTTAATTACCAATCAACAATAATGACAGTGAGCGTCTATATTAGCACTTGAAGGTCTGCAAAGTGTTTTACATGTTTTTTCTCACTTGTGCCTCACAACAACCCTCTGAGGTTATGTGAAAACTGAGACAGAGAGAGGTTAAGCGACTTGCCTTGGTTCACAGAACTATCGCGTCTGATGCAGAATTCAAACTCAGGTCTTTCTGAATCCAACATTCTATTTACTGTACTTAGTACTTGACCGCCCAGATTTAATATTACAAGAGATCAGAGGAGGGAGAGATCACTTTAAATTCTGTTCTATGACATTTATGGAGTCACTATATGTACTCTACCAGGTGCTAGAGATATAGAGAAAAAATCAGCCAGCCTCTCCCCTTAAGGAACTTAGATTCTACTGGAAGAAAGCAATATATCCAGACACACAAATTTTATTTTTTTGCTTTTTGGAAGGGGGAAGGTAGGGCAATTGGGGTTAAGTGACTTGCCCAAGGTCACACAAGTAGTTGTTTTTAAATGTGTGTGTGTGTCAAGTGTCTGAGGCCGGATTTGAACTCAAGTCCTCCTGACTTCAGGGCCAGTACTCTATTCACTGTGCCACCTCACTGCTCCTGGACACGCATATTTTAACAGTAATTTGAGGAAGAAGGATCAGGGAAGACTTCCTGCAGGTCATAACAGGTGAGCCATAGTTTGCGTGAAGCTGGGATTCTATAACTTTATTTATCTATTTACTTTTAGTTTTCAACATTCATTTCCACAAGATTTTTAGTACAAATTCTCTCCCGAGCGAAGCTGGGATTCTATAACTTGATTTATCTATTTATTTTTAGTTTTCAACATTCATTTCCACAAGATTTTTAGTACAAATTTTCTCCCTGTCTCTCCCCTACCACCGACCCCAAGATGGCAAAAGCTAGGATTCTAAAAGGCAGAGAGGAAGTGGGAGAGAATTCAGGGATGCAGGACAGCAGAGGCAGATGGGACAACATATATCTGGGAACAGTAAAGGGACCAGTTCAGCTGGAGAGGGGAAGAAACAAGAGGTCAAGTCAGGAAAGACAGGTTGTAAAGGTAAGGTCTTTAAATTACAAAAAAAACGGTTTGTAATTTTATTCAAGAGACATTAGGGGGCTGCTGAAACTTTTTAAGCCTCTAGGGTAGTGACATGGCCTGACTTACTCTACAGGAATATCAAACTGGCATCTATGAAAAGGGAAAGATGGAGGCGGAAAGAGACTGGAAGCAGACAGATAGACAGACTAGAAAGCCACTGTAATAGTTTCAGCTAGAAGGGATGTGGGCATTCAGAACAATGGTGGCTATGGGAGTGGGTAGAGAGAAGGGGACTTACAAGAGGTCTTTACTGCATGAGTGACAAGGAAGGAGTCAGAATGACACTGAAATCATGAACCTGGGCAACTGGGAAAATGAGTGGGGGTTTTTTGTGTGTGTGCTTTTTTTTTTTTTTTTGGAGAGCAGTTGGGGTTAAGTGACTTGCCCAAGGTCACACAGCTGGTTTTTGTGTTCAGTGTCTGAGGCCGGATTTGAACTCAGTTCCTCCTGACTCCAGGGCCGGTGCTCTATTCACTGTGCCACCTAGCCACCCCATGAGTGGGTTTTTGAAAAAGAATAATAGTTATGTTTTGGTCATGTTGAGTTTGAGATGGATGTGGTGCATAAAATATTAGATGTCTACTAGCATTTCAGGTTATACAGTACTGGAGCTTGGTAGAGGCTAGGGCAGAACAAATAAATTTAGAAGAATTTGGCATAGAAATAATTAAACCTGTGAGAACTGATAAGGTCATTAATCAATCAATCAACAAATACTAAGTGCCTGTTATGGGCCTGGCAATATGCTATGTGCTAAGTATACAGAGGCTGAAATAATCCCTGCTGCCAATGAGTTTACATTGTAGTGGGAGAGACAGTGAATGTGTGTGTATACATACATATATACACATATGTACATGTGTGTATGTGTACATATGTATATGTGTCATAAATATCTGCTGCACGGATGCACAGAAAGGCAACAAATAAGCCTTAACACAGAAAAGTAAAATAAAATCATTTACAGAAAAAAAAATAATACAATCTATACTTATGGGATAATGTCCTAACTATAGAAAAGTCCAGGAAGTTCAGGTTTAAAAATTAAAACATCCACCTTCTAAAAACAAATAAAGCTAAAACAATTACATTTAGTATTTTGAGCTGCATCAGAGAAGGGAATGTTTACAATTTCTGTTCAATTGTCCATAGTGGAAGCATTCCGTAAAGTCTGAATTGTAGTCTTGCTATGGTTTGGCTTGAAAATGGATTAAACATTGTCTGAGAGAGCCACTTAAAGATAATTAATGGAGGTAAAAACAAAATTAATTATTTTTTTAAAATCTATTTTACTTGTTTTACCTTGTATTCACACTTTGCTAGTCATTTTTGCAGGCTACACAGTAGGTGGCTTTCAAAACAGCTCCTTTAAAGAGAACACTAACTTTGGTTAAATGAGCACTATTTTAAGACTTCTGTGAAAGGAGAGAATGAAGGAATGCAATCATAAAGATTCAGTGTTGGACAGTGTCTGCTAATAGCAAAAAACATATTTAAGTGCAGGAAGAACTGAATATAGAAGCAAAAAAAAAATGTGTGGTATGCACCCAAAGATGCTGTTCTGTAGTAAATGCAAGCAATAATGTTAGTAGGATTTTACATAGGTCTCAGAAAATAATCAGCTGAAAAATAAATGCAAAGTAATCTAACATAAAGAAATGTTATTGTAAAACAGACGATTTTTAAGGTAGTAGAATATAATCTAGTCATTAAGCTTAATGACTTTCTCTACTGAAAGGTACTTTCCAAATAACTTTAAAACAAAAGAATTTGGTTAACTCCCACTTAGATTTGAGTTCACTGTTTTAAGTAAGAAGCAAACTCACTTGAAGTGAATCTGTAGAAAGGTATACATTAGGAACCCAGAACTAAATAAGCACATTGGATCTGGAGTCAGGAAGATCCAAGTTCAAATTCAACCTCAAGTGCTCTTAGCTATGTGACCCTAGATAAATCACTTAACCTCTCCCCTAGTTTCTTCATCTGAAAAACGGGCATAATAAATCACTTACCTCCTGGGGTTGTGGTGATGATCTAATGAGATAATATATGTAAAAGTGCTTCCCAAACTTTAAAACCGCTATATAACTGGCTGGCTGTTATTGTTGCTTTTGCTATTAATTACCATTGGGCAAAAAGCAGAAGCATGTTTTGTCTTGGCCATTCCAAGGAGATCTCATGACTTAAGATCTCATGACTTTATTTTAAAATAAAAAATTATTTTATTCCACAGTCGCTTCAATTATGAGATATTCCCAGAGCTTTGGATGACCCAGAGAACTATGATGAGGTTCCCCTCACAGAAGAGGGCTATATGGGCATAGGTCTTCCTTTTTTATAACGTGAATCATATGCATTATAAAAGTGGCAAATTATTCCCTAAAATGTTCTCAGCTCTTCTCAAAATGACAAGTACTACACTGGGGCTTAGAACACATTTCCTCTGATGAAAAGAACTTGCTTCACTAATGTTTTTTCTATGGTTAAAAGAAAGGTTAGATAGGATCCTTTGGGTACCTCTGTCTTACCAACTGGCTAAGTCAAAAAAGCGTGTGTGAGCTCTATAGTGACGTGTTAAGTCTTAACTGCTTTTTGGTGAATATATCACCTTATAGTGAGACATGTCTTTAGAAATTTGACACAATTCTACCATGTTTCCATAAAGAGCCTAAAATTCCCTTTAAATATTAAATCTAATAAAGGACTGTTGAGCAGTTAATAAGAAATTCTCAAAATTATCTGACATGCCTGCTAATGAGCATCACTAATGATTTAAAGTATTTTCAGCTTGTAACACATGCCACTATGTATATTTAATAAAGCAGCCAAAGCTCTTTGAAATAGCAACTGTTATAAGGAGTTTCTTTGTTCAGTCATTAATCATATATAAGGAACCGCTTTACATTACAGACCTTGAAGAATTTCTACAAGACAAAAAACTATTCTGGACATTGGAAGTTATACTTGTTTATTTATTCATTGATTCAACAAACTTTTATTTATTAATGCCTACTACATACTGGCCGCCGTGCTAGGGCCCAGAGATATAAAGATAAAAATGGTTCTTATCAACAAGGAGTCTACATTTTACTGGGGGGAGAAAGAACCAGACATACACAAATATGTCAACATAAAATATAAATAAAGTAAATGTGAAATAATAGGGGGTGGGCCATAAATATTAAGGAGGGGGTAAGAAAGGGCTTCACGTAGGAAGTAGTATGTGAGCTGTGCCTTGAAGCAATTCTGAGAGGCTGAGGTGAGTCAAGGCAGGAGATGATATGTAACATGGATAATGACAAGAATGTCAGTTTGGCTGAAACAGAGTTCTTGAAGTGAAATAACAGAAAAGTGATCTGGAAAGATAGTTTAGGGTGTCAGATTGTGAAGGGCTTTAAAGTTTATATTTTATCTTCAAAGCAATAAGAAATCACTGGTTTCTTGAGTAAAGGAGTGTGCAATGATTGTGTTCTTCCCATAATTCATATATATGGAAATTAATTCTCAATATTTTATGTTTTTCACACTTAAAAATACAAAGCAAAGAAATTTTGATTACTTTTATGGGTGTTTATTCTGAACTAATAATATGATGTTTGGTTCTCTCCAGATAGGCTGTTTTTAGCTTCAACTAGTTTTCTGAATGAGTATCTAATAATTTCAGTACCCTTTTGATTAACCAACTTCTAAATTAAAGCTTTCATAAAGCAAGTAATAACATGTAACACTGCTTAACCTAAACACTATGACTACAAGGCTCTGGTTCTATATTCATTAATAGAAATCATAATATTTCTATTGGTTCAATTGTTTATATTTTCTTTTTTGCTTTAATGATGGGTGGTTCTGAAGGCAGGATGTTAATATAACTGAGAAAATATATTCTAGTACTACTTATAAATGTTTCTGTTTAGAAAGTGAAACTAAATAGAATGGGTATTCCTTTGGAAACCTTTTTTCCTGTGAGAGTGCCTGTGTATGTATACATTTTTAAAAAAATAATAACTTTGGTCTAGAGAATGGGTGAGCAATCAAATTTTTAAAAATATTCAATAAAATAAAATTTTTTATATTCTCACGTTTGTTTCTGATGTTATATCTTCCTTTAGAAAAAAAATAACAGATAATTCTGTGTCTTATCTTAAATTTGCTAAAAATGTAGAATACTGTTTCTTGAAAGAAAATTAATTTCTCTATCACTAAGGGTCCTTACTAGGGACACTGGACAGAGGGACCTTGTTTTGGTAAAGGTTGAATTAGATGAGCTCTGAGATCTCTTCTGCCTCTTGCATTATAAGATTCTGGGCATGAAAAAGGGGCTCTGGATGAGATATTTTAAATAATGGAGCAGTTTTACAAAATTTCTTTTATAATATACATCATAACTTTTGCTGTAATGGTAAAACAAAATAAAAGGGTTATTACAAAAAAATTTTCTTAATCGGAACTATTTTACTAAACTGTCGACCTATAGTCACTGTTACCAAAACTGCTTTCTAGTTGTTTATTATTAGAATAGTATAAAAAAAAGGTGGGGGTGAGAGAGCTGTCACAAAAGACCTCAAGAAGCAATGGTCAGGCTTTCTACTTTAAATTTTTTTTTTTTGAAAAATAAAATAATTTATTTTCTTGTTTACATCATTCATTTCCACGAGATTTTGAGTTACAAATTTTGCCCCTGTCTTTCCCCTACCAACAACCCCAAAACAGCAATCCCACTGTAAAGCCCCTCCCCTAATCTGCTCTCTCCTATGTCCTCCTTCATCGGCCCTCTAACTTTCTGGTAGGGCAGGATGGGTCTCCCTACCCCAATGCCTGTATATTATTTATATATATATATTTTAACATTTGATTGTAGAACTTTAAATTCTAGATTCTTTTGGCTCCTTCCTCATCACCCACTCCCACTGGAAAGTCAAGCAATTCAATACAGGTTGTACATGTGTAATTATGCAGAACATCTCCACAGTAGACATATTGTGAGAGACTGATTATATGTTCCTCCTTCCTATCCCGTCCCCAACCCTTGTTCTTTTTCTCTACCCTGTCCCTTTACGGAAGTGTGTGCTTCCAGCAGCCCTCCCCCCTACCTTGCCCTCCTCTCCATCATCCCACCTTTCATCCCCATCCCCGCTACTGTCCTGTTTGGCAAGATACCCAGTTTAGAGTTTATGTCATTCCTTCCCTAAGCAAAATTCAATGAGAGTAAGTTGACCCTTTTCCTTTTGCCTTCCTGTTCTTCTCCTCCACTGTAACAATTACCCCTTGCTCTTCTATATGGGATGATTAACCCCATTCTGTCTCTCCCTGTCTCCTCTCATTCTAATCCTCTCCCACCTCAGAATTTCACATTTTAAAGTATTATCCCTTCCTATTCAATTGATCCTGTGCCCTCTATGAACTCATATAAACACATACTCAGATACGTATTGATACACATATATACCCTCCTATATAGACATATGCATAGGTATATGTATATATACATTTGTATTCCCTTTGCCTATCCTCATACTGAGAAAAGATTCATAAGTTACTATTATCATTTTTCTATTGGCATGTAAATAGTCCAACTTTGATAAATTCCTTATGATTTCTTTTCCATATTTACCTTCTCATGCTTCTTGTGTTTGAATGTCAAATTTTCTGTTCAGTTCTGGTTTTTTCAGCAAGAATGCTTGAAAGTCCTCCACCTCACTGAATGACCATATTTTTCCCTGGAACATTATACTCAATTTTGCTGGGTAGGTGGGTCTTGGTTTTAACCCTAGCTCCCTTGATCTCTGGAATATCATATTCTAGGCCCTTTGATCCTTCAATGTAGAAGCTGCCTGTAATGGTAATTAATTTTTTTGATCAGATGTTAAGTAGATCCTAGTAACCTAGTGTTAAGTATAGAACTCTGTCCATTGGTGAAAAGGTATGAATTCCCAGAACTCTGTCCATTGGTGAAAAGGTGTGAATTCCCCTGTGACTTGGAAGAATACTATTGGCTGAGACACTCCCCTGAACCATGTTGACTTGGGAGAAGGCCAGTGTTTATAAGCAGG
>CM053598.1:131279730-131346535 GCA_028646575.1 Pseudocheirus occidentalis | reverse complement strand
AGCTCTGTGGAACTCTGCTTCCTGGAGGGGGAAAGCTCTGTCCGAAATCGCTGGGGCCCTCTCAGCTGCCGGAGCCCTTAGTGGGGTGCTGCGGCTCCCCCCCCAGCTTCGGCTCACTGAAAGCGCACCCCAGGACCACCATTCAAGACCCCAATCCAGATCCAGGCCGCTCAACGCAAGAGCCCTTGGCCTTGATGGGTCGTGTCAGCCCCCCTGCTATCTGCAGGCCGAGGGCTCTGAAGCAGCCCAGTGGAAGCTGCTGCGGCTGAGAGCCGTTCCTGCTGCAACAGCCGCCTCCCGCTGCAACAGCCACCTCCCGCTGCCTCCTTACCCTGGGAGCAGTTTGGCCGGACCGTTCTTCTCCTCCCCAGTTAGCAAAATCCACTGACCTTTCTCTTAGCCTTTTTTCCTTCTGGCCTGATAAATGTGGTAACGCTGCCTCCAGTGCAGCGGATCTGCTCTCCTATAGTCACGGTTCCCCGCCGGATGCCCCAGGGCCTGAGCCAGCTGGGTTTCTGCTGTGGGTCCCAGACTGCTGTGAAGAGCCCCACCTGCTGCGCTGCCTGTAGCAACAGATATATTTTCTGTCTTGTGGAGAGTTTTGGAGCTTGAAAATCTGTTTAGAGTCCCATTTTATGAGTTTTTTAGCGTGTTTGTGTGGGAGCTGTGGTCCTTTGCTGCTTCTATGCCGCCATCTTGGCTCCGCCCCCCCAAGTTCTTCTATTTTAAATTTGACTATTTGGACAACCCAGCAAGTTAATTAATTTATGAGGCATTCTTTCCGTGTTGTAGAAGAAATGCTTTTATTTTTTTTACTTTGTTTTCTTAGGAAGAGACTGTTACTAGTTCTATCCATTTTTAAAATTGTGTTTTTTTTGTCCTAGAATGCGCTCTTCCTTTCCATTTCCTTTTCCTTCTTTCCAGCCTTAGTTCTTGCTCCTCAGTGAAGTTCCCTATTTTAGCATGCATAGATGACTCCCCCCACTCTAATTTACTCCTTTTATACTTTTCTTTTGGTGAACAATTCAACAAGTAGATATTGGGGTGGCTAGGTGGCGCAGTGAATAGAGCACTGGCCCTGGAATCAGGAGTACCTGAGTTCAAATCCGGTCTCAGACACTTAACACAAAAAACTAGCCGTGTGGCCTTGGGCAAGTCACTTAACCCCAACTGCCCTCCAAAAAGCAAAAAAAAAAAAAATTAAAAAAAACCAAGTAGATATTAATGACTAATGATTTATTTTTATCTGACCTCTTTAATTAGACTTTAAATTCCTTGTGGTGAGGAATCTTCTCATGCCCTCTTTGTGCTCTGTTGTGCCTAGGACAGAATTAAACATATAAGCGTTCAGTAATATATATTGGATATTTGAGGAGTGAACTTGATTTGTTTCATTTCACTCTCCAATAAAGATTTTTCATTTTGAGAAAAATGACCTTTTTAAAAAATTTTTAAATTAATTAATTAATTTTCTTGTTTATATCACTCATTTCCACAAGATTTTGAGTTGCAGATTTTCTCCCCATCTTTCCCCTCCCCACCCCTCAAAACAGCCATCCCACTTTAAAGCCCCTCCCCCAATCTGTTCTATCCTTATGTCCTCCCCTATCGCTCCTCTGGACCTCTAACTTTTGAAAATCTTACTGCACAATGGGATTATTTAGTTAGGGGGGAATGTGTGCTGGAATTAGAAAACAGAATTCTATAAAAAGAAAAAAAGAAAGGTGTCCAAATATTATCTTAAATGAAATAATAAATGTGATAATAATAATATGTAAATTTTTATTAACTAAGATAAGTTATTATATTATTGTAAACAATTTGATCTGTGATCAAGCGTTTTATAACATAGTTTTTTTTAAAGTCAATTTGATCATTACTTTTTGTTTTTACATTACCTATATTTCCCATCACATCTCCCAGAGAACTCTCTCTTTTAACAAAGAACAAAAAAGAGGGGGAAAACAGTTCAGCAAAACTAACCAAGACATGGAGGAAAGTCTGACATAATATGCAATATTCTATAACCCTAAACCATTTAGAGACATTTTAATTTCATTCATTAAAACTATCTCTGACATTCCATAAATTGACGTTTCCCAGGAATATTTTTAAGAGTTCTAGGTTTAAAGCTGTTTTGGCTTAAGTAAAGAGAATTTCATACCAGCAAGTTTCTAAATTAGAAGAATAATGTGGCTTTAATTTTTTTTTGTTGTAAGATAAATAAGTAACTTTATAAATATGGTTTGTTAGTATTTATAGGAGAATGGTATGTAGTTCATAAGTTATTTCTCACTGATCATTTGTAAATTCTGGTGAGCTATCCTAATTCCTCCCAATTAAGTTAAGCAAGCAATCCTGTTTTTTTCCCCATTATTAAAATGTAATATGATGTCTATGCCCAACCCAAGCCTAAAATTGGATTAAAAAACAACTCAACTAAATTGTAGAATTTTAAGATTTAGTATTATTCTTAGAGATTTGAAGAGGCTGATTCAATTCTAACATATAGAATATATATGTGCTTTCAAGAAGAAAATTAAATGACAGTATTGTGGTAAAGATTTTTTATAATGTAATTCCCGTAAGTTTTAAAACTTAATATAAAATGCTGAACTAATGGTTTCATATTTGATGGCAAAAGCATATTTTTAAAACTATGAAACAAAGCTTAACAACTTTTTCCTGTAAGAAACCTACACTATTCATTCTTTAATGGAAGAGCATTTGTCTTTTTAAAATATATTGTGTCTCAATACGTAAGTGTTCACTGAAATAAATTAATTTATTGATATCTGTTTTGTTACTGACATACATTTATGAGCAGTTTCTTTGGCACCATAGTACCATGTCAAAGGTCATAACTTTCTTTCTGTGGAAGAATAAGACCTTTCAGATGGCAAATCCCAGAAAAGCACTATGGATTTTTGCATTTTCTCTCATATATACACTCAATAAAGAAGCATGGTTGGAAAAATTAACAAGATAATATTTTAAATTCATATATTAACAAAAATATAAATTAACAAGAGGAAAATTTCCACTCTACTTCTAGTTTGGAGCATTTTTCATAAATAGCATCTCACTGTAGTATGACATGTAGTATGACCATGAAATATTAGCAGTTTTGAATAGGAAATGGCTAATTGTATAGTTTGTGTGCCAATTTTCTCCTATTTCATGTGAAGTTTCAGTAGTGTATTTAGTTGTAGCTCTGTATTTGAAATTTTGAAACAAATTAAAATCCTTATCCTGAGTGAAATATAAATAGGTTATATTTGTTGGAATTTGTTTTGTTTTGTATTTTGGTATGCTGTGATTTTATTGATGTAGGAAACATCCCTTACCTTGCAGATTGGCAAACGTTCTGTAATGTATAGTCTTAGGAGTTGCCTTGGGCACTGAAAAGTTAAATAACTCTCCCTGGGTTATACGGTAAGTGTGTGTCAGAGCTGGAATTTGAAACCAGGTTTTGCCTGAAGTTAGGTTATCTCCTACCAGAGGCTATCTATTACCAATGATATTTTTCTGATATATACTATGGTATATCAGCTTATGTATGGGTACTTTTCTTTTTTCCTTGATCTTTTGGTAATATAGGCCTAAAATTGGTATCTCTGGATCAGAGGGTTAGTGATTTTGTGGGCAGAATTCCAGATTGCTTTCTAGAATGGCTGGACCAGTTCATAGCTTCATCAGCAGTACATTAATGTGACTGACTTCCTGTAAACCCCTCTAAGGTTTTTCTTTTCTTTTGTTTATTTTGCCAGTCTGATGGCATAGTGCCAATGCAATATCCACAGTGCCTACGGTCACAATAAATAGGCTGGCATAGTGCTCGATCACAAAATGTAATAGACTCTCCATATAGAAGACAGAAGTAAAACATTTATTCAGACACCAGAAAACCAAATCCCAAAACCAGGAAGCTGATTCCATCACAGTAGCAAAGAAGTTAATAAGCCATAATACCATAGAGAGCCATACCATCTTTTAGCCTTCCCACAAACCAATGCAAGTCTAGCTGTCACAGCAGGTGGCAAACACCAACATTTACTCACAAGCCTAACTGTCTTGCTCAGATGTGTCCTCTCCTCCTGCTATGTCTGGCAGCTCTGACTCCCAGCTTCCTGTGGGCTCTGATCCACCCTTCAGCAAATTCCTTCTACCACATTCTTCACGTGATTACATTCAGCCTGTTAGGGGACAGAGTATATTTTCAAAGCAGGGAAGGTCTTCAGATTCTCTTCGGCTTATTAAGGGTCAGGGAAGATCTTTAAATTCCCATTACCATTATAGATGGATAAAAGGTAGAACCTCAGAGTTGTTTTAATTTGCATTTCTTTATTAGTGATTTAGAGAATTTTTATATAGTTATTGACATTAGATTTCTTCTGTTGAAAACTGCCTGTTTGTATTACTTGGACCATTTATCAATTGGGGAATGGCTCATGTTACTTTAAATGTGAATAAATTCCTTATACATCTTAGAAATGAAACTTTTATTAGAGAAACTTATTCAAAGATTCCCCCCCCCAGATAACTTTCCTGTTTGATTTAATTTTGTGCAACAATTTTTAATGTTATTCAAACAAAATTTTGTATAATCTTCTGTCCTCTGTTCACAAACTCTTCTATCCATAGGTTTACAAAGTAATTTACTCTTTGTTCTGTTAAGTGGCTTATCATATATGTATATGTGTATATATATGTATGTATATGTATAAAAACACATGTGCATATAGGTATATGTATATACCTATATGCATACACATATATATTTATGTATATATCCCTTTATATCTAAGTTATGTAGATATTTGGTGCTTCTCTTGGTATATGATATGAGGTTTTGGTCTAAACCTAATTTCTCTATTACTGCTTTATAGTTTTCCCAGACATTTTTGTCAAATAATGAGTCCTCAACCTAGGAGCTGGTGTTTTGGGGTTTATTAAACACTAGACTATATGATTAATTTGCTTTTGTGTGCTATATACTTAGACTGTTCCACTGGTGAACCTCTCTATTTTTTTAACCAGTAAGAAATCATTTTATGAATTATTGCTTTGGAGTGTTGTTTGAGAGACCTGGTACTATTAGACCCCCTTCATTCCCTCTTTTCCCTTTATTTCCTTAGAGATTCTTGACCTTTTATTCCTCCAGATAAAATGTATTACTAATCGTTTCTAGCTTGGCAAAGTAATCCTTTCGTAGATTGATTAGTATCCACTGAATTAGTAAGTTAAAATTAAATTAGGTAGCACCATCATTTTATTATATTTGCTCAACCTCTCCTTGCTCAGGCAAACCCCTCAACCTGCATAAGCAATCAGATTCCATTCCATCTCTCCAACAGATTTCTCTGTCTGTCATCCCCATTCTTTCACTAATCTTCGATCTCTCCCTGTCTACTGGCTTCTTCCCTACTTAGCCTACACACATGCTCATGTCTCCCCCATCCTCAAAAAACCTTTTACATGATCCTTCTATTCCTATTATCATCCCATATCTCTCTCTTTATGCCTACATTCCTTCAGGTGGCTAAATACAACACATTCCCACATTTCTCTTTCCTACAACCTCATTCCACCAGAACTGCCCTCTCCTAAGTTTACAGTGATCTCCTAATTGCCAAATCCAATGAATGGCCTTTTCTCAGTCTTCATTCTTCTTGAGATCTTTCCAGTCTTTGACACTGTCAGTCATTCTATTCTCTTGATGTTCTCTTTCTAGGTTTTTGGGATATCACCATGTTCTTGTTCTCCTATTTGTCTGACCATTCCTCAGTCTCCTTTTGTTTGGGCTTCTGTTAGAATTTAAGTTTCTTAATGACAAGGACTCATGTTGCCTTTTCATACCTTCTGTGCTTGGCACATAGTTAAGTGCTTAATGAATATTGATTGATTGCTTAAGGTTTTCGATTTGGAAATGAGTCTTAAATCCTCTGGAATTTTTTCCCCGGAATTTTTTCCCTGGAATTTGGAGTCTGAATGTACAGACATTTAAAATAATTTTGAATGGACCTGGTTGTTGCTGTTGTTGTTGTTTTATCCCAAACTAAAGAAATTTACCTCCTCTTTTAAAAAAAAAATAATCAAGAACTTCCTGTTAGTTTTACAAACACTGAAAACTTGTAGGTGGTTCATCTTCACTTTTTAAAAATACTTCACAATGTTTTCTGAATTTTAAGCTAGCTGATATATTTTTGATTGAAGAGACCCGAGTAAGTAGTGATACGTAAGAGATGAGAAGTCTTCAGTAAAGTGTTCTTATATACTTCTCAGTGAATCAGTTGGATTAAATATGTAGATGCTTCCAAATGTTCTGTTGCTCCTATCTCCATTGTTCTATTGAAAATATCCAGTTTTTGGTGCATACCCTTTGATCCAGCAATAGCACTACTAGACCTATATCCCAAAATGATTTTAAAAAAAAAGGAAAAAGGATCTATTTATACAAAAATATTTATAGCAGCTCTTTTTGTGGTGACAAAGAATTGGACATTGAAAGGATATCGATCAATTGGGGAATGATAAACAAGTTATGATATATTATTTTAATGGAATATTATTGTACTATAAGAAATGATGACCAGGATGATTTCAGAAAAACCTGGGAAGGCTTACATGAACTGATGCAAAGTAAAGTGAGCAGAAGGGAAAAAACTTTGCATACAACAACAGCAATAATGTTTGGTAATCAGCTCTGAATAACTTAGCTATTCTCAGCCATAAAATGATCCAAGAAAATTCCAAAAGACTCAGGATGAGAAATGCTATCCACCTTCAGAGAAAGAACTAATGGAGTCTCAATGCAGATCAAAATGTACCATTTTTCACTTTATTTTTGTGGGTGAGGGTGTTACTTTCATAACATGACTAATATGGAAATGTTTTATATGACTATACATGTGTAACCTATACCAGTTTGCTTGCATTCTCCGTGAGGAAAGGGGGAAGGAAGGAAGAAGAGATTTTGGAAATCAAAATTTTGAAAAAGAAATATTAATTGTTTTTATATGCAATTGGGGATAAAAAATAAATTTTTTTTTAAAATCTAGTTTTGACAGAAAGTTATTGTTCACTTTCAGTCAGTGGCACATATAGATATAAAAAGACAAATGTCTGTCTATTTTTCTATTTTTATCCAGAGAGACTACAAGCAAATAAACATTGGTCTCTAATTATCTGATCACAGATGATGAAAGCATTGGCTCCATACAATGGGGTTTTCCTGTTGAAAACTGAAGTATAAGAAATATAGTTAACATGAAAATCAGGTTAATATGAACAGAATCTGAAAGTATAAGTCTCCTTGTAATTTTTATATAAATATTCTTAGAAAACCCCCTCCCAAGTTCAGGTTATTAAAAAAATCACATGTAGTATTGTATTAAAATTTATTTGTGGGGGTAAGAGGGAAAGTATAAATAGTTAAAATTTAATCTGTGTTTTGAATGTTTATTTCTAGATGAATAACACATTTCTAAGTTGTACATTGTGTGTACAAAATCCTAAATGATTTTTAAGAATGTTGTCTAAAATTGTACTTAAGAATAAGTACTTTTTACTTTTTAACAAAACTCTTTTAACAAATGAGTATTTTTCAAGATACTTTTTATTTGGTTAAATAAGCCCCCTTATTGACCTCAGAAATGTATTTTCATATTTATTACAAAGAATTTTAATTAACTTGGGTTATTTGGCAGTGAATTCCTTTTAATTTTAATTGTCTCAGCCTTTTGCTTGTGTTTGAGCATTAAAAATAATTTGGGTTTGCATAGTTTATGCAAAAAGATAAGTATTTTAGTGACCTGAAGTAACATCTGTGTTGGATGGCACCAAATTGTTTTAGGTTGACTCCAGGGTAATCCATCAGGCTGTTTCCATAGTTGATCCAATTTTGAAGATAGAATAATTGAAATAACCAAATCATGCCCTTTTACTTGGGCTGTCTTAATGATAAAATTGGATCAGCAATTAGGACTTGAAATCCATTACTCTTTAATTAGCTATTATGATGCTTGGAAAAAGCAAGTTGACCAGAGAATAACTTATTTGGTCAAGAGAGATAGGAAAGTTTCAATTCTGGAAACCTTTTGTTGGCACACAAAACTCACCCCAGTACCACCAAACTAGAGCTTTAATTAGGCTTAAGGGTATTTTTCTTTCTCTGATCAATGGTCAATGAATTCTGACTAGGCATTTCTTCTTGGTGTCTTGATCATAGTCTCACAACTCTCAATTCATTAGCCCTCTATATTTGCTTTCTTATGTCAGAGACTTGTCAAAACAGAAAAAATGTTCTGAGTAGAGTTATCTGTTTACTTAAAAGGGAAAGGTGCAATTATTTGATTGAAGAAATTATTTCAGGATCAGAGCCTTTTTGCATCGCTCCATTTGCATTTGGTAGAGAGAATTGTATTTTTTTCTATCAGCATAGGGCATTCATGGCTAACATAAATTATTACGTATATTGACCCAGTAATGATCTAAAGTGACATTATTCTGCTTAACATTTTTTTCTTCTGAAACAATTGGTTTAGGCATATGTAATATTATTTCTTTTCATTTGTCCATCATATTTTGGTTCTTGAATATAATAAAAATTAAATAGATTAGTAAAGACATCTCAGAAAATTTAGGACAACAGTAACAGTAGAATTTCAAACACTATGAAAATATAATCATCTAGCCCTACTTTGGGACATGCCAGGGACTTTAATGGAGTGGGGCTAAGAGCTGAGTCAGTTATCTGATGTCACTGGGGAAGGGGTTGTTCAGATATTCTTGTTACTAGAAAAGTACTATAGGTATCATACATGGACTACTGACCAAGTATAATAGAATAAAATAAGCTTATTATTTTATGTTCTTTTAAAAGAAAAAATACTTCCACATTATACTGATGAACATTATTATTGCACCATATGTCCAAAATATCATTTAATAGATTATAGTGTTAGATTATAGTCAGCTGTGTACTCCCTACAATGAGATTTTAAACAATTCAAATCAGAAGTATGCTTATTTTGCAGTTTAAATACAACTATGATATATAGCACAAATGGAAAAATGAGAATGTGTTTATAACCATTGGCTAATATTATACTATCCTTCTAGTTGTCATATTGCTCTGTAAAACTGATTTCAATTCCTTATTATTTTCATCATTCCTGGTAATTTATATTAGAAACTCAAGACTTATTGAGACTTACAACTGTTAAAACATTCTAGACTTTCTAGAGAGGGAGTGGGAGATAGTGGAAAGAATGTGCTGATTTATTGTCAAGAGGTTTAGTTTTGAATGATGCCTTATTGATTAATTGATTACTGATTACAGGCACTTACTGATTAGTTGTGTGACTGATTTCCTTATCTGTGAAATGGAATTCATATGTTATTCTTATGTTAATAGTTTACTTTTCATGTACTTATATTTTACTTCAGTGAGATTGTAAATTCTTTAGGGGACAGTGGTGCTCATATTTCTTTTTTATTTTCCACTGTGCTTTTCATTAGATGAGGCTCTCAAATATTTGATAATTGATTTTTAAAACATGATCTCTTTATCCTTACATTGCCTTAAATTCCCAATAGATATTATTGTACTTTCAGTCAGCCCTTAAAAGAATGAAAAAAATTTTTTTTACCAAAACTAAAAACCCCCCACATATACCAAGTCCAACATTATATAATGTTATAGTCATAGTCTTTTACTTCTGCAAAGAAAGGAAGTCTACTTTATACCTCTTCTTTAGGAACGAACTTGATAGTTTTTATTTTACAATATTTAACTTGAGAAGTTTTTTTTTTGTTTTGTTGTTCTTTCCATTTACATTGTGTAATCTTTGTATGTGTTTTCCTGGTTCTGCTTACTTTGCTTTGTATCAATTTATATAAATCTTTCCATTATTCTTTCTATTCTTCATATTAATCATTCAATAAAAACACGATCATACCCTCATATTCATGCATGAGGGGAGAATTTAAAGTCAGTATGGCAGAAAATTTACATTGGCATTTTATATACATGGATAGAAGGTGATACCTCCAAAGAAAAGGGCTATGAAAGAAGATAATATTCTCAACTATGGGAGTATATTACAACCAGATAAGAGATAATCTAATTATAAGAGACAAAATAGATAATTTTAATAATATGAAACTAAAAACCTTTGGCATGAATAAAATCAGTGTAACTAGAATAAGAAGAGAAACTATTGAGGAATTTAACTACCATCCTTGCCGATGATTCTCAAATCCATCTGTCCTGCTCCAAACTCTCCATGACCCTCCCATCTTGACTCTTCAGCTGCCTTTCATACATCTCAAAATCTAATAGCATAAATGAAATTAATAATAAAAACAGCAGAATTTAGGTTAAATGCAAGGAACAATGTAGGTTCTAGATGATAGATGAAAAAATACCTTTTCTCTTAAGCTGTGGTAGATTACTATTGCAGATGTCACATACTCTGTCAACCATCGTCACTGTGACGACTGTTTGGCTTAACTATATCTGTTTTTGTAAGAGATAGAAATGTGTGTGTGGGGGGGGGTGAGTTACTAGGAACAGATAGTCATGTAAAAAAGACAAAATTTATCAATCAAACATTAAGATGGAAGCTCGAGGTTGCCCTTTTCTTGATACCACTTTAAAAACTTTTAAAATAATTCATCAATAAGGGCAATTGTATGGCTCAATGAATAGAGTACTGGGCCTAAAGTCGTGATGACTCATCTTCCCAAGTTCAAATCTTACTTCAGACACTTACTAGCTATGTGACCCTGGACTAGTCACTTAACTCTGTTAGCTATAATTTTATCATCTGTAAAATGAACTGGAGAAAGAAATGGCAAACTACACCAGTATCTTTGCCTGGAAAACCCCAAATGGGGTCATAAAGAGTCAAACATGACTGAAAACGATGGAACAACAACAACAAAGCAAGGACATAGGGAGCAACATCCACACAGTCATCCCTGAGTCCCAGGATTCCTGAACTCTGGGATTTGTAGTAGCATGGCTGTCCATAGATTTAGAGCTGGAAGAGAACTTAGAAGCCATCAAATATAGCCTCATTTTACAGATAAAGGAACTGAGTCAAAGAGAGGTCAAGTGACTTGCTTAGAGTCACAAAGAGAGTAGTTTTCTGAGTCAAATATGAAAGCAGATCTTTTTTACTCCCTGTCCAGTGCTGAATTACCAATTACAGAGTTGCCAGATAAAACTCACAACTAGTTACGCAGGCGAAGGTGAGATTAGAGTGGCAGATGCTTGAAGTACCATGAATCAGCAGAAGTCACAAATCGTATACAAGCAAATTTATAACATTTAATAATGGTGCAGTGTGGAATAAGCACTATTATAGGTGAGCTTTAAGATCTAGCCAATTCTCAAGGAGTACTTGGGAATTTCTAATTAGGTTTGAATCAGAAAACACCTAGATTACTTAAAGTTTTTTAAGAAAACTTCTTGGAGTGGATGACCTCTTTGGATCATATGTGGGGCACAAGCAATAAAAGAAACAATTCTAAAAAATGTAAAGGTAGTTTAGGGTACATCAAAACACAATAAAAAGTACATCAAGACACAATAAAAAGTATGATTCACTAATCAACAAAGGTCCATTGAGAGCAAAGCCTATGTTTACTTTAGATTACCTGAACTGCAACAGGATAAGAAATGTTGTATAACGTGAATTAACTGAGCTATGAGTTGTGATGGACAGAGAAGAGTGGAGAACTGCGCATGTGCATGAATCCTCTGAAAGAAAGGAAAGGGTAAAGAAAATAAACAAACTTCAGGTCAGAGAGTTCCCTTAGCTGCCAGGTGGCACCTTTGGCCCAGGATAGTTTGATTATAGAGGCAGGAAAGGACCCAATGACCTAGGGGTGGTTGATGGGAGAGTGAAACAGTATATAACTAGATATTTTGTGAGTAAGATTTCTGTGTCGGTTTTTTAAAAAAATCATTTGGGGCAAATCTAATATTTGACTTTTTAAAAAGAGAGATAAAAACTGACAGGAACCATATTTCTTGGGTTTCTTAACTCTTAACAGTGTAACTGGTATTTAGCAGATGTAGATGGTCTGTCTCTTAGAAAAGAGTGTCAGAATGGAAAAGGTTGAAAAACCTGGTTTAGTGGCTTGGGTTTGTGTGTCTTATATGTTTAGGTAATTACCATTCTGTGACTTATGTACCACCAATAATTATTTCTTCTAAAGAAACTTGGGATTACTTATAACAAAAGGACTTTAACCAATAATAGACACTTGAAACCCGCATGTAGAACTTTTTTTTATGTCTCTGTATTATTTAGTATGTGCAATGAACTTAGTAGTTCATTGCCTTTGTTAGAATGCTGTTCTACTAATACTGTTTTATAAACCAACAAAAATTTCCTAAGCTTTAAAATTGAGTAGAATATAGACTAATTTTAAATATCAGAATTTAAATCCTTCTGAAATGTTATTTGGATGTTTTTCAGGTTTGAAAATTTTGTCCTTTTCTAGGTCATTTAGAAAAAAGTGACGAATAATGTTGTTCATTCCTTTGGAAATTTTTTTTGATAGGAAAAAAATGAGCTTCACTCTTTTACACTTAGCTTTTCAATTGTGTCACGTCTCTGTAGCAATCATACCTCTTCTGTGGCATTCATTATAAACTGTGAAAGAATCTTTCTGTTTAACTCTCTCCAGTGGAAATAATAGGCATTAAAAAGGCAGATCCCACAAGTTAACCTTCCTCTCTGACATTCAACAGCAGTTGAAATATGAGCTACAAGTTTCTTTTAGTGCATTCTTATAAACTATGTATTGTTTTGATTTGGCTTATTGAACGAATTATGATGGATTTCTAACTGGCTTTGGTCCAAAATTCTGCTATAATTTTCCAAGGAAAAAGCTGCATATGATTTAGAGGACCCTGGCTCTACTTGACAAATTCAAGGGTTTAAATAGGTGGAAAGGGCATTCATTTTAAGAGTATGCAGAGAAGTGACCAGATGTATCCTTTTAGGAAAAGAAAATAATTCTCTCATACTTTATTGGATTCAGTAAGCTGCAAAGTAGCTCTGTAAAGTGAGTAGTTCAAAATTGAGGGAATGTTACTCTCCAAATAGAGGCTTGGTTTAAAGCAAAATAACTTAATTCATGATGAGACAGATTTGATTTAGTAATTTTTCTTAAAGAAAAAAATGTTTTTTAAAATGTAACCAATGTGCCTACTTCCATAGGGGGCCAAATTCTTTTAGGCAAGGAAACATTTCTAAAAGACTATAGCATTCTTAAATAGGTGGGTCCTAACAGCAAGTAAACCTTAATAGAAGAAACATTTGTATCCATTTGTAAACAACAAAATATTTTCACGTTTAACCATATAGTTTTTCTTCTAAAATTCCCTTTTTGTAGGTCTATAGAACCTCTCATAATAAATATATTGCTATATAATTCCCTAAAGGAAAAAATTTAAGGTTTTTTTTTTTTTGGCTTTTTGGAGGGTCATTTGGGGTTAAGTGACTTGCCCAAGGTCACATGGTTAGTTTTTTTTGTGTTAAGTGTCTTGAGGCCATATTTGAACTCAGGCCCTCCTGACTCCAGGGCCAGTGCTCAATTCACTGTGCCGCCTAGCCACCCCTGAAAAAATGTTTTAAGAGTCAAAATAGTAATAGGAATTGTTTCTAAAAGCATTTGTATCTACTTGAGTTATTAAGGCAACATTTTACAAACATATATGTAACGTATATATGTACAGTATCAAGTTCTGTGGAGTACTTAGAGCTTGTCAGAACAGCAAAGACACCAAGGTCATCCACTGCATCACGGGCCATTGGCAGATATCCTGACTTTTGTCCAGCCACTGGACTTGTGTGACTTTGGAAGAAAGAGTGAGACTGATGCAATTCTGCCTCACAAATCCAATTCACACACACGTCAAGACATAACCCATGATGTAATTTGTGCTCTTCAGAAACAAAGGACAAACAAGGTAGTGTGTGTGTGTGTGTGTGTGTGTGTGTGTGTGTGTGTGTGTGTGTGTGTTTGTATTATTTTTTTCTATTGGTGCTGCTGTCTGATATGAAAATTCCTAACAGTATTCTTGAAGGGAATTAACCTGTGGTTTCCTTAGTACAGGGAACTACCACCTAAGGAAATTCTGTCTATTAATTCAGGTCAGGTCTGTACAAGTTATAGTCATTGAGAGTTACCTAGAGCACTAAGGGCAGGTAGGTAGCCCAGTGGATAGAGTGTCAGCCTACAGTCAGGAAGACATATCTTTCTGGGCTCAAATCTGGCCTCAGATGCTTACTAGCTGTGTGACCCTGGGCAAGTAAGTCACTTAACCATATTTGCCTTAGTTTCCTCATCTGCAAAATGAACTGGAGAAGGAAATGACAACCACTCCAGTACCCTTGCCAAGAAAACCCCAAATGTGGTCACAGAGTCAGATATGACTGAAAAATGGCTGGACAACAGAGCACTAAAAGATCAAGTGACCAGGGACACACAGCCAGTATATATATCCATCAGAGGCAAAACATGAAACTCAGGTGCCATGAAAACACCTCAGTGATAAAAATTACAGATTTACTAAATAAATAGTTTGTTATGTTGCATCTCCTTATATTGCTGTTAATAAATACATTTCTGGGGGACATAAATGCAGTTTGAGAACTGATATAAGCTTCTTTTTGTTTCATGGAATCCTCCAAACTATATTGTAGTATGGATGCTTATTTGGTAGATGACTTTATCCTTCAGTATCTATAAAATTTGTTGAGGAACCCCTATAATGCCCATAAGATGATCCTTAAGAGGCGAATGTTACTAAAAAATGTGGAGAACTATATGATTGCCTCCATGATTTCATTCTCAGAAACTGGGACCAAAAACATTCTGGCACCTGGATGTTCCTCTTGAAGCATTTCAAGCAGCTTGGCCCTTTAAATCCTTTTTCAGTGCCTTTATAAAATTTTGTTACTGTAGAAACTAGCCCAGGAAAGTGTGAAGCATCTCTTAGTCTTGTAAATACCTCTGATATATCTTTAAGTTTATAGTAAACAGGCCAGCATTTTTGAACCACATTGTTTCCATTACCTAATCAATTAGAGAAGGTTCTGTTTGATCAAAAGGAATTCATGGCTTTTGCTCAATTGATAGTTATTTGGGGTCTGTTGGAATCTTAGTAACTAAATCAAGACAGGAAAGGCCAACTTTCATTGAAGAATGGGGGTCTGTGGAGTCATTTAGTAGTACGTTATAGCTACAGGATCATAAGTTTAGAGTTGGGAAGTATTTCAGAGGCCACCTAGTATATCTCCTCATTTTACAGATGGAGAAATTGAGGCCCAGAGAGGTGAAATCATTTAATCAAGATCAGACTGGTAATAAATGTCAGAGACAAGATTTGAACCAAGATGCTCTGAATGTAGATTTCCAATACTCTTTCCATTGTATCCCATGAATAATTGAATTCAATTCCACTAGTTTGTTAAGCACTTCCTATATTTGACCCCATTCTAAGGGCTGGGCACACAAAATCAAAAACAAAAGAATTCTGTCCTTGAAAGCATTTACATTCTACTGGGGCAGGGGTGGGGAACCTGCAACCTTGAGGCCATATGTGGCCCCATACGTCCTCAAGTGTGGTCCTTTGACTGAATCCAAACTTCACAGAACAAATTCTTTTATTAAGAGGATTAATCCTTTTAATAAGAGAATGAGAAAGCATTTATTTAGCACTTACTATGCAGAGACATTATATTAGACTCTGGGGATACTCTCAAAAAGCTTGTAGTCTGACAAAAGAAATAATGTTTACTAAAATTCTACATCGATTGAGGAAGGTGGAGTAGGGAGTTTACTTAGGAGAATATGTAACTATTCTCAATATTTTCAATATTCAGTGTCAAGATGACTACAACCTTCCTGAATATTTGGTAGCAAACATATATTTGGGAGCATAGAAGAGAGAGGTATTAAGGATTACATGTTCTGTGGAGAAAACAGTGTTTCCCTAAATATAGGGAAACTGGATAACTATTTTCTACTCTTTGAGTGTTATAAGGTTGTCTTTCAGGTCTGATAATATTCCAGTAATGGAATTGAGGAAAAACAACCCAAAGAACAACAACAAAATGGCATGTATTGAAAGAAGGAAGACAAGGAGCAGTGTGGTAGAGATCCATATGGAATTTAGATTCTACTTCTGGTTCAGCCACTGTTTGATTGTTCTGTCTAGTTTTCCTCACTTGAAAAATTAGACTATCAGAATAGAAGATCTCATAAATTCTCACCCAGCTCTGAAATTTTATGATTCTATAATTTTGTGTTCCTGTGTTATAAATAGATTTGCTTGATTGGAACTGGGACTTCATATTAGTAAGTGTAAGAATTAGAAGGTTTCTCTGAGGTCATTCTGTATTTGATTTTAAAAAAAAGCTACAGCATTCCCAGTGTCAGGGAGCCCACCACTTCACAAAGCAGGACATTATGCTTTTGGACACCTTGTTGGGAACTTCTGTCTTCCTCAAATGGATCTATATTTCTTCAATTTGGAAAGTCCCTCCAACAATCAAAACCTACCCATGCCTTCACATCCTTGGCAACTCTTCTCTTTGGTCTCTCACAAGTACATCTCACAGAGAGTGCATCTTTCTATGAATAATAGTTTCTGGAAGTTATCTGAGCAGAGAAGAATATACCAATACTGTTATTTTCCTTTTTCTGGATCCTATATCTTTTTTTTTTTGTTACTTCCACGTCCTACTATTGGTTCATACTGATTTTGCCACTCATTAAAACTCCTGGATCTCTTTGACAGGAAATATTGCCTAACCATCCTGTGAAATTGACTTTTTTCTTAACCCACCTATGGAATTATACAAGTATCCCTCCTAATTCCTTATTCTTACATCCAGATTATTGTTCTTGCCTGTCAGGATCATTTTGGAGCCTGATTCTACCAACCATTTTGTTAACTTTCCTTTGGCTTTGTGTCATCTGTAGAGCTAACAAACACACCTTTGACTGTTTCATCCAAGATATTGATAAAAATGTTGGACAGCATAGAGTCATGGCCAGATCCCTAGGGTATGCCACAGGAGACTTTAACATTGCTCTATTAATGACTACATTCTGGGTCTTGTCATTCAATCAGTCCCGAATACACCTAACAGTGTAATTATTTTATCTATGAGGGTAGTATGAGAGACTTTGTTGGTGCTTTACTAAAATTTAATTGTATGCATGATTTTCTCTAGCATTCCTTTGTTCTCCATGTGAAGTTACAAAAGAAAATGAGCTTCGTCTGCATCACCAATTCTTGATGCAGCTGTGCTATTTTTTTAGGAATCTCTGTGTCCCTCTTTAAGTACTTTAACAACAACAAAAACAACAATCAAGTTCAATGGCCTATTTGCTGACTCTGCTTGCTTCACTTTTTTCAAAATGAGCATGTTTGTCTCTGTTCTTTACAGGAAACACTTCTATTCTCCATAGCCTTTTAAAGATCATTGACAATGGCCCACTAATTTCATTTACCCGTTTTTCAGTACCTCAATATGTACTTCCTCTAGACATGGTACCTTCAACTTGTTAAGAGCAGTTAAATGCCATCTTAAATTACATCCACTCATCTATGGTTTCTACTCTCTGATAATTATTTTTGTGCTTTCCTTCCCACTCCAAAGATTATTCTCCATAGAAGAAAAGGCCAAAACGAAATAAAAATGTAACACCACCTCATGCTCAGTGGTCATTCTTCCCTTTCTCCTCTGTTTAATTGTCTTCTACACTTGTGACACAGGTCTACTATTCCTCTCTGCTTTTTCAGAACCTTTCCCTTATTTTACATTAATGTCTTTTTTTTAAGGGAGGTTACCACTGATAGCTTGGATAATAAAGATCCTGGTCCTCTTTGTCTTCTCTTCTGTTACAGAAAAATTAACTTGTATTTTTATTACAGTTAGGTCATTTGACCAGGACCGAAATAAAAACATCATATTATGCAGATCACTGCAAGTTTTACCCAATTCATCTTGCTAGAAGGAAGATCTTCCTTGATTTCCCCTATTATAAATCAGTCAATTAATTAGTCAGCACTGTTGTCATCATTATCATGATCTCATCCATTCCAAGCAGCAGTTGCAGCCTTTTTGAAATCTTCTGTTTGCCCCAAATACAGCTATAAATGAGGACATGAAAAGAAAAACCCCAAATGCTTTCTTGTGCTTGTCCCTCATCCCCAACTTAGCTTGTTTTGAGCAATTTTTTTCAGGATTTTTCTACTCTTCTATATTTATCCTTAGATAATATGTAATAAGAAATATGATTAAGAACTTGTTCAATGAATGAATAAAAAATGATAAGAGGATAGAGACCAAAATTAGGGAGAAAGTTAAAGGCCCCTATGCTCTGTCGAGTTTGAAATTGATTGATAATAAGAAACAGTTGTAGGCTTTTTGAGTGACCAAGCATGGTTTGTTTAAGATTAGTGCTTTGTTTACCTTGGAGGAAATGTCTGAGGCAAAGCAGGTAGCCAAGAGCATGGTAGAAAACCAAGCATAATGTAATCAGGTCATGTAATCCAGTGGTCATTGATAGAAAAGGGCTGATCTAAGAAGTATATAAGACACCGGGGTATTCTCAAGTTCATCCCTTTGACTGAATCCAAACTTTATAGAACAAATCCCCTTAATAAGAGGATTTGTTCTATAAAACTTGGACTCAGTCAAAAGACTGCACCCAAGGACATAGAGGGCCACATGTGGCCTCAAAGCCAGAAGTTCCCCACCCTTGAAAGAGAAAAAAAAATTATAGGATTTGATGATAGATTTTATGTAAGGGAGCAAAAAGACTCAGGATATTAAAAAAAAAATAACACATTGTGAACCTAAAAAGGTGATAAATGAGAGAATTGGAGAGTGGTGATCATTTAGGAATAAGAGGTGATTTAAGTTTTTGAAATGCTGTATCTTGAGTGTTGGTATAAGATCCAAGAATCTGGCATATATTTAGAAGGGTAACCCTAGAGAAAAGGTGAACAATTGATCAAGATAGGAGGATAAGATTTAGGAATCATCATGTAAGTCATTAGTTGAAACAAGACTTGGTGAGACTTCTGGAGAAATTAGTCCAATGGGAAAAGAGCACAAGGTATTGTGTATGTCAAACTCAGATAGAAACAAGGGCCATCAAACCATACATAAAGATGGCTACATATTGACTTAGATTTTTAATGTAATATTGTATGTTTTGTTTTGTTTTGATTAAATATTTCTCAGTTATATTTTAATCTAGTTCCACTGGAACTTAGGAGCATTATAGGTGGCAACAGCGTTTAGTGTTTGACACCTTTGGCTTACACTATTATCAACACTAGCCAACTTTTCATGCCAAAGGATGTTTCATAACGAGAATATTCTTGGGGAATATTTTGTGGCTTTATTTTTGCTTATTCTTTACTCTTATCCTTTCATCTATTCATTGACTGAAAACATATACTAAAGTTAGCATCTGTATATGCAAGGGTCTAAACGCCAGAAAGTTAACTTCTATAGGAAAGAAGAGGGGAAGAGTGTACTTGTATCTTATTAAGGCAGGTACAGAATAGCCAGCATTTAGTTTTGGTGCCTATTTATTTGTCATCTCTGTCCTGGAATACATTGTGGAGAGAACCTCTTCCTGTCCTTCCTGCATTTAAGAATCTATGTGTCTACCGACTACAGCTCTCAGAAAGTGGTAGAACAAGATACATAGTGGGAATTAAGATTGCTGGGCACACCTAGGAGAATTGCTTGAAAGCTTATGACTTCTTCCTGTCCATTTTCAGGACCTGGGAGACACTGTAGCATCTCCAGCTCATTTCAGCATCTGAGAATAGGGTTTTAGAAGATAAACATTCTGTGGATTTGTTTGTAAGGCTCTTTTATTAGACTGTAAGGACTTTGAGAATAATGGACCTATCATATCTAAACTTTTATTATTATTATTATTATTATTATTTTGCTTTTAGAAAGGAGGAAGGATGGGCAGTTGGGATTCAGTGACTTATCCAAGGTCATATGGCTAGTAAGTGTTAAGTGTCTGAGGCCAGATTTGAACTCAGGTCTTCCTGACTCCAGGGCCAGTGCTCTATTCACTGCGCCACTTAGCCACCCCTAAACTTTATTATTTATCTCCCTCCCCAGTCCCTGGCACTGTGATCTGCATACAACAGGTGCTTAATAAATACTGGGATGTATTTTCAAAATGCTAAGTGTCTCTCGTTTATTGTACTTTAGTGTTAGGTGTATCCTATATAGGGTAATAATGCCCAATCTAATAAAATAATTTTTAGTAGCATTCATTATGTCACTGGTTCTGCAGTCTTAGTGTTGCTGATATCTATTAAAGAATTTTCATTTGTAGTGTTGATCATTATGATTGTTGCTTAGTGATAATTTGTACTGTGACAAGTCAATCTGGTATATTTTATATTCAGAATTGATTTATTAAATTTGTTGCTCAGCTATTTTAACAAGAATATCTTGAGGACAATTTAGGGATTATATATATGGTAGATTCCTAACTTCTGAATTATATGATGTGTAAAGATCTCTTTATGACATAGTTGGTGACAAAGTCTTACGGCATGACTTTTAATTAGGTATGTTTTATAATATTTGGCCATCACATGTTTAAGTATGTATGGTGTGCCCAGGAAATATGGTATATACAACATCAACAAGAATTTTTTATTTTGGCGGGGTGACAAGCTTTATAAACATATAACAGTTGCAGGAGAAGATGTTTCATTATATGCTTTAATGTCACAGCTGCCATGTTAGAATTGTATTTTGAATTTCCTCAAACCAAAATTCCAGAAAAGCAAAATAATTATAATAGGAAAATCAACTGAGGATTTTGTCTTTTTTTCCACTTCAGGGTCTCTAAAATTGGCATGGTACCAAAGTGATGCATTTGTTGGAAAGTCCTATTCTTTCTTCAGACATTGTCTTGATCAATCTGTTTTCCTTAATGGAACAAAGTATTACATGGAATGTTCTTCCTGCACAGTTGGGTTATTAAGCAGAACTAATTCTTGATGGAATGACAAGGCATAAGAAAAGCATCTCTAGGATTAGGCAGCAGCAGTATGAGGCAGTCACTTGGCAAACTGCTGAAGGGGAAGTAGTCCTAGGAAAGACAAAGCAACACGTTTTTCTTTTCTCTGTGTATTCATAAGAACCACACAAGTTGAACAACTTTCAACTATTAATGCTGGTTTACTGTGTGTGCAGTTTTTAGGGTTTTTTTCCATACTATTTCCTGCATCCCTCTCTACCCTCCCCCCCTCCTTTTTGGTCCAACACAGGGACTCTGAAGAATTACTTGATAAAAGCATTAACATTAGTATTCCATGGCCATACACTTGTCTGGATGATAGATTATATGAGAAGAAAATCCCAATTGGGAAGATTTTTAAAAGTGAGGAGATCAAATCTAACTTTCAAACTAAACATCTTCTGTAGGTTATAACAGTGATATGTCTAGTCTGATTTTAGAAAGCTGTAGATTCAGAAATAGTGAAATATTTAAATTAGAAGTTAGCATTATTTGGTTTCTGAGTCTGAAAAGTGGTAGTAATTTTATAATGGAATTTCTTTGAACTTTAGTAAAATGGGTTCATAACCTTTTTATGGTGTGGACCCTTTGGCAGTTAGGTGAAACCTATGAACTCCTCCGAATGTTTAATTGCATAAAATATTGAAATAGTTATCAATGAAAAAAAAACAAGTTTACAGATACCCAGAAATCTATCTGCAGACCACGGGTTAAGAAACTCCATAATAAAGACTGGCTTTTGGTTTTTATGTATTTTTTTAATTTAATTTTTTAATTTCAGATTCCAGAAACTTCTTTTTATTTTATCAGAGGCATCATTTCCCTTGTTTTTCATCTATTGTCTTCTAGTGTACTTCTAAGACAGACCTTTTATTCTCTATCACAATTTCCTTTATCTTTATAGTAGTTGTTTTGCAGTGGTCCTGACTGGTTGCATATTATTGCAAGTAGTTGTCCCAACACCCACCCTTTAACCCCCATTGAAATTATCAGTAGAAAAAAATTTTATCTTATAGGATAAGCTCTGGATCAAGTAGAGTTCCAGCTTGTTGTATGTGAGAGAGTGTCCATTGTAATTTTAATTTGTTTTATTAAAAGACTAACATTGAATATCAATACAACCAGTAACTTTACTCAGCAACTATTTACATTGAAATTAATATATTTATTGCATAACATATAATAATTTTTTGGTCATCTACATCTTTATCAAGTATTTTTGTGTTACCATTCATTCTCATTCATGTTCCCTCTTATTTAGTCAGTGTTAGTGTGGTATTATTCTAGCTCTGGTGATTTTAATTTGCATTATTTCATAGAGCTTTTAAAATTTTTATTTACCTTACACTTCTCCATAATCTATAGACCATAATTTATACATCCATTCCCCAATTGTTTGCTTGTGCTTTGTTTCTAATTTTTTCCTATGATAAATAATGCTATTATAATAATATTATTAATTTTTAACAGGTAAATCTTAAGTTTCTGACTATAATCTCTCTGGAGGTTATAAAATTAATAGGAGAATTTCTAGATCAAAGAGTATGGTCAGTTTTTATAAATTTTTATTCTGCAATTCCATACTTTCCTCAGGATGCCTGCTTTTACATATTACTGCCAACATTATGTTTTTCTTTTGTTTTTGTTTTTGCTTTTTGGAAGGGGGAGTTGGAGTTAAGTAACTTGCCCAAGGCCACATGGTTAGTTTTGTGTTAAGTGTCTGAGGCTGGATTGGAACTCAGGTCCTTCTGACTCCAGGGCTGGTGCACAGTTTTTTTAATTAATTACTTTTTAGTTTTCAACATTCATTTCCATAATATTTTGAGTTCCAAAATTTTTTCCTCTCCTTCCTCTTCCCCCACCCCAAGATGGTATACCATCCAATATGGTCTATAGTAGATTCTACACATACATTCATATCAAACATATTTTCACATGAGTCATATTGTAAAGAAGAGTTAAAACGAATGGGAGGAACCACAAGAAAGAGGAAACCAACAAAAAAAAAAAGGGAGAGAAAGAGAGCAAATAGTATGCTTCTATCTGTATTCAGACTCCATAGTTGTTTTTCTGTATGGGAACCGCATTTTCCATCATGAATATTTTGGGGTTTTCTTAGATTCTTGCATTGCTCAGAAGAGGTAAATCTATCCAAGTTGGTCAGTGCACAATGTTGCTGTTTCTGTTTCTGTGTTTAGTGTTCTCCTGGTTCTCTTCACTTTACTCAACATCAACTCTTCCAAGTCTTTCCAGGTTTTTCTGAAGTCCACCGTATTGCAAAGTTTTATAGTCCTTTGGGCACAGTTCCAAATTGTTCTTCAGAATGGTTGGACTAATTAACAACTACCAGCAGTGTCCCAATATTTCCATATCCCCTCCAGCATTTGTCTTTTTCCTTTTCTGATGTATTAGTTAATCTGATAGGTGTGAGGTGCTATCTCAGAGTTTTAATGTGCATTTCTCTAATCAATGGTGATTTAGAGCGTTTTTATATGACTATTGATAGCTTTGATTTCTTCTTCTGAAAACTGCCCATGTTCATATTCTTTATCCTATTCATGTCTATTTACAACTGGGGATTTGGTTCAGTTCCCTAGATATTTGAGAAATGAGTCTTTTATCAGAGAAACTTGCTGTAAATTCCCCACCCCTCAGGTTCCTGTTTTCCTTCTAATTGTGGCTGTATTAGTTTTTATTTGTACAAAAGCTTTTAGATTACATGTAGTCAAAATTTATCTATTTTATTTCCTATAATCCTCTCTGTCTCTCCTTTGCTTACAAACTCTTATCTGTAGATCTAACAGGTACATTTCCTCATGCTCCCCTAATCTATTTATGATAGCATTCTTTAAGTCTAAGTCATTTATCCATTTTGACTTTTTCTTGGTATTATGATGTGAGATGTTGGTCTATACCTAATTTCTGCCAAACTGCTTTCCATCTTTTCTATAAACTATTGTCAAATGTTGAGAGCTCTTCTGCTCAAAGTTTGAATCTTTGGGTTTCTCAAACGCTAGTTTCTATGGTTATTTATTATTGTGTATTGTATGTTTAATCTATTCCATTCTTCTATCACTCTTATTTCTTAATCAGTACCAGATTTTTTGGGTGATTGCTGCTTTGTAATATAGTTTGAAATCTGAAACTACTAGTCCATCTTCCTTAGCATTTAAGAAAAAAATTATTCCCTGATATTCTT
Source organism: Pseudocheirus occidentalis (assembly GCA_028646575.1). Classification (NCBI taxonomy): domain Eukaryota; kingdom Metazoa; phylum Chordata; class Mammalia; order Diprotodontia; family Pseudocheiridae; genus Pseudocheirus; species Pseudocheirus occidentalis. Next base: position 131,322,225 of record CM053598.1, on the reverse strand, counting down.
GACCTTTTGGTCTTTCAGAAGAATATGGTTACTGTTTTTTTTCCCCTTAACTCTATAGAAATAATTCTTTGGTAATTTGATTGGTATGGTACTAAGTAAGTAAATTAACTTAGGTACAATTGTCATTTTTATCATATTGGTTCAGCCTACCCATGAGTAATTAATATTTCTCCAGTTGTTTAGATATGTTTTACCAGCTCTTTTACAAGTTGTTTTATAACCTCTTTTACAAGCTGTTAATTGTTTTTCCATAATTTTCCCTTTGCTTTCATTTCTTTGCCTAGTTTTTCTTCTATCTCTCTCATTTGATTTTAAAAATTATTTTTGAGTTCTTCTAGATATTCTTGTTAGGCTTCTGTCCAATTCACATTTTTCTTTGAGGATTTACTTGTAGCTGTTTTGACTTCATTTCTTCTGAGTTTGTGTCTTGTTCATCCCTGTCACCATAATAACCTTTTATGTTCAGGTTTTTTTGTTCTTGTTGTTGTTGTTTGCTCCTTTTTCCACCCTATATCTTGATTTGGAACTTTATGTTAATGTTGGGCTCTGTTCCTGGTAGGGGGAAGAGAAGAGCATGGTTTCAAGCTTCAGACTATTTCATAATGCTATTTTCAAAACTAGTTTTGCGAGTTTGGAAGTTTTGGGTGCTTCTAAGTTATTACTGATCTGGGGAGAGGTATTGTCACTGCCCTCTTGGTATGCATTTGGTTCTTACCCAGGACTGGAAGTTGGAATATTCCTTGGGGTTCCTGATCCCTTGAAGCCTGTCTCAAGGCTTTCACTCCCTCTTTACTGAAAAATACTCCTCTGTGCCCTTGAACTATACCAGAAGTGGTATAGCAGCAAGTACCCTAGCATACCTAGGATGGCTGTTAGCACAGATTCTTAGATATACTTTTCTAAAGGAAAGCAACTCAAAATGGGTTAACAGGCCTACTTTAATCAAACATATCATTTACCTAGCTCAGGGGAAAAAGTCAGCACCCTGAACTTCAGAGAATACAGACAGAAGTTACAAGCAGACAAAAAACCCCCACAGAGAAACAGATCAGCAGATAGACTTCCAGGTGTCTGACCATTAATTACATCTATACCTAGTTAGTTATCAGAGCGGGAAGCACCAATATCTGGGTTTTCAAAGCCAGGGGGCTCAATGGCTGCCCAGAATCTCATCTGGCCAAATCACAACTCTTCTCAAAGTGAGCCCCAAAGCAAAACCTCACATCAGGGTATATATAGTCTTCTCCTGGGTCAAAGAATGTCACAACCCTCTACTGCCCAGTCACAAAGTAAAAAGCTATGGGCATTCCTGAAAAACAAGCCTCCTGCCACAAGCTCCATTAGGGGAGATTAGCCTATTGGGGGCAGAGTATATTTTCAAATGAGGGAAGGTTCTCAGATTCACTTAAGCCTATCAAAGGGCTAAGGAGCAGGGATGATTGTCAGATTCCTATTACAAGTAGGTATAGGCAGTGGAGTTTCCAAATAGCATCTAGTCCTCTATCCAGTGCTAGCATAAGGGTATACTATAATCTCTTTTTGACCAGTTGCTAGGTACCCTTACCATTTCTGACTTGAGAAGCTGCTTCTTCTGTTACCACCAACTAGTCCCACCATTGGTGTTTCATCCTAGAGTACGCTGCTCCAGATCAACCTCCTCCACCATGTCACAGATCTCTTTTTCTGACCTATGTTTTCTTGGGCTAGAAGAATGTCTATCTCTGGTCTTCTGTTGGCTCTGTCCCTCCAAAATTCAATTTGAGACAATTTTAAAGTTGTTTGGAGGGGAAAGAGAAGAGAGTTCAGCTGACTGCTTCCTCCCCTCTTCCATCTTTTTATCTATGTACATAGATAAATATAGAAAATATATTTTCTATATTTATCTATGTACATGTTGTTACCTTTGATAGAACATGAGCTCCTTGAGATCAGGAACTTGCACAGTGGCTGTTACAGATTAAGACCTTATTAAATTCTTGTTGCTTGTTTGGCAGTAGATATAAAATTATTTATAAAACTCAATTTGCCATATTTGTGCTAGCCATAATTCTTCTCATATTTAATTGACACCCTTTTAACCCTTGAGTGTCATGTGACACTCAAGCTATCCAGTGGTAATCTCTCTTTCCTACATTGCTAATTTACCTCTTTTTCTGATAACACATTTTCTTTTTTTTTCAGGTTTTTCCTTTTTATTTTTTCCACTTATTAGTATTTTATTTGTCCAATTATATATATAGTCTTCAACATTCATTTTTATAAGAATTTTCATTCCAAATTTTCCTCCGTCCCTCCTTTTCCTCTCCCCTCCCCAAGATAGCAGGCAATCTGATCTGTCATACATGTATAGTCATATTAAATATATTTCCACATTGTTGTTCTTGTTCTTTGTCCTTCATTTTCAAAGAGGACTGTGACATAAGGGCAGTGATGTCATTACATACAAGTGAATTGGATTTGAGTAAGGGAGAGCTGTGCAAAGTCATCAGTCTCACTTTCTCCATTAGTGATGTTGTGAAAGAAGAATCAGAACAAAAGCGAAGAACCACATGGAAGAAAAACAAAAAAACAAGGGAAAATAGTATGCTTTCACCTGCATTCAGACTCCATAGTTCTTTCTTTGGATGTGGATTGCATTTTCCATAATGAGTCTTTTGGAATTATCTTAGGTCCCTATATTGCTGAGAAGGGCTAAGTTTATCATAGTTGGTCATCACACAGTGTTGCTGTTATACTGTCCAATGTTCTCCTGGTTCTGTTCACTTCACTCAGCATCAGTTCGTCTAAGACTTTACAAGTTTTTCAGAAATCTGCCTGCTCATCATTTCTTATAGTACAATAATATTCCATTATATTATTATAACACAACTTGTTCAGCCATTTCCCCAATTGATGGGCATCCCCTCAGTTTCTAATTCTTTGCTACCACAAAAATAGCTGCTATAAATAATTTTGTGTTTGTGAGTCCTTTTCCCTTTTTAACAATCTCTTTGGCATACAAAAGTAATAGTGGTACTGCTGATTCAAAGGATATACACAGTTTTAACACTATTTTGAATAGTAATGGTGACAATGGGCAACCTGCCTTATCCCTGAGCTTACTGGAAAGGCCTTTAGTTGTCACCATTACAGATTATTCTGGCTCTTCATTTGGGATAGGTAACTACTTGTCATATTAAAGAAAGATCTATTCATTCCTATGCTTTCTTGTGTGTGGTTGTGTTGTTTTTGTTTGTTTCTTTGGTTTTTTTAAACAAGAATGAGTATCATGTCTTGTCAGAAGCCTTTCTTGTATGGTTTATTGTCTATATAGGTCTCTCTCTCTATATATATTAAACCAGTCCTGTTTCTAATATAAATCCTATCTGAATGTAGTAGATAATTTTATAATGTGTTACTGTAGTCACCTTACTAAAATTCTATTTAAAATGTTTGCAACAATATTTGATATATTGGTCTATATTTTTCTTTCTTATTTTAACTTTTTCTGTTTTGAGTGTCATGATGATTTCAGTTTTATAAAAGGAATTCAGTAGGACCTTTTGTTTTCCTCTTTTTTTTCAGTTTGTTTAACATGGTGATTAACTGTTCTTTAATATTTTGTAGAATTCACCTGCAAATCCATCTAATCCTATGACTTTTTCCTTTGGGAGTTCTTTTGTGGCTTGTTAAATTTCTGTTTCGCGGATTGAGTTGTCTTCTATTTCTTGCTTTGTTAATCTGAGCAATTCATATTTTTGTAAATATTGGCATATAATTATATGAAATAGTTCCTAATAATTTTTTTATTCTTCATTGGTTATAAATCTTATTCATTTTAAACTTATAATTTCATTTTCTTTTTAAAAATCATTTTAAAAAATCTATTTACTTATCTATTTTATTTTTTCTTTAAAAAAGCTTCTAGTTTTATTATTTCAATTTTTGTGGCTTTCCATTTTTATTAATCTCTTTGATTTTGGGGAGTTCCATTTTGGTGCTTAATTAGAAGTGTTGAATTTGTTGGTTTTCTAAGGTTATTTTTTCTTAAGATGCATAATCAATTTGTTGTCCTTTTTCTCTCTTTAATTGATTGAAATTATTTAGAGATATTTTCCCCTAAGTACTGTTTTATATGTATCCCACAGGCTTTGGCATGTTTTATTATTGTTGTGATTTTAGATGAAATTATTGGTTGTTTCTAAGATTTGTTCTTTGACCTATGATTCCTGGGCCCTCTGTCTAATGAGACTTCTCTGTAACACCTGATGATGATATAGTTGTAAGAAGACAGCTTGTTTGAGCCCCCCATATTATGATGTAAACATTTTATCCTTGTTTGAAAACTTTTAATTATTTACTCATGTTTTATGCTTCTCTTGATTCCTGACTTTGTACTTCAAAATTTCTATGTAGCTTTGGTCTTTTCATCAGGAATGCTGGCAAGTCCTCTATTACATTAAAAGTTCAGGTTTTTCCCTAATAGGATTTTGTTCTGTTTTTATGGGTAAATTACTCTTGGTTGTAAGTTATATATCCCTTGTCTTCTGGAATATACAATTCTAAACTCTCAGATTCTTTATGGTAATATTTGCTAAAATTGTGTGTGATTCTGGCTGTGGGTCTTCAGTACTTGAATTCTTTTTCTGGCTGCTTGCAGCATTTTTTATTTGACCTAGAAGGTTATGGATTTGGACTGTAATGTTCTTGGGAGTTTTTAGTAGGATTTCTTTCAGGAAGTGATTTGTGATCTTTGTTTTTCCAGTTTTCCCTCTGATTCTAGGAGTTCTAGATATTTTTCTTTTATGATTTCTTGAAATATGATGTCTAGACTCTTTTTGGTCATGGCTTTCAAATAGTCCAGTGATTTTTACATAACTATCTTTGAATTGTTTTCTAGGTTGATTGTTTTTGCTATAAGATACCTTACTTCTATTTGGTGGGGTTTTTTGGTCTTTTTACTTTGTTTTAATATTTCTTATTGTGTCACAGAATTATTAGTTTCTTTGATTATAATTATCAGGGAGTTTTTTCTGACTGGTCAGAAATGTTCTTATTTCTGTATAGTTGTGCATATTCATGTGTGTATGGGTAAAAATATACTTCTCAATAATAAATCATGACAATGCTAATCTATTTAGCTGAACTTTATATAAAAATTTGAACAAAATTCAGCCACTCTTTAATAGTTGATGTGAACATATTTGAAAATGTTTATTTCATTGAAATTACTCATTTAGGTTGTCATTGGTTCCCTTCCATGCCTTTGGTTTCTAGTTATTTCAAATTATTCTTAATATTTCATTTTAGAAAAATGAATACATAACACTACACTTTCAGGTTGTATTATACTCAAATAAGGTAGCCTATATGTTGCAGTATTAAATTGAGAGATCAGTTCATAATGAATAGGTATATTTTGAGCATATACTATGTGTTCAGAGTCCTGTAAATTTGATACCAGTAACATTGTTAATATCTTTTTTTTTTGGAAGAGGTCGTTAATATCTTTTTTGAGAGCTGTTTTGAGAGAGATTGTTATTAAATGAACAAACATTTTTGTGAAAATAATAATACCGTGAATAGTACTTCAAGATTTATAAAGCACTTTGAAAAATGATCCTTTGTATTAGTGTAAATAAAGTTGTACCTGTTGTTCAGCTCAGGAAACTGAGTTGCATAACCCACTTAGGGACACAAAGCTATTAATTGGTGTTCTTCAGGTCTTCAGCTAACTTTAATCCTAGTTCTTTATCCTTTCTAATAACATATGAGCATCTTCTACAAATTTTGACTGCTTTTTAGAATATAATTAAAATTTCACCATACTTTGTAAAAATATCTACAAATTGCTCAATTTTTGCCTTCTGATACCTTAATTAAAAAGTGAAATGAATACTTCTCAAAAGCATTCCATGTTTTCTTATGTATATAGCCAGCTATCAGAATTTATAATGTGAAAGTGAATTGAGTCTGGCAGGTTGAGGAAATTACAATTAGTCTTAAGCTATTTTGATTATCAAATCCTGAAGTTAACTAATGTTTTGATTGAAAGAGTGATATAAAAATGAATTTTATCATAATGCTTATTATCAATTTATAATGTCTTGTTGACATTTTACATCATTTCAGATAGTTTTCCCTACTAAAGAGATAGATTTTAGATAAAAACTCTCTTTTTCAGCTAAATGTTTTAATTTTTCTAAAGATTTCTGGAAAGTGATCGTAAGACTTCAAGTTAGTAATGGAGATTTGGGAACAGGAAAGCTGTCTGATGGCAAACTCCTCTTCCTGCTTTATTCTTTTCCCTTCTGGTATTGGCTTGGAGGTTTGCTAGATGAGTGGATAAAAGTCCACTGGTAGAACCCAGGCACTCTATTTAAACTGTTGTTACTATCCTTTAGTTTAAGGAGGCCATCAGTATTATGATTTACTAGGTACAGTATCTTCTATTTCCTTATATGTCAATTTTTAAAAAAAAGTAATTATTTTTCTCGTGTTTTCATTACTTGTAAGAATGTTATTTTAAGTAATTTGAATAACATTTGATAAATCTCCAGTCTTGAGCTGTTTTATCAGCATTAATAACTATTTGTACTCTAGTGATTATTGATAACAGTACGGATTTTACATTAGAAAGACAAAAAAATTATACTCTAAATGTTTTATTTAAACTCTTAAAACTTTGACATAATATTAAGTTATTAATATTGTATTAAAGACTCATCTTACCTCCCTGGGTTTTAAGGAAACATTTTACAAACCTTAAATTGTTATGTAACCATCAATTGTTACGTAAATATGATCTTTTACATAGTGTTTAAAAGAGTAATGCACCCCTAAATACAAAGATTTAATAATCTTAATATTATTAGTCAATTTGTGTTGATTATAAATCCTTGACCCAACCCAAACTGATTAAGTAGACAAGTGAAAAAGAGGAAGTCTCAAATAAAAAAGGCACTTATGTTTATGGCATTTGCCAGGTTGTTTTTGAGAACGGTGAATGTTTCTAGATACTTTGTTTCTTGCCCGTTTTATGGAGCTCTGGCCTCTTAATAGCACTACTTTAATGACTTCTTTTTGAGTTCTTGGTTTATATTAGCACTGGCCATGGGGAGAAAGAAGCAAGCTACAAAGAGGTCAGGTTTCACAAGACAGCAATAGACTTGTAAAATCACAGTTTACTAGAAGAAATAAAATCATCATTGGGAAAGAAATTTCCATGAAGACAGAAGTATTGCTGATTTAAGTGAAAACATATTTGATAATGACAGAAATTGGTTTGTCAATTAGTTTTTAAGTGAAAGAAAATTGGCCATTATAAAGATTATTGTTATTAGCAATGGAAAATGTTCTATGTGAATTAAACTAAACCAGTAACAAAAGAAATAGCTTCCACAAAAAATGTAAAGATTGTTATATTAAATGAAAGAATTCACTTCATAGTTACATACTTTCCTATATGCTTTGGCTCAGCTTTGAATTTTTAAAACTAATATGAATTTGTTTTCTATACTGAGAAAACCTAAGTTTAATTACTAGGTAATTATATATTTTCAGAAGTTGATTTCCTCCATCCTATATGGATTTGTCATTGGGATGTTTGCATTTTATCTTCATTAAAGATGAATAATTATAAATTTTAATTTATTTAATTATAATTTAACTAATTAATTTAAAAGTCAGCATTTACTAAGGAACTGATTTATATAATACATGTACCCTCTATAAACAGGTTCAACAGAATGTGGACACACACAAGTCAAAAGGAGAGATTATGACTCTATATTATCTGTGTTGTTTTTCTAGGAATAGATACTTTGTATAGCAGACTCTTTTGAAAGCAAGACACACATGTAAATAGTATGACCTAGCAAATCAGTGGCTTGGATTACATGACTAATTTTCCATTAATTCACAGGATAACTTTGCCTTAATCTTGCTTAATTATTCCATATCTTAGTTTTCTAGTATTTTTACCAAGATCAGAGGAAGAAGAAATTAGTTTCTCTCTTTTTTGTTTAAAGGAGTATAATAACAAAGATTTTGAAGCTGTAAAGAGGAAAAAAAACCTTTCCATTATCATTTTTGCTTTGGAGATTGTATACCCAAGGATATCTTTACTTAAAGCTATAATAGAGAAGACTGAGATGAAACATGCCTACTTTCTTTTGGTAGGACAGTGGTTGACCACATGAGGCATGGGGCCATTAGGCATGGTGTTGGCTTGTTTTGTTTAAAGGGAAGAGAATTCTTTTGGGGGAGGATGATACTGGGAAATTGCAGCAATTATTAAGAGCATCAATAATACTTTGAAAAGAAACCTATTTAAGTAGGATGAAGTATTTTTAGTCTTAGTCTAGTTTTGGGTCAGAATTACTTTGGAATGAAATCAGGCAGAACAATGTCACCAAGATCAAGTGCCATAAGAGTATAGGGACTTCCATACTGATCACATCAATATCTATCTACCTACTCCATTAAAATGACATAAAACACAAATCCTCCATGACATCAGTTTCTTATCTATTTCAAATGACATTTTGAATTGAGACTCTTCTTAATGTCTTCCATGATATGAGAGAGAGAGAGAGAGAGAGAGAGAGAGAGAGAGAGAGAGAGAGAGAGAGAGAGAGAGAAAGAGGGAGAGGGAGTGGGAGAGGAAGACGGAGAGAGGGAGAGAGAGATCAAAACTGGAGCAAAACATACCTTGAATGCTATTATTTTACTTTGGCTTTAACTGTCCATTTCATATACTATTTATATTTGAAAGCTACCCTGCTGAATCTCTAGTCAGACAGTCATTCAGTCAACAAACATGTCTCTGCTATGTGCTAGGGCACTGTGCTAAGCACTGGGGATAAAAAGAAAGGGAAAAAATTTGTTCCTGCCCTTAATGTAATTAGATAACTTTTTATTGTTGCCTTTGAAGTCCCTTGTCACCTACATCTTTAATTCTACTTAGTCTCTAGTTTGCATATAACCTGCCACACTGTACACTAGTATGTAATCCTCTTTACAGATAATGGTAATTCAGAGCACATAAAGACATATCGATTTGTAAAAGAACATTCCTTTAATATCCCTTTCAGAACTTGTCTGAAACATATTCCAAGAGATTGCCTTTTGCTTTGGATCTGACCTTCAAATGGGCCCTTTAGCACTCTGAGGAACTTATATTTTAATTTATACATGGCTGGTATACGTTATACACTGTGGGTATGTTACCCCTGACCTGGTGCAGATCCCAGCCCATCTATACTTTCTCATTCTCTGTGATTCTTGTCCAAATTCTCTCATAAATTCTCCAAACAGGACCTGCTCAATGCACTAATGCTTTCTTCTAGGTCTTTTAAAAAAAACAGATATCAGGGCTGGTAGCACAGTAGATAGAATGCAGAGTTCTTTTGTGGAAGAAGTTACTGTAGTTTCTCAGTGGATTTTTAAAATCATTATTTGGCTGATGTGAATTTTATAGTTTTGCCCAAAGTCTTATCCTGTATCTTAATATTATGATAATGATGGCATACATAGTAGATACAGTGCTGAATCTGGAGCTAGGAATACCTGGGTTCAAATCTGGCCCCAGACATTAGCTTTGTGACTCTGGGCAAGTCACTTACTCTCTTTGCCTCAATTTCTTCATCTGTCAAATGAGCTAGAGAAGGAAATGGCAAGCCATTCCAGTATCTTTGCCAAGAAAACTCCAAAGGTGGTCATGAAGAGTAGGACACAACTGAGCAAGTACTGATGTTTTGTATCATGGAGTAGTCTAGGATTGTTGAAAATGCTGCACAGTCTCTCCAGTGTGCCTAGTCTGTTCCTTTCCCACTTATTTCTGAGAATAGCTTATCATTCCTCTATAGTATCTGTTCATGATATGTATACTGATGGACTAACTCAATGAATACCTGATTCCATTGTTTGTTATGTATTGCTTATGTAATTCATGTCATTTGGGTCTCAGCTCTTGAGTTGATGGACCTAGGTAACCTTTTGGGGGTGTGGAGGGGAAGGGAGGAGTGAAGAAAGAAAACATTCCTTCTCTTTCTAGAGTAGTCAAGAAAGCCTTCCTTTGATGAGTCTTCTGCTTTCTTTAGAAACTACAGTCTGCATGACTCATACTACCAGCAAAGGGTTCAGTCTGGGTTGCTTCTCAAAGTGAATATTTCCTAGCTGCACTCATCTCTCTAGTTATCAACAAGGCCACAGAATGCTGATTTACCCCTTCTTGTCATGACTCTTGGTCTCCTTACATTTCATGAACTCCTTGCAGTTCTGTTGTGTTGCCTCTCCAATATTTGCAATGACAAGGTCCTCAGGTTTGCTTTCTGCTTTGTAATTCCTTGGTTCATGTGGTGGTTTCCTGCTAGGCAGATTTCTCTTATCATTCTTTTGAGAAGAATATCTAGATCTAGGACAATTTTTATATCATTCAGTTTTTAAAAATTTACTCAATTTCCCTATGTTAATAAACTGAGACTTTGTACCAGGGCCACACTACACCCCTTCCTAAACTTTTGAATGAGGTGGTTGAATGTTCTTTGTTTAAAATTGGGTTCCTATGCTGACCTCTACTCCAGAAGGCTAGGCTCCCCTCAGTCTTTGAAAGGCAGAATGCTATCACTGCCCCCTGTGACATGGCCAGTCTGAATGGTGCATATACCACTTTGGTTGTCGCTGTTGTCCTGAGTTTTCACCCTGGGGTTTCTAGACTGCTCTAAGGCATTCCAACCTTTTCTGTGATTTTGGGATGTGGAATGTTTTCTTCTTGCTTCCCTAAGACATAGCCTTCAAGGCTGCAATTGTCTAGCTGGTTTAGTGGCTAGATATACTTGCCTTCACTGGTACTGGCTTTGCTTTGTGTTCCCCTTCACAATTGTCAACAGGTTTTTTTATAGCTTTTTTTTTTTTTGCAAAGTTCTTTTGTGGAAGAAGTTATTTACTGTAGTTTCTCAGTGGATTTTTAAAAATCATTATTTGGCTGATGTGAATTTTATATTTTTGCCCAAAGTCTTATCCTGTATCTTAATATCATGATAATGATGGTATACTCTATTTTTCTCTTGTGGATATGATTTATTTTGGGGGTTTGGTTTCCTGTTATTAAATGACGTTCATCTTCCACTTATAAATTCTACTTGATTATGAGAGACAATTCAAGTAATACTACTTTACATGTGTAAATATTTTAAGGTTTTGAAAGTATCTCATTTAACCCTCACAACAATTCCATAAGGTAGGTGCTATTACCTTCAATTTGAAGATGGGAAAATTGAAATTGAGAGAGGTTAATCAACTTATCCAATGTCACACAATCAAGTAAGTGTCTGAGGCAGGATTTGAACTCAGGTCTTCCTGACTCTAAGTCTAGTATTCTATTCACTGTGCCATGCAGCCTCTTAAAGCTGTTGATATTCACTGATGATAGAGCCTGCACTGTGCCAGTACAGTTGACCAATCACTGAGTTTTAATTATTTACATAATCAATAATGATAGAGCATGGCAGGATGGTATATGCTATGCTGGGCTTGGAGTCCAAGAAAACTGCGACTTAAATCCTATTACTTATTAGCTCTGTGACTCTGAGCAAGTCACTCTTTGCCTCCTGGAAACTCCCTAGACTTATCTACTATGCCTTGGGTTTCATTCAGGTAGGGGAAGTTCTCTTCAGGCAACAAACATTTATTAAGTGCTTACTACCCTCCAAATACCTGCTAAGCCCTGGGAATTGAATACAAAAAAAAAGACAGTTCCTGTTCATCTGGAACTTACATTCTAATAGGGAGAAATAACACATAAAAGGGAGCCAAAGGGGGAAGTGGGGGAAGACACTAGCTTGGTGGCCCATTTTGTAGAATCAGAAGCATAGCTGGGAAGGGAATGAAACATGGCCAGCTTAGGCTCATCGCCAAAATGAAGGACCTAGAAAGGAATTAATCAGTTGGAGGAGGCTTAAATGGAATGGAAATTCCAGGGTGAAAAGGCAGCAGAGTCAAGATGGTAAAGTTGGTATTTCATGTTTGCTAATTATTTTGATTGATTATTATTTTCTTCCCTTTTTAAAAGGGAACTGTTTTAACTGTTTCTTTTCTTGTTTGTTCTTGTTGTTTTTCATGGGATCTCTGAAGAACCTGTCTCTTTGTTCCTCATATACAATTTTGGATTGGTCTCATTTATAACAGTATTCTTATGGAACTAATTGTGCTCAGTCATATTGTTTGATATAATATTTTTTCAAACTAGTTAACAGTGTTAGGTGAAATACACTTGTTCATTCAGTTTGTATTTATTGATCACCTACTATGTGTATAATGTATGCAGAATCTAAAAATAAAGTGATTGTTTTATGAGAACTAATGGGCAAAGTTGTAAAAGAATAGCTGACATAAATATATTGATATAAAATATCTTGTGCTCTATAATTTACAAAATACTTTACAGTCATTATTTCTTTTGATCTTCACAGTAACCTCATTGGAGTAGATAAAATATTGTTATTCCTGCTTTACAGGTGAGGAAACTGCCTCCTGAGAATTTAAAATTACTTAGTTGTTATTTAGTGTTATCAAATTACCAAATATTTATTGAACCCTATTATGTGTGGGGTTCTGATAAATCAGAGGTTCTTAAGCTTTTTGTGCTAGGGAAAGGAGGGAGGAAAAAAGGGAAGAAAGAAAGAAGAAGGAAGGAAGGGAAGGAGAAAGAAAAGGTAGGAAGGGAAGAAGAAAGACTCAGTTGATGTGTTTGTTGTTTTTCTGAAATGCTTTTTTCTCCTCTTCTAGCCTTTATTACAAATGATGGTTTACTGGTTAGGAGAGGGAGAGATATATATTTAGAAATGAAGTTGCTGTAAAAACAAGTTATCCATTTTTTATATTTAAAGAAAAATAGCAAATCCACCAAAATAGAAAATAATGTAAGAGTTTCTAGTCTTGATCTGACGAAAGCATAAACTTTCAATCTTGGCAAGTAAGGTCCTCTATCATTTGATTCAACCTGCTTTTCCAGCTTCTTCTCATAGCTTTCCAGCATCACTAGTATCTAGCACAGTACCTTGCAAGGCAAATATTTAATAAAGTGAATTGTTCAATCTTACTTTACTGTCCTTTACCTACTACATAATTATTATTATTATTATTTTTTTTTTTGCTTTTTTGGAGAGGGGAAGGTAGGGCACTTGGGGTTAAGTGACTTGCTGAAGGTCACATGGCTAGTTTTTGTGTTAAGTGTCTGAGGGCTCATTTGAACTCAGGTTGTCCTGAGTCCAAGACTAGTGCTCTATTCACTGCACCACCTAGCTGCCGCCATATCTACTTCTTTTTATTCCAACTCAACTGAACTCCTTCCCTCATAATTTATCTTTCTTACCTTTCCTGTTTTAGTGACTATGCTCATGGGAATATCCCTGCCTACAATAAGGACTCCCTCCTCAATTTCCCTCTGTTGAAGGTTCTGTCCTTAAAATCTTAACTCAGATGATTCCTCTTCCATGATATCTCCCCTAAATTTTTTCCTCTCAGGTGAAAGTAATCTATTTATTTCTAGCCAGCTTTCGTATTGGTCTCCCGGTATTGAGTCTGGCCCCTTTCCATACTATCCACGTTTTCTTTTGAATGTAAACCTTACTTTTCTGAAAACAAAGATAAACTCTCACTACGTTATTGGTTTTTCTCCTTCCCAGTAACATATAGTTGAATGTAGGTATGTATATTTTGATTCCATCCTCTTATTTCAGAACTTTCCCTGTCCCCCAAATCTATGTCTATAAGTTCCAAGGAAACAATATCTCAGAATTGTACTAAATAGGTGGGCTGCCAACATGACATGGAGAACACATCTCTGGTTTGGCAAAATTACCTTTTAAATGATCTTTATGCCTTTGCTTATTTTGCCAAGAATCAAAATTTGGCATTTCAACCTTTATTATCTGTTGTCTATTTTTTTCTTTGCCATTCTTACCTTTTCATGCTTTGTGTTTTAGCCATTTCCACATTTGAAATTCAGCCAGATTCAATTGAGGTCCAAGAAGGTGGGGTTGCAAGACTTGCCTGTAAGATTACTTCACACCCTCCTGCTATCATAACTTGGGAGTTAAATCGAACAAGTTTACCATTGGTTATGGACAGGTAAACAGACTTTTTTCTTCTTTGTCAGTGGGACTATATTAATAAAAAAGACCTTTTTAATGTCGGATATTGAAGTGACGGGAGCAGGGGAAAGAAGAAAAAGATCATTCAGACATTTCTACTGTGGAATGGAACAGAAGGGATTCTTGGACATTTAAAATGACCCCACATGGGGGTCTCCATGATGCATTTCCCTAAATCTCTCAGGGGTTTCATCATAAGGGGCAGTGGCTCCTTGAGGTTGAGTCTGGGAGATGGCCACTCTGGATCAGTTTGTCTTGTGACGAGTATCCACAAGAACATTTCAGATGGAGAGCTGTAAGAGTCTTCTAAGATTCTCTAGTCCAGTGGTGTCAAACTCAAATAGAAATCAGGGTGTATTGGCTTAGAAAGCCATATCATAACATGATCTATGTTCTCTATTGTTATTTATTTTGTTAACTGTTGTCCATTTATGTTTTAATCTGGTTTAGTCTTAAAAAAAGACCTTTTTTTTAAAGAAAGTTATTAGATCTATACAAAAAGAAGATATTCAAGTATAATTCTATTTATTGAGCAATTAGAGTGAATCTTATGCTTTAGCATAGAAATTAGAATCATTTCTATGCCATATGTGTTAAAAGTGACAATTGGGATTGTTGAAACTAATCTCTTGTTATGTGCTTGGGGGTGAGATGGCAGAGTTTATCTCCCCAAGGACATCTTTTCCTGCTATCTATTCCCATGCTTATACAAGTAGACTAGAGTCCGGGCTTCCAGAAAGTATTCCCATCACATCTATGATGATGTATCACGCCAACTCACCTTATAAAAACTATTGCAATGATCACCTCCCCTATATGGTAGGAGGGACAGGGTTAGCCTCTTAGTGTGTATCTTGTCAAGATGAGAAAGACACTTTAATTAATGTCTAGCTCAAAAACATTTTTCTAGAGCTAGAACAGGGTTGCCCAAGGAAACTCTTCTCTTTTTGGGACTTTCTTCGTTATTAGCTAGGAGGCCAGAAATTAGAATTTATTCAGATAATGTATGGGTCGACAGTTAACTGCAGTTTTGAATGCTGAGCTTCACTTTGTGAAACTCTATGGTTATTTTTTATTTTTCATTTACATTTTTTGGAAAGTACAATACAAAAATTATTTTCACAGCTACATATTATAAAATCCCTTTCCCTCTTTAGAGAATAGTATTGGCTCAAAGTAAACTATGGAATCAACTGTGTTTTGAAGGCATTAAATATATTTTATACATTTCTTTGAAAAGAAGTAAAGTAATAAACCCTTTCTTAAAAAAAGAGACATAAAAGCTAGTCCAAATGATTCCATTATCTTTTTGCTTTTATAATAGGATAACAGCTCTGCCGTCGGGAGTGTTACAAATCTATGGTGTTGACCAAACAGATGCTGGGAATTATCGTTGTGTTGCTACTACTATAGCCAATAGACGTAAAAGCATAGAGGCTACTGTAACTGTCATCCCAGGTAACAAGATGAATATTCCTTTTTTGGGCTTTTCTTAGCTTTGTCTTTCAAGAGATATTTCCAGCTAAATACAAACCATTGTTATTTCTTTGCAGTAATATCAGTTTTGAATTTTAAAGTGGCAGCCCCAGTTATCATTCAGATCATCTTGTTATAAGATAACCTATCTACAGAAGATGCTAGCATCTTTAATAAAAATTAAATATGTGCCTTATAGGTTCTCAACATATATTGTTTTTTGTTTGCATTTTGCTTTGTAGTTTCTCAAAGAAGGAGCAATATTGAATGAGTTAAAGTATAATCAGAATTGAATGAATTTTCAAGTAGACGCTTTTAAAATATTTTGCTATATTATATTGCATTTCATGGATTATTTCATTTTTAAATTATATCCATTTACTTTCATTTTCAAAGCCAAAGAGTCCAAGTCCTTCCACAAACCAACTATTATAGCAGGTCCACAGAATATAACAACTTCTCTGCATCAGACTGTTGTTTTGGAATGTATGGCTACTGGAAATCCTAAGCCAATCATTTCTTGGAGTCGTCTTGGTAGGTTTGCCCAAAACCATTTTTGTCCAGTCTGTTATATAAACTAAATGTTTGTTAAAATATAATGATGCTGTCTGGTAAATTTCTCCTATAGGATTTGTCTTTGTAAAGTTTTATATTTGGTTCCAAAACATAGGGAAAATATGCTGTATGCAATTCTGCTTTATACTATTTTAGTACTTAGTCTGTAGTTCTAATATTAGAACAGATTTTTCTTATAATCCTTATAACTGGATCATTTTCTTTGAAATAGATCACAAGTCCATCGATGTATTTAATACTCGAGTACTTGGAAATGGTAATCTCATGATATCTGATGTTAAGCTGCAACATGCTGGGATATATATTTGTCGTGCCTCTACTCCAGGCACACGGAACTTCACAGTTGCTATGGCAACTTTAACTGTACTAGGTAAGTTTGCTTTTTCCTTCCTATCAGAAAAATATTAAAATTTCCTGTTTTGCTTTATTGTTTTTTATAACTGACAGTTTATCTTCAGTTAAGTTATATAGGCTGGTTTTTATGTATTACTTGAGTGATTTTTTACTCTAAGATTATGAATAGAAAGTAGAGTGATACCTTAAAATCTAACTCTCTTTCCATGTCCTCTTTGCTGACTACCTTAACCATTCATTTTACCCCACCTACTAACCTACTTTTTTTTTTTCATTTCGTTTTCCTTTCTTCCATTTACTGAAATACATGCCCTTCCATCCATGCTGAATGGAGAGGGAGGTGTGGTGTTTTGGCAAAAACATGATGATATGGGAATCAGGAGGACATAGGTATTTTATAATAGCTTGGTGACCTTGGAAAGTTCTTGAACTTTTCTGAACTTCAGTTTTGTTATTGAAAAAAATGGGAAGTTTACACTAGATAATATCTATGGTTCTTTCTAACTCCAGCATTCTATGATAACAAATATCATTTTAATAATAGAATCTCAGTTGGAAGTGGCCTTTGAGGTGATCCAATACAATCCATATTTTAACATTAATCTCATGAATCATAACTAATATATCCCTCTTGAAGATTTCAGGTGATGAAGAACTCATCACCTGAAGCAAGTTGTTCTTCTTTTGGACTACTCTAATAATTATGTTTTTCCTAAAATTTCCCTTTGCAACTTTCACTCATTCCTAGTTCTGCCCTTTGGTGCCAAAAAGAACAAGTCCAACTCCACTTTATTACAGCCCTTTAATATTGGAAGATAGGTATTACTTTCCGTACTTAAAACTTTTTCTAGCTTTGCTTGTTTCCTTTAGCTGATCCTCGTATAGCATAATTACAAGTTCCCTGATCACTTTACTTCGAATATGTACTAGTTTGTCAAGTTTGTTTTTTCATTTGGCGAGACTGGGTCTCCCTGTCTCACTTAGACTGGAAGTGCAGTGGCCACTCATGGGATTAATCCAGTACTAATTGGTACAGAAGCTTTATTTAAACCACTCCATTTTTCTGACCTGGAGTGATTCACCCCTCATTAGGCAGCCTGGTGGCCCCTCCACTTCTAAAGGCTTATCATATTTGTGCCAGACAGTGCAGTCTCTCAGTTGCCTCAGCCCTAGTCTTCTCAGAACTCTCAAACCTGAGCCATCTACTAGCTTCACACTTCCCTAGTAGCAAGGATTCCAGATGTGTACCACAATGCCCAGCTGTCAGTGTTCTTTTAACACCAAAAACTAAATATAATGCTCTAGGTGTTGTCTAACCAGGGTAGAATCTGCACCCCTTTTTCTATATATAAGCATTTCTTCAGTCTTAGTTCACATGAACTTGCATGACTCCCATATCACGCTGTTGATTCATATTGAATTTAAAAATCTACTCATGTAGTTTTACAACTGATTTTTTAAATGTAAGCCTCCTCCTTCATATTTATCTTATTTTGCCTATTGAGTTATTGTTATCTATATATTTATATTCAGATTTGCATGTGGACACACATTTGAACACTTACATGTGCATTATATATTCAGTGTACTTATATCATACCTATAATCTATACATATAACCTATAAATGTGTATGCATGTATGTATATAAAACATACCTCTAACAGGTATATCTATTTAGTGTTTATGTATGTGTACAGTTCTTTAGGAAGTTTCTGTGAAAGGTAAATATCTAAATAGGTATTGCTATGGAGAAGATGGTGGGCATGAGAGTTTGGTTCTGTAGTTTGTAAAGATGCGCAGATATCTTCAGGATGACAGAAAGCTATCTTATCAGTTGGCAAGGAATCCTGTCCTAGTTGGTATGGGGAACATCTAGATCAATAACTATCCTTTCTTTGAATCCCTTCATTGGAGATCTGAGAAATATTTTAGATTTTGGTGTGGGTTTTTTTTTCAACTTTTTCCAATAGCTCCTCCTTCATTTGTGGAATGGCCAGAAAGTTTAACAAGACCCCGAGCTGGCACTGCTCGTTTTGTATGTCAGGCAGAGGGAATTCCCTCCCCCAAAATGTCATGGTTGAAAAATGGAAGAAGGATTCATTCGAATGGAAGAATAAAAATGTATAACAGGTAAGATATGTTACTGTTTGGTTGTTTCTTCTCACAATTTTTAAATCTATAACTAAGGATAAGAAAAATGGTGTCTTATGTTTAAATGAGATACGGGTCCCTTAAAAATAATTTTGAAGTGAAACATTGAGGTTGATAATATTCAGCATTCCTTGGTATTTTTACAGAAAACATTTAAAGCATCCTCAGTTCCTCAGCCTATCTCATCTCCAAATAAATATCCATTTGGCTGTCAAGTCTTTTACTTTCTACCTATATAGCTCTTTAATCCATTCTGTTCTCTCTACTTAAACTACAAAGCACGCTTATTTGGTGCCTTAACATCTGTCTCCTTGATTGTTTTAGTAGCCTCATCAGTTTCTGTTTCCATGTTTTCTTCTCTTCAGTGTGTTCTTCACACACTGCCAAACTGATATTCCCCCCCAAAATGTCTAATCATGTCATTCCCCTGCTCAGTAAGCGAAAATGGCTCTAAGTTTCCTCTAGAATAAAATATAAATTCTTCTGTTGGCATTTAAAGCCTTTCACAGATTAAATCCAGTCAACTTTCCAGGTTTATTATCCATTATTCTCCTTTGTGCATTCTACAGTCCAGCCAATATTGCTACCACTTGTACAGAACACTCTGTTTCTCATATACATGTGTCTCTACATGCTCTTCCCCATGCCTGGGATATATTTTCCTCTTCATTTCCTCTTCTTACAATTTCTGCCTTTCCTCAAGACTCAGCTTAAATGCAATCCTCCATGATATCCTTCTTGATTCTCCCAGCTTCTAGTACATTCTCTGCTACTGAAATTACTTTGTTTTTACTTTGCATTTATTCTGTATGCCTCATTTTAAAGATGTTCTTTCTGCTAAAAGAATATAAGCCTCTCAAATTCAGATATTTTGTTTTTATTTCTACTTAGCTCCATCACCTGGTAGAGTACCTGGCATGCAGTAGAATTTTTTAAATGGTTGTTAATTGGTCAATCCTATAGAATCCAGTTGCATTGTTAATGAATAGGGAAAAATATTTATTAAACATCTACTCAGTGCCATACACTGAAATAAATTTTGGAAGTACAAATTTTTAAAAAGTGTCACAGTCCCCTTTCTCATGAAGCTTATACTTTAATTGGTACGACTGCCCATAAAAGACAAATCAGCTGTAGGATAGATGGAAAGTCCCAGAAGTCCTAAGGGTTCTGTGGTGGTGTGGTTGAACATAAGTAGATCAGATGTGAGTGCCTAGGGACTGCAGGGCATAAAGGAAGTCAGTGGCAAAGCAGATAGTTAGAGCTGATCATCTTCCATCTCATGAGAAGGAATGAAGTTCTTGGCTCTCATTTCATCCAAACCCTATGAGGAGTCAAGGAGCCTTGGGGAAGGGAAAAGTTGGGAGAGGTATAGGAGATGGTGCCATTAGTGATGTCAAATTTTCCCATAGTACACTTTTGTGGGAAGGGGTAAAGGAGGATATAAGAGGTAAACGTGCTCCTAGTTGCCACAGGTCATCCTCTTGCTCTTTTATCAAAGAGACAAAATGGTATAGTCGAGACAACATTGGGCTCAGAAATTAATAGACCTGAGGTTCCAGCCTAAATTCTACCACTAACCAGAAGCATGACTTTTGGGCAAGCCATTTACCCTTTCTTGGCTTTAGTTTCTTCAGCTGTGAAAAGACTCAATATCCAATTTCTCTCCTAACTCTAAAATTTGTTGAAAACTTTATATACATGTTAATGTGAATAAACTATAGTTTATGCTGAATAAAATATTTTTATATCTGTTTTGTAATTTGTAAAAAAAAAGGAAGAAATACTGAATATATTCCACATTATAATATATTGTGATAGTTGTTGTTAGGTCATATCCAATTCCACCTTCCCATATGGGGTCACTTTGGTCACATAATAAGAAAAACGGGACTCTTTTGAAAAGAACCAGATGTTGGGAAAGATTGAAGGAAAAAGGAAAAGTGAACAGCAGAGGATGAAATGGATAGATAATAGAAGGACATGGTGTCCCCTGGTTCATGGGGGCATGAAGAGTCAGACACAGCTGAATTACTGAACATGAGGATTTCTTGGCAAAGGTAGTAGAGTTGTTTGCCTTTCCTTCTCCAGTGGATCAAGGCAAGTGACTTGCCCAGAGTCATATAGCTAGTGAGTGTCTGAGACCACATTTGAATTCAGGTCTTCCAGACTGTAGTATCAGCACTTTGCTGAAACACCCAGCTGCCTCCTGTTTTAGTAGTACTGGTCAGTAAGACCAGTGATGAGGCCAAATTTTGAAAAATATTTGTCAATAACTTTCTACTAAATATGAAGAACTTGATTGCAATTGAATGAGTATACTACATCACCCATGTGAGTCATGGTAAATTTAACTGTCTTAACACTGAATGTCATATTCCCTTGTAGCTAATTTAGATTCTTATTGGCAATGAATTTTGCATCATTCAGAATTTGGTTTTAGTGTAAGAAGAATCAATAGTAGCTAAAAACTCATTTTTCATATAACTTTTGGAAAGTTCTTTAGATATGTGACTTGAACAATTTTTTTCTTCCCTCAGCAAATTGGTCATTAACCAGATTATTCCTGAAGATGATGCTATTTACCAATGTATGGCTGAGAATAGCCAAGGATCTATTTTGTCCAGAGCCAGACTGACTGTAGTAATGTCAGAAGATAGACCCGGTGCTCCTTGTAATGTTCATGCTGAAACTATGTCAAGTTCAGCCATCCTTTTGGCTTGGGAGAGGCCACTTTACAATTCTGACAAAGTTATTGCTTATTCAGTACACTATATGAAAGCAGAAGGTGAGTACTATTTAAAAGTTTGTTTTTAAATTCCACTGACTATAATTTCTCAGTAGAAATTATTTGTATATTTGTATATAATACTCTAGCAATGTTTTTTTAAAGTTCTGTTTAAACAAAATTGTTAAGTGATATGGATCTAATTTTAAACCAAGCAATACTCTTCCCCCAAATAACCCCTGAAAATTTTCTTATAGGAAAGTTCTAGATTTTGCTTTGTTTCAGACCATGTGTATTTCTTGAAACCTAGTGTAAAGTATTTTTCACTTAGTAATAATTCTATGCTAAAGGACTTAAGGGTTTCATTTGTACAGAGACATAAACTCCTGAACTAATATTTAATGAAGAGATTAAGGTTATATTATTACATAAAACGTAACTTTATTTCAGTGCAAAGATAGTTTTTCTATAACAATTTATACTGAAGTTATAAAATATACATTATCATTCTCTGTGCTTGTATCTTTTCATTCTCATATGCTTTTTTTTTTTTTTTTGCTTTTTTGGAGGGCAGTTGGGGTTAAGTGACTTGCCCAAGGTCACATGGCTAGTTTTTTGTGTTAAGTGTCTGAGGCCAGATTTGAACTCAGGTACTCCTGACTCCAGGGCCGGTGCTCTATTCACTGCACCACCTAGCCACCCCTCTCATGTGCTTTTTAAAGTTACTTAAGTTATACTTCTTAAGTTAGATAAGAAGTTCTTTGTTGAATTGAATTTTAAAAATTGAATTTGAAGTTTAGTCTTTCTTGAAATTTCTGTTCAATTCTATTGGGTTTCATTTATTAGCCTTAAATTTTGCTTACAGAGAAATGCAAAAAAGACAAAAACAAAAGCTTTTTTAAAAACCCAGAGATTTCTCTAATGGTATCATACAACATGCAGTAGTTAAATACATTCACAGTTTTAATTGCACCTCAAGCCAGCATTTTTTGAAATACAAACTGAAAACAACTTAAGCCATTCCAGAAGAATAGTGTTGTAATAATGTTGTCTGAAGAAGCTAACAGGTTTTTTTTTTATTTTAAAGAGGAATATTTTACATTTAAATTAGGGGTCATGGTAGCAAGAAAGAATGAAGGTCTGATGAGAGTGCATGTTGGAGTATGTTAATTCCCTTGTTAGTGATTTTAAAAAGGCACAAAAGGAATACTGATTTTGGTGGAAGGCTGCTCTTGTTTTCTATTATAGCTGTTTGATTAGAACCTCCACATGAGGCCTACTAGTCCATTCATGGACAGAGCAAGGCCTTTTAATTTGAACTCAAGAACCTTGTTTGGCAGGTCAGAAATCGTACTATGGGATTCCTAATTAACAAGCTATTAACTAGTCTGTTGTGAAATGCCCATAATCTTGTCTAATTAAAATGCTATCAAGTTAATTCAGAAATGTGGGAAAACTTAATAGTGGAATTTGCCTTCTGTTTTGTTTATAAATTCAGTTATTCAGAGCAGGGGCTGCAGCCTTTAGAGAGTTTTGATTAAGTTGACATGCATTTTCTATTAATTGTTAAGGAAGCATAGTAGCTTTCATTGCACTTGTTCCACTTTACAGGTTCAGTCTATAGGAATTAAATCCAACAAAGACAAACCCTGCTCTATACCTTGTCATGCATATTTTAATAAGAATTGATGAGAATTTTTTTCCCCTCAAAAGAGACTCATTACAGGACAAAACATTTTTAAAATTATGTTCTGTGCCAGTCCTTTTGCCTTCAGCATAAAAGAAAGTAAAAACTCATGTCACTCTAATTTAATAGAGTTGTTAGGAGCAAAATGAGATCTTTTGCTAGATAACTTTTTTGTTTGTTGTAAAAGAGTAATTGCATCACATCCTCTGTGGTCAAATATGAAGCCTTTGCAGTTAAGTTGAAAAAAAAAACACATTGACTTTAAATAGAATTAAGATCACTTTGAATAAGACTTTGCAGAGTTTTGTGTTGTATTACTGTATACTGCCTACTCTGTGTTTTGACTCAGTATTGAATAAGATTTAGGTAAGATTAATTGTGTTCAAGATGATCTGATTCAGCAAAAATTGCTAACTATGGCAATTTGTGATGAGACATTGTTCCTTTCAGGAAGTTGCTAATTTCCAGTTTGCATTTGTTAGGGGAATGGTAGATACCAAGGAGGGAGTTACAGATTAGAATGATATGATATGAATGATGTGGTCTACATTTTGAAGGTATATAATTTTATATCCTAATTATTATTTCTTTAATTCAGGATTAAATAATGAAGAGTATCAAGTAGTCATTGGAAATGATACAACCCATTATATTATTGATGACTTAGAGCCAGCCAGCAATTATACTTTTTATATTGTGGCATATATGCCAATGGGAGCCAGCCAGATGTCTGATCATGTGACTCAGAATACACTTGAAGATGGTAAGAAAGTAACCCTAGAGAACCAAAATATTTTGTTAAAATTGATAAGTTTTGCAATTAACCCGAATTATGGAAAATATTAACTGTTTTATATTTTTAACATTATACAGCTGTGCTCATCCTTCATCGTGTCTGGTTTTAAGTTACAATACTATTAAGTACATTATAAAATAATTTTAATGTTAAGTTATATATAAAATAATTTTAATAACTTAAAATGCTGATAATTAAATTAGAATTTAATAAGAAGACTGTCTTGTAGCTGTTTCCTTAGCATTAAGACATAGTTGAAATTCTAAATATGATGCTACACCTTGAGAGGTTTAAAGAAAAAATTACTGAGATTATACTGAATGTGGTTTAGGCATTTTATGGTACGATCTTAAATTTATATAAAGACTTCCTAACAAGGGGCTTGAAGTACCTGACATAATACTGAGGTATGTAATGAAGTACCTTACAAAATTATTTCAACTTAAGGAGTTTTGCAAGGTTCTATATTATTTACATGACTCTTAGTATCAGTTTCATAGGTTAAAAATATTTGGAAAATTTTGAAAGATTTCTTATTTATGTGTGATATATTTAGTTTACTTCTTCAGCCCCAGTTATTGACCTGCGGATTAGAAATTAAGTGCTATGAGGGGTGGCTAAGTGGCACAGTGAATAGAGCACCAGCCCTGGAGATGCTTAATACTTAACAGCCATGTGACCTTGGGCAAGTCACTTAACCCCAATTGCCCTGCCTTCCCCCCTCCAAAAAAAGAAAAAGAAATTAAGTGCTATGTTCATCAAAGAGATATAAATTAAAATGAACTTTTGAGTTGTCACCTCATGTCCATCCAGTAGGGAAATATAATTAAATTCAAGAAATGCTGTTGATGAGATTGTGGAGAAACAAAGCTACTATTGAAATATCTTTTTGTGAAGGAAAAAGTAATGCAATTAGAATTAGAAGAAAAACAGTGAAAAATCTTTGCATCAGATTTTTCTAATGACCATCTTATATTCATGGTATATAGGGAACTGATGCAAATATACAAGAATAAGAGCCATTTCCCAATAAATAAATGGTCCAAGGATTTGAACAGGCAGTTTTTAAATGAAATAATGGAAATTAACCATAAACATTTGAAAAATTGCTCCAGACCACTAACAGTAAGAGAAATAAGAATTGAAACAATTCTTAGGTTTTTCTTCACACCTATCAGATGGGGCAGATATGACAAAAAATGAAAATTGTTAGAGGGGTTGTGAGAAGTTACACACACAGTGGAACTGTGAATTGGTCCAGTCATTCTGTAAACAGTTTGGAACTCCCTCAAAGTCACTACATTATGCATAGTCTCGTCATAATACTCCTAGGCACGTATTTCCAAAAGGTCAAAGAAAGAAAGGAAAAAACCCACATACACAGAAAGTAAATATTGATAGCAGTACATTTTGTTGTAGCAAAGAACTGGAAACAAAGTGGGCGCCTATCATTTGGGGAGTGGCCAAACAAATCATGGCATATATATAAATGTAATGGAATGTTATTGCACTGTTGTAAGCCATAACCTATAGGACAGATTCAGAGAAACCTAGGAAGATTTCTATAAACTAATATAGAGTCAGTTGAAGGGAACCAGGAGAACAATTTCACTTTGTCCCCTCTAGCCAAATCAATGGTCAAGTCAGCAAGATTTAACTAAGTACTTAGGATATGCCAGACACTGTGATAAGTACTAAGGATATGAAGAAAGGCAAAAGGGAAAAAATCCAGGGTCCCTGCTCTCAAGGAGTTGACATTTTAATGGGAGAGACAATATACAAACATTGATGTATATGCAAGATAAATTTAATGTAAATGGGAGGTAATTTCAGAGTAAAGGCACTAGGAATGGCATAGGCACTGGAAAGCCTCTTCTAGAAGGTAGGATTTGAGGTGAAACTTGAAGGAAGCCAGGGAAACCAGGAGAGAAACCATTTCAGTCATAGAGGACAGACATTGAAAAGGCATAAAGTAGGATGATGGAGTGTCATTTGTGAGAAACGACAAGAAGGCCAGTAGTGCTAGACCAAAGACCTTATGGAGGGGAGTGAGGTCTAAGAAGACTGGAAAGACAGGAAAAGGCCAGGTTGTGAAGGTATTTAAAGCCAAACACAGGATTTTATATTTGATTCTAGAGGTAATATGGAGCCTCTAATGAGTAAATCAGTCAATAAGCATTTATCAGATGCCTGCTATGTGCTAAGTGCTGAGGATACAAAGAAAGGCAAAAAACAAAAACTAGTCCCTGTTCTCAAGGAGCTCGCAGTTTAAGTGAAGGAGAAAATATGAAAAACAACTATATTCAAACAAGATCCACAGGTTAAATTGGAGATGATTGCAGAGAAAAGATGTCCAGTCACCAGCTGGTGATACAGTACTAAAGGTTAGGGAAGAAACTAGGGCTGGATATATATATAGCTCCAAAAATCAGATCTAATATTTTTGGCTGTATTGATAACTGATAATGTTCATGGTAAACCGTTTAATTAAAAATAAATTAAATTGGTATAAGCCCCTGAAGGAAAAAATCACTGTTTTTATGGTAATAGAGAAATGTCTTTGCTTCATAACTTTCTCTTCTCCTGTCTCTGAAGCAATAGAAAAAGAAATTTCCAAGAACTTAAGAGAACAAATATTTTTCTGTATTCCTCTGTCTGGTCTGTTCTGTCACTTTTTTAGATCTATACTGAAAGCTGCCTCTTTTAGGATAGTTATCCCTACTTTTGTTCTTTCCCGTTTTCCATCATGTACTAGCTGGAAAGGAGTTGAAACTATCATAAAAATTCTTTAATTCTCTCCATTTTTAAATTCTGTCTAAAACCTCTAACTGAAAATTTTTCTTTAATGAACTTTATTTCCTTTTAGAGCAAACAGGTTTTTTACACTTACCTTCAAATCAACTTGCTGTACTCTACTTGACTATTCTCATTTCCCACTGTTGATTAAATCATACTCTCAACTCTGTCTAAACTCACCTCTTTTGGTGTTCCTATTTTGTATTGTACATATTAACGCATCACCTTTACTGGTGTTATTATTATTGTCATGAAGGTGACCTGGTTTCTCAGAGACTATACCAGCAGACCACAAACTTCAGAGATTTTACCGAGCTGGAAAAGTCCTTCTCCTTGCCAAATCCCCTTTATTTGCACGCTGGTCTATTGCTTCCTGTCTTCTTTGGAAACTTGCCCCTTTTATTGCCTCTCGTCATTTTCAGGCTCTCCCTGTCTACTGGATTCTTTTCTAGTGTAACATTCCTATCTCTCCCCCATCTTAAAAACAAAAATCAAACCTTGATGATCATCTGATCCCCTTAAAACTGTTATCCTATACTTCTTTTTCCTTTCATAGCTGTAGTCCTTTAAAAAAAAGTATTTGCCTCCACATCCTTATCTCCCATTAACAAGTTTGTCCCCCATCCTCACCCCATCCTACTAGTTGACTGAATCATTTTCTCCATGGTCACCATCACTCTTTCTGAATTCAGATTTTTTTTTTTACTTCTTCCTCTGTAAAGACAGTACTTTGACTCTTCCAGTATTTTAGTTTATTCTGTTTTAGGGCAACTCTATCCAGCTGGATGCCAGTCACTCTATCTTTTAGGCATAGTGGAGCAATATGAATGTTTCCTGCCTGAGGTTGTTCTGTTCAGCTGTCATATTACGGCACTATCCAGAGCAAGCTTGTGCCTTTTGGTTTTTGGCAGGATGAGGGAAAAGAGGAAATTTATAGAGTCATGTTATCTTCTCCTCCATCTTATTGGTCACCTGACCACCCAGCCTCCCATAGCTCTTTTTTTCCTAGCTTTTATTTAGCCCTTTATTTTTCCCCACTTACATGTAAAAACAATTTTTAACATTCATTTTAAAAACTTTGAGTTCAGAATTCTCTCCTTTCCTCCCCCCATGAGAAAACAAACAATTCCATATATGTTACATATGTGTAGTCATGCAAAGCCTATTCATAATAGCCATGTTGTGAAAGAAAACAGACAAAAAACTCAAGAAAAATAAAGAAAGTTTAAAAATTATGCTTCGATCTGTATTCAGACACCAACAGTTCTTTCTCTGGGGATGGGTAGCATCATCAGCCCTTTAGAGTTGTCTTGGATCATTGGATTTCTGAGAATAGCTAAGACCTTCACAACTGATCATCTCACAACATTACTGTTATTTTGTACACAGTATATTTCACTTTGCATCAGCTCACACAAGTCTTTCCAAGATTTTTTCTGAGAGCATCTTGCTCATCATTTCCTATAGTACAATAGTATTCCATCACAGTTATGTACAACTTGTTTGGCCATTCCCCAGCTGATAGGCATCCCTTCAATTCCCCATTCTTTACCCCCAGAAAAGAGCTACTATAGATATTTCCACACACATATAGGTCTTTTCTCTACTTTTAAAATCTCTTTTGGAATACACACCTAGTGTTCTCTTCTGGTTCTTTTACTCTCTGTTTCTTTTGCTAGATTGTTAATTGTGTCCTACTCCCTAACCTTAGTTCTTTCCCCCAAGGTTCTGTCTTAGTTCCTCTTCTCTTCTCTTTCTTTGTGATCTCATCAACTTCCACAATTTCAACCATCACTTCGGTACAGATGACTGCTATATTTGTGTATCTAGCCCTAATTTCTCTGCTGAACTTTTATGCTGCAGTACCAAATACCTGCTGGGCACTTCTCCCTGGACATCAGTGTTCCATAGGCAATATGTCCAAAATAAAGCTTTCTTTTACCACTAAAATTACCCTTCTTTCAAACCTTTTTTTTCCTGAGGCACTGCCATTTTTGTGGTCACCCAAGTTTATAATCTTAGAGTTATCCTCAAATCTTTCCCTTTCTCTCATGCTTACTATCCGATTAGTTGCCAAGTCTAGTCACTTCTAATTGTACATTTTTTATATCCACTTCCTTCTCTCTGCTTAAATGACCTCCCCAACTAACTCAGGCTCTCATCACTTCCTGCCTGGATTACTGAGGAGTAGTCCCTTCACCTTTCCACCCTATTTTCCATACAGATGCCAAAAATATCTTTAAACTTAGGTTTGACTTGAAATAAGGTCATTATTATTTTCAAGAATCTTCAGTAACTTAAAATATGATTTCTCACTTTAACATTTAAAACTCTGCTCTGTTTCAGGCTGCCTCTTCAACCAGTCTGAACTGAATTTGATGCCCGGTGGCTTATCTTGTGAAAATCATCTTAGCTAAATTTTTCATCAAAAAGTTGGCCACAGGGTGATGAATCTTCTGACCATTATGACTCCCAAAGAGTCTACAATTTACTTTGTTATAGAAAGGACCTACACCAATTAACTACTAATCTTTAGAGTATTGAAGAAGTATTAGTTTGTCAGTAAACCTTACAAGAAGAAATTATCTCTTCATTATGGACTCATTATAAACGGATATTTTTCCTGTATGCATAAGGAGGATTTAATGAATGTTCACTGACACATTTGATTATAGATTAATGCCCCCATTTTCTTGTATTTACAGTTCCTTTAAGACCTCCTGAAATTAGTTTGACAAGTCGAAGCCCTACAGACATTCTCATCTCTTGGCTACCAATCCCAGCCAAATACCGGCGAGGCCAAGTCATACTTTATCGAGTGTCCTTTCGAATCAGTACAGAGAGTTCTATTCAAGTTTTGGAACTTCCAGGAACCATTCATGAATACCTGTTGGAGGGCCTGAAACCTGATAGTGTCTACCTGGTGAGAATTACTGCTGCAACAAGAGTAGGTTTGGGAGAGGCATCAGTGTGGACTTCACATAGGACACCAAAAGCTACAAGTGTGAAAGGTAAACTTTCTTAAACACCTTATAAGGTGTGGTGAAATCTTTTTTTTTTTAATTTCATTTCCTGAAGTAGAAGCTTCTTTCTACCATGATATTTGGAAATAATGATTTTATATTTGAAATTAGAAAATGTTTGTTTCATGCTGTTGTCTGATAGTGCAGACTTCTAAAATTTAGAAGAATTAACTCATATTTATAGCAGTAGATCTGTTTTTTTCCAAATTTTTGCTCTCCTTTCTATTTCTTTCTTTCATTCTTTTATTTTTCCCACTCTTTTCTTCAATTGATTCCTCCACTCTTTCAAAAGCTTTGATGGGTATTTTTTTTGTCCTTCCTTCTTTTAACATTTTTTTCTCTTCATAATAACTACTTGTCTTAGCATTCTTAGTTTCCCAAAGCTTGTAGCCTGTGTCTTCTGTTGTGTGCTTGGGTCTCTTTTATCCTTATAGGAAAGAAGAAAAAAATCAATTTTTTTCCTAGGTAATAGCAAGTACATAAAGGGGAGTATCCATGTCTGTTTCCTTGCCCTAGTTTTGGTCTCCAAAATACAGGAATTCTGAGAAACATTTTACTGTGTAGCTATAAATTTTGACTGCATCAGGAAAGCCAAGTGGCAGAGCATTATGTCCAATGAATGGCTGTTGTTTGGGAGGGTCTTGGTGAAGCAGAAATTTATTTCTTTTAAAGACTGACACTAGTAGTAAACAATGAGCTATAGAGAATAGAGACTGGTCTGAAAAAAAGTCCAAGAATTTGTTACACAAAGTGCAAAAAAACCTCAACCCTCTTATAAATCATTAGTCCCCCAATGGGGGAATTTGCAAGAGAAAAGACATCTACTTTTAATTAGCATCTTTTTGCATAGAAACCATTGGTTTGCTTTAAAAAAAACTCCTTTAACATCTTGTTTACACTATTAATTTGTATAGGAAATCCTTTCTTCAGATAGAGTGCAAACACAGGTCTTCATTCTCAATTAATTATCGATTGTGAATTAATGACTTTTTATTGTGACTGTGAGGTTTTGGGTTTTTTTTTTCCCCTAACCATTATGATACAAAAAGAGGGGTAGGTTTAGAGGGAAGGAGGGAACAAGTGCTTATTAAGTGCCTACTTTATACTGGACACTGTGCTAAATGCTTAACAAATATTATTTCTCATTTGAGATAAAAGAACCTGTTTTCCAGTATCCTCTCAGACTTTAAGTCAGGTAACTTTTACTCCCAAGGCAACTCATTTCACTGATAGAAAGATCTAATTCTTAAGAAGGGGTATTTTGTTTTGTTTTTCCTCTAAATCTAAGTAAGCCTTTCTGTAACTTCCATGCACTGGTCCTAGTTTGCTGAGTGTGGATAAACAGAACATATTTAGTTTGTTTTCTCTATGCTAAACTTTTAATTACTGAAAAATAGGAATTTTCATTTTTTCTAAATTTTCCCTAGACTAAATAGTTTGAGCTCTTTCAGTTTATTTTTATGGGCATGATCTTGAGACCCTTCAACATCCTGGTTGCCCTCTTTTGGATACCTCTAGCTTATCATTATTATTCCTAAAATGGGGTTCCAAGAAGTAAGCACCACTCTCCAGATATGGTGTCATGAATTATCCATTGGTAACAGATATTAGGCAATTTTTTGCAGGGGAGGAACAGTGTTGAAAAACAATTATTTCCTTCAATGTTTCATCAAGAAAATGAAATTCATTTTTGTCTCTAGATTTTCCAACAGTTTGTTAAATTTAATACTTTCCTTTTTGTTTGTTAGATCTGTTCATCATTGAGAAAGAAACATTCAAATCTCCTACAATTATAGCAGCATTACCATATATATCCTTAGGCTTTGATTCTGTTTTTCTGTAAATGCAACTTGTAACTCAACACTTTTATATATATGTATATATGTGTGTATGTATATATATATATATATATATAAGTTTTTCCTACCCGATTATACTTTCTATGTTCTGTTCTTGTTGTTGTTTTTAAATGTCTAGCTCCAAAGTCTCCAGAGTTACGTTTGGAGCCTCTGAATTGTACCACAGTTACAGTGAGGTGGCAGCAAGATTCTGAAGACACAGCAGCTGTTCAGGGTTACAAGTTATACTACAAAGAGGAAGGGCAACAAGAAAATGGACCAATTCTTTTGGATGCTAGTGACTTTCTTCATACCATTAGTGGTTTAGGTGAGTGTATAACTTGGTTCTTTCTTTTTTCTGACTAAGTAGAATAAAGAAATTGCACTTAAGATTGGAGAAACAGATGGAGTAACAAACAGGAGAATTGAAAAAAATTTTTTTTTCCCTAAACCACTTTATTGCTTGCAACAAAACAGGTTTTTGTGTTGTTGGAAACTTTTCAAAATTTTAATTACTCATTTTGTCTCCTTACCTTTCCTCTGACTTTGTATCTCTCTATTTCTTTATAATATAGACTCCTAGTAGAGCATTAGATTAATCCTGGTTAATTATATTTTGAGTGAAGTAAAACAAGAATTCAGGGTAAAAGTATCAATTGACTTGATTTCTTTTCCAACCAGAAATTTAAATCAGTACGTAATTCTCATTAACAGATAGAAAATAGTTGCTAAGGTGGAAATGATGTGATCCTTGGGTGGGAGGCGGGGGAAATACTTTCTCCTAAAGTTTATTATAGAAAAGGAGATGAAAGCTGAACATAATCTGGTATGCACCATAGAGTTTGGGGAAGCAGGTATTAATAGCTGAGAGGTAGGATCCCATTGACCTTCCATTCTATAGGAACAGACAGAGCAGGAAGGATAGAAAGCTTTCAAGAATGAATTTCTAGGGGATGCACAAAGAATTTGCCATATAACTTAGTTTTTAAAAAGATATGTACAGAATTTGGAAACAAGGAAAAATAATAGAGAATGAATACAAACGTACATGCATGCCACAAGGTATAGCATGTATTTCAAGAGAATGATATATAATTTGTCTATGCTAAGTATTTCAAAGTATTTGATACATGATCTCATTCTATTCTTATGAAAAGAATGGAGAGATGTGAGCTAGACTATAGTACAATTAGATGATTTTGAACTGGTTAAGATTCAAAGAGTTGCTATTAATGGATGGCTCTCAACTTGTCATGGTCTCTAAGGTAGAGTGCCCCAGGGATCTATGGTTGACCTTCAGCTGTTTAACATTTTTATCAGTGATTTGAACAAAGGCATAGATGGCATGCTCTTCATATTTGCATTTGACACAAAGCTGCAAGGGATAACCAACACCCAGAATGTCAGTCATGATTCAAAAAGATTCCAACAGTCTAAGATATTGAACAGAATCTAATAAGCTGAAAATCGGTGGGGATACATCATAGACATAAGACTGGAAATTATTTCAGAAGTCTTCTATTTTATAAATGAAGAAACAGGTCTAGGAATTGGGTTTTGCCCAATTTTGCTCATAGGTTAAAAAAAAATTCAGATGTGAGATTTGAGTCCTAGTTCAAATGTCACTAGTATAAATACTCTTTCAACTGTGCTATATTGGCTTACAGTTGGGACCAAAACCAAACAAAAACAATATCAAAAAAATTGTCCAGGTGTAACATAGGGGAGTGAGACATGAATAGAAAACAGTTTGTCTGAAAATTACTTAAGGGTTTTAGTGGATTACAAGCTGAATATGAGTCAATGCCATGATGTAGCAGCCAAAAATGCTTTGCAGTCAGTCTTGGGCTGAATTAAGAGAGGCAAAATTTCCAGGAATATTATTGTCAAGGGCACCACTGTTCTTCCTGTTTTCCAGGATTTCAACCTTAGCATCATCCTTGACCCTTCACTCTCATTTGCCCCACCCAGCCAGTCAGCTGCCAAATCTTGCCATTTCTGTCTTCACAACATGTGTTGCGTACATCCCCTTCTCTGCATTCACACAACTACCACCTCTGATGAGGTCAGACCCTCATCACCTCTTGCCTGAACTATTGCAACAACCTCCTCTTTAGTCTCCTGACCTCAAACCTTTCCCCAGTCCAATCCATCCTCCATATGGTTGCCAAAGTGATTTTACTAAAGTGAAGGTCTGAGCATGTCAAACTCCAGTGGCTCCCTCCCTCTGTTACCTCTAGGATCAAATATAAATGCCTCTTAACATTTAAATATCTTTACAGCCTGGCCCTTCCCACTTTTTCAGTCTTTTTACACATACTCCCCTTCATGTGCTCTGTGAACTAGTCATACTGGTCTATAGTAGTTCTGTATACCTGGTGCTGTCTCCTGTCTCATGCCTTTCTGCTGGCTGTCCCCAATGCCTGCAATACTCTCTCTCTCTCTCTCTACCTCTTGGACTCTCCATTAGGGTAGAGGGAAATCTTAAGCTATTGCTCTCAACAGTCTTGATTTCTTTTTAGACCCAGCTCAGGCATCACTCACCTTCATGAAGGCTTTCCTAATCCCCTCAGCTGCTTGTTGTTTTAGTTGTGTCTGACTCTTCATGATTCCATTTGGGGTTTTCTTGACAAAGATACCAGAGTGGTTTGCCATTTCCTTCTCTAGCTCATTTTGTAAATGAGAAAATTTAGGCAAACAAGGTTCAGTGACTTGCCAAGAGTCACACAGCTAGGAAGTATCTGAGGCTGGATTTGAACTAAGGAAGATGAGTCTTCTTGATTCTATCCCCTGCATCACATAGCTGCTCCCTTACCTGTTAATATACCACAGTACTAGTATGTCCTCATTTTGTATAGATTATATGTGTATATATTGTCTCCCCATTATAATATGAGCTTCTTGGAGGCAAGGACTGCTTTCCTTTATATCCCCAGAGTTTAACAGCATGCCTGGCACACACACAACTAAGTGCTTGCTGGTTGACCAGTGGTCTCATTGCTCTGATCAGACTTCCCTGTAGAGAGTGAATTGTATTTAATTCTCTGAGCCATAGTTTGGAAAAACATTGGGAAGATATAAAGCAATCAAAATGGGGAAGGACATTGAGTCTTTGCCATGGGATAAGCTGAAGGAGTGACACCCTAACCTTGAGAAAACTCAGAGAGCTTATGATAGCTATGTTTAAAGGAATGCTGTGCTGACTTGTTCTATTTGTCCCCAGAAGGCAGAATTCAGAGTAATGTATAGAAGTTACAAAGAAGCAAACTTAAACTTGATATCAGGAAAAATTCATTAGCTGTATTATCCAAAAATATAATGGGCTACTGTTTGAAAGTAGTGGATTCCCCCTCCTTGAAGGTCTTCATGCCGAGGCTGAATGGCCATTGATATTAAAGGTGAATAGGCAGCCTGTGGTAAATAAAGAGACGGTGGTTCTGGAAGGAATAAAGTTACACAAAATGCTGGACTTGAGACCAGAAAGACCTGCCTTTGAATCCTGCTTCAGACTCTTACTCTTTGACCCTGGGCAAAACATACTTGGAAAAGTTTTAAGTGCTATGTAAATGCTGACCACATAATGTGATAGTATGACCTTTGTTTGGCTTTTAAAGACTTTACTAATTCAATCTCTTCCTACCTTTCCTGTCTTTTGATACTGTATTCCCCTCTACATATGCTAGGAACCGGTGACACTGGCTTCCCTTGCTGTTCCTCTCAAGACACTCCACTTCTCTGCTCTATGCATTTTCACTGGTTGTTCCCCTGTGTCCCCCCAATCCTCACCTCTGCCTCCTGGCCTCCCTGGCTTCCTGCAAATCCCAGTTAAAATCCCCCCTCCAAAAAGGCTCTCCCTTGCTCCCTTAATGCTAGTGCTTTCTCTCTGACATTATTGACAGTTTATCCTTTACATAGCTTGTTTATATGTAGTTGTTTATGATGTTGTCTCCCCAAGATCATGAGCTTCTTGGGAGCTGAGATTCTTTTACCTTTCTTTCTGTCCTTAGCATAGTGCTTGTCAAGGTGGAAGATAACAAATGCGTGTTGACTTGAGCTGGACTTGAGCTGTTGAATGTCAGACATTCAACAGGCATTTATTAAAGCCTTTACTATATGCCAGGCACTGTACAAAGTTCTGGAGATAAAAATATAAGCAAAATAGAAAGAGGAACTCCTTTAGGAGCTTCCATCCTGATGGAGAAGACAACTTATAAACAGGAACTGAAAAGGCCAGTGTGGGCATGGAAAGAAAAAAAGAAGATACTCTGCCTGGGTTGGTGGTGGTTGGCATTACGGAGAGGTATAAAGGAGGGTAAGCAGATGGGAGATGAAGAAAAGGCTGGGAGGAGCCCCCCAATCAGAGGGAAGGGGGAGGCTACTTCCAAGGTGAGTCTATAAATTCTAGGACTGAAGTCATCTTCCTGGAGAAAGAGGTTTTTCAGAGGCATGATGGAAAAGTTCAGAGGAGAGTTGGGAAATGAAGAGAAGCCTGGTCTGGATCCCCTCCTTAGATGGAGGCTCTAGGAGGGTCTCACCCTCCTAGAGGGAGAGTTCTCCTGCAGAGCCAGAGGGCATTTCCTTCCCAACTCCAAAATTCTGATATTCTGTGTGTGATTCTTAGTAGTCAGAGAAGATTTCATAGAAGTAGATCTTGAATTGGGCTTTGAAGACTGAGCAGGATTTGGATAGACACGTCCCTTTTCATTCCAATTCCCTGCAATATGTACTAGCTTTGTTTATCACAAAGCAAGTGTCTTACTTCTCCGAATCTCAGTGTCCTTATCTTTAGAATGGGGATAACGATAACTACCTCATAAGGTTGTTATGAAAATCAAATGAGATAATACATTTGTAAAATGCTTTGTCAATTTTAAAGCACCATATAAGTCTTCTTGGGCAGCTAGGTGGCACAATGGATAGAGCACTGGGCCTAGAGTCAGGAAGATGCGAGTTCAAATGCTGCTCCAGACACTTATTAGCTGTGTGACCCTGGACAAGTCATTTAACCTTGTTTGACTCAGTTTCTTCATCTGTAAAATGAACTGGAGAAGGAAATGGCAAACCACTCTGGTATCGTTGCCAAGAAAATCCCAGATGGGGTCACAAAAGAATTGGACAAAACTGAAATTGTCCAAAGAAATTGGACAAAACAGCAACAAAAATAAGTCTTCTATTATTATTGTTGTTATTACTATTAGAAGTAGAATTCCTCCTATGACGAGATTCATAGGGCTACATTTCTTCCTATTTAAGGACTTAGTCTTTCTCGTAAGTTACAAAGTAAGAACTATATTTTTTTATTCATGAAAATAATTTAGCTTTATTTTCAGGGAGAATTTAACTTTGAATTGACCCAAGGTCTTAACTAGGTCAAATGACCCCTTGACCATTGTCAGGGTTTTTTTTCATCTGCAGCACTTATCCTACTCACAATTTTAAGAAGATACGTGGAAAGTAGTGTGCTGTGCTAACTGGACAACTGACCATCTGTGACCATTTTTAGTCATAGCATCTGGCACTTGGCCCCTGTTTAACAGAGAATGATGTGACCAGAGGCCAGTAGGTTAAAGGAATCCTGTTTGTGCCTTGAATGCTAAATACTTGCTTTCATTGTGCTTCTAATTATATTAAAAATAAGACCCTATACTATATCACAAAAGATTTTTTTTAACAAGAACAGGTTTTACTTAACCAATAAATGAAATTTTAAGTGGAATATTACCAGTGATGTGTTGCTAAATTTTAAACAACCAATTCTCTGTTATTTGTTTTAAAGAGGTACTCTGGACACACCTTTAAATTTAATTTGCATTATTAATATTTTCCCAATCACTTTCTTAAGTCTGGACAATAAATCAAGCTCTAACTTGTAGTATTTGGCTGTTTTCTGAATTGAAAATTTGACAATTGATGTTGAAAATTTAACAGTCTGTTCTTGTAAGCCATTTTATACTGACTGCAGCAAGTCCCAAAATATTCCTGTTTAAAATGTACAAATTCAGCTCAACCAAAATATTTGAATGGCATTCTGAAAATAACTATTTTGTACTCAATACAATCCCTTTTTCTGATGTCTTGAAATGTATCCATTTGTTTTCTAATAAAATATCTTATAGTTCACCATCTTCACTAATACAAGCATTTCTAGATTTCCAATAAGAAAGTCAACTGATTTACAAATTATTTTCATTCATGAAATTTTTATTAAATAATCTTCTGATTGTTGTGTGAGGCTGGGCCTTGTTCATGAGGTGTTTTCATTATAGTTGGGATAGCATTAAAATAAGAAAGAGTTTTCTGGTTAACTTTGAAGTAAACAGAAATGCAGTTAGGTGTTCAGAATACCTATTTCTTGAGCTATCCAATTATTTGAAGATTTTTGTATCCATTATTTAGGGGCAGCTGTGTGGCAGAGTTGAAAGAGGACTGAGTTTGAAACTCAGCTCTGCCACTTTACAATCTCTTAATAGTATGCCCAGAAATCTGTACTTGGCTTCCTGAATTTTAACATGTTTTTAATCAGTACATCCAAGGCAATCAAAATTGGCAGATGGTACAAACAGAATAAAAGGGATAGCTCTATACCCTAGATGACTATCAGGACCAGAAAAGATTCTAAAGCAAGCCTAGAGTATTAAGTTGACTCAAAATGATGAAATTCAATTGCGATAAATGTAAAAAGTTTTATACTTGGCTTCAAAAATTCAGCTTTCCAAGTACAATATGAATGATGAATGAAAAAGCATTTACCAAGAGTTTCCCAAGTATAGGGCAATATGCTAAGCTCTGGAGATACAAATAAGAAAATAAAATGGTCATAGCTTTCAAAGAGTTTGTTATCTTCTAGGGGGAAGACAAAACATTTCTAGGAACGCTTAGTTTCGGGGCTGATGGAAAAGCCCAGTGTTCTTTAGTTTTAAACAAAAAGGCTTATTTCATGTCATTTTCATTGATAAAGCTATATTCATTTTTTATGCTGAACCATTTTGGTGGTGAAAACTCTCTTTTCCAGATCTTGCATAGCTGTAGGAATTGTGCTCTGGAGGAAGTGGCCAGGTCATATCTCCATAGGGTTGCTTCTCCA
The DNA here is from genome assembly GCA_028646575.1 of Pseudocheirus occidentalis. Taxonomy (NCBI): domain Eukaryota; kingdom Metazoa; phylum Chordata; class Mammalia; order Diprotodontia; family Pseudocheiridae; genus Pseudocheirus; species Pseudocheirus occidentalis. The sequence goes on along the minus strand of CM053598.1, from coordinate 131,283,579 downwards.
AGTGACTGGCTGTGGGGGCTGGGCTGGAAGCAGGGCTAGTGGTCTGGGAAGGAATTGCTAGGTTGTATCTCTGCAGGAGTTACTTGCTTGGACCATTGCTGCCAGGGTCAGGCTGGAAGTCACTTGGGGGATGGTGCTGTTTGCAGGACTGTCATACATAAAGTACTAGGCTACCTTTATTCTGGTCAGAGGAATAAGTGGTGTTGGAGGTGGTGACAGTGGTTTGGCCTACCTGGCACGTGACTCCTCCTGTCTTTCCCTCGGGGCACCTTGCTGATTTGGCCAGTGTTGGTAGTGGTGAGGATGGCAGGGCCCATGTCTACAGAGGTAACCCACTTGGACAGTGACTGGGGACTGAAAGAGTTTTTTTTGAGAAAGATCCAGGGAGTTTTGGAGGACTGAATGAACACTCAGTAGAAAAGGCAGCTGGTGGCATCATGAAGACCTGAGTTCACATGTGACCTGGACATTTACCAGTTGTATGACCCTCAGAAAGTACTCAGCCTCAGAGTTTGCCCCTTTTTCCTTACCTGTAGCATGACAATAATAGCACCTACCTGGCATGGTTGGGAGTATCAAATGAGATAATATTTGTTTAAAAGAGAAAAAAAGAGCTTTGCAACAGCGTCTGTACATGGTAGGTGCTATATGAATAGTTCCTTTCCCTTCCCCTTCTCGGGGAGTCAGCTGTGTGACATGGCAGCCAGATAATAATAAAATAATGAAGTCTTGGGCTACGTTGTGAAAAGTACAGTTTCTGGGAAAAAGGAGATGAAAGTTCTATTGTTCTCTATTCATACTATTTCTGGCAAATTTTATATTAAATATACATATATATATTATATTCAGTTATATAATTGAATATATTATCTATATCTATAATATCTATAATCTATCCCTTGGGATAGATGGAAGAAAGCTAGGGATGGTCAGCTTAGAAAAGAGAATGATCAGGGGTCAGTGAAACCATGTTGAAGTATTTCAAGGACTGTTGCACGGATGAGAGCCTTGGGTGATTCTACTTAACCAGAAGGCATAACTAGTAGTGATGGGCAAAAATTGCATAGAGATAAATTAGGTTTGATGTTGAGGGAAAATTTTGTGACAGTTGGCAAAAAGTGAAGGGGTTGGTGCTGACTTCCGTTCATTGTATTTCTTGGGGCAGAGACTGAACAATCACTTGCCAGTTACATCAGAGTCAAGATTCTTTTTTGTATTATGAATTCCTTTGATAGTCGGGTGAAGCCTCTGGACCCCTTCTCAGAATAATGTCTTGTTGCCTACCTTCATAATTGAGGGAAACACAAAATCTCAGAGATTAGTGACAATAAAGATGTAATTATTTCCTTATACAAGTAAGTCCACAGACCCCTTAAAATCTATTCACCTCTCCTTGGGGAGGGGGAGGGAGTCCATGGACCCTCATTGACTAAATAGCTTCTGAACCATTTAAATCCATCCTAGACCATCCAAATCTAAATTCCGTGAGTCTTACTTAGTAGCTATATATGTGACCTTGGACAAGTCATCTATAAAATGATGATTATACTACTACTATATATGGCCTTCCTCATAAAGCTGTTTTAAAGATCAAATAAAAAAAATTTGTGTAAAGCACTTTGTAAATGATAAACCTAATATGTGTCAGCTTTTTTTTAATCAATGAAAGTGATTTTAAGTCCCTACCAATTGTTAGCATCCCTAGCAAGACTTGGGGTGGCTAGGTGGCACAGTGAATAGAGTACTGGCCCTGGAGTCAGGAGGACCTGAGTTCAAATCCGGCCTTAGACACTTAACATTTCCATGTGACCTTGGGCAAGTCACTTAGCTCCAATTGCCCTGCCCTCCAAAAAGCAAAAAAAAAAAAAAAAAAAAAAAAAAATCTTCCCTTTCGGGACTGTTTCCTGCTTTCTAGTAAAATGAAGCAGTTGGTATTTCTGAGAAGATGGGTATATATCATTGCACAGATAAACTCAAAATAAAAACTTACCAACAATCCCTAGCAAGGCTTTTATCTAGCCTTATAACTTTTAGAAAATTAGTATTTTTTAAAATACTAATTATAACACAGTTCAGTCCTTAACAAACTATGAAAGACATGCTGATGTTCCTGTTTTGATTTATGTTGATAGTTTTAAATATATATGTATGGTTTTTGGCTTCAGCTATTAATATTTTTTAAATTATTAAATGGCTACTAGCAAGGCATCTCTAATGACAAAACAGTGGATTTTCTTAAGGATTGTATGTTCTGCTAGTTGTATATATCAGGCACATAAATAAGCTTAATACGGGAATTTATTGTTATTATTATTTGCTTTTTGGAGGGTAATTGCGGTTAAGTGACTTGCCCAAAGTCATGTGGCTAATAAATGTGTCAAGTGTCTGAGGCCAGATTTGAATTCAGGTCCTCCTGACTCCAGGGCCAGTGCTCTATTCACTGTGCCACCTAGCCCCCCCAACATGGGAAAATTAAAGAAGAAAGAATACTAATTAATACCTGAGGAGGGGAAGAAGGCTTCACAAAGGAAATGGTGCCAGACTGAGCTTTGAAAGGCAGAGAAGGATTTGTAAAAATTGGGAGGAGGGAAGGAGAAGTGGGTTTAAGGCAGGAGAGACTTGCCAGTGAAACAGGAAGGAGATGGGGATCTCACATTGAGAAAATAGCTGAACTTTCTAGTTTGGCTAGAACATAATTTCATGAAGGGGAGCAGTATGAGGGAAAAAAAGACTAGAAAGGTACATGGCCACCAGATTCTGGACAGCCTTCACTTTTTTTGTATACTGAGGTTCAACATGTAGTTCAACAGATGTGTCTTCTGTCCTAATTTTTTGATAATGGATCAGTTTCGTTTCCTGTAAATATGTGATCAGTAAAATCTACTTTTTTATTAAATATATTATATTTAACTTAACCTACATTGTATGTTTGAAAAATGTTCTATCCTCACACAACAAACTAAAGGAAAGTGTATTTTTAAATTCCTGAACTTTGGACCGTGGAACTGAAATAACTGATTTCTGTATTTTTTTGTTCCTTGTTTTTGTATCTCAGAAATTGCTTTGAAATCTTGAAGTCAGAGTTAAATGACAGAGCAGCAGTCTATTTTTACAAACTGATTGTAAATGCAGTTTTGAGAACTATTTTTAAAAAAATATTTTATAGGATGGTATATAGGGGATGAAATTATTTAGAAGAAAATTGGAGAAAATACAAAAATATTTTAATATAATTTAATAAAATACAAAATAATTAAAGTAGAAGAGACAATTTAAAAATTATTGGACTACGTGAAAGCCATGATTAAAAAAAGAACTTAGAAAACATCCTTCAAGAAATTCTCAAGAAAAATTGCCCTGATATTTTAGAACCAGAGGGCAAAATAGAAATTGAAAGAATTCATCAATCACCTCTTGAAAACGATCCCCAAAAGAAAACTCCTAGAAATGTTATAGCCAGGTTCTAGAGTCACCAGATAAAGGAGAAAATATTACAGGCTGCCAAGAAGAAGCAGTTTGAATACTGTGGAAAGACAATTAGGATAACCCAGGATCTGGCAGTGTAAAGCCAATCAGCAGTAGATTTCTGAGAGAATGCTACTGTGAGGAGCTTTTAAGATTCGGGTTACACAGTATTAGTAAACACTCTGTTTATTCCATTACAAATCTTTATTCAGTACATTGTTCACAGTTTCAACAGTTCACAATATTATATACAATCTTCAGAACAAGGAAAGTCTCTATATTATATCTTATTTCAGAAAGACACAATATTTAGAACAAGGAACAAAAGAAGAATCAGCTGGTTTCCCTAAGGGAGAAACCAGCTTAACACTTAAAGATTCAATC
>CM053598.1:131202287-131279230 GCA_028646575.1 Pseudocheirus occidentalis | reverse complement strand
TCTCTTTCTCTCTCTCTCTCTCTGTCTCTCTCTCTCTCTGTCTCTCTCTCTCTCTCTCTCTCTCTTTTTCTCTCCCCTCCTTTTTATTTTATTCTACTTGTCAGTACTTTAATGTGAGTTAAAGAGATGTCTCTGGAATGCTTGCTTTTATATTGTTTGTCATATATTTTCTCTACTTAGAATATTTATCTTTTATTTCACTTAAGATGGTAGCCTCCTTACTCCAAAAGAGAATTTAAGGAAGTCCAATATATGGTCAAGTTACTTAAGGAAAAAAAAAAGTTGTTCATTGGGCATCCTGCCTCCTTAACCTCTGTAAAAAGGTTCTGTTAACTTCAGGTCAAATGTGGAAATTGGACCTAACAAGTAAAAAAGTAATCTCAGAAGGACTTTTATAGTCAGTTTGACTTTTCTAAGGATCAGATTTGTTTCGGGGCTATCCTGGAGGTTTAGGTTCATTGTGGTTCAGCCCTAGGATTCCTGGGACTATTCTGGTCCCATCTTAGGGTAAATACAAATATTTGAGTTGCCCTACAATCAACTCATTCTCCCCAGGGCACATCAGATCTTCTAGGCTGTTCATACCTGAGCAAACCCTGAGCTCACTTCCCCCCGCCCACACACCATTCAACAAATATATGTTAAATCAATCGACAAGTATTTACTGAATTCCCAGTATGTGCTTTGTCCTATCTTAAGTGTTGTGGGTCTTATCAAAGACATATGAAATTGGATCTTTACACTGAAATGGTTTATAGTCTAGTTGGGAAGACATGACTAATGGTAAGCAAAAGTACAGTAAATAATATGGCAAATATGTAGCCAATCCTCAGCTTAAAAGTAAGTTATGTTCCAAAAGTCCATTTGTAAGTAATTGATTTGATGTTTAGTAGCTTTTTCCATAAAATAACATTATAAAAATTGTTTTATATTTGTTTATAAAGTTGTTTAGTAGCCCACAAAAGCTACTTAATAGGAAGAAGGTAATTAAGTATATTCATAGTGCAAGCTAAGGAATCTTTACCTGATTCTTAACTAAATGAACAATTTTTAGGATTTTTATAAGATGACGAAGAATGAAATGAGCAGAACCAGGAGGACAACACTGTACAAACAAACAATTTCGAAAGCTGTATTATGATCAATGCAATGACCATTCATAATTCCAAAGGACAGAAGATGATATATGCTATCCATTACAGAAAAGTGATTGACTTAGGATGCATAGAGATAGATTAGATAGATAGAGATAGAGATAAAACTATTGAGGATCAGTTAGTTTTTGCTTGATTATGCATATTTGTTACAAGAAATGTGGTTTTCTTTTCTCTTTTCTCAAAAAGAAATTCTTGTTATTTTTTAAAAAATGAAGTGAGGGGTGGCTAGGTGGCGCAGTGAATAGAGCACTGGCCCTGGAGTCAGGAGTACCTGAGTTCAAATCCGGCCTCAGACACTTAACACAAAAAACTAGACGTGTGACCTTGGGCAAGTCACTTAACCCCAACTGCCCTCCAAAAAGCAAAAAAAAAAAATGAAGTGAGAAGCTATAGATATGAAATGTTGCAATCACTGTCAAATGAAGTCACCATATTCTTAGTTTTATTTAGCTATTTACTATTTACTACTCTTTTTATTTAGCTTTTTACTTAGTATTTTTTAGCTATTTACTACTCTTGAAGCAGGAGTAATTGGTAAATGTTTGTAATAGAAGAACAAAACATGAATGAACAATTTTTTAAAGGGAGAAGTATGGAAAAAAGGGACCCTATCTAGTATAATATCTCTGCACATAAGCCCAGGATAGTTAGAGGTCTTCCTCATCTTCAATACAGCTATGGGGCATCACCACTAACTCTGCAAACCTCAGTCCATTAGCCATGCTGCCCAGTACTATGGCATTCTACTTGCCCCTCTACTGCCTTTGATATGGTCCTGGAGCCCTCTTTATCAGCACCCACCAAGTACCTATAATCAAGGACACCACCAGGAGCAGCAGCAAAGTCAGCCTCAGGACATCACCATGCACCCAGATATATGTCTGTTTTCTGAATTTACAGGGAATTCTCCACTGAAGTATTTATCTTCATGAAGTTGAGTATTCATTTCTCATCTAGGGGACTACCCCTATAAACAAATGCTAAACTGTGTGGTATTCATTCAAAATTTGACGAGTATTTATTGGCATGAATTATAAATGCTAATACAGTTTTAGAAAAAGGGAAGACAAGTGAAGAGTAATCTGGGAATGCTTCATGGAAAAGCTTGAACTTGAGCTGGTCCTAAGAACATGTAGAATTTATATTAAAGAACAGAAAACGAGAACACATTCCATGGGGGAGTGTTCCATATAAGAAAAACATATTTAGATGTAGGGATGAGAACCTGATAAGCTAGGTGGTGTAGGGGACAGTAAAGGAACACAAAGCATGTGTTCCTGACCTTAAGGAATTTATAATACAGTGAAGGAACTAAGACTTAAGCATACAAAATAGAGGACAATATAAGGAAAAACATCAAATTGTGCAATATAATTTGAGAGTGAAAAATGAGAAGGGAATGTGAGAGATAGAGCATGGTACCGAAATGAATGCGGGTCAAATTCTAATTAGGGTTTGCCACTTCTGCAGCATAGAAAAAAAAGCAGCCTAGTGAAGATAGTACCTTGTATTTCTCAGGTGAAAATAATAAAGTAGCTTATAAGAAGCAACCTCATCTATGTATTCACTACTATGCAGAATATGTCTAACAAAAGGTATATTAAGATATTAATAAATACAATATCAGTTTCACTCAGATTGGGCAGAGTGGTCCTCATGACTGATATTCAGAAAAGTATATACCTCTATAAAAATGGTGAATTTGAATGGAAACATGGTGAAGATCATTTGGATTAAAAGAAAAGGAAAGATATAGATAGTATGGCAGAGGGGAGAATTAGACTGAATGATCTCAAATAGCCTGTCCAACTCTAAATACTGTGATCCTAGAAGTGATATTGTCATGGGAAGATACTATAGATTGTCTAGACATCTTGAAGATATGATTGCTTCTTTCTTTAAATGAATTATATAATGTGCATTGAAGTAAACTCTGGCAATGAGAGAGATCTTTGACAATCCTGATACCCACTGGAAGTTTCATTCTGATGGGGAGAAAAGAATCTGAAAATTTTTTGGTTTATATGGCTTTAATTTATCATGAGATAGAGGAAGCTAGGAGGGCAAATGCTATTCTCTACTTAATTCTAACTAATTAAGAAACATTATGTGAAAGTGATAGAAAATGAGGAGAAAAGTGACTATGTCGTCCTGGAGTTCATAGCTTATAATTTAGGAAAGTTCATTTTTTTTTACAGTTCAGAAGATACAAAGACCTCTCATGGTTAGAAACTTCAGGCCCATATGGTTTCCTTTAAAAAAAAATACATTTTATTAGTGCCTTTTGTTTTTACTTCACAGTCATTCCCACCCATCCTGAATGAATGCTCCCTGGTGACAAGAAAAACAAGTAGACAAAAACACCTGATAAAATGACTGTATCTGATCATTACAATATATTGTCCCAGTGGTCTCCCACCTCTCTGGGAGAGGGGTTATATTTCTCTCTTGGTTCCCTGGGACCAACACTGCTTTTTTCAGTTACTGAGAATTTGACTTCCTGTTAAGAGATTTTTTCATTTACGTTGTTGTAAGTTCTTAAGTATATTATCTTTTGAGTTCTACTGATGTTATTCTACATAAGCTCATACAAGTTTCTCTGAATTTCTTTTGTTCAGAACTTTTTACTGCACAATAATATGAATATTAAATAATACCATGGTTTTCTTAGCCATCCCCTAATTGATGGGCACCCACTGTTACAAGTTATGACTTCTTTTTAGAAGATGAAAATGGAAATTCAAAAATATTTCTGACTATCGTTCTAAATAGTCTTAATGAGAAGAAAAAGGGGACAGCATCTAACATGTCAAATGTGCCTCCTACAAATTTATAATGCATAATCTTAACTGGGCTCTTGTTGCTACATTGCAATTTTCTTATTGTCTCCTAAATGGCTTTCTACCACACTTCTATAATATACTCCAAAGTGTCTCCTCTCTCCTCTGCTCCTCTGGTCTTTGTTGCTACCATGTCCCTTAGCAGATAAACTTACTTCCTACTTTAATGAGAAAATTGAGCACTTTCTTCTTCTTCTTCTTCTTCTTCTTCTTCTTCTTCTTCTTCTTCTTCTTCTTCCTCCTCTTCTCTCTGTCTCACACACACACATATACACACACACACACACACACACCCCTTTTCAATAGCTCCCTATCAAGTATTAACTTAATTGCTGCTTAGAAACATTTCAGCTCTCCCCATCCTCAGAAAACTACTACCCTATCATTATACATCTCCCCTCCTTTTTATTGCCAAACTTCTAGAAAGAATGATCTACATGCACTGTCTCTACTTCCTTATAATCCACTCGTTACTGGTCTAGAGTCAGACATGCACTGTCTCTATTTTCCTTACAATCCACTCACTTTTCTGTCCCTTGAAATCTGGCTTCCCAACTCCATCACTTGGCTGAATCTTTTCTCTTAGAGGTTGCCAAATGATCTCTATTGCTAAACAAAATTCTTTCTTCAGTCTCCAGCCTTCTTTACCTTTTTGCACAACTGACCACCCCATTGTTCTCTTCCCATGGTTTCTATGATTGGGTTTTTTCCCTAGCACTCTTCCTACCTATCTGACCACTCCTCAGCTTCCTTGGCTGAGTGATCATCAGCCATCTCCTAGTGGCACTATAAAGATGGGTGTTCCTTAGGTCTCAGTCCTAGGTCTTCTTCTCCCTTCCATGTTTATTTATTTCTTGATTTAAGTTCATCTTGTTTTAATGGATAAATTTCGATTTAACATAGCAAATAAAAATTTCCAAATACAAAGCATATTCCCTGAAAACAATTAAGCAAAATAATAATAAAGAGTAAATAGAAAAGAAAAATGATAAATGTTGGAGAAGATGTTGGAAAATTGGGACACTAATGCATCATTCATTGGTGGGTTGTGAAATGATCCAACCATTCTGTAGTACAATTTGGAACTATACCCAAAGGGCAATCAAATTGTACATACCCTTTGACCCAACAATATCACTACTTAGGTCTGTATCCTAAAGAGACCATAAAAAAGAGAAAAGGACCCACATGTACAAAAAATATTTATAGCACCTCTTTTTGTGGTGGCAAAGAATTGGAAATTGAGGGAATGCCCATCGGTTGGGAAAAAGATGAACAAGCTGTGGTCAATGAATATAATGGAATACTATCGTGCTATAAGAAATGATGAGCAGGCAGATTTCAGAAAAACCTGGAAAGACTTACATGAACTGAAGTGAGCAGAACCAGGAGAACACCATACATAGTACATAGTAAGAACAACATTGTGGAATGATGAACTATGATTGACTTAGCTCTGCTCAGCAACCCAATGATCCAAGACAATTCCAAAAGACTCATGATGGAGAATGTTATCCACATCCAGAGAAAAAACTATGGAGTCTTAATGCAAATCAAAGCATATTATTTTCACTGTCTGTATGTATGTGTGTGTGTGTGCTTTCCCTTTAGTTCTTTCTTTCACATCACTAATGAGGAAATATATTTATGTGATTGCACAAGTATAACCTATATCAGATTGCTTGCCTTCTTGGGGAGTGGGGAGAGAAGGGAGGGAGTGAAAAAATTTGAAACTCAAAATCTTATAAAAATTAATGTTGAAAACTATCTTTACATGTAATTGGAAAAAATGAAATACTATTTACCATAAAAAAAGAGTAAATACAACTGATGGTACATAGAACTTTATTAAAAGAAAGGAAGATTGCACTTTAACCTGAAAGTAGTGTCATTATATTGTCTATTGCATTTAATCTTTTTTTTTTGCTGTTTAATGTCTTTTTAATCAGTTTTCAAAATTAACATGAGTTTTTTTCTCGCCCTTCTACCTTATTTGAAAGAAAACGAAAAACAAATTACCTGCAACAGATATGCATAGTCAAGTGAAACAAATGCCCTCATTGTTTGCTTAAAAGTACTTCTCTCATTCTGTAGCTTGAATTCGTTACCTCTCCTCTCACAAAGTAGACAGTATATTTTACTGTCGGTCCTTTGGAATCGGCAATGATGATTGTCTTGATCCTGGTTCTTATAGCTTTCAAAGTTGTCTTTATTATTGTGTACATTCATCTTCTGCTTCTGTTCATTTTCTTCACTGTCAGTTCATAAACGTCTTCAAAATTGTTCATTTTTATAAATTTCATGTTATAATAGAAATTTTTCTTATGTTTCTGCTCACTTTATTTTCATCTGTTTGTTCAAATCTTCCATTGTGTCTTTGAAATAATCTGCTTCCTTATTTTTTGAAGCACAATAATATTCCATCACATTCATATACTTAACCTCCAGTGCTCTGCCTTGCCCCTTCAAAAAAACCGGAAACATATCAAGTGAGACTGACATCTTGTGCGGTGTCAGTGGAGCATCAAGCTACAGATGAGGCAACAGAAGACAGAGCAAGCCTACTCTAGCTTTTGGACTCTCCCACATTCCTTTCTGCAACTTTGTCCCAAGACTCCCAGGTACCTTGGACCCTTGGGCACCCAGATGCTCAAACCCTCCGACTATTAAGTCTTGCTCAGTTCTGCCTTCTGGGTAAATGACTTTATTTTCCAAAAATATCTCTTCCTTCTCTCTCCTACCAACAAAAATTATCTTTCACCTTAGCATCTGTACGACTTTAGTTAATGTTGGAGGAAAGTCATCTGATTAATGGAATTCACAGAAAGAAGGCTTACTCTTTCCATTTGAATTTAAAAGAGAGGTTTGATAGCCAAATGAAATCTAAATATTTGAGGGTGGCCAAGACTACGATAACACACAATATGTACTAAATACCATGCTAAGTGATGTGGGGGAATGCAATAGAACTGTAAGAGATACTCTTTCAATGAATTCAAAGCCAAGTCATTTTGAGGGATTTTCAAGCATGATTTTGGACATACTCAGTTTTTGTCTCACATACTGACCAAAACCTTAAGTAAAATATGGCTGTATTGTAGATTCAGTTTGTGAAATGAAGGACAATGATGGTGGGCAAAAGAATAAAGTACCCCAAAGTTTATTTCTTGAGGGAGAAGAAGAAAAATTAGTTTCTGTACAATATAAGAGCAGAAACCAAAATGGAAAAAAGGCGTTGTCTTCTAGTGGTTTATATATTAAAAACATTTCCTTCCTCTGTGGAAAAATGTTGACAACTTGGTTACAACTTTATTAGAAAGAGGGTTTTAATTTCACTAATTTAGCAATCCAAGAAATTGCTTCTGATAACTGACATTTCTTAGATCAATGTATCTCAATTTAAAGGAATGTCTCTAATGAAGAAGTCAAAAAGTCCCAAGAACCCCCTCTGATGGTAAACAATCTCTGTCAAATAGAGAGATTTGGCAGTCAAGGGCAACACAGATCAGGACACAAACTCCATTTATAAAACATTACGGAAAAGGACAATAGAAAATAATAAGCAAGGTGACCTTATAAAAAAGGGAAAATGGACCTGGGAAAAGCTTGTCATGAGAATCATGTGCACCAGATTCTTCTAAGAGCTCTTACAAATAAGGTTGTAAAGACAATAGGTAGACATAAGATAGAACCTATTAACCAAGACTTGTATAGGAATTTATTTTCATCAGTGACAATAATAGCTGACATTTACATAGCACTTGGAGATTTACGAAGCACTTTACACACATTTTTGTACTTGTATCTTACAATAATCCAATAAGGGACGTACCATTCCATATGCCAGCACTTTTGTTATTGAAAGACATCTTGAACGTCTCCCTTTCATATTCTCTTTCCTAAACAAAAACACTCCAATTATTTCAACCAGTCTTTAAGTGATATGAATTCAAGGCCCTTTATCATCAAGGCTTCCCTCCTTTGAACACACGTATGCTTATTAAAGGTTCTTCATAGATTAAAGACCCTAGAAATAAACACAGTACTCCAGATGGGGTCTGACAAGGTGTGAGTACAAAGGGTCTATCACCTCCCTAATTCCTGAAAGCTGTACCTGTGCTAATGCAGCCTCAAATCACAGTAGTTTTTCAATCTACCATATCACACTACTGAATCATAGTGAACTTACAGTTCATTACAATTTCCAGATCTTTTTCAAATAGTTATTTAATCACATCTCCTCCATCTTGTACTTGTAAACTTGATTTGTGTAACTCAGTTGTAAGTCTTTCATATATATTCCTTTTTTTTTTTTTGCTTTTTTTTTTTTGGAGGGTAGTTGAGGTTAAGTGACTTGCCTAAGGTCACATGGCTAGTTTTTGTGTTAAGTGTCTGAGGCCGGATTTGAACTCAGGTCCTCCTGATTCCAGGGTCAGTGCTCTATTCACTGCGCCACCTAGCCGCCCCCTTTTCATATGTATTCCTATTGAATTTCATCTTATTAGATTCAGCATTCTAGAGAATAAAGATCTTTAATTTTGACTGTCACCAAGTATACTACTATCTATTCCTGCCAGCTTTTTATTATCTGCAAATTTGATAAGCATACCATCTATGCCTTTACCACATTCAATGATGAAATTGCTAAACAGAATATGGCACAGATCCCTGGGGCACTTCAATGGAGATTTCTTGTCAAGCTGACATCAAACTATTCATGACTTTCATAGGGTCATACTACTGGGCCAGGTCTGATTCTACCTAACTATATTATTGTCCTGTCTACATTTGGAAAAAGTGGATGGTTGGTAAAAGTCACTTAGTTTTGGTGTCTTGCAGAGATACAATTAGAAATTAAGGGAATCAGAGGTAAAGGACAATATAGAATTAAACTGGTAATAGATTATTATGGTGCTATAAGAAATAATGAACATGACGAATACAGAAGCATAAAAAGATTTATAAGAACTGATATAAATTGAAACAAGAAGAGCCAGGAAAACAATATACACAATGACTTTAATGATGTTAGAAAAAAACAACAACCCAGTAACCACAAAACAATAATAAGCTTAGCCCCAAAGAGATATGCTCCCTTGATATCTCTCTAGCAGTTGTCAGAATTCACAGGTATGGAACACTGCATATGACATCAGATTTTTTTAGCACACTTGATCAGTTTTGCAGTCATTTTTTCTCTTCATCTTTTCCATTCATTTAAAAAAATTGTCATTAGGGCTATCTTGGAGGGGAGAGGTACAGGGGAAATTTAGGTAATTTATAAATGAAAGTCATGATAAAAATCTATTTTAAAATTTAAGATAAAAAAGAATTAAAATAGTCAAGAATGTAAAGAGAAGAAACTAAGAAAAAAGCAGGGCTTATGAACTGGGAAAGCAGAATAGGGTTGAGTGAGTGGAGGTCAAGGTATGGATAGATTTAAGAGGGGAAAGATGGTGGTGCAGAAAATAGAGCACTGGCTCTGGAGTCAGAAAGACCTGAGTTCAAATTTGACCTCAGATACTTGACATTCTTACTACCTGTGTAATCTTGGGCAAGTCACTTAACCCTAAGTGCCTTGTCTTCACCCTTCAAAAAAAAAGAAGGGAAATGTAGAAGGAAGAATATTCCAATAAAGGAAATTCAGAGATCTGGGGACTTGGACACACATCCTCTGATTCTAAATCCAGTATTTTCCAAGGTACTGCGTAATAGCACCATACATTTATACTTAAGGCACAATAAAAATGTGTTTGTATGTTTAAAAATATATATCATATATATAATATATATTTATATATTTTATATATATTCTCTATTTTAGCCAAATTTGTCCGGGACCATTTGTTAGATATAACCAGTAACTGCAAAGTTCTCCCTGCTGTATTAGAAAAGATTTACCCTTTCCTCACTGTAAGCAGTTTCCAGATTACATTTTATGGTAATTGTGAAACCAAAAAAAATGAAATTCTACAGCAATGGTAAAACAAAAATATATGGTTTCAGTTAGGATTTTTAAAAATACCAGCAAAGAGATTAATGTCTGTCTGCACACTTTTTTTTTTTTAAAGAGAAGATACCTTTTCCAAATAACTGCTCCCCAAGGACTTACTCTTTGTCTGGTTAATGGTAAACAAAAGAGGAATCTCTCTACATTTGGTTAACAAAAAAGACATTTTCCCCTCTTCCTTTGGCTACCATAAATCCCCTCTAATGATTTACCCTGGTATTCTGTCTTCTTTGGGAGAGTTAAGTACACTCCCTATTTTGATTGTCTTATATTCTGGGGAGACTTCATTCAAGGGAGTTCAATGACTTCAGACCTCTGCACTTACATAATATAGAATCTTCACACAGCATAGAGGTCAGTGATGTATGTTTCCACATGAGTAACAGAAGATGTATCATAATAGCAATGCCTATAGAATGTATACTCCTTGAAGGCAGAGACGGTGTTGTTTTTGATTTGGGATCGCAAGTGCCTAGTAAAGTGTCTGAAACTGAGTAGGCACTTAATAAATGCCCTTTGATTAATAACAGAGGTATAAACAAACTGCAGTGGGAGCAAAGAGAAGAGAAGGGAGAAATGAGGGGAATAAAGAAAGGATTCTTAGAATACATAACATATTAGTAAGACCTTGAAAGATAGGTAGGCTTTCAACAGACAGATTGATGGGGTTGAACAGTCCAGACGAAGAAACACTAGAAACAAAGGCAGGCAAGCAGAAAAATGTCAGATGAGTATGGCAGAGCTACAAGTAGTCTAACTGCATGGAGTATAAGGTATAGGAAAATTGAGATTCCAAATTTTGAGTGTGATATATCAAAAACATAGTCTAATTCTAGATAAATTAATAACTGATCTTGGAGAGAGCCAACAAGTTATCAGTTATGCATATTGTCTAATAATAAACAATGGTGTTAAGGTGGCATTTAATTATCAAATAAGTAGTTGTCAATGCAGTTGTTTTGGTTGTTATTCTGTTTGACCTCCTGATTTTGGCTCAGCACAAATTGGCACTGAGAGGCAGCACAGTGTAGTGGAAAGAGAACAGACTTTTGACTTTGGGACACCTGGGCTCAAGTCTTCTTTCTGACATTTGACTGTGGGAACCTCAGCAAATTTTTTTTTTAATTGGTGTCTGTGAAAAGGCACTAACAGCTGGGGTGAATCAGGAATGGCTGTTGATAGAAGGTGATACCCAGATGAGCTTTGAAGGGAACTAGGAATTCTAAGAGCCAGAGGTGGAGTGACCACCTACAATTCAGGCACAGGGAGCCCATATGAAGATTCTGAGAGAGAAGTACCATGGAGTACATGCATCAGGAACAGCAAGAAGGAGAATTTGGCTGGAGGGTAGAATATGTGAAGGGAAATAAGAAATATTCTCCTTGGTAGAAAAAAGATTAAATTGAGTTGTTCTGTCTTCTCTCTTATCATCATTACATCCAGCTTGAGCAATGTTCCTCCCTCTTCTTTGATTTTGTTTTTTGTTGCTCTCAACATAGCTTTTTTTTTTTTAAAAAAAGCCTTTTTGTTATCCTTAGCTTTCATGGCACCTCTCAGTTCACTCTGGGTTTTAGCATTTCTGGGATTTTTTCTTACAGAATTGTGCCCCTCTTTAGTACTAATCCTCAGTTATCTGCTCTTGCTTCCATTTTCAGTATGTCGTTAAAAAATTTATAGGTGTCTAAGTTCCCTATACATCTAAATCCTTCTCTTTAGACAGTGCTAGCCCCTATTCTCCATCAGAATAATTTACGATGTCAGGTTTTTGTTCTTGAAAGCACTTAATTATTCTTTGTGAGCTGACTTCCCCTACAGAATTTTACTCAATGAGATCCTAGCTATCTTTCTTTGTATTTTTTTTGAAAGCCACTCTCCCAAAATCTAAGACATGTGCCCAGCTTTTCTTTGCTTATCTTTGTACGTATTCTACAAAAAACTCCACAACATAACAGGTAGTACACCAGAGCTAGAATCAGGAAAAAAGTATTGTCTTTGGAATCAGAAGATCTGGGTTCAAATTCCACCTCGCTGACACTACATATATGACCTTGATCAAAGTATTTTGTCTTCATTGGCCTCAGTTGCATTACCAACAAAATGAGGGGTTTGGGCTAGATGGCCTCTGAGGTCCCTTCCAGTTCTAAGTCTATGATCTTCAGAAGATACAGAACATGGATTTGAATCCTTTCTCTGACACTTACTAGCTGTGTGTCTCTGGGTAAGTCACAACCCCTTGATGCCCTCACTTTATGCATCTATAAAAATGTAGACTGATACTCCTAGTATCTACCTCTCAGGGTTACTGTGAATATTAAATGATATGGCAGTACTCAGCAAGCTTTAAAACTTATATAAATATTATTATTATTATTTTCTCCCCAAATTCCTGTCATTTCTTAATCTGTACCTGCTTCTTTTTCTGTTTGTTCCATTGAACTCTTAAACTAATTGCTGTGGGGAGCTCCTGGTGAAGAAACTCTTCCTTCCACTCTTGTGCAGTTTACTGTCTTAGAGAGTTCCCTGAGGCCCTGAGGGGTTAAGTGATTTGCCCAAGGTCATACTGTTACTTATGGGCTAAGTCTAAAAGACAGTTCTACCTGGCTCAAAGACAGGCTTCCTATGCCTGGAGCTGCCTCTTTGTTAGCATTTTTAAGTTGGCACTTGCTCTCTCCTTACTGGTCAGAATCAGGTGTAGGATAGCAGCTCCCTTGTCATGTCTTCCAAATTTTTAAGAATTAAATGATTATCAAAGCAAGTCAAGCATTTACCATCCGCTCTGTTTTTGGCAGGGATTTGGCCAGCAGATGTCCACATAGTCAAAGTCCACCTTCAATATGCATTATTGCTCTGAGACAGTTTTGTAATCTCTGGAGTTATCTCTGAAGACAGCAATACTCTCATACACTTAAGAACAGCACAGTTCTTATTTATGGCCGAGAATCTTTGCAGTGTTTGGATATATTCCTTTTCAAACAGAACATGCCACCTACAGTATAAGCAGGATTACAGTTTTGATCTTAAAATCTAAACAGAATATTGGCTATTGCTCACTGCACCTTCCAAATGCATAAGTTCTTTTTCACCTCTCTCTCCCTCCCCCCTCATTCCCCCTCCCCTTTTCTCTCTCTTCCTCCATCTCCCTTTTCTTCCCTCCCCCCTCCCCCCCTCTTTCTCTTGCTTTTCTTTCAATTACAGCACCAAGAAACTATTTAGCCCTGCAAACTCAAACTAAACTACTTTCACCTTCTTTTTCTATATTTTCAGGTCTGGCTAGGTTGTGAGAGAAGTCACTGAATCTTTCCCAAGCTGATTTGGGGGTGGGAGACACCAAATGAAGGCACTTTGATCTTATGGCAGTGCCCATACCACATCTGGTTTCCCTCTACCCAAGTCAGTGCCCTGGGTGTGCACTTCTTTGATTTCCAGGGCACTTCCAGAACCAAAATAAAAATGCAAATGTTATATAGTGCTGTTTGTTCTAATTTTATAGACCTTAAAATCTTTAAGATAAGAATGAAGCATCAAAGTCCCTTCTTTATCCAGTTTTAGATACTAGAAAAATACAAGAATAATTTGCAGAATTATTAATAAAGATACCATTTCCTGAAAAATACTGTAAACTAGAGGTTGGGGCCAGGAGGATGTGGGTTTGAAGGCCAGGCTGTTGCACAGAATCAGACAAATTTAAACAAGTATCCATGCCCACAGTGATTTTCTTTTAAATTCTCTTAGCTTTCTCCAAAACAGCTTCTCCTTTGATCAAAGTTTCTTCTGAAGAGCTAGTCAAAAGATGGGCCAGGTTTCCTGCTGCTCTTGACTCATTTTATCTCATTTAGACATAATGCTGATTAGGCAAAGACCACTTGGCCCCAAACCCCATCCCCTTTAAATTTATCTCAGACTCCTCTTCTCTGCCTCTGGAATGCGCTTGCTACAGTACACTGTTGTCACTGAAAGAATGATTGCTTCTCAAGAGTGTGAAGATAAACAGATTCTCCCGGCTGCAAAGCTTGTTCCCAGAACCACATCTCCACCTCATGTTCTGGGAGGTTCAGTCTCCTTTCTTTAAAAATAAGTCAAAAATAAAATGTGATTTCTGCAAAATCTCTCCTGACAGTCAAACAGAAGTCTAAGAAAATCAATCTATGGGGAGAAAGAACCAGACTTTGTCACTAAGAGAAAGAACAGTGTGAACTAAGTCAAAATAGGTGGGCAAACAGTAACAGATTCAAGATAGACACTGACAAAGAATTGTTCTTTGTGATTGTGTCTGTTTGGAGGTAGGGTGGGGAACGTTGCCACCTTAGCAACAGTTGTTAGAATCTCATCTTGGGGCTACTGGGCCAGTCAAGGAGGTTGGGTTTTCCTCCCCCATTCAACCTACAAAAACCCTTCTAAAAGCCTCCCACACTTGCACAATGGCATCTGACTTCAACGTTGAATAGATAAATTATAGCCACATTGTTAGTCTGGTGTCAGAATCCATCTCCAACCCCTGCTTCCTTCACTCTTTTGCTAGTCAGGTACAGACACTTACTCCACTGGAACTTCTTATAAGGGGACCTTTCCTGATGTTTAGTCAGTAGCACGTTCTCTTTGAAATTACTGTCTTTATGCTTTGTATTTACTAGCTTATGAGCTGCATCCCTTCAGTTTAATGTAAACCATTTGAGGGCAGAAAATTTCATTTTGTCTTTGTATTCCCTGTGCTTATTACAATACCTTGCATATAGTAGGCACTTAATAAATGCTTGTTGAATTTATACCTAATTCATCCAATTCTCCCTTGGTTAAAAGATGGCACTTCAAAGTGCCACTGGCATTTTCCCATTCTGTTTACTAGCAGCACCATTTTTTTTAAAAGGCCCCTTAGGAATCTAGTGACTGAGAGACACTCAGGCTTTTGTGGAAAAGAAATCATTAAAAAGGCTCAGGGGAAGGTAGCAGTGAGTTAGTTCCCTTTAAACTATGTGTTTCCTCTTCAAATACTCACTTTATCAATTCCATGTATTCTTTCCTGAAAATGATAAGAGGCTGTGCTGTCAGGAGAGTGACATTTTGGGTACTAGCATGATTTGCAAGCAGGGATTTTAGCTTTTCAAAGTGAAAGCCCTACATAAATCTAAGAAACAAACTCTCCCTTAATGGATACAGCCATGTAAATCTCCCATCTGCTGATAGAGCTAATGCATGAAAGCCCAGCTCTTAGGTTATACAGCATTTAAAAAATCAATAACCTAAGTATAATAAAAGCTGACATTTATATAGTACGGTTTATACCACATTTCATTTGAGCCAAATAACAATCCTGTGAGGCAAGAGCCACAGGTATTATGCCCATTTTATAGATGAGGAACCCGAATAAATGGAAATTATGCTTTAAACGCTTATTGAGTGTCAAGCATTGTGCTAAGTGTTGGATACAAATAGACAGAGTCTTTACCTCCAAAGCACTCACATGCTAGTGGGGGAATAATGCACAGTAAGGGCATGTTTTGGTCTGGAGAAATGACTGGAATGATAAGTAGAGCCCACAGACCCGTCCTTTCCAGAAGGGCATTGTTTTCATTACAGTTCCCAGAGCAAGAGATGGAAAATGGGAGAGAGGGAGAACAGACCTACTCGGTGCCAGGGCAGATGACTGGCTGCAATATGAAGCGTGTCCTGGCTGAGTTTGGCTTGATACAGCCGTGCAGTGCACAGAGCTCTGACCCTAGAATTAGGGAGACCTGAGTTTAAATTCTGAGCATTTCAAAAACAAAGTCTGGGGGCGGCTAGGTGGCGCAGTGAGTAGAGCACTGGCCCTGGAATCAGGAGGACCTGAGTTCGGGTCCAGCCTCAGACACATGACACACTTACTAGCCGTGTGACTTTGGGCAAGTCACTTAACCCCAATTGCCCTCCAAAAAAAAAAAAAAAGCAAAAACAAAGTCTGGTTCTAGATAATTTAGTAACCGATGCTGAAGAGACCTACCAAGTTACTAGGTGGTTATTGATTGATTCACTGACAAGTAGCCTAATAATTAGGGAAGGGAGAGGAAAGAGAGAACATGTGACTAGGTAGTACCTTCCATAGAAGAGGCAAACTCACTGATGTTATTCTTTTTTTTGTGGGGGGTTTCAGTTGTTTTTAATTCTTTGTGACCCCATGTGAGGTTTTCTTGGCAAAGATGCTGGAGTGGCTTGCCATTTCCTTCTCCAGCTCATTTTACAGATGGGGAAACTGAGGCAAACAAGGTGAAGCAACTTGCCCAGGGTCACACAGCTAGTCAGTGACTGAGGCTAGATTTGAACTCAGGTCTTCCTGACTCCAGGCCTGGAATTCTATCTATTGTACCACTATCTAATCCCACCAATACTAGACTATTAGCATTTCTAAAATTTTATTTTTAATTTGTTAACTAACACATCCTATTGAGGTAACTAATGATCCCCTGGAATTCCACTTCTAAACACTAACAACAGAGAGCTATTAAGCTGCTTATACTGCTTGGCTATCAGCATTTTGAGGTGGAATTGCAGGTAATCATTAGGTAACTGAATGGGTTACCTGATGCTGAGATTTCAGTGATAACGTTGAAATAGGCGTAAGTGGGATCGTGGGATTTTAGCATGGAAAGGGACCTTCTAAGCCAATACATGAGGAAACTGGGAAGTACATTGCCCAAGGTCACACAGCGAGGACTCAAATCCAACTCCTCTGACTATCCAGGGTTCTTTATGTAGCCTAGAAATAGCAGGATCATGTCTTTGGAGTCAGGAGGACCTGAGTTCAAATCCAGCCTCAGACACTTAACACATGTGACCTTGGGCAAGTCACTTAACCCCAATTGCCCTCCAAAAAAAGAAAAAAAAGACCATATGGCAAGGAACCTTTCTCTAAATAACCTGGCGATTCTGATGGACATCCCCATAGTTCAATGATACAAATGGAACGTCAAAGGAGTAGGTAAGCTCAGAACTAGGAGTGAGACATTTGGATAGAGTCAAGCCTCTGAGCCTATGCAGCTGGGCACCAACTAGCAATGAACAGCACTGACTGTGGCTGACATCAGGGATGCCATGGCCTGTTCTTCACGTCTAGAGCACAGCTTGTATCATTTGATCAGGTATTGTCAATGGCCTTGGAATTAGAATAGGAGAAGAGAATTCAAGGGACATCAGGAGAGAGGGAGGACTAAGAGACCAGGTTGAAATACAGACTTCATTCTCCGGGGGGCCTTTGGATTCTTGAGCTCAGGTTTTTAACGTGCGGTCACTTGGCACAATAGCACAGGCAAGCAAAGTCTACAACTTGATTTAAGACTTGGACAACGAACCTCCCTTAATTTGGGCTCAGAGATAGGAAACAAAATCCACTCTACAATTCTACCACAACAGCAGAAGATAAATTCTAGGACTATCAGAGTCTAGGCGCAGGGGTGGGTAACCTTTGACCTCAAGGCCACACATGGCCCTCTAGGTCCTCAAGTGCTGACCCTTGACTGATTCTAAATTTCATACAACAAATTTGTTTGTCTGGAAGTTTGGAATCAGTCAAAACGTTGCACTTGAGGACCTAGAGGGTCACATGGAAAGTCCCCCACCGCTACTCTGGGGCATTCTAAAGCTAAGTGGGCCAGACAGGGCTGTGTGCATGTCAGTAAAGAAGCACATGTGGGTCTCAGAGTTTGAGAGCAACTGGTTACTTAATGGATATTGAGCCTAGATCAAAAATGTATGCTCTCTGAGCACTAGAATGGGAGTTAGATGATCTGAGTTCTGAGCTCAGTTTTGCCAAAAACTCTTGCCCCTAAATCTCCAAAATTCTATGATTCTGTGATCCTACCCTGGAATCAATAACTTGTCTCAGTTCAGCAGCTGAATATTTTTCAGAGAGGACAATTTACTTGTTATGATTACTTTAGATGTTCGATAATATTTTTTTTTTGTGCAGTTGGAGGAGGGTTTTAATTTTGTATTTGCAATCCAAATTTCTCTTTCCTTTATCCTCAGAACACAGAAAACCAAATTAGGTTAAGATAGTGGTTATCAGGTAGCTTGTAACAGCAAAGACATCTCACCCTTACAGTATGTCTCAAGTATAGTTAAATATGCACATATGTATGTACACACATATATAAAACAGAATTTTTGCTTCATTAAGCAAGCATTTATGTATTACACATATAATTTCCAATAATTTAATTATTTTTGGACCTCATTCTCCTCAAATCTCTCCATATCGCTTTTAACACTTGACTGTCCTCTGACCACTTTCTCCTGGTTTTCTCCTTTGTCCAACCCTTCTCTATCTCTCCCGCTGGTTCCTCATCTTCTTCTCAAACTCTTGGCAGTATCATTCACTCCTGTGGCCTCAATTCACCTCTATACTGACCACTCCCAAAAGCTTGTTTGTCTGCTTTTAGCTTCCCTGATCCTTCCTTGGAGCCCCAAACACATAATTCCAACTGCATAAGATAAAGAGGTGATTGGATATGCAGTGAAATCCATCCTATACACCAAAGACAGATGAATCTTTTTTTTTTAAATAAAGCTTCAAGTCTGTCTCTACTGTAGCTCAAAATTCTTTCATGGCTCCCCAATGTCTACAAAATAAATTTTTTCCTCCTTGGGGGTGAGGAATACTCAGGGCCTTCCCAGAATCTGGAAGAATCTCTTTCTCCAGCCTTATCTCTTCTCACTCTTCTTTTTGAAGCCTCAGGTCCTAAAAAACTACTCATTCTTCCAGAACACCCATGTACATTCCTGACTCTTCAAGTTTGCTCAGATCTTCCCTTTACCAGGAATGCCTCTCAGTTTATCTAAATCTTTCCCTTCTTTGAAAGTCAAACTCAAATCCTACTTTCCGGGTGAAACCACTTTAGCCTACAGTGATCTTTCTTTCCCTACTCTAAATGCTTATGGTAAAAGAACAACTAACTCTCTTGTCACTTATCTGCCAGGAGCTCATCCTGTGAGTTATCTTTTTATGTTACAGGGATTACAAATCTCTCTCTTTCCCTCTGGGGCACAGAGGAGTTGGTGTTTGCTATGGCCGAGTTCTTTACTAGCTATTTCACAAAGCAGCCCCAGGTAATTAGTATATTCCATTCCATCTGATGTCGGACAGTTAACAATTAGTGAGAGTGTAGGGTATTCTTTGTGGAGTCTTGCAACCTGTGGGAAAGTGATGATGAGGTTGAAGAGGAGAGATTACTGATGTGTGAAGCCTGGGGCTATGTGTAAAAGAAGGCACAAGGATAACAGAGGTCACTGGGTGGGTAGGAGTGAGAGAAATCAATTTCTGTTTATTGAAAAAAGAGAAATTTAATTAAAAATAAAAGAATAATGGAAGGGTGTTTTTGAACAATAAACATATCTGTGAAATCTTTTTTCCCCCCTTAAATCTGTGGTCTACCACGTAGGTCAACTGTTAAAGAGCTTAAGAAAACTACAGAACAGACTTCTAGGTCACACAGCCAAAAATTTTGGGAAGTGGACATTTTCTCTGATACTCCTGTCTTCTCAAACCTCTCTAAAAATAGAAATCATATGTAATAAATAAATAAAACAATTCTGTGTCTCTATTGCCTAAGATACTAAAAATCCATATGAGGTTGCTAAACTAGCAGGAGAGAAGGCTAATTCCTAACCTCTAACATACTTGTTCAGTACTCCCTTCCCCACTAACCACAATGAACTGACTGGGCTATACAAACATAACCCACAGGTTTCCAGCAAAACCTAGCACTAATATAACAATAGGAATATTCAAAGGTCAGTCAAAGAACTGAGGAATAGAACTAGGGCAGGAGGGTAACATGTGGTATTCTACCATGCTTGTGGGAAAGGGACTGGCAGCCACCTGAAGTAAATTCTGTTCCTCTGGAAGCCAGTGCCAAGATCAAGGCTGGTGAAACATGAATGCCCATAAAAGGAGGACGTCTACTCCTTGGGCAATTGTCATCAAAGACAAAGGAGAAAGAAATTGAGTAATAAGGTGAAATATAAGGGAAAAAAACTCTTGAAATTACTCAAGATCTCAGGAGGAAGAAAACTTAGTTAAAAACTGATAGGCAGATAAGCCAACAGGAAGGATATTAATAACAGAAGGGAATGTGCCTTCCAGGTCAGCTAAATAAGTCCAGACATATTTGAATAAGTATTTTAAGACAAAGGAAAATGAGTTAATATCTTCTAAGGCATAGGACCCTGTGGATTCTCAAGAACAGAGCATGGAACCACAGCTGGATGTTCCTGAACGGTTTAAAAGAGAAATAAGAGTTACAGAAGCAGAATTTATGGCCTGCATAGCAGGAATAATTGGCAGAAAACAAAAACCTGAATCCACAGTGGCAAATCTCACTAAAGAAACAAAAAAGAATAACTGATTAAAAGTTGCAAATACATAGAAGTAAAGAACAATTTGAAAGAAAAGCAAAAAGAAATAAAATTAAAAGAATTGATCTAGAAGACAATATAGGTATTTTTATATCTCCAAAAAAAGCCATGAAAAGTAAAAAAAATCTGAACACCACAATGCAAATTATAATATAAAAAACCTGTCCAGGACTTCTGAACACAGAAAATGAAGTATCAATAGAAAGAATTCACAGATCACCTCTAGAAAAAGAAAAACAAAACCCAAAACCTTATGCTTTAAACACAAAAGTACATAGTGGTTAAATTGAACAATTCAATGTCAAACAACAAATTCTGCAAGTAACCATGAAAAAGATCTTCATATAAAGGAAAGGAAATTCAAATAACTTCAGACTATTCTATATTCTCCATAAACCAAAGGAGGAGATGGAATAATGTGCTCTGAACAGCAAAGGAGCCCAGATGCAGCCCAAAACAATATACTCTTCAAACCTAAGCTTCACTATCAATGAAAAAACAAAGCTGTTTGACCAAAAAAGAGGTATTTGAAGCATTCAAATAAAGAAAAGCAGACTCAAATAATAAGCTTTGCAAACATGCAGACAAGAAAAAAGTAACAAGAAGGTAAACAAATATAACAACCAAGGAAGATACAGATAATAAAATGAATTACCCTAGAAAAAGACATCAAAACTTTAAGTATATATATATAGAATTAAGAACAACAACAAAATAACAGCAGTGGGACCATTAAGAGATTTCTTTCCTTATGTTCTTACACAAGGACATAAGGAGACAAACCCTTCCTACAGGTGAATCTCTCTCTCTCTCTTTTTTTTTTTTTGATGAGACTTAACTAGAGAATGGAAGGAAATATAAAAAGGGAGAGGGGTGAAAGAAGAAAGAGGTGATGTATTCTAATAAAGACCAAAGGTTAAAAATAAAGGGAAAGGGGGCAACTAGGTGGTGTAGTGAATAAAGCACGGGCCCTGTAGTCAGGAGGACCTGAGTTCAAATTCGACTTCACAGACTTGACACACTTACTAGCTGTGCAACCTTGGATAAGTAATTTAACCCCAATTGCCTTGCCTTCCTCCTTCCAAAAAGATAAATAAATGGAAAATAACTCCTTTAGTTTCTGTGTGTGTGCCTCTCTCTCTCAAAAAAAAAAAGGGCCTCTAGGAGAATGAGTAAAGAGACAAAGGAAGGAACTGAAATAGCAGGCAGGAAAGGAGAAATTCTAATTTCCATGATAGGAAGTCCCACTGAAGAATATTACCATGGGAAAAAGAGAAATATTCTATAAATAGATGTAGGTATTCTACAATGGGTATACACTGTAGGTATTTACTGATGAGAGAGACCATTGATCTTCCCTTAAGAGGAAGAAAACAAGATCTTTCAGGAGCAACTGACACCCATGCATGCAGAGTGATTTCATGACAAATGAGAACAAGAATGATCACAGGGAAGACAGGAAGACATAGGGTAGTAATGAACCACAAAAAGCCAAGCATCTAAATTCATAAAGAAAAAATTAACTGAATTGTAAGAAGACAGAGAGTAAAACAATGGTGGCATGAGGTCTTCATGTCCTTTCAATTTTGGACAAATTTAGCAGAAAGATAAACAAAAGGGAAATCACAGAACTGAACACACTGCTGGAGAAACTAGCACTAAAAGACTGATGGGATTTTTAAATGAGATTGCTAAAGAATATGCATATTTCTCAGCACTATATGGAACTTTTACAAAAATTGATCCTTTATTAGAATAATATTTTGCTATATAAAGAAAATAGCAGAAAAGTAGAGAATAGGAATGCAACTGGAATGGTAGGAAAATTGTTTAAATTGCTTCATGAAACAGGGACTTTTGAAGTGTGGCAGCAATGGACAAGCAACACCTGTAGGCAAATAGAGTTATAGTCAGGAGTGTGTTGGACTTATCGCTAACCAGTTTTCAAGAATAGATTATTAAATTTTCAGTGACTCATCCATTCTTTAGAAATTGGCAGTTGCTACAAATCAGGGCTTAATTTCTTATTTTGTTGACTGTCTCAGTATAAGAAAGTGTTAATAATGCTGAGTAAGCCTAAAAGTGTATGTACATATATTTTTTAAAATTCTGAATAGTCTGATTGTTAAATATTTACTGACACACCCTTGTATTACTCTATAAACATTTCTTGAGTTTAGCAGGAATGCAGTACAGAGTTCAAGGAGTCCTAATAATAATTAGGCTAACAACAATTAATCACAACAATTGGCTTTTATATAATGCCTTTAAATTTACAAAATGTTTCACATCAGATGTGTCAAACACAAACAAACCTGAAATTACAGGTGCTGGGCCTGAGTCAGATTAAAATGTAATGAGGAAATATTTTTACAAAATAAATAAAAACATAATAAAACATCGGCAGCTAGGTAGCACAATGGATGAGAGTACTGGGCCTGGAGTCAGGAAGACTCTCATTTCCGTGAGTTCAAATCTGGCCTTAGACACTCCCTAACTTGGTGACCCTGGATAAATCACTTAACCCTGTTTGCCTCAGTTTCCTCATCTATAAAAATGAACTGGAGAAGGAAATGGCAAACCACTCCAGTATCTTTGCTAAGAAAACCCCAGATGGGATAACAAGGAATCAGAAAAGACAAAAACAACATAATGAAACATAGATCATGTTTATTTCTTCTTTCCTAAGTCAATAGGTGGCCTACAGGGGTCCTTATATATAGTTTAGAGGCCAGTTTCTTTTTGAGTTTGATACCACTGCTTTTTATCCATTCTCTTACCTGACACTCATTATAACCCTAGCTTACAGAGCTGTGGAATACAGGGATGGCATCAGTGAGTAGTGATGGGAAGCAATGACAAATGACAATGGAAATAAAGATATTGAATAAACAGGACATGGAGGGAAACATTGATATAAAATAATCAACCCCCCAATCCCTACCTGGATCCCTATACAATATAGAACTTCAGGTCATGGTCATCTCCTCAATTTCCAATTTTTTGCCACCACAAAAAGAGCTATAAAACATTTATTTTTATAATAATTCATAGGATGGTTTAAAAATAAAGTTTTTGAAATATCAAATATTTATTGTATTAAGAAGAAATATTAAAAGAGAAGAAACAAGCTTCGAGAGAGGAAGGGTATTTTACTCTAGTAGAATGTAAGCCCCTTCATAGCAGGGACTGGTTTTGTTTTTTCTTTGTATCCCCAATATTGAGTCCAGTTCCTTAGATATACTAGGCCCCTGAAATCATGGATCTGGAGTCTGAAGTTAGCTTAGAAATCATTGAATCCAACCTCCTCATTTCAGAGTTGAGGTAGTACTCAGGTCCTATGATTCCGAGGTTAATCAATCATCTTTCCTTTGCACTCTATTGCCTCCCGTAAAAGCTTGTTGGACTGAATTGGATAGTGGGGATATCTGAAAACTAGATAGCGGTCAACCTATGCACACAATAGAATAAAAGGTACATATAGAACTTTTTAGTTGCAGACGTAAAAATACATTGTGAAATGTTTCACGTTTAAGCTACGTTGGTGACAGAGATGTGGAAAATAATCTAGATACGGAATTGACTTGAGTAGGCATATCCATAACCTGAGAGGCTGGGGTGCGGAGGCGGAGAAAGAGTCAGACAATGAAAAGATAACTAGCAATTTAAGTTTAAAGTAAGCTAAGGATGATCTGAGTTCAAGTCCTGTCTCTGACACACTGGCTATGAACCTGGGCAAGTCAACTCTCCAAGACTATAAATGGCAGAGTCAGTGATGATTTGCTTTGGTAGAGGGAGGGAATTCCTGGAACCAAAGAAGTCAAAGGTCCTGTTTAAAAATCTCAAAATCAACAAACCACCAATGTTTGACCCCACAAATACATCTGAATAGACTGTCACTGCTGTGCAAAAATGCACTACTCAAAAACAGGTCAAGTTCCAGGCACAAATTTCAGGTCCTCAGTATAATAATAGTGGGTAACATAGCTAGGTTGAGCAGTAGGTAGAGCACTGGGCCTGCAGTCAGGAAGACCCAAATTCAAATCCATCCTCAGACTTCCTAGCTGTGTGACCCTGGCAACTGCTTCACCCTGTTTGCCTCAGTTTTCTCAGCTGTCAAATGGGTTGGAGAAGAAAATGACAAACTATTCCAGTATTTTTGCCAAGAAAACTCCAGATGAGGTCATGAAGTATCAGAAACAACTAAAAAACAACACAATGCTATGTGTCAGGCATTGTGCTAAATGCTTTACAAATGTTATCTCGTTTTTAAAAAAAAAATTTCGGAGGGGGGAAGGTAGGGCAATTGGGGTTAAGTGACTTGCCCAAGGTCACATGGCTATTTTTTTGTGTTAAGTAAACATCTGAGGCCGGACTTGAACTCATATCACTCCAGGGCTGGTGTTCTATTTACTGCACCACCTAGCCACCCCTGTCATTTCATTTAATCCTCACAACAGCTTAGGGAGGTAAGTGCTATTATTACCCCCATTTTACAGTCGAGGAAACCAAGGCAAACCGAGGTTAAGTGATTTACCTGGGGTCACACAGCTAATAAATATCTTAGACCACATCTGAACTCAGGTCTTTCGTACTGCAAGCTCAGCATTTTATCCGACGGGTATTTTATCCTACTGGCCTCTTACTCGTTAGCAATCTTCATGCCATCAGACCTAGAGGCAAGTCTCCCAGGTGTCCTCTTTTCCTCTCTGTTCTGGGTCTCCTTACAAACAGAACTATCAAGTCATATGCAAATGACAATTTTGGGTTGCTGCAAAAAAAAAATTCTGGTATTTTGGATCATTAGAGACACAACCATCTCTGCATAGTGTGGTTTTAATTGTTTAGCATTTCAAGCATATTTGTTATTTCTCTGGTGTTTTTGACTCCTCACAAGGGCCTGTTAAGAATGGTCTTATCCCACTTGACAGATGTGGAAAATGTCTCAAAGCAGGAAAAGGACACATATGCGTGTCTATGAAAACTCCAAAAGTACTGTTTTGTTTTCCTTTTCTGAAAAGTCAAAATGAAGATGCCGCCTTTAAAAAACATTCACAAGAGGCATTGGCACAACCTAACTTTCTAGCTATTGTCTGGTCATGAGAATGGAAACCATTTGCAATCTTTTTTTTTTTTTTTTTGGCAGATGCCACAGGGGGCATTACCTAAATTTAAAATGCCTTGCAGAATTCCCCAGTGCAACTCTTTTCATTAGCGGTGTGTCAAGAAATGATAGAACTGACTTTAGTTTGCTGCTCTTTAGACTAGAGGAAAGCCAAGAGGGAAAGAGAGAGGTTATTTCCATATTTAAGAGCAGATGAAACCATTTACAAGGCACTCATTCACTCACCCACACACCACCTGCTTCCTCCCACAACTACGGAGGGAGACCAGAGCAGGGAGGAAATGTTCTTGGAACTAAGTCTTTTCTATCTTTCTCATCCAGGAGGGGGAAAAAGTGATACTTCAGTAAAGTTTACACACAAGTGCTGAAAAAAAAATTTTTTTTGCAGTCTTTTAGTCTACTCTTACTCCTTTTAGAATTCGCTGGGCTATTTCCTTTTCTCCAAAGACGAATTTTAAAATATACAGACTTAGCAGACAGATTGCTTCTTTAGTTCATTAAGATGGTATCAAGATAGGATCTAGTCCTTGGGTAGAGGACCTGAGTGAAGCACTTTGGCTAATAATGATGAAAAATGATTTTGCTGAACAAGATCCATACCACAAATGATGAGATGTGACTGTCTCTCAAGCAACCAAACTAATCAGATTATCTTGAAACTGCCCTAGACAGATGCGCCGCAGTGAAAATCCTATTGTGACCTCAGCCCAAAGCTCAAGGAGGAAGAGTCTCTGCTTTTCTAGTAGAAAATCTGAAAGGACTTTTTCCCCTTTCACAATAGATCCCCCTTAAATATCCTTCTGTGGCTGGTGGAAAGTTGAAAGTTTGGGGGTAATTTCATTCACCTCTTTAGTATTTTCCAGGCTTCTAGTTAAATGAATGTTGAGTGGTGGGTGGGTAGGTGTGTGAAGGTGAGAGGGAGAGTAGTGGGGAGAACCTATGTGTTTTCCACCATCTTCTGAAAATTAAATTTATCATCCCCTTGGGGGAAAGAGGAAGAAATAACACATTTTAACCAAATCTTCTATATTTAGTTTGATTCAACAAGTGCCTAGTCTGTACAAATCACTCTTACTACTGGCAGGTCTGGGAATACAGACATAAAAATATGAAATAGTCCCTGTTTTCAAGGAGTTTGAAGTCTACTAGACTGTAACTATACTTTATTGGAAACATTCATTCAGATACCTCTAAGAATGTTTGTTTTGAAATGAAAACTTGAGAGAAGTTGCTTGAGTTTCATAAACAAGACTTCAGAACAGCTTTTATACCAAAGAAGAATTTTCATTTTGATTTCTCCATCACATCTTTCCCTCCACCATTATTCCTCCTATAGAGTAGACAAAACAATGGCTTGGGAGTCTGAGGACCTGAGTTCAAATCTTGATTGGGTCACTTATGGCAGAATATGAAAGTAGGCGATTCATTTAATCTGTAGGCCTCAATTTCCTTGTCTGTAAAATCAGGGGATGAGATTAAATGACCTTTCAGTTCCCTTTCCAGTTATAAATCTAAGATGATGCTGTGATTGGCCCAAGGTGAAATCAGAAAAGCTCAGTCTTCAATCAGTTGCTTTTCTCACCACTTGTGCTGGCCCAGGCTTCCTTAACCTAAGAAGACTATAGGCATTTTTAAAGGGAAAAGAGCCACATTTTCAGGGCTTTGGCAAGTTTAGCCTCCCCGAACCAGCAGAAAACCCAAGAAACTGTGTATGTAATTCCCCATGTAGCAATTAGGCAATTACAAGCACAATTGGCCATTTGTGCCTTTTAAATAGGATGCAAATGGTTGATTATGGTGCAATTCAACAGCACATGCTCCTTTGTATCTGCAGTTTTGCCTCCATGCAAAAGAGGAAGAAGACTTACAGTCTGAAACTCTAGCCTGCTGAGCATTTATCAGTCTCCTCCAGCACTTCTCTCTTCTAAAGGGTCTCCCTAGAGAAAAGTTTCTAACCTAAGAAAGTAGATTTCGATACAGGAAACTTCACACCAAAAAAGGTGACCTCGTTTTTGTCTTTCAGAGCGTATGAGCCAGGCAGTTTTGAAAAACAGAAGAAGGTTGACTTGTTCCTAAGTAGTCATTAGCACCTGGGCCAATTTTCAGATGGTTGCTGGGATCTTAAAAGCCCCAGCTAACAAATGGCCAGCCTGAGCTTACTTGAATACATGAATCAGGGAAGTGCTGCCACCTTCTGGCAGAGTTTGCCTAGAGACAGTCTCCTAAAAGATCCATAAGCCAGTGGTGGGGAGGTGGGGTGGTCTTTGAGACCAGGAGGTAGTGGGGTGATTACCCTTGAGGGCAACCCCAAGAGAAGAGGCCTAAACTGAAGCAAACCCAGGAAAGCAAATCTTGTAGTACTGGGTAAAATGGAGAGAGTTACAAGACAATTGGATTAGAAGCAAAGGACTTGGTTGACAATCTCAGTGCTACTATTTACCTGTGAGCCCTCAAGCAAGTCATGTCACTATTCTGTGACTCAGTTTCATAATTTGTAAAATGAGTGAGTTGAACAAGATGAACTCTAAATTCTATTGTCCTATAATTCCAGAGAAGACAAGGTGGGTCTACGGTTCCAGGATAGTCCAGATTAGTCAGCTAATAATTGTACCTTTCTTATTGAGCTATATGCACTATGAATAGCAAGGGACATGCAAGAAACAAAATACACAGTGTGGGACAGCGGATGAGGCAGGGGACTTGGGGTCATAGAATCCCGGTTCAAATCCCAGACTCTGTCACTCCTTTTATGACGTTTCAACCCTAACTCACATGGCAGGCTAGAAGTAGCATCAGTACTGAGCTAGCACGTGTGTAACCAGTGGGGAAGCTTTTGTGCATTCTTTGTAATACCTGATTACATAAAGGATAAACTGAATATACACAAATGGATGCACGTTAATTTTGAAAAGCAGATTAATAGTTGGATAGAACCAAGAACCTTTTCATGAAGGAGTTAGTGCTTGAGTTGAGATCTGAAGGAAATCAGAGAATCCAAGAGAGGAAGGCAAGGAAGGATTGCATTCCAGACATGGGGGCAGATAATGCAAAAGCATGGAGCTGGAGAGTCAACTAGTAGTCAATCTGTAAACAGACAGATTGGAGGGGATAAGGAGGGGAGTAAAATGCAAAAAAAAAAAAAAAGAGAAAGATAGGATGGGGCCAGATTTTGAAAAGCTTTAAGCATCAAACAGAGGAGTTTATATTTGATCCTGAACGCAATTGGGAGCCACTAGAGTTTGTTGAGTAAGACTTTGGAAGCTATTGCAGCATAGATTGGAAAGCAGAGAAGCTTGGGGCAGAGAAAACAAATAGGAGACTACTGAGATTAGCCAGGCAAGAGGTGGGGGGTGGGGATGGGGGTGGCCTAAATTAGGCTGGTGGCTGAGTGAGTGAAGAGAAGACAAATGCCCAAGATTTGACACTGATGTGACAAATTTGTTCTTAAGTTTTTAAAAGTATATTGTAATAACTATGCTCTGCCCTACTCTCCCAGAGACAGGCAGGTTACATCCCCTTCTCCAGGTCATAGGTACCCTGAGGAATTTGGAGGGCATTTCTTCTCTACTGCCATTAGCTTAAGATCCCACTGGCTATGCCCTCCCACTGTCAGGGTGCCAGTGGTTAGCACCACCCCTGTTCCATTTAATCATTTAACATTGTCCAAGAAAAATATTAATATTCTACTCTGTGTTTTAGGTATATGTTTAAATCCAAGTATTTTTAGATAAGTGACCAAAATATCCAAGATGACATAGCATACCCATGTCCTTGGAAATCTGCTTCTTTATCCAAGTAAGATTTGAGCTCACATTTGTGTGAATGTTGAACAAGAAAAAGGTTATATTAAAATACAATTTTGAGTTAACATTCCAGACATTACTCAATGACTTCCTTGTCTACTCCCTTCAAGGACTGGAAAAAAAAACAACAAACTAAACTTCCTCCCTGTGATCAATATCTTAACTTTATAAGCAAAAGGGAGACACTGCTGGTAGAAAATGCCCCAGTCACTTCAGGCAGATAGGGAAGCAATGATCTGATCTAGTCAAGAGTTAAGTTCCCCTTGATCCATTTCCTAGGACCTTAGACTTTGTTATTTACTCACTTTCTATATAGCAAGGTCCCATGGAGTTCACATTCAGATGTAATATGCCCTGTTTAAAAAAAGGCAATGCTTTATTTTTTCCAATTACTTGAAAAAGAATTAACATTCATTTTGAAAAAAAAAATTGGGTTTCAAATTCTCTCCCTCCCTCCCTCTCCTTCGCTGTCATTGAGAAAGCAAGCAATTTGATTTGTTATATATGTGCAGTAATGTAAAACATATTTCCATATTAGTCATATTGTGAAAGAATACAGAGACAAATAAACCCCAAGAAAAGTAAAGTAAAAACAAAAAGTATATCTTGGTTTGCATTCAGACTCTATCAGTTCTTTCTTTGAAGGTGTGTAGTATTTTTCATCACAAGTTCTTTGGAATCATAGACGACTGAATAGCTGAAAATGGCTAAGTTATTCACAACTAATCACTGCACAATACTGCTGTTAACTGTGTTCAATGTTTTCCTGGTTCTCTTCACCTCACTTTGTACCAGTTCATGTAAGTCCAGATTTTCTGAAAGTATCCTGCTCATCATTTTCTTACAGCAAAATAATATTCTATCACAATAATACATCACAGCCATTTTCCGATTAATGGGCATCCTCTTGATTTCCAATTCCTTGCTATCACAAAAAAGCTACTATAAATATTTTATATACAAATAGATCTTTTTCCTTTAAAAAATCTCTTTGGGCTGCAGACCTAGTAGTGGTATTGATGGGTCAAAGGATATGCATAGATTTAAAGCTCTTTTGGCACAGTTCCAAACGGCTTTCCAGAATGGTTGGATCTGTTCATGACTCCAATCAACAATTTTCTTACATCCCCTTCAACATTTACCATGTCCTTTTTCTGTCATATTAACCAGTCTGATAGGTGCAAGTTGGTACTTTGGAGCTATTTTTACATTTATCTAATCAATAGTGATATCGAGCATTTTTTTCATGTAACTATATGTATCCTATATTTCTCTATCTGCAAAATACCTGTTCATATCCTTTGACCATTTATCAATTAGGGAATGCCTTTTATTCTTATTTTTAAAAGTATTTTTCCAATTATATACAATAACATATTTCTATATTAATCATGTCATGAAAAAAACAAAAAAATCCCCATAAAAAAGTTAAAAAAATAGTATGTTTTGATCTGTTTTCAGACTCCATCCATTTTAGTTCTTTTTCAGAATTGAATGACTGGCATTTTTATACATTTGACTTGGCTCTCTATATATTTGAGAAATGATGCCTTTATCAGAGAAATTTGCTCTAAAATTTCTCCCCAGTTTTCTGCTTTCTTCCTAAACTTGGCTCTATTATACTGTAGGACTCTGGATTTTTAATCCACTCTGCTATCTACTTCTATTTTATGGATGAATTCATCCCATTCACATTCACAGTTCTGGTTACTATATATTTTCCTCCATCCTACTTTTTCTGTTTATCTCTCTCTCTCTCTCTCTCTCTCTCTCTCTCTCTCTCACTCTCTATCTCTCTCTCTCCTTCTGTCTCTCTGTCTCTCTTCCTCCCTCTGTCCCTCCTCAAAAGTGTTTTGCTTCTGACCACTGCCTCCCTCAATCTGCCTTCCCTTCTATTATTTCCCTCTTTTCTTATCCCCCTCCCCTCCTGCTTCCCTGTGGAGTAAAATAGATTTCTATACCCAACTAAGTATGTTAATTCCCTCTTTGGGCCAATTCCAATGGGAGTAAGACTCAAAGATTGCCTACCAATTCTCCTCCCCTCCCCCTCCATCTTCCCCTTCACAGTAAATGTTCTTTCATGCCTCTTTTGTGTGAGATAATTTACCCAATTCTACCTCTATCTTTCCTCTTCTCCCAATGCATCCCTCTATCTCACCCCTACATTTTATTTTTTTGGCTATCATCCCATCAGAGTCAACTCACACACATGCCCTCTGTCTGTGTATACTCCTAACTGCTGTAATAATGATAAAGTTCTTAGAAGCTGCAATTATTATTTTTCCATGTAGGAATGTAAGTAGTTTAACTTATTGAATCCCTTATGATTTCTCTTTCTGTTTACTTTTTATGCTTCTTTTGAGTCTTCTATTCGAAAGTTGGTTTTTCTATTCTGCTCTGATCTTTTCATCAGGAATGTTTGAAAGTCCTCGATTGCATTAAATATTCATTTGTTCACCTCTGACAGATCATACTCACTTTTGCTGCATAGGTTCATTCTTGGCTGCAATCCTAGTTCCTTTGCCTTCCAGAATATTATATCCCAAGCTCTTTGGTTCTTTAATATATAAGTTGCTTAATCTTGAGTGATCCTGACTATAGCTCCATGATATTTGAATTGTTTCTTTCTGGCTGCTTGCAATATTTTCTATTTGCCCTGGGAGCTCTGGAATTTGGCTAAGATATTCCTGGGAGTTTTCATTTTGGGATCTTTCAGGTGATTATTGGTGGTTTCTTTCAATTTATATTTTACTCTCTGGTTCTAGGATATCAGGGAAGTTTTCCTCTATAATTTCTTGAAAAAATGATGTCTAGACTTTTTTTTTGTTTTTTGTTATTTGCTTTTTGGGGAAGGGAAGGCAAGGCAGTTGGGGTTAAGTGACTTGCCCAAAGTCACACAGCCACTAAGTATTAAGTGTCTGAGGTTGGATTTGAACTCAGGTTCTGCTGACTCCAGGGCCAGTGCTCTATTCACTGTACCACCTAGCCACCCCTAGAATTTTTTTAATCATGACTGTAAGGTAGTCCAATAATTCTTAAATTATCTCTCCAGGTCAGTTGTTTTTCCAATGAGATAATTCACATTTTCTTCTATTTGTACATTCTTTTATTTTATTTTCTTGATGTCTCCTGAAGTCATTAGCTTCCACTTGCCCAATTCTAATTTTTAAGGAATTACTTTCTTTAGTGAATTTTTGTACATCCTTTTCCATTTGACTAATTTTGCTTTTTAAGGATTACTTCCCTTCAGTGGAATTTAGTGCCTCTTTTACCATTTCATCTATTATGTTTCTTAAGGTGGTTTTTTTTTTAATTTTTTTACTTTTATTTTATTTTTTTTCTTTTTGGAGGGCAGTTGGGGTTAAGTGACTTGCCCAAGGTCACATGGCTAGTCTTTTGTGTTAAGTGTCTGAGGCCAGATTTGAACTCAGGTACTCCTGACTCCAGGGCTGGTGCTCTATTCACTGCGCCACCTAGCCGCCCCATGGTGGTTTTTTTAGTATATATTTTTTGTGCCTCCTTCACCAAGTTGTTAGTTTTTTCATGATTTTATTATATCACTTCAATTTATTTTCCCAATTTTTCCTCTACCTCACTTATTTGATCTTTAAAATTCTTTCTGAGCTCTCCAGGAATATTTGGGGGGGAGGGAAGGAGGAAAGAGAGCCAAGCCTAATTCATATTTTTCTTTGAGGCTTTGGATTTAGCTTATTTGAAATTGTTTTCTTCTGAGTCTGTGTTTTGATCTACACTAACTTATCACCATACTAACTTTCCATGGTCAGTTAATTTTTTTTGTTATTTGCTCATTTCTTCGGTCTATTTCTTGACTTTTAACTTTATGTTAAAGTTGGAATTTGCTTCCAGGGTAGAGGGGCACTATCTCAAGCTTTGGGTTTTTTGTGTTGCTATTTTTTAGAACTAGTTCTGAGGGCTTGCAAGTTTTCAGTTCTTCCAAAGTAGTATGACTTAAGAAAAGATGTGGCCCATGCTGTGGTCTGAGTATCCACAAGCACTTTTTTCTGCCCTCGGACTATGACCAGAGTTCCTGCTCCTACTAGTGCACCTTCTTTCCCTGGGTCTTCAGCCCAGAACTACATATGGGCAGTGCAACAAAGTCCTGCTTCCAGTGCCAGCAGAGGGTCCTCTTATAATCCCCTTCTGACCACTAGTCTGACACCTTTTTCCATCCATGAGCTGAGAGCTCTAGAAACTGTGCCTACCTGATTCAGTTCCCCTCATAGCTTGCTGGGGCTAGGCCAGCATTGGACTGCATTTTACTTTCATCCCAGTGAAAAAGACCTTTCCTGACTACTTTCTAAATTATCTTGGCCTGGAAAATTGTTTCCCTAACCTGTCATTTGTTCCACTGCTTCAGAATGTGTTGCAAGGCATTATTTTAACGTCAATTAGAGGGGCATTTGGGAGAGCTGAGGCAAGTCCCCGCCTTTACTCCATCCTCTTGGATCTGCCCTGCAGTGTGCAGTATGGATGATGCGTCCTCCTTCAGATGCTATGTGCTGGAACCTGCAGGTAACTCTCAAAGTTTACTCCTTGATGCTCTGAGCCTCAGTGCTGCACTGATTGCAAAATCCACATTCTGGAATGCCAAAGACAAAAACGCTTTCATAGCCACAATGACCTCAGAAGGGCGAAGATGCCAAGGACTTTCATTACTATCACTTGACTCTATAAGCAAGGGAGTTAATAAGATCTCTAAAGAAAACATATCAAGTAAATGAGATGAGGAGACTAAGCCAAAGCTGACCCATGTGGGGGGAATATTTCCTCCCATTCTGGCTATGCAACAATGTGGTGTGGGGGTGGGGTCTTCCTAACCATGTTAGGCTGGCAGACCAGAATGCCTCTACATACTCCACAGTCTCTCCAAAACACTTCTATTCCACCTCATGATGCTCTTAGAAACAGACTCCTTGGCCTCTCCACGTAGGGAATTTGTATGACTCAAGCAAACTGCCATACTTTTCCCATGTACCAGATCATTATAGTGCAATTGAAGACAGTTGCACTTTTCTCACCTATAAAAATGAAGAATTTGGCCTAGATCACTTAGACAAGTCTCTTTCAACTGTCACATTTTAGGATTCTATGGGGACAAGAATTGGAACCCACCAAAGGTTTGTGGCACCAATGCAATATTCACAGCACTAATGGCAACTATGAATATGCTGGCATAGTTCTGAATCTCAAAATATAACAGACTCTCCATATAGAAGACAGAAGCAAAAACATATATTCAGACACCAGAAAGCTGAATCCCCAAACCAGAAAGCCAAATGCCAATACCAGAAAATCAAATTCATCATAGTAACAAAGAAGTTAATACACCATAACAGCAGGGAACCACACCATACCTAGCTGTCTCCTTGCCTGTGTCCTCTCCTCCCTTCAGCTCTAACTGCTCTGACTCCCAGCTTCCTCTGGGCTCTGCTCTACCTATTCTACCTTTCAGCAAACTTCTCCCAGAAGAGGCTCTGTGTGACTACATTCAGGCTATTAGGAGGCAGGGAAGATCTTCAAATTACCATTACAAAGTTTTATTTTGTTTTTATTTTTTTAAAAGAAAATTTCAAAAGAGTTATAGAATAAAGCAAATACAATGGAACTTGATCCAAAATAGGAATCTGAAGACACTCTTTGAGAATGGCTTAAGAGCTGAGAAAAATATGTAGATTTGTTTTGCCTGAATGTGTGTATTTGTCCTATGCTGCTGGGATAGGGGTGGAGGATGGGGTGGTGGTATACGCACAGAGAAATCCTAGTGGGACCCTCAGGACTCAAGATAGGCTGGAATTTGATTTGAGAATTTTTCTATTATATAATTTGACAAATGTGCACATAAAAAGAACATTTCCATATACAAAGTAGAAAAAGACTCTATT
This sequence comes from Pseudocheirus occidentalis, assembly GCA_028646575.1. Classification (NCBI taxonomy): domain Eukaryota; kingdom Metazoa; phylum Chordata; class Mammalia; order Diprotodontia; family Pseudocheiridae; genus Pseudocheirus; species Pseudocheirus occidentalis. The sequence goes on along the minus strand of CM053598.1, from coordinate 131,244,009 downwards.
ACATGCAGACTTTTTTAGTATATATTAAGTTCAATATGTTGCTTTCAAAGCTGTCCTGCTTGTCTGTTTTCTCTTCTGAATTTTCTTTCATTTCCTTCTGTATATTTTTAGAAATGTATCAATCACCCTCTTTTCTTTCTTCTTTTTTTTTGGCAACAGTATCCCTTACTGGGGCAGCTAGGTGGTACAGTATATAAAGCCCTGGCCCAGGAGTCAGGAGGGCCTGAGTTCAAATCCAGTCCCACCCTCAGACACTTCCTAGTTGTGTGACCCTGTGCAAGTCACTTAACCCTAAATGCCTCACAAAGAAAAACAAAAAACCCAAACCCCCAAACAAACAAAAACCCAGTATACTTTACCTCTCCTCTCCCTCCAAATACAATTCTTCCAAATTGAAAAACAAAACAAAAAACAAGGAAATCATAATAAATAATGTATTTTTAAAAGAAGGGTGAGGATAGAAAGATCAATGTTATTAGACTGCAAGTAGGAGCCAAATTCCAGGGACACCAATATAGCTGGTGAGGGAAGTGACCACTGAGATAGCAGCTTTGACCAGAAACTAATGGGGGTGGGAGGGGGTGATCCTGGATTCCAACAAGAAAGGAAGGTTCTTCTATTTCCAAAAATCCAAAAAGACAAGAGAAAAGGGCAGGTGCCTTTAAATTAGTCCTATCTATGGACTAGTGAGAACTTAAGGGTCAGAGTCTAGCCAAAAGGGGAATGATCATAGAGAGAGCCTGAAAAGGATCAATAAGGTAATAGGAAACTGATCATGGGAGTTACTTCACTTATATATTATCAATTATTTGTATCTTGGAATGCAATTTTAATGCTGAAGTAAAGCTTAATGATACACATGACTCAAATCATATGTGCTGGACTACAATGGATAGAAGGGAGTGAAATGGGAAAAGTCTGATCTTCAGAGAAATCTTACCTGGAAATCTATTATAGGCAGAACCCATTTTGGAAAGTTAGATCAAGGCTTCCTTCATCCTCTCTATGCTTTTTCTCTGAATATTTATCACCCAGAGCTGTCAGATAATTATTAGGCAAATACATAATCATGACCTGGTTTATATGGCTCTGTATCTTTTTACCAGCTGTCTCCATTGCCTGGAGTGCTTTCCCTCCTCACCTTGGTCTTCTGGTCTCCCTGGCTTCCTTCTCACTTAGCTCAATACCACCTTTGGGAAGGGGCCTTTCTCCATTCCTTATACCCTCTCAACTGCTGGTGCCTTCCTATGAGATTCTCTCCTATTTACACTGTATGTGCATAATTGTCTGTGTTGTTTCCTCCATTAGAACATGAGCTCCTTGAAGTTAGGGACTTGATTTTTGCCTTTCTTTGCATCCTTGGTGCTTAACAAAATTCCCACCTTTGACACACCTAACAAGTGTTTGTTGCCTGATTGATTCGTCTTCAGAGATTGAACAAAGGGAGTATATAAAATGATCATCATAAACTAGGAGGAGTTCAGAGACCTAGGGATCCAAACTCTTTACTAAGAAAATGAGTCCAAAGAAAAGATTAAGATTAAGGGTGTAAACTAGCCAGGATGACCCTGTTCTTTGTTCTATGGCACCCTGGGGCTGATGGTCTCTTGCTGCAGAGATTAAAGTCTGTAGTAGTAGTAGTAGTAGTAGTAGTAGTAGTAGTAGTAGTAGTAGAAGTAGTAGTAGTAGAAGTAGTAGTAGTAGTGGTAGTAGTGGTAGTAGTGGTAGCAGTGGTAGTAGTGGTAGCAGTAGTAGTAGTGGTAGTAGTGGTAGCAGTGGTAGTAGTGGTGGTAGTGGTGGTGGTAGTAGTAGTAGTAGTGGTGGTAGTAGTAGTAGTAGTAGTAGTAGTGGTGGTGGTAGTAGTAGTAGTAGTAGTAGTAGTGGTAGAGGTAGTGGTAACGTCTAAGACTAAGGGAATAAACTGGGGGAAATCTCTGTTGATTCTAGAGCAAGGGTTTTTCTGTCTTTCCTAAAAGAGGAGATGAAATTCTCTATATAGGCTTTAAATAAGAAATTCTGGCAGTACCTGCTCTTCCCTGTGGAAGAAACACTGGAGGAGCCACCAGAGCTTGGAGCTCTCCAGCACACCCCCCCCCCCCCCCCGTAGGAACACTGGAATAGTTAACTCCTCATGTTATCACTCAATGCTCCCACTTAACATTGCAAGACTAGGGATTGCAGAAAAGTTGCAGATTTGCATTGGTGGAGGTACTTTTCTTACCAGGAATTCCCTACATCCGTTAAATCACAGCTTCAGACCACCCCCATCCCACCCCTGCTAGAACAGTTAACTTCTGTAATCACAAAAAAAGTAGACCCCAAACAAAAAAAACCTAAACCCAAACCCAAGGAAAGGGTTAATAGAAAACTCCTTAAATCTAATTCCAAACCATTTTAGGTCCTGGGGCTCCCACTAAGCTTTCTCTGTGGGCATTCCCGCCCTTCACCTCCCCTGGCTGTAACAGCATGGGAATAATTATGAAAACAAAGAGACTGTTTAAAATGTTTTGTAACCACTCCTTAGTCAGCAAGGAAACAAGGTGGCCTTTTCAGTATCCTAAAAAAATTTCATTCAGCTGCTCTTCTTGCTTCAAAGGGAGTAAACTTGAGGGAAGAATTGTTCAAAACAAGCATTTCAAAAGATTATTATTTGGTAATCACCTACTAGGATTTAGAAGGCCAAGGTCTCTTACCCACAATCTTCTACTTTGCCTCCCAGAAAACACTGGGAATTCCTGCCTTTACTGACTTGGTCCACTAAACTTCCTTGGGCTAGCATGGGGTTTAGTGCAAGATTATTATTATTATTATTATTATCATTATTATTATTTTGCTTTTTGGAGGGCAACTGGGGTTGCGTGACTTGCCCAAGGTGACACACAGCAAGTGTGTCAAATGTCTGAGGTCAGATTTGAACTCAGGTCCTCCTGACTCGAGGGCTTGTGCTGTATTCACTGTGCCATCTAGCCACCCCAAAATGTGAGGTTTTGACTAAATGGTTTCTGAGATCCTTTCAGTTTTCAATCTATAATCCTATAGAAATGATTTTTACAATTTTAGAGCTGCATGGGAATTTGGAGATAATATAATCTAACCCCCTAATTTTACAGAGGAGGAAGCTGAGACCTAGACTAGAGTAAAAGGGACTTGTCCAAGGTCACTCAGGTAAATAAACAGCAGTGCTGAAGGGATTGGGGTTGGAGGATCTGTTCCATACACAGGTGCAAAAGATTAGGAAAGGGATGATTGTAGAAGAGATGAGGCATCAGCTTCACTAAGCTGTCAGTTCTTAGAGTTTGAGGAGGAATGAGAATGGTATTTGACAAAAGAGGGGAAAAATGAGCAAGAAGAAAGCCTTGATTTCTGTGCATTGCAGAGGGAATTACGATGGACCAATAACTGTTTACATAACTGTAAATCCCCCTTTTTTTTGCTTTTTTTGGGAGAGGAAGGCAATTGGGTTTAAGTGACTTGCCCAAGGTCACATGGCTAGTTTTTGTGTTAAGTGTGTGAGGCCAGATTTGAACTCAGGTCCTCCTGACTCCAGGGCTGGTGCTCTATTCACTGTGCCACCTAGCCACCCCCTGTAAATTTCTTCTTAAGTCTGTAATTGCAATTCCCTAGTATGCCCCCCCCTGCAGTGCCTAGTAGTAAAACCCTTTAACACACTCCCCAAAAGGCTGGGTTGATTTCATCAAACAAGGGGAGGTCTCCTCCTCTGCAAGTCAACTAATATTTGAAGGAAGTCCAGGTTTTGGAGGGAAAGGCAAATAACCCGGAAGGGGGCACTAGGGAGTCAAGTCTTGGGGCTTGCTGGTGGGGAAAAAAAAAGTATTATCACAGATTTGACAGAAAGAATCATTAAGTCTATTGAAGAGTCCCTTGGATAGAAGACCAGTGTAAAGTATTACATTTTTTTTCCCAGTGACAGTAATTTAATAGGAACCTACTGTTTATGGGTGTATTGATATGACAAAGATTCTAACCTCAAAGAATTTTTCTCTAATGGAGGGAATGACAAATACATAAACAGCTGTGATAAAATGGAGAGTGTGATAAAGAAGGAGAGAGCCAGGCAAAATGTGAAGAATTTTAGGAGGAAGAGAAAATCTTTCTCTTGAGACGTGGGAGTGACAGTAGGAAAGGTTTCTATGGAGGTGAGTGATTTTAGGAGGGGGTCATTAATTACTTAGTAAAGGCATCAGTGTCAATCTGCAACAGTCACATTCCCCTGCACATTAACATTAGTGGGAGTCAAGGTGGATTGACTCTTCTACATTAGCATTTAAGCAGTCACCACACAGATAACCCTGGCAGGGAGATATAGGCAGGGAGGAAGGGAGGGAGACTCAACTTGGTATAGAGAAAGGGGTTGTCTAGAGTTCATATTCCTAGGACCAATGACAAGCAACCTGTATGGGGTGGAGGGGAAGGATGAATTCTGCTAAGACAAAAATGTTCAGATGCCCTTTTTGGTGCTTCTGGGTATTGGGAATATGTCACTTTGGGAGACCTCATAGCATCATAGATCTAGAGTTGGAAGGGCCCCCAGAGACCATTGCCCTGGATCACCCAGGTAGTAAGCTGCTTCCTGACTGACTACAAACACACGAGTATCACCCCCATCTTCCAAAAACTCACATGACCCACTCATCCTCGATGGCAATTGTCCCATATCTTTTCTCCTTTTTTTTGAGGGGGGAAAGCTAGGCAGTTGCGGTTAAGTGACTTGCCCCAGGTCACACAGCTAGTAAGCATCCATTGTCTGAAATCACATTTGAACTTGGGTCCTCCTGACTCCAGGGCCAGTGCTTTCCTCCTTTTTGTGGTTCAACTCCAGTTCCCCATACCTACCTTTCCTTCCAAAACCTGGGCTCCCTCTGAATGGCTTACAGAGAAGAGAACTGATCTCTTCTGGGTGATAGACACAATCCATAGAAGCTTGTCTCTAATCAGTGTCTCAACTTCCTTTCTTTTCATTGTTTTCTTAACTCTGCAGTCTGGTTCTTGACTTCATTCAAGTGCAGCTGCTCTCTACAAAGCTGTCAGTTATCTAAGTTACCAAATGTAACTTTTCTCAATCTTCATCCTTCTTGACCTCTCTGTAGCTTTTTGTTTGTTTTTGGAGGCAATCAGGGTTGAATGACTTCCCAGGGTCACACAACTAGTGGGTGCCTGAGGCCATATTTGACCTCAGGTTCTCCTGCTTTCAGGACTGGTGGTTCTACCCACTGTGCCATCTAGCTGCCCCTTCTCTGTAGCTTTTGACACTGTCAATTGCCCTCATTAACTTGATGCTTTCTTTTCCCTACATTTTTTGTGACACTGTTCTCCTGGTTCTCTTCCTACCTGTATGACCACTCCTCAGTATCTATATCTTTCTCTATCTAGTCATACCCACGAACAATGAATGTTCCATAGAGCTCTGTTCTAGAGCTTCTGCCCATATACTATTCAGCTTGTGATCTCATCAATTCTTGTAGATTCAACTGCCATTTCTATGCGGATGATTCTCTGATTTGCTTGACCTAACTTCTCTCCTGACTTCAAGTCTTTTGCTTCCAACTGCATATGGGGCACGTTAAACTGAATATCTCAAACTGGACATTTGCCATGTTCAAACCTGAATTTTCTCATCCCCAGCCTAAGCCCTCTTTTCTTCCTAACTTCCTTATGGCTGTCAAGGATACCACCGTCCTCCTAAGGTTCAAAACCTAGGTATTACCCTCATCTCTCTCACTCACCCTTCCATACCCAATCTGTTGCCAAGTCCTGTTGACTTTTACTTTCATAACATTTTTCTTTTTTTAAATTAAATTGATTTATTTACTTTTAGTTTACAAGATTCAGCTCCACAATCTCTTGAGTTTCAAATTTTCTCCCCTCCTTCTCCCTGCGCCCCTCCCCCCATGTCAGGATGCAATCAAATATAGGATCTGCAAATACTTTCACATTGGATATTAGTCTGGTTGCATAGAAGGGTTGTACCCAATGGAGTGAACAGTGGGAAAGAAGAAACAAAACCAAACATAGAAAAGAATGAGAGCACATAGTTTGCTTCAGTCTCCATTTAAACTCTGTTCTTTTTAGATCTTTTTCTGAATGTAGACATCTCCTTCCATCCTGAGACTTTTAGAGATGTCTTATAATTGTGCATTGCTAAGAGTCCAGGTTGTCAAAGTTGGTTGTCACACATACAGGGTGTCTGTGATTGTGTACAAATTTCTCCTGGTTCTGCTCTTCTCACTTAGCATCAGTTTGTATAAGCCTCTCCCACTTCTTATAGCACAATAGTATTCCATTACATTCATATACCACAACTTGTTTAGCCATTCCCCAATTGATAGGCATTCCCTTAATTTCCAGTTTTTTTGCCACCACAAAGAGAGCTGCAATAAATATTTTTGTACGTATGGAACGATAACATCTTTCATATGTGCCCCTTTCTCTCCTCCTCACTGCCACTACCCTGAGTCAGGAGCTCATCACTTCACACCTGAAGTATTGCAAAAGACACCAGTTGGTCTCAAGCAGCCTCATATTTTTCCCCTCCCGTCCACTCTCCACTAAGTCATCAAATTTATCTTTCTAAAGTGCAGTTCTGAATATGTCACCTCCCCCTTCAATAAACTCCAGTGGCTCTCTCTCACCTCCAGGGTCAAATAGAAAATCCTAATTGGCTTTTAAAGACTTCATTAAGCTGGTCCCTTCCTTTTCCGGTCTTCTTACACCTTACTCTCCTCCATATGATCTATCCAGTAACACCGACCTCTTTGCACATCACACTCCATCTCTTAATTCTGGAGATTTTCACTGACTATTTCCAATGGCTAGAATTCTCTCCCTTCTTTTCTCCACCTCCTGACTTCCTTCAAGTCTCAATGGAAGCCCCAGAAGATTTTCCCAGTCCTTCTGATTCTTAATATATTTGTCTTCCTCTTTAAAAAAAAACCACAATTTGTCCTGTATGTCTGATTCTGGCTAAGAGTATTTAATGGAAATTGTTGACCACGAGTTCAATTATATTGAATATAAAAATATTTCTAAAATGACATTTAAAAGGAAAAGGATTTTGAAATACAAGTACTCATTATTTTGGTTTTACATATTAGCTAACATCTTTATAGAAGAATGGAAGGAATCCCACATTGAATTAGATAAATATATTCCATGCAGCTCAGTATTTATTCTGTCTCTCCCACTTAATAATTCATTCCTGGGCGCATGAGTCACTGCTTTCCGAGTGAGTGACTTGCCTCTCTCAACCCTAGACCACATTCAACCCTTTAATTTTATTAGTTGTGAACAAATGACCATACCATACATGGAATCAATGAATTACAAATAAGGTGGATTCAGCCAAAAGTCACAAGACTTGGGGCTCTGATAGGGAAGAACCTTGGGCTCCCACCGGACCCCATAGCACCTTGTAAAAACCAACTAGTAATTTAGATTTTTTAAGAAGCTATCATACATTTGAGTACTTTATGGTTGAGCTAAGATGACTGACCAGTTGAAGACTTTGTCAATGATATTCCTCAACTGTATTCAGATCGTAAACCTAAATCCCTCACACAAGTTTAATTGTGCAACAAAACAATCTGAAAGTAGTACCACAACATAAGCTAGAGGGGGTAGGGAAAAGGGTTCGAAGAAAACTCTATGTGGGGAAAGGCAAATACATGTAGAGTCAGAAGACTTAAGTTCAAATTCCATTTCTGTTGCTTACGTGCTGAATGATCTTAGGAAAGCTGCTTTATCTCTCTGGCTAGCAGTGTTCTCATCTATAAGATAAAGGCATTGAATTAGGAGGCTTCTGAGTTCCCTTCTAGTTCTAAATCTAGGATCTTATGATTTTTGGAGAAGTCTCATTCTCCACTCCTTGTTCTGCCCTTGAAATGTGGCCCTGAAGAATTTATCTAGCACAAGATGAGACATGGAACCCTGTGGCTAGATTGCTGTGGTCTAATTTCATCATGTTTCTTGAATTAATAAATTCAAGACACACCTCATTGTATTTGCCCTAAAACCATCACTTTCAAGTATCAATGGTTATTTACCATCCATTATAAGCTGGAAGAGACCTCTTAACCATTTAATCAAAGCTCTTCCTTTTATAGATGAGGACAATGAGGGCCAAAAGGTGAAATGATTTGCCCAAGACAGCATGGATTGGAAAAGTAAGAGGAGAAAATAGAGAAATTTATCATTGTTTTTAAATTCTGATACAAACACAAATATTCACACATGGTTTCTATTGCTCATATGTTTTAGGATCTACAAGTGTATGGGACCTCAGAGGACATTTTACAAATCCTTTCATTTTACAAATCAGGTGAGGCCCAAGGAGGCAAGGTGACTTGCAAAATGACACAGAGATAGTAAGCTCTTGGAAGCAGGATTTGAATCCAGGTCCTCTAATTGCAAAGTCTATACTTTGTACATTCTTCCTTATTACCTCCTGCTTCCATTTTCAGGGAAAAAAATGTTGTGGAAGGACTGACATTTATAAAGCACTTAAATTTTTTCCACTTAATAGTATTTTTCCCAATTACATGTAAAGATAGTTTTCAACATTCATTTTAATAAGATTTTGAGTTTCACATTTTTTCCTCCCTCCCTCCCCTTCCCAAGACAGCAAGCAATGTGATATAGGTTGTACATGTACAATTATGTTAAACTTAGCACTTTAAAATTTGCAAAGCACATTCTGTGCTTCTCTTACAGGCCTCTTACTAGAGCCTCACATCACTCTTTTATAGTTGGAAGAAACTGATCTCAGAGAATTTAAGGGACTTGCCCAGGATAACTCAACTAGGAAGTGTCAGTGGTAGGATTTGAACCCAGGCTTTCCTTAATCCAAATCCAGCACTCTTACTGGCTACACCATGCTGCCTCTTGGAAAACAGCACAATAAAAAATATTAGGGGCAATATTATGTGAGAAAAAGAATCAAAATTCAGGCTTAGCACTTTTGAAAACTTAAGAAATTTTGGGGGGTCCTAACCTATAACTTTATAATGTTTTTTTAAATCCCTGAATGGAAACTCCTTCACTGATATAGATCCACAACTCATGCCTAACTCAGAGTCTTCGAGACTTGCCTGGGGCCCTGAGAAGTTAAATCAAATAGCTACTCTGTATTGGAGACAAGAGCTGCATTCAAATCTTCCTGATACTCAGGCTAGCCTCCTATCTATGACACTAGGTTGCTTCACTAAATGCAACATATTCAAAGGATAAAAAGTAAACTTGTGGTGGTTGAATTAAAAATAATACTATACTATTATTTCCAGAAGAATCACCACTTTCTGAAATTTTGTATTTAAAGATGATCAAATTTATCTCTTGGACTTCAGTATGATTTCATTGTTTTCACTTGTGTCATATAAATATGAAGAAAACACATATTTTAAAAAAATCATATCAGTGAATACTTATCAGTTACAGGAAGATGAAACAAAAACACCTTCTGAATTATGAATGAAGAAAGCTAGGAGTTTGTCTTTGTTTTCTGCTAGTGCTAAATTCAGCATCAGCGTCTAATACATTTCTCTCATGTCTAGGGTTGAACAAACCCAGTAGGCAACTGAACATTTGCCTCATGACAATTAATACAATTGTTGCAGATGGAGGCATTTTAATCAACCCTCTTGGATGTTCTATTGCAATTATCTGACATTTTCCAGGAAAGATTCTTAGAATCTGTCCATTTTGCCCTACGAGGTTATCTGTATCCTTAGCTAGAAAGCAACCAATGTGCTGTGGTTCAAGGTAGAGAAAACAATCACCTTGCCTCACCTGGTAAGACATTCACATAAACTCTAGTATTTTTAATGAAACAATATATAAAAAAACCAAACCTACTGATATCTTGTATTTTTAGATCATATAATTTTTCCACTGTATCCCTTTTCTCCCCTCCCAAAGGACCATTCCATATAACAAATAATTTAAAATAAGAAAAAGAGGAAGAAGGGGGAAAAGAGTAAAATTGATATTTTTTTAAACCTGACAATGCAGATGTTTTAAGTGCTAATGGCTTAAAGTTTCACTAAGACTTTTGGAATACCATCTATATACAATGTACCACTTACAGACATACCTCTGAAAAAAAGTAGGAGAATCACATTTTCTCATATGTATGTGTGTATGTATATGTGTGCATACATATGTGTGTGTATGTGTATAGTCTCTGTAGTCCCTGCATCTGGGGAGGCTGAGGCCGGCAGATCTCTTGAGCTCAGAAGCTCTGGATTACAGTAGGGTAAAGTAGATTGGGTATCTGATCTAGGAGGAGGGGTGTAATGCCACACAAGAGCAGTTTTCCAGAAGAATGCTACTCTGAACAGCTTTTCAAGGTTCTGATTACACAGTATAGTGAGCACTCTATTTATTCAATAACAAATCAGAGCAAAACATACATAGAAAATCAAGGTACCTCATTCACAATGTTACAACTTATCACAGAAAATAAAAATATAGCATTCACAACAACTTATCACTAAAACAGCCACATAATTTTCACCATAGTGGTCACATAGTTTTGAACAAAGTACATTCATTTAGTCACTCAATAATTTAGTAACTCAATCATTCAATCATCCTTAAGGAGGCTTGCCTCCTTACTCAATCATTCACAAAATACAGAAGGCAAAGTACTCCATCCCTGGGTAGTACATTCATTTAGCCAATCGTAGAGTCCTTAATTTAATCACAAAGTACAATCACAAATAAATTACAATTCCATTAGTTATTACTCAACAGAAAATAATACAATTCAGCAGACAGGGCTTCCAGCTGCCTGACCATTACATCTATACCTAATTAGTTACCAGAGAGAGAAGCACCAACATCTGGGTTTTCAAAGCTGGGGGGGGGGAGAGACTCGACAGCTGCCCAGAGTCTCATCTGGCCAAATCACACAACTCTTCCCAAAGTGAGTCCCAAAGCAAAACCTCACATCAGGGTCAGTCACTACTCAGTATTATGGAGAGGTCTTTTCATCTTGACTCAGGGCAGGCTTTCAGCTTCCCTGGATCCCCTTCCAGGGTCCCAGCTCCTACCTGGATTTACCAAACTGTCACCTGGATTCAAAAGCAGATAGCTCACAGTCTCTATCCTTGGGAAGTCAAGACTTAACAAAGCCACAAACAGACAAAATACTGACACCACAGTAGCTTGGCTAGCCCTCAGACTCAGCAGAAGTTTCAGCAAAACATTCACAGAATTGAGGTACAGAATTCACAATATTACAACTTATCACAGATAATCAAAATACAGCATTCACAATGACTTATCACTAAAATGGCCATATAGTTTTCACCACAGTGGTCACACAGTTTTGAAGAAAGTATAATCATTTAGTCAATCAATCACTTAGTAACTCAATCATTCAATCAACTCAATCATTCAATCATCCTTAAGGAGGCTTGCCTCCAAAAGGATCACAAAATACAAAAGTCCAAGTTCTCCACTCATGGGGCACACTAAGTTAGAATACCAATCATTACTCAGCACTCTCTTAAGGGGTAGTGTAAAATACACAGGCCATCCACTCCTCAGTCACAAATAAGTTACAATTTCAAGGTCATAAGTAAGTTACAAATTCAATTCAGTTACTATCCATGGAGAGATCTCTTCATCTTGACCTGAGGTAGGCTCTCAGATTCCCTGGATCTCCTTCTATGGTTTCAGCTCCTACCTGGATTCACTAAACTGTCACCTGGGTTCAAAGACAACCCCCAGTTCTTTGTCCAGCTCTCCATGCAGTTCCTGTTCCACACTGAAGCTCACAGTGTTCAGTCCGCCTTAAATCCTTCACAGTCTCTGTTCCTGGCAAGTCAAGGCTTAACAAAACCACAAACAGACAAAATACCAACACCAGAGTCATGCTTCCTCAGTCTTCTGCAGCTCTGGCTGGTTCTTGGAGATCCTCAGCAACTGTGGCTGGCCCTTGGACTCAGCAACTTTTCAGCCGCTATGGCTGGCCCTCAGAAGCAATTCTGGCACCACAAGTTCCCAGGAAGTTCTGACTCTCCCAGCTAGTGTTTTTCCTTATATTATATAAGGATATAAGGATATAAGTATTGCTCCTCCCTATTCATCCCCTTCCTTTCACATTAGCAACAGGGGCTTATATCTTCTGTTTCTCTAACAGAGGCTTATTTTGAAAGTAGGTGCTAAGTACCACTTAGCTTAACAATACAAAGGATCTTCAAATTTCATTACCATTGAAATTTGGTAATTGAAAATTGGTAAATTTGGGGGCAACCAGGTTGCCTAAGGAGAGGTGAACTGACCTTGGTTAGAAAAATTGTGTAAATAGTATTGGGAATGGAGCTATGAGTGATTGCTGCACTTCAGTCTGGGTGAGATGGAGTACCAGCCTCAAAACAAACAAACCAAAGTGTATGAAAAATGCATCCCTGACTTGAAGATGGATAGGCAGCCCATTGAGTTAGTCTCTTGGGATATATTTCTCGGGCAACATTAAGGACAAAATAATGAGTGTGTTCATCATTGCATGGTAGAAAATGCAGGGACATTAAAACTGGGAAGTTTCTTAGGCTTTCAGTGATTCCAAATTGTTTTTACCACAAAAGCTCCTCTCTTTACCACTAGTAAATCTCCTGGTGATGCCCTTCATCTGCAAATTATAGAATGTTATGATCTTAGAAGAATCTAAGACAGATCAAAGTAAGCCAAAAGGTTACAGCGGGCAAAAATAGACTACAACATATTACCATCAATTACTTGGACAGAAAAAGTGGCTCAACTTCCCAAACTTTAATCATGTCCCTTTTTACATTTCCAGGTTTATGAATCATATTTTTTTGTCCTACTGAAACCATGATCAATGAAAGCTTTGAGCAATGCAAGGACATACAGAAGTACATATATTTTTATATCTATATATCTATATACATATGTTCATGTATATATGTATATATACATATATTCATTTATATATACATATATTCGTTTATATATACATATATTCACATAAGGATATACAGAAATACATATATTTTTAAACACCTGTCAATTAAGAATATTGGCATTTGGTCCTTTTAAAGTTTTTTTTTTAAGTTTTGTTTTGTTTTGTTCTGCAGTAGAGTGACAGATGGTCCAGATTTGAAGGGCAAGCAATTGGGAAGCAGTAGGGAAAATGATGAAAATGGCATTTGATAATGGGTATGGAATGAGTGGATCTGGGCAAGTGGATCTGGAGTTGGGAGGTCAGGGGGCTGTAACAGTATATGAGTAACACTTAGGTGGTTTTTACATAACCTTCTCCCCTCTGAGGGAGGTTAGTAGAAAGTCCAGTATTCCACAGATACCCACAAATGAGATACCTTAAAGCCCTATAGGGCTCCTTCTGCTCAGAGGCAGGGGCTTTTTGTAGATGGTGGTAATGAGGAAGGGGTAAAGAGGGAAATGAACAGTGATCTTTGTAGCATCTTCCTTATGTTTGTGTTAAGGGATCATCAGTTGTGGGCTCAAAGGAAGAAAAATTCATTGCTTCTGTAGTGAATGTTTTCTCCATCCCTTGACTTCTGCCACCCTAAGTAGAATCCTCTCTGAGAATGAATTAGAGCAGATGTAATGAATAAGTCCTTTGACTTGACTGGTGGAATAGTATAAAGTGAGAGAATGGACTCACATTATTGTGTTAATCTAGCTATGCATGTTACACATTATTAAGGTTTGATTAACAGAAATGGAGGAGGCAGGCCTAGCTTTTAGGGGGGAAATCAGCTGCTTTAAACATATGACATTTGTGGTGATAACTAGACTTCCAAGTAGAAATGTCTAGTCAGTAGTTGGGGAGGCTGGACTAGAGTTCAGAATACTTATCAAAGTAGTTTAAAAATAAGGTCGTTTGGAGCACTTGGGAGATCAGGGGAAGGAAGACCTTATGCAGAAGATACTACTTGAGCTACATTTTAAAGAATAGAGGGATTTGGGGCAGCTAGATGGTACAGTGAATAGAGCACCAGCCCTGGAGTCAGGAGGACCTGAGTTCAAATGTGGCCTCAGACACTTGACATACTTACTAGCTGTGTGACTTTGGATGAGTCACTTAACCCCAATTGCCCTCCAAAATGCAAAAAAAAAAAAAAGAATAGAGGGATTCAATGAGGTGGAAGTAGGGAGAAAGCACATTCCAGGCATGGAGGGCTGGCAAGTAAAAAGGCACAAAACAGGAGATGAAGTGTCTTATATGAGGAACAGAGAGAAAGTCAATTTGGGTGGATCACAGAAGGTGACAGGGAAGTAATGTTCAATGAGGATGGGAAGATGGGTTGGAGCCCTTGTGTTGGGCTTTAAAAGCCAAGTAGAGTTTACATTTGATCCTAGAGGCAATAAGAAGCCACTGTAGTTGAATGAGGAGAGTCACATGGTTAGTTCTAACTTAAAGAAAATCACTTTAGCAGCAGTGTGTAGGATGGACCACAGCAGTGAGAGGCAGTATACTGTTATGAGCATATTGCAATGGTCTAGGCGAGAGGGGATGAGGGCCTAACCTAAAATGACAGCTTTGAAAATGGAGAGAATGGGTAAAAAGTGAGAGGCATTATGAAAACGGCTATGCAAAAATCTGGAAAGTGCTTGGAGATGCGAGATGAAAAAGTGTGAGGATGCCAGGCTGATGGGGAGGGGAGAGGAGGACCTAGAACAGAATCTTAGGATACGATACAGATGATGAGCAAGCAAAGGAAAATTCAAACGACGGTACTGTAATTAGCTACATGGGAAAGTTTTGATTGTGCTTAAAACTAATATGTTCTGCTAGCAACTGAAATCAATCCTTGGTACAAAATTTTGTTTTATGTGATGGTTCTCTGGGAGAGAGATGAATTTCTGGGATATCTAGGATGCTATTTTTAAATTTTATTAATTTTTAAAAAGTATGCTATGGATATAAACTTTTTATCTTGCATGGCTAGACTAAGTTTTTGCACTGTGCTTTCTCCTCTCTGCTTCTAACTCTCCAAACTCTGCTGGCTTTTCAACCTGGAACTCCTCTCTCCACACCCACCCCCCTTTCCTGATCCTTTTGCCCATTGGTGAGAGCCTCACACAGAATCTTTTGGGGAGAAGCCAGCCTTCCTTCATTTCCCCTCCCCACTATGCTTCTGATTCTCTGCATATTGACATTCTCCCTCCTCACCCATTTTCAGCCGTCTTCCTCCATTAAAATGTAAGCTCTTTGAGGGGAGAGAATATTTTTTTTGTTCTGTTTTGTTTTGGGCTCTTTTGGTCTGGTATTAGGAAGAAAGGAAACAGTTCCATAAAATAAAACTTTTTAATTTGGCCCAGATTTAAAAAAAAAAAATTCTTTTACTTGGAATGGTTAGTGACAGATTTAACTGTTGTCTGACCACAGTTCTACATTCTTAGATCACTTTAAGAAGTGTTGTGAAATGTGTATTCCACTGGTTAAAAGTATCTTCATGCCCACAATGGTCTGGAAAATAGACTTGGAATGAAGGCCAGTTCCCACATTACTGGCACAGAAAGTGGAGAATATGGGGAAAGAGGTGGAGTGAAAGGAAAATAAAATAGGGGTTTGGAAATTACTTTGTTGACTCCTAGTGGAATATACAAAGTGTTTTACACATAGTAGGGATCTGATAGATATTAGACTTAAGAAAACTGACTAGTGATATCAGTCCCTTTTGGTGGGATAATTTGTGCATATAGACTGAAGGTACAAACGAGATCACTAACTGCAGTCACTAAACAATTCAGCAGAATAGAAAGTGCTATTTTGGGTAATAAAACTCTGCACTTCAGGTTGTTTTATACAGGCAAAATAATTTCAATGCAAGCAAGACTGGGATGCTTCTAATCCCAACAAAAAATATCTTGGTACCTATAGCTCAGAATTGATACTTAGGTTTACTCTGAGTTTAATTTTGTGATCTTGGCAATTATACTTTATTAAATTTATGGCTGTATTAAGGATCTTCACTGGGAATGTCAATATTTGACTCATTTCTAGATATTTATAGAAAAGTTAAAGGACCCCTACGCACTGGGACTAGTGAGCTACTGAATATAGGACAAACTTTATTTTTGTCTTTATTTAAACATGCAAAAATTTATTTAAATATGCAAAAATATTTATTTAAACATGCAAAATATGAAAGGATCAGCACCCAAAGAACACAAGTGGTCAAGACAACCCTCTTTCTTCATGGTGTGTCCGACCTCCTCAGAGAACTCTACAATAATCCAGACTTAAGAGTTCTACTCCCTGCAAGAAAATATTCAGTATTGTTAGAGTCAGAACCCACTTTCCTCTAGATGTGGTACAGCGGGAAGAGCAGTGTTCTTTTTGTGCATAGCCTACTGAAACTTCAGAACTGAGGTATTCAGATGTTTTAGTTTTAGCATTTGTATGGGCTGGCTATCACCCTCTCTGAAGAATACTGGAATTGCTCAAAAAGATTTGGAATTCATACTTAGCATGTTCTCACATAATGATTCCCCAGCCTGTCTTGCTCTTGCTATGGAACTGTTTTCAAGTGAATAAAATGAAAGTGAGGTCCCTTACTGTGACAGTCGTAGCCAATGTAGGAGTGCTCACATAAATGGTCATTCAGTTGGAGATAATCTCTTCTGAATACCTTAGTGAGATAGTTGGTGTTTGGTCCTTGGAAGATCTGGCTTGAACTGAAAGCCCAGGAACCTGGTGGTGTGGTGAATAACATGACCATTCTCCAGGAACCTGGTGGTGTGGTGAATAACATGACCATTCTCAGTCCTCATTCTTCTTGGTAGCCTATAACGCTATTGACTACCCTCTTCCAGGTACTCTCTTCTATTTGTTGCGATGCTGCTCACTTCTGATTCTTCTACCTATTGGACTGCTCCTTCTAAGGATGCTCTGCTTGATTTTCATCTGGGCTGTATTCACTAACTGTAGTAGATGTTAAGTGTCTGAGGCCGTATTTGAACTTAGGTCCTCCTGACTCCAGGACTAGTGCTCTATTCACTGTACCACCTAGCCACCCCTACAGGGTCATTGTGAGGATAAAAGGAGAGGGTATTCATAATGTGCTTTTTAAACCTTAAAGCAAAATATGAATACTAGCTACCAGTATTATTATTAAAACATAATCTTAACTTCAACCTGTTGGTTTGCTATTGTGCTAACTTTTGTTACATTACATATTTATAAATTGGGGGATGCCTTTGTTTATCTAAATCTGTGCATTCATGGTAGCACAAATGTGTTGAAAGATAATGCTGTTGTTAGAACTTTTCTCATTAGTTTAGTTTACATTTTGACTATATTACACCTTGATAATTACATATGCTGCAATATTTATTTGATCATTTTTAACTGGTATAAATTTTTCATTAAAAATAAATTATAGTTTATTAGAATAAATCTTTATTTCTCACATTGGGATTGAAAAAACTGTTACTATCACACACCATAAATTCTGCTATATACCAACTGATAGAGCTTTGCCATATCCCAAGATAAAAAAAAGTTGCATGTCAAATATCATGAAATAAAAGTGGCAGTTATTGTGTTTATTTTGATAATATTCACATGAACTGTCATTATGATGGTAGCCCAAAATACAAGTAGCACTTATATTTGTAGTATAATTATGTATCAGAGGTTTAGAAAACCTTTACAGAGAAAAAAGAGGAAAATACAGGAAAATATAGGCTAACATTATATGCTTTATATTCTTGGAAAAAAAATGTGTAAAGATGAGCCGACTCACCCAACATCAGAAGGATATACGTGTTCTAATTTTTCTTTTAGAAGAGATGAGCCACAAACAATCTACAATCCTTACTGATCAAATAATATGTAACTTTAAGATGGTTACCCTGGATTAAAGATACAATTTGTGACTGTGGAACAGAGGTGTCTGCAGGGAATTAATTGCCTTTTAAGTATTGCAAACCTGCCACTGCAACCTCATTAACACCATGCTCTAACAAACTGAGTTGTAGAAATTTTAAAATAAAAATCAGTTGGATAAATGAACTTTCTTTTAAAAAAATTATTAGTTTTTGACAGCCATAATTTTACCAAACTTACATTTAACTATGTAACCCCAAAAGTTACTTACATGTAACTAAGTTACATGTAACATGTAACCCCAAAAGTAACTTACATGTAACTATGACCCCCAAAGCAGGTAGAACATAATTTGAACAAAAATAACATTCAGGTCTTTATAATGAAGTTATGGCCCATACTAATACTGCTTTGCTGATGTGTATGAAATGGATTGATAAATTACATACTACATATGTTCACAACAATCTAATTGGTGACCAGTTTAATGAAATATTTTTCTTTTGGTGTTCTAATACTGAGTGTCTAAGTGTGCATGGTTTGGTAAAGAGTGCTAGTAGCCCTTGATTTCTGACCTGAATGGGGGCAGGGAATGGTGGTGGGAGAAGACGGCTACATAAAATGATAGTGGTTGTTAGTGCAGGGGAAGCAGCTTTACTGCTCTGTGAATGATTACTGAGTAATGACTGAGAGGACAGAGTAGTCTCAAAATAATTGGTGTTGTTTTTTATAGTACATACAACTCTGTAAGTTTTGAACATCTCTTTCATGAATTGAGTGGTAAACTACAATTTCACCATCCTATCAGTCCCCTTAAATCCAATAGGAACAAGCCCTTTTCCACACAGACCTTAGTTTATAGAATCTCTCAAAAATAGCATAACATTCTGAAATATATATTTGGTATGCTTGTGTTCACTCAAATATAGCTTTGACATGAGGAACAGATACAGGCAAAACTCTACCTTCACAGAGAATGCAAACATTCTCTGTGATCCCACAGCACCAAGTTCCTTGCACACAAAAGATGGTAAAAAACATTCTGGATAATTAAATGAATAAGTTCATAATCTCTCTTCAGGTTCATCAAAATAAGATACTACTTATAAAAATATTTTGTTTATAATAAAATATCAGCATATTTTGATAGGTTTTTAAAAAGTATAAGAAATTTGGTAAATAACATCTAAAACAAATTATATATTCTTGACTATGACTTTGATTATATAGTATTTTAACAAATATTTGGTTTGTATACTAAAGCGAAGAAACAAGAAATATAAAAATGCAATGACAGAAACTAATGTAATAGTAGAAACTAATCTGTAAAGTTAAGAAATTCTGTAAACACATATTTACTATGTCACTGTGCAAGACTAAAGAATAAATAGTGAAATTGTGAATTGTGGAACAAATTTCACTTAGTTTTCCAGGGAACACGTGAAAATTGCTGCTTTGTTCATCTTTCCTTGGATGTTTGGAAAAGTGAATTTTCAGTTTTTCTTTTTAATGGCAATAATAAAATTTAAAAATCTTGTTCTGACTATTCAGATGAACCATAGGACAAAAAATGAATATTTTTCATTCAATGCAGTTGAGAATCTTAACTTCACATGCTGACTTATAGAAATATTATATTTAATAAACTATATATTACCAAAAGTTAAAAACAGATGTCTGAAAGAGCTTTTAAGATGGATAAGTAAAAAGTTTACAACCCCACTGAGTAACTACAAAATATAGGTAATACTTTCCAAAGTTTTCCAAATATGTTGAGTAGTAAGGTGCTATAGGCAAGGCCTTTTTAATAATAATAAATAGCTGAAAGCAGCACTGAATATATTATAAAAACTTAATATTTAAGTTTTTAACAATATGTTCTGTTTTCCTTCTTAGAATGCATCAATTCTTTACACTTGATACTCTTTACATAAATGTTTTCACAGTTACAATTTCAGTAGTCTAAGAACTGCCTGAAGAATACTGTAACAGAGGTAATTTTTTTTTTTTTTGCTTTTTGGAGGGCAGTTGGGGTTAAGTGACTTGCCCAAGGTCACACCGCTAGTTTTGTGTGTGTGTGTGTGTGTGTGTGTGTGTGTGTGCGTGCGTGTGTGCGTGTGTGCGTGTGTGTGTGAAGTGTCTGAGGCCAGATTTGAACTCAGGTCCTCCTGTCTCCAGGGCCGGTGCTCTATTCACTGCACCACCTAGCCGCCCCAATAGAGGTAATTGTTGAGGGGGAAATCTATTTTAGGCACAGAGGATTTAAATCCTGCAAACACAACTCAAAATACGTACTTTAAAATTGCAGCTGTAAAACAATATAATATATTATTTTTATTCTAATCAACACCATCAAAACCCTCAGTGTTTTCAATTGCTATTTGAAGTTTATCCCATAAGTCTTCAAATGATTCATATGGAGGCAAATCCAAACGGTTAAAGCTGAAAGAACAGACAATAATAAACATATAAGAAGTAAAAATGAGAGATTTATACTTCTATCCAATGTAGATGCTTTGTTCCAGTGACAGATTTTATGATCAGAAGTATCTGTTATTACCAGAAAAAGAAGGATGAAAAAGAAGAGTGTTCTATGACATGGATTTCTTCCCAGCTGCGTCTTGGTGGGATATTTCTTCCTTTTGTCCTGATAAAAGAATCTGAACCTCCCAGGTTTTCTCTCACTACCTCTACAATAGGGGTGGGGTGGCATTTTCCTATCCTTTCCCAATTAGCGTTTACATAGGGGAAAAGAAGCTATGTGCAGTGGCCCACCTAAGCCAGTGATGTCCACCTCACATATATATGGGGGCCACTAATCTATACAAAAGGATACCTGCAGGGTACATACTAACTTAGTTTTAAAATGCAATATCATGTAGGTTTTATTGAATTTTTATTAATTTTGTCAAGCATTTCCCATTTACATTTTTATCTTATTTGGGCCACACTCAGGGTGTTGAGGGTGCAGCCTATATGTTTTGGGTTTGACATTTCTGGCCTAGATGAGTCCTGAAATATGGACCTACCCCACAGATGGGTATGGGCCCTGGTTCATTTTCAAGAGGCTCGTATATGAGATACCATTATCGATCTCTTCATTGGCCACACACACCAGTTACCTAAGACCAAGGAGACTAAAATGTCTGTCAAATCTCTGGGCACAGACCAGTATCTTACACTGTATACCAAAATACATGGGTGCGTGAGCTAGGTATAAAGGCTGATACTGTAAACAATCTGGGAGAGCAAGGAATAGTTTACCTGTCAAATATACGGAGAAGGGAAGATTTTATGACCAAACAAGAGTTAGAGGGCATTATGAAATGCAAAATGGATAATTTTGATTACATTAAATTGAAAAGTTTTTGCACAAATAAAAGCCAAATAAAGCCAAGATTAGGAGAGAAGTAGGAAATTGGAGAGAATTTTTACAATCAGTGTCCCTGTTAAAGGCCTCATTTCTAAAAATATACAGAGAAACTGATTCAAATCTATAAGAATATAAGTCATTCCGTAATTGATAAATGGTAAAAGGATATGAACAGGTAGTTTTCAGAGGAAAAAATTAAAGATATCTATAAGCATATGAAAAAATGCTCTAAATCACTACTGATTAGAGACATGCAAATCAAAATAACTCTGAGGTACCACATCTCACTGGTCAGATTGGCCAAGATGACCAAATAGGAAAATGATAAATGCTGGAGAGGATGTGGGAAAATTGGAACACTAATTCATTTTTGGTGGAGTTGTGAACTGTTCCAACCACTCTGGAAAGCAATCTGGAACTATGCCCAAAGGGCTATAAAAAAGTGCATACCCTTTGACCCACCAATACCATTTCTAGGGCTACATCCCAAAAAGATCACAGAAGTGGGAAAAGGACCCATGTGTACAAAAATATTTATAGCAGCTCTTTTTGTGGTGGCAAAGAATTGGAAATCAAGGGGATACCCATCAACTGGGAAATGGCTAAACATGTTGTGGTATGTGAATGTAATGGACTACTACTGTGCTATAAGAAATGAGGAGCAGATGGACTTCATAATAACCTGGGGAGACTTATATAAATTGATGCTGAGTCAGAAGAGCAGAACCAGGGAGAACTATGTACACAATTACAGACACATCACATCTGTGACAAATAACTTTGATAGACTGGGCTCCTCTCAGCAATACAAGGTTAGAAGACAACTCCAAAAGGCTCATGATGGAAAGAGACGTCCACATCCAGAGAAAGAACTACAGAGTCTGAATGCAGATTGAAGCAAACTACTTGCTCTCTTTCTTTTGTGTTTTGTTTAGTTCCGCACCTTCTTTCTCATTGTTCATTCCATTGGTTATAATCCTTCTTTAACAACTTGACTAATGTTTAATAATGTAAAGGTATTTGTAGAACCTATATTTGATTGCATACCACCATGGGGCGGAGGGAGAAAATTTGAAACTCAAGGGTCTGTGGAACTGAATGTTGTAAACTAAAAGTAAATAAATACATTTTTAAAAAGTTTCTCTAAGTCTAGACCATTTTTGCTAAACATAGTTTTACTTCTGAGGAATTTGTTAATCAAAATACCACTATAATAAAATATTTACCAGGTATGTGCTCTTGGTAGTTTTTCAGGAGTACCCCATTGTTCCACTGTAAAAAACTGTGGTCCATTTGAACCTATAAAGAAGAATAATTTTCAGTTTCATTCATTCTACATAAGAATCTCTCATTATAAAACATACAACTTATTTTAATAGGGAACTAATTTTGCATGTCACAGTAAGCTTGAATTTATGGAAGTTTGCACTAAAATGCCTGACCACACTTTTTTTCATAGAGACAGGTCATAAAGTTTGAAGCGGGAAAACCATAACTTGGAGAGAGCAGTGAGTGAACCACACTGAGTGATCTGACATAACTAGATAGCCTTACTCCAAGGATATGGATAGGGATGTGAGGAAAGTACCACTGCCTTTCTTGTCACTTAAAACAATGTCTTGACAGCCTCATAAAAGCCAACAGGTATCTGAAACTAGGCAAGGAGCTTCATAGGGCAGTGGTCATGCCAATCTATTCTGATCTGCTCCTAGCCTTGCCTTTTTTTTTTCACTCTTATCAAGGTAGCTCCAGTAGCTAGACTCTGTATGTGCCATTCTAATATATTCCTCTTGTCATTTCAATGATTCTGACCTCTGTAGATCACCAATTTACATTCACTTATGGTTTCCAGCTTTCTGGAGGCCTAGAAATGATAGCCCTAGGTATCACCTCCTTCATGGTTATTCAACAACCATTCAGTGTTTTAAAGCAACTTCTACTTATATTTTAAAATACTAGGGGACTTCTGGATAGGTGCCAGAGATGCAGAGTAGGAGGATGGAGTGGCCAGACTTCTCTCCTGAGAATTGTTTTGTAGCTTCTGAACTACTCAGTGGGGAGCTAATTGTAGCCTTGAATTGTGGAAAATAAAACTGTAAAGTTTTTCCAAGATAATTCTAATATATCCAGGACCAAGAGAAGTCCAATGCTTTAGGAAACCTGCAAGGTTGTGTGGAAGTTAAGCTACTACATGAAGAAAACAAGTATCTGGCTATTATCAGGTTCACACCAATCATACCTATCCCACAGTTGCCAGAGCAACTCTCACTGAACTTTGCATATGTATGAGTAGAACATCAGGGGTCTTTGCCTTTCAAATGCAAACTGGAAGTCTACCTTTTTGGTCTGGGAAAATGCTATCTTTTTAAAAAATGCTCAGAGGTACAAATATTAAACATAAGACCAGTATTAAACCCCATCCCACAGAAGAAGATATAAATAAGCAAATCAATGACAAGGAGGAAATAGCAACTGCAATGGAGAACCCCAACTTATAAGAAATTTTTGAACAGGGTGTCACTAAGCCTTATTAGCAGCTATTCCTAAAGTTTGTGAATTGTAATCATTTGATACATTTGTTTAAATTCTGTTTTTTTTTCTTTTGGGGGGCATTGGTTATCCATCACTAATTTCCTTATCTTATCTTTCTCATTCTGAGCAGTCACTGTCTGGTTACTGAAGCAGCTGCTTTCCTGTCAGCTTTGTACAAATATAAATGAAGACTAAATAAGGATGCTAAGCTTCCTGGGAGAAGGGGGAAGGAGACAATTTCACCACACAGCACTACTTTGACTCTGAAAGCTTAAAACCTGTCGTGTCCATATCTAGTCATGACTGCCAGCCCTGGAACAAATTATAATCCTTTTGTTTGCTATTACTGAGAGTGGGTTCTAATCCTATCTAGGGCACTTTTTTTTGTGAAGACATTTTTTTTCTTCTTTTTATCTGTTAATGTAAACCAAATGTCACAGTTGTACTTCTTCCAAGGAACAGAACAAGCACTGTGGGCAAACTGTAACTTCTCACACACAGAATATATCAGCGTGATTTATTTCACTCTATCTCACAGAAAGAAATCTCCAATTTTATACTATAAATCAGGGGTTGGCAAAGTGGGCCCTTGTTTTTATGTGGACCAAATAGAAATAGTTTTCACATTTTTAAGGAAAGTTAAAATGTAAAGACCATTCTTAGCTCTCAGTTATACAAAAACAGGTGGTGGGTTGGTACTGGTTGTTAAGCTATAGTTTGTCAATGATGGATAACAACCAATAAGAAAATGGGCTTTGACCTGTAAAACTTCACATTGTAGAGCCACCTTTTTTTCATTTATATATCTATTTCAAACTTCCAGGGATTACCTGTAAACTTTTCCTCTTTTGCAACAGGATTTATGATGAGAATTTAAAGAACAGTAAATGATTTATGGCATTTCAAAGTTTTCAGGATTTTTCCACTCTCACTTTCTTTTTATTTTTTTGGAGGGCAGTTGGGGTTAAGTGACTTGCCCAAGGTCACACGGCTAGTTTTTTTTGTGTGCGTTAGGTGTCTGAGGCCGGATTTGAACTCAGGTCCTCCTGACTCCAGGGCCGGTGCTCTATTCACTGCGCCACCTAGCCACCCCCGACTCTCACTTTCAATGCCAAGTAGTATACATAGAAATGTATTACCGCTAGATGTCTTACCTAAATAATACCAGGAAAAATACCTATTTCATTTTATAAGATAAGTGTGTATACTTAACATTGCCAACTTGAAACTTAATGCAAACAGTAAAATGTCCATATATAATAGACAATTCCTTTGCTTATTACTAATATCACTTAATTTGTGTTTTTTGCTTATTTGATGAAGAGAAAACCCTTACCATATAGTTCAGCAAATCCATTCATGGGTACACGTGATGTGCCAGTGACAAACTGAAGCAATCTTACTCTTTTCTCTGAATCCATCATTAAAATAGCCTGAACAAGATTAAAAAAGAAACCTGTTTTATGAACACTTAAAAAATATCTCAGGATTTCAAGCATGCTGTCAATAAGTTGCTAGAGTCACTTTTTCTATGTGTACACATATGTTTCTTACATTTGCACATTATGCTAGTTAGGGTTGGCTGCTTGGATATCTTTTATTTTTCTTAGTTAAATACTTATCTCTAAGATGTTCAACAAATGTAATAATTCCTAGAAATTAGGTTATAAGGTGATAAGGCTGAAAAAACTTCTTATATATTTATCTTCTACTTTCTTTCATGTAACAGCTTTCTTGAATGCAACACAAACTTTGGTTCCTTGTGAAAGGAAGGAACTGGATGATGCAGGACAAAGAGCACAGAGAAGGAATTGAGTGATTTGGCTCTAGTCTCAGCTTGGCTGTTTAATAACTTTACTCCTACTGAACTGAGTTGAGCCTTAGTTTCTCTGTCTTAGTTTCTCTGTAAACTGGAGATAATAATGTCTGTCTTGCCCAATAATGTCTGTCTAACCTTAATAGTGTGAGGGTTAAATGACATGATGTACATGAAGGTGTTTTGAAAAGTATAAACTAATATACAAATGTGAGGTGTTGTTATTATTCTTTTACTTAGAAAAGATTTAAGCAAAGAATTGAATACATAAATATTGGCCTTTCGGCATCAAATTTTCTTCTTTATTTACAAATTTGTATAAAAAATTTTTAATTATCTGAAAGGATTTTTTCCTTGATAACACCTATTTTGGTTCTAGGACACAGAGATGTAGTAGGGCCAAACTGGGGGAAAGAATTAATGGCATGAAGGTTGAGGTCTGGAATATTCCTTTCTGAATCCCCAAACAGAAAGATAAATGATGTTGTTTTAGCTAGTACTTCTCAGCATGTATGAAATGGACTCTGACTGATCACCATTATAGTAGATATACTCCAAATTATTTTACAAAAATCAGAACTTTTACTTGCCTTCCAGAACCACTGGATGACCTGATGACTGATGCTGTAGCCATTTTTGTATTTTGTGTGCTCCCTCCAGTCATTCACATCCACATCTCCCAGTCCACACATAAGTAACTATATAAATAAGAAATGTTAAGCTGTAACATATTAAAACAACATGTATGGAATTTCTACTTAAAATGAAAAGATAATATTTTACCTCTAGTTCATTTTCATCAAAAATCTTGATGAGATCTTGTGGTATAAGTTCAAAAAAACCCTTACAAATAGAAGACATTTAAAATTAAGTTAGACAAATAAGGGATAGAGGCAATTACAAAAAGCTTTTTCACAACTTAATTACCATAGCTAAAGGAAAAGGTCAACTGGGAAAAAAGTCTTTATAAAAAATAATTCTGACAAAAGTTTGATAATCTAAGACATGTATAAATAACAGAAATAAATAAGACCAAAAGTGATTCTTGAACATTTAGATGTTAAAAGAATATGAAAAACCAATTCTCAAAAGACGACTTGCAAACTAATAATAATCACAGGCAAGAATGCTCCAAATCATTAAAAATAAGAGGAAATGCAAATCAGAATAATTCTGATGTTTAACCTCCTGCCATGCAAACTGTCAGAAGATGACAAAAGATGGGAATTAGTCAGTACTGAAAGGCTTGTAGAAAGGTTGTTAATGCAATGCTAGTGGAACTGTGAATTGTTATAACTAGTCTGGAAATCAATTTTGAATTATGCAAATAAAATTACTAAGATGTTCACACCCTCTGACCAAGAGGTCACTGCTAGGTATATACTCCAAGGAGGTCACTGGTAAAAAGAAAAAAGATTCCATGTATGCCAAAATATTTTTAGTGGTATGTTTTATGGTAGCAAAGAACTAGAAACAAAGTATACGCTCATCATCTGGAGAATCATTAAGCTGTGTACATAACTATGAGGAAATACTAATATATTGTAAGAAATGACAAATATGAAGAACATAGAAAAGTATGGAAATACATAAACTAATGTCTAAGACATCACCCCATATTTAGGAAGTAACAAGAATATAACAAATGATTAACATATAGACATTAACTTTAAAAACTATTAGCCTATTGTCTTCTTCCAGATGATAGCATATTTTTCCCTTAACTAAATTTCACACATTAAAAAAAACATTAAAAAAATTAAGACATGTACTTGATTCTTGTGGGTGTGATCAAGACCAATATTACTAAAACTTAAGATGCATTTTGAAATTTTAGAAGAGCAGGCAAAAGAAAAATGAATACCTCTTTAAAAGCAGACATTTGCTTCTGTATTCGGTTTACAAATCGCCATTGTATGACAAGACTAAAGGAAAATGTAAAATATCAATATTTTACAATGAAAAGTCAATTAACATAGTAAAGAATCACAAGTACAGATAAAACAAGAAGAAAATTCTCAGTAGGCTATAAACTTATTATGAATAAATAATATAGTACTATTGCTATAAATCTGTGCCATACTGGGATGTACAGTTAAGAAAATTATAGCCTGAAAAAAAAATCAGGAAATAATCCTTTTGCCAGAAATCATGGAATCTTTTAAGAGCTGGGAATAACCTTAAAAATCATCTAGACTAACTTCCTTCCCAATGTAAGGATCCTTTCAATAGCATCCATGATAAATGACCAAGTCTCTGTTTGATTATCTGTTTGAACAGCTCACTGTAGTACATCTACTAGCTCACTGCTTCACAAGAATGCTATTTTTTTGAAAGCTCTAAAAGTTTAATTCAATTGAACAGGCATTTATTAAGTACCTACTACGTATAGAGAGGCCCTCGTGCAAGGCACCAGAGATACAAAATAACACCAAGAGGCTTGCATTCCACTATAAATAAAATATTTGTACAAATAAAACCGGAAGATTTGAGGAGGTGGAAAGGACTAAAAACTAAAGGGATCAGAGAGTCTCTTATAGGATGGAAGTGGTACCTGAGCTAAGTCTTGAAGGAGGTGAGAAAAAGGTTCTAAGGAAAAGTAAAGTTACAATGTCAGGTCTGCAGAATGGGAAACTGGGAAAATTCAGCTAGAGTAGTATGAAAATTAATGTGAAATAAGTCTGAGCAGGTAGTTTAAATAGTTGTAAAGTTCTTCCTTTGACTGAACCAAAATTTGCCTCTATAATTCCTACCCATTTTCCTACTTCTACATCTCTGGGTTTTTGTTGCTGTTCAGTTGTTTTTCAGTAGTCTCCAACTCTTTGTAACCTCATTTGGGGTTTTCTTGGTAAAAAATACTGGAGTGGCTTGTCATTTTCTTCTCCAGCTCATTTTATAGATGAGGAAACTGAGGCAAATGGGGTAAAGTCAACGGCCCAGGGTCACATAGCTAGTTGTATCTGAAGCGAAATCTGAAGCCACAAAGAGAGTCTTCCTGACTGCAGACCTGGCACTGTGCACTGTGCCACTGAGCTGCCCTGAACTCTGGATTACACAGACTAAATCTAATTGTTCTTGTATGTGAGTTTTTCACTTATTTTATGGCAGCTATCATCACGCCATCACCTCCTTCTCTTGATTCCCTCACCTCTCCTCTATGATTTTCTTTTTATTAACAATTTTCTCAATAAATCTTAAAGTGATTCTATTTATAAACTCTTAACTTCATCTCCCTTCTTTGGACATGCTCCAATTTGCCAATATTCCTTTGAAAATGTGGTGCCCTAAACTGACTATAATATATCAAAACGTCTGACTAGTACAGAGTATAGTGCTATTATATCCTACCATAGGCATCGCTCAGGCTAGAATACTTTGTCAAATTTCTCTTTTTTACATTTTGTGGAAAAACTGGAAAAGGTCCAAAGTAGAATAGCTAAAATAATTCAGAAACTATAGAGAAAGATTAAAAAGAATTTGGTTAATAAGTCTAGAGAAAGGTTAGGGGTGATTGGTAACATCTTTAAGTATATGAAAAATTATTACAAAGTTACCTACCAGATATACCCCATATGAACAAAGGATTAAATAAGAAGAAATGGGCTTTCATTATAGTAGGAGAGTAGTTCAAGCCAATGGGAGAAAACTTTTTACAATGAACATAGATAAACATTATAGCAACTATTCACAAAGACTGGGGTATCCTTAATTCCTAGAGACCTCTACAAACAGAATGATTTAGACATGGGTTCTAGTGAAAGCCTGGGACTTTTCTCACAATAAACTTCTAAATGCATAAAACAAAATATACAAGCTTGCAAAAGAAAGCAGTTATATTGAAATAGTTTCCAAATATTTAAAAATTACAAATTCATAGACTCTCTAAAATCTGTTGGTTTATGGAACTCAGGTTAAGAAACCTGGTTTAATTAATGAACTACTGGAGCCAGAGGGATGCATCTGATGACCTCTTGAGTCCTTCTGGGTTAGTTCTCATATCTTCATACTTCCCAGGAGATTGTGTCAGAGAAGGAAGTTAATAGTTATGGTAGCTAAAAGGAGAAATAGGACAATCCCCCAAAATTAATTACATAGTTACTTGAAGCTATTCTTTGGAGAGCTTCATTCAAGCTTAAAAATACTGATGAAAGGCAGAAAGGAAATAAGTTTATCATTACAATAAATCACTGATGCATTAAAAATAACACAGAAACTGTTAAGAGATACGGAGAATCCTACCCACAAGTATCAGGAAATAGGAATAGAGAGGTTTCATTTGTCTAGTTTGCGTATTTCAAAAGAAGGATATAATTTGTAATAGTAAAATACTTACTGAATATATTCTTTTTTGTTTTTATTGGTGACAACTATTTCAGATCCACCAATTTTTAATTCATGTTGCTGTGTCTAAAAATAAACATAGTATATCTAAATATATTTAATTTTGTGAGAAAACATCACAAAATATGCATTTTAAACTACATTATAGTGCTTTAAATTACTTTTTAAAAGTCAAAACTAAAGAAACTTAAGATGTTAGATAAAAGAACTTAGGTAACAAAATATTTTGTCATTTCCTTTAGAAAGCTCTTTTTTCACTTAAGAAAAGGATATCATTAAGTAAAGGGGAAGCAGATTCCACAGAACACAGAAATGAATACCATGTGTATATTTTACTCTCTCTATATTTATTTTATAATTCATATTTCACTTAATTAATATTTACAAACCTGTCCAAAGAGTTCTTCATCAACTGTAAACCGCAGGTCCAATTCTGCTGGATTATTCTCAAGAATCCATCTTAGTGAATTATAATATTCACTGTCCTTAAAGACAAATGACTGAATATTTAAAATGTATATTTAAGAAAGCTTATCTGAAGTAATATTGCATAAGACTACTGGAATCCACAGGTAGATGCATATACCTATATCTATATACATACATACTTATAAAGCTGGGTGACAGGATACTATAGAGTAGTAGAAGATGAGGATTCACTATCTTTCTGCTTTTTCAACATAAATGGCCAATGGCCTACAAAGTGTAATAATAGGTATGTATACAAGTTGAAAATTACTAAAACTTAAAACACCTTATTAAAGAAGTCTTCAAGAGCTAAATCCATGGTGGCAGTGATAATAAGTGCTTTCAGAAGCAGCAAGGCAGCATTGGGGACCTCATTAGTCAGTTGTTGTGGTAAATGGCACTAGATATGTGTATTAGTTCTAAACATTTTCATATATATATATAGTAGTTTTTGTCAAAATTCAGGATACTGCCTAAGAATTTCTACCTTGTCCTAAGCCAAATGCCACCAGTAAGTATATGAACTTTTACTTTTGGTGAACTTTTTTCATTTATATCTAACATGAAAGTAACAAAAAATGCATTTCACTGACTACAAAGGTCTTGGGATGTATACACACACACACACACACACACACACACACACACACACACACACACACACACACACACACACACACACACCCTTTTTTCCCCTTAAATGGCTGGTTAGTGTTTTTCTGTTTATGCCTCCAGTCTCTCACCTCTCCAATCAATCATTCTATTATCTACCAAATTAACTTAATATACAGTTCTGATTCATGATATTCCCTTGCTCAAAAACATTCAGTGGTTACCTATTGTTCTTTGGACAAAATACAAACTTTTAACTTATCAATCAATGTTCTCTATTATCTGGAATAAACTATGGCTACTGGGAAAATTTAGATATCTATGGATCTTAATGATTTCTACCCTATCTCAGCCAAAAATACATACAATGGGTTTATGATTTATTTCAGCTGCACAAATCCCAAACTTTTTAACCTTACTTTATACTGCTCCCTTTAATTAACTCTACTTTTTAGTCAAGCTTGACTGTTAGCCATTCCCTGTTTTGTCTTTCAGTCTCCCAACTCAGTGGATCCATTAGTTTATCTCCCACATTTTTGCAATGCATGTTCTTCACTATTTGTTGAAAGGTCAAATGCCATTTGAACTACAAAGGCTTTCTTGATTCATCCCATCCCCACCCTGGTTCTCTCACATCCCCCTCCCAAGATGAAATTTCTCTTCAAATTTTCTTATATTATTGTTTGACTCTCCCATGGTCTTGATAACATTTTACTATAGGTTATATTTATTTGTGTGCCTGTAGTATCCCACTTTTCAGAGTGCAACCTCCTTGAGAGCCAGAAACTATACTGTTTATTGCCTTCATAGTCCCAGTGCCTAGCAGTGAGCCTTGTACACAGTAAGCTCTTAACAAAGGTTTGTTGAATTGAATTTAAGGACACAACCTAATTTTCTATTTTAAAGATGTATTGTCGTGGGCAGCTCAGTGTCCAGCACTAAGCATGATCAGAGATGTGAATAAGAAATGACTAGGCCATGTGGGTTCTTCAAGGAAGAACCATGAACTCCATTTATTGAATCTTTGAACGAGGTTTTTAAAGATACAAAAGACAAAAGATTCAAGTATTCTTATCCTAATCATATCCTGGAATTTTATTATCAATATAATAGTCTGACATACCCTGGAAGTAGCTTGGACCCAGGAAGTTATAGGGAAAGTCAGTTATCTCTTATCAAAGTGTATCTATAGGACAAAGAATGCTCCCCAAGAGCAGGGCAATCCCAAAGATACCTGCATAGAAACTGATCCCCAAAAGTCAAGTATTTTGACTTACAATAGTATAAGGAACATGTTCTTTTAGGTGCCTGAAGTCTGGGGGCAAAGGCTTTGATGTCAGAGTATCAAACAAAAGTCCTTTTAAATGTATCCCTGGGGGGGGGTGTCTTAGGGAGCCAGCCTTTACAAGCTGAATCACCTCCTGGGGTATTAGGGTACACTATTAAGGTTTTGATCTGAGTCTTGGATCAGGCCTCTTTGGCTCCCCACAATGTATACCATTCATAATAAGAAATGTGTTAACAGATATGTATTTGGAACTTTAAACTCTATTAACTCCAACTCCCTAAAAACAAAGAATCCTAGCATTCTTCATAATGTTCCATTTCAAATTAATAATTATTTTGAAACTACTGTTCCAAGATTACAAATGACAAAAAAAAACAAAAATAGACTTACCACAGATTCCATATCATGAAGTGTTATTGGCTTATGCAACATCATTTTGTAAAAAGGACGAATGAAAACACCTTTCAAACAAGAGATTTAAAATAATTACTAAAATGGAAAGAATGACACCTTCTCAATATTTGGATGTTATCAATTATACTAACCATCTAAAAGTTTGCCATGATAAACTGCCATTCCAGCTACACGGCCTATGAATTTGAAATAGGAGAGGTGATCTTCATTACACAATCCAGAATTTGGATTTATCTGTAAGGTATAGTTATCCCTGTAAAGAAAATAATATTTTAAGTATTTCCCTATTAAAAAAAAGTTAATGGTATAACTGGAAGTTTTTTTATAGCAATTCTTATCTCTATTAGAACCACAGTTTACAAATTTTTTTTTCAAAGAGTAGACCAATTCTAAATAGATCTTGTTGCATAGCTCTTCTTTCCTGGCCTACCATGATACATTCTTTCCTTGGATCAAAAAGGACATGAGACTTTCATGCTGAATGACATTACCAAGTAGCCCTATTTAAGAAAATGGAGATATGTTTTTCATAGTAGATGTAATTAATAATTTTTCAATTTCCAATAAAATGAACAACAAAAAAAGCTTTCATTGTAATCAACCTTAGAGATTCAAACCATTGTTCCTTAAAAGACAGTGATAACTGGTGAATGTGTGTGTGTGTGTGTGTGTATTTTACAGTAAAATAATTCCTTTTTGAGAACATTATTAATCTAAAGATTTACATTTTTTCTATAAGGTATTATAATAATAATGTGATTTTTATCCTGGTTTTTTTTTTATCATAATGACACTTACGTAGCAGAATATTCAAACAACCCATAATAAGGGTTAAACATTTCTTTTGATATTAGGAAGAACCATTCTCTGGCCACTCCTCCATAATCTAATCCTTTTTCACCATCAAACTCAATCCATAGCCTAGCTTTGAGGAAGTCTGCTCTCTTCACAGCTATGATTCTTCTGTAAGAATCTTCAAGAACTGTACTGCGGCGAAGTTTCATTTCAAATCGATTTGGAATGTCATTCTGAAAATCCAGAAAAAGCAATTTTAGCTTAAACTAAAATAAATATGAAAATAAAATTGCTACCCATGGAATTTCGTAACAATTTAGGGTTCTCTTCTACTCTTTGCATAAGTAATAAAGCTAATGTTAAGTTAACCAGATAAGAAGACAGTGTCAGCAACACCACCCCCAAAATGCGTATTTGTTATTTAATTGTTACAACTGTGTTCAACTCTTTATGATCCTATTTGAGGTTTTCTTGGCAAAGACACCGGAGTGGTTTGCCATGTCCTTTTCTGGCCCATTTTACCTGAGGAAATGGAGACAAATAGGGTTAAGTCCCTGTCCAGGGTGACACAGGAAGTGTCTAGTGCCAGATTTGAACTCAGAAAATGAGACTTCCTGATTCTAGGCCTGGCACTCTATCTATTATTCCCCTCAAAATGCATATAAGTTCATAGATTACTGTTCCTTAAGTATGATGATAAACTATATTGATGGTGAGAACTGCACTGCATGTATACTAAGGAATGTTGTTAAAAAGAACAGGAGTAACAAATAGTCCTTTAAATATTATGCACATAGATCTCTCTAGTCATTCTATGTTGAGTCATTGTTTTTGACTCTGTCTTTTAAACATTTGGTTAAATGGTGGCCTCAAACCAAAATGAATTATTCATTCTTAGCTGCATACAATGTTGGTCTGTCTGTTGTTTTCTCAAGTCCATATACAGAATGAAAGAATCTTAGAAATGGGAGAGACCTTAGGTCATCTAATCCAACTACTGAAAAAAATTATAAGAAATTAATCAGTACCTTCTTGAACAATTCTAGTGATAGGGAACTTATCTTGCCAAGAAGCTAATTTCTGGACATCTTTAATTGTTATTACACTCTTCCTTGTACTGAACTAAAATATGCCTACCCATTGCTCTTTGTTCCATCAGAGACCAAGAGGAGTTAGTATAATACTACTCTACCACGTGATGATCCTTCATACAATTTAAAGAAAGTGATCATTTTCCTTTCCAATTTTTAAATCTGATCTTACTCAGGGCAAACATTCCCAATTCATCAACCAATGTTTAAATTACATGGTTTTTATTTCTTCACTATCCTGAGTGCTCTTCTCTAGATATGCTCCAACTTGTCATAATTATTTATTATATACTCAGTATTATAAAAGGAACTTTGGAGGATTAAAAATATAATACAAGCTTTCAGTTCTCAAAGAACTTACTAGGTAGAAGAAAGAAAAGAATGACAAAAGCATGATAAAATTACAGAATAATATGTAACAGAAAGTAGTTGAATTGTAAACTGGGTCAATCGGACATTAAAAAGAATGACTTCAGAGAATAGAGAGATTACTTTGGGTAGAAATGGACAGGAAAGGCTTATGGGGCAACACTGAAGGATGGGTAGGATTTGGATTGTTGGAACAAAAGAGTCACTCTGTGCAGGGAAAGTAGCATTAACAAAGTCACAAAGTAAGGAATAAACATGGGTGCAAGAGAAAATGAGAGGATCAAAGTGACTGGAGCTGAGGTCATAAAATAGGTAGTGGTAAGAAGGTTGGACAGGTACAGTGGGTCTATATTTAGGATGACCTCAAATTATCAGATGAGTTTAGACTTGACGAAATGAGCAATATTCTCAAATCCATGAAGGGGAGGACTATGCTTTGCTCTTTTCTTAAAAAATGTTTTATTGATGTCTTTTATTTTTAAGTTAATCATTCTGTAGATAAGACTCCTTCCCTGTGAGTTTGTAAGTTTAATCAAGATGTTATTTTTTGTTTATTTATTTTTTGGTCTTTTTGGAGCAGGGGGAGGGGGAAAGCAGGGTAAGTGGGGTTATAAGTGACTTGCCCAAGGTCACACAACTAGTAAGTGTCAAGTGTCTGAGATTAGATTTGAACTCAGATCCTGCTGATTCCAGGGCCAGTGCTCTATTCACTGTACCACCTAGCTGCCCCTCAAAATGTTATTTTAGGAAGACAGTCTGAAACAAGTATTCAAGATAGTTTAGAGATGGGTAAACATTGGAATCAATTAAGAGTAGTGCTGCAAAAACATGTATATAAGAAAATGAGGGCATTATTAGGATGTTGTCAGTACAAAGGGGGAATAAAGACAAAGTTTGAAAGCAATTCTGAAAGGAGAAATGATATAAAAGAAAATGGTCCTGGTGAGTATAGTGATATGAGAGATAAGTCAAACTTTATTATAAAGTTTCAGTTCTGAGTGAAAAGGAGAAAAGTAGTATCACATCATTGTTATAAAATAAGGAATCTGGCAAAGGAAGCTGGGTTTCTGTTGTTTTTTGAGAGGGAGTAGAGAGGAAAAGTCAGGAGGAGAAGATAATGAATTAAATTATAGTCAGCTGAATTTGAGGTGATGGGTTTTACAAATTGAGATATCCAGTTGGAAATAAAAAGAGCTAACATTTAATATAGCACTTCAAAGTTTGTAAAGCACTTTAACAATATTAGCAAATTTGAAAAGATTTGAAATAAAGGACTTAATATAGCTGAGAAGTCAGTTGGAGATAAGAGATTTGGGAATCTTCAGAAGAACTGAAATCATAAAAACAGACAAGTTATTTGAGGGAATAAGTTTAGAGGAAAAAAGGAATAGAATATCAAGAAAAATCTTGGAAGACATGTAGTTAAGAAGAGAAAGAAGAGAAACCAGGAAGGGAGAGGGAGAAAGAAGGAATAGTAGCTTAACATAATTAGTAGCAATGTGCAACTAATACACTGAAAAAGGAAGAGGTGGCTCTAGGGTTCTCATTCCACTTTTCTCCTTCTGGGAAGCAGCAGAGTATAATGGACAGACTACCAGACCCAGAATCTGGAAACCCTTGATCCATATCTCACTTCTGACAGTTGCTGGCTATGTGACCATGGATATAACCTCTCTAAACTCCAACTTACTTATCTGGGAATGAGGAATAACAATAACGGAAGTACTTATCTAACAGAATTGCAGTGAAACCCAAATGTGATCAGATACATTACTTTGTGAACTTCAAAATCTATTGTCATTTATATCTGTCGGTTGAGAGGTAGCATAGCATAGTGGATAGAGAGCTGGTCCTGGAGCCAAGAGGTCCTGGGTTCCAAATACTGCCTCATAACTAGGTGACATAAGGCAAGTCACTTAACCTCTCAATGTTAATGTTTGGGACAATGTTCTAGTATTATAAAATGCAAGAAAAGAATCAATCTGCATTGGTGGAGGGATAGTTTACTCATCCGGAAATTCTTTGTGCCAGTGAAATCACAGATCCAGCCTCTCTCCCTATCCTTCATTAGATCTATTGTATTTTCTTTAGTAATTCTCTTCCCACAGCAGGGAGAAGCTTTCTTCTTTTGCCACCTCTCTGTCAAAGTCTGTCGATACTCTATCAGGTCTGGGTTTCTTCTTACCTGCCTTTCTGGAAAAGATTCATTCCTCTCACTTTTAGTTCACCTTACTATGCCTTCAGAGCTTTGTGGTGGGAAGAGCCACAAACCAAGAGGATACTGAGTCCTGGTTCCAACTCTTAACAGCTTTGGACAAGTCACCTAACCTTTTTGTTACAATTTTGGTTTCTTCATCTATAATTGGGGATAATATTTGCACTATTTCCTCATAGAGCTGTTATAAGGAAAGCAAATTGTAAAATGTAAAGTGCTATATAAATGTGAATATTTATAATTCTATCAGTCTGGCTTTCTCTACTCTCTCCTGAATTTCTAACTCTTTCTTTGCTTATCACAAAACCTCAGAAAATTAAAGTTCTCTAGAGTTTTACAAAGATTTAAATTAAATTTTACACAAATATATTTGAAGGCTTCCTAGCAATATTTTTACTTTTTTTTTCAAAGAAAGTTCTGCCCTTTTCCTCCTGCCTTGAGAAAATAAAAAAAATGAAACACTGGTTACAAACATTTATAGTCAAGCAAAATAAATGCACACTTTGCCTAACAATATATTAAATGTGAATATGCCCCATGCAACTTTCTAGGAGATAATAATATTGTAAAAATATGCAATCAAAATCTTGCCACCTCATGGAAAAGATGATCAAGCTTCTGACAAGACCAAATTTATTATATAAATAAGAACTACACAACAAAATTATTACAAATAAAGGAAATGCAAATATTTTCCCATCACTTTTGCAAAATAATATCTTAGAAATGGTAATGGTAATGTATTTAAGCATACTGGACACTAGGTGGCACATTATAGATGAATGCAATAGGTTTTTATCTCTTACAGTTTTGAAATGTTACTTTTAGTAAAATATTTGAGTTCATCTCCACCTCATTATGAGGAAAGAGAACTGATGCATTCAAGAAACACAATGAGGCGTATAGTTTTGGATGTGGCCAACGTGGAAATTCATTTTGTTTAACTAGGTATCCTTATTATGAGGATTTTGTTTTTCTTTTGCTTTCACATTTTTTAAGGGTGGGATAAAGCAGAGAAGGTGAGAGAGAAATAAAAAAAAAAGAAACAGAGGTTGGAACAAATGAAATAAAACCAGTCATCTATAAGCTATTTGAATCTGGCTATGGTCAATCATTTTTTATGTCATCATGACTACTACTCTACCAGTTTGTTCACATGATTCCTCTAATCAGATTTTATTCATAC
This sequence comes from Pseudocheirus occidentalis, assembly GCA_028646575.1. Lineage (NCBI taxonomy): Eukaryota > Metazoa > Chordata > Mammalia > Diprotodontia > Pseudocheiridae > Pseudocheirus > Pseudocheirus occidentalis. The sequence goes on along the minus strand of CM053598.1, from coordinate 131,205,670 downwards.
GACTGATGCAATTTGTTTTTTTAAGAATTCCCAAATTATAGTTTAACAACACATAAAAACTGGAAAAGTTTTTGAGCTAAAACCTCTTTAAGCCCTAAAATTATCATTCAAATAATTCACCTGCTCTAATTAGGGGTAGAAAATAGCAAAAATGTTCACAGTGAATGACTACTTGTGAAGCAGGACTAATTTTTTGTTTGTAGTTTCTGTCATTCTCCTTTTCTAAGCTGGCCTCTTTCTCCAGCTTCCTAGGTATCTAGTAATATACACCATTTCTCTCTGTCAAGCCTTGCCTGAGTTTGCTCCCTGCAATAGTACCTAACATTCCAGACTTGGTCCTCTTCACTGTTTAAGTTCAGAACTTAAACATGCACATGCACATGCATACACACACACACACACAACTTTATATACACAGAACACAAAAGAGGACTATACATAAAATTAGTAATTTCCATTTCATACCTCTTGAAAGTATATAATAAATTACATATTAATCCTATAATATACAACACAAATAAATAAATAAATTCTACCTTACTTTCTTATTTGTGCTTCCTCTGAACTTCCTTCTGTGCATTTAAAAAAATGTCTCAACAGTCCTTTTTGGGCGTCACTATTGCTAAACTTTTTTTCCCTCCCATCCTCGACTCAATTAAAAACCAAGAGAAAGGAGGAAAAAACCCTGTAACAAATAAGCATAGAGAAGCAAAACGATTCTACAGTGTGGTCACATTCAAAAAAGTGTCTCTCTTCTTAACCAATGATTTTATCACCTCTCTTGGGTGGTTAGTAACATCATTCATAGGTCCTCTGAAAACTGGGTTGGTCACTGAATTGATCAGGATGAAGTCTTTCAAATGTTTTTCTTTACATTGTTGTCTTTGTATAAATTGGTGTCCTGGTTCTGTTACTTCACTCCGCATCACTTCATACTATCCAGTTTCCCCTGAACTTATCTATTTCTTATGGTACAATAATATTCAATTATTTTCACATAGCATTATTTGTTCAGCTACTCCCCGAATGATGAGTACTTACTTATGTTTGAATACATTTCTTTTTTCCTTTTAAGACTTTCTTCAGGATTAGGCAGATGAATTTGCTTGACACTATATGCTTTCCAGTATTATCATCTCTTATGTGCTATAATGTTAAGGAAATCTGAAGATCTTCCCTGTCCCTTAATAGGCCCATGTGACCTGCTTTGAGTTCTGGCCCAGTCCAAAGCTGAGTCACATGGAGCTCAGTGCTTGGGAGGAGTTTACCCTAAAGAGCATGAACAGAGAGCAGAAAGTCAAGCAGAGCTGAGAGAGGAGTCAGAAAGAGGCAGAGCAGTTAGCATGGGTGAGAGAGGGGCATTTTGCCTAATGAAGCTTGGTTGTGGGGAAGTCTGATGGAGGGGGTTGGCAGTGCTCCTTACACTGGTAATGTGTACCCACTTCTTTTTTTATCATAGTGGATTTGGCTTTCTGGTATATGAATAAACATTATGGGTTTGTCTTTGAAGAAGAGTCTGCTTTATCTTGTGATTCAAACCTGGAAATATGCCTGCATATTCATAGCAGCCACTGTAGGTATCTACTTGGCAATATATATGCCTTTTGGTTTTGATGTATTTTTGCCCCAAACTGGGAGCACTTTCACACCTCATTTGTCTTGTTGAAAAGAATAAAGTTCTTCTGATACCTGTTCACCTTACCCTTTCCCTCTATGTCTTTATAATCTTCTTTTTAAAAAAATTAATTATTTTATTTATTTTCTTGTTTACACTATTCATTTCTAGGAGATTTTGAATTACAAATTTTCTCCCCATCTTTCCCCTACCCACAACCCCAAAACAGTAATCCCACTGTAAAGCCCCTCTCCCAATCTGCCTTATCCTATGTCCTCCTCCAACGCCCCTCTAACTTTCTGGTAGGGCAGGGTGGGTCTCCCTACCCCAGTGCCTGTATATCTTAATTCCCAGTCGCATGTAGTTAATAATAATAATAATAATAATAATAATTATTATTATTATTATTATTATGTATACATATATATATTTTAACATTTGATTGTAGAACTTTAAATTCTAGGTTTTTTCAGTTCCTCTCTCATCACCCACCCCTACTGGAAGGATAAACAATTCAATACAGGCTGTACATGTGTAATTATGCAGGACATCTCCACAGTGGACATATTATGAGAGACTGATTATATGTCCCTCCTTCCTATCCCGCACCCCTCTTGTTCTATTCTCTACACTGTCCCTGTCCCTTTACTGAAGTGTGTACTTACAGTAACCCTCCCCCCTTTCTCTCCCCTCCATCATCCCACCTCTCATCCCCATACCCCCTACTGTCCTGTGTGGCAAGATACCCAGTTTAGAGTTTATGTCATTCCCTCCCTAAGCCAAATTCAATAAGAGTAAAGTTGACCCTTTCCCTTTTGCCTTCCTGTTCTTCTCCTCCACTGTAACAATTACCCCTTGCCTCTTCTATATGGGATTAACCCCATTCTGTCTCTCCCTGTCTTCTCTCATTCTAATCCTTTCCCACCTCAGAATTTCACCTTTTAAAGTATCACCCCTTCCTATTCAATTGATCCTGTGCCCTCTATGAACTCATATACACACATACTCAGATATGTATTGATACGCATGTATACCCTCCTATATAGACATATGTGTAGGTATATGTATATATACATTCATATTCCCTTCATCTATCCTCATACTGAGAAAAGTTTCATAAGTTACTATTATCATTTTTCTACATTGGCATGTAAATAGTTCAACTTTGATAAGTTTCTTATGATTTCTTTCCCATGTTTACCTTCTGATGTTTCTTGTGTTTGAATATCAAATTTTCTGTTCAGTTCTGGTTTTTTCAGCAAGAATGCTTGAAAGTCCTCCACCTCACTGAATGACCATATTTTTATACTCAATTTTGCTGGGTAGGTGAGTCTTGGTTTCAATCCTAGCTCCCTTGATCTACTGAATATCATATTCCAGGCCCGTCAATCCCTCAATGTTGAAGCTCCCAGATCCGGGGTTATCCTAATTGTGTTTCTACATTATTCAAATTGCTTCCTCTTGGCAGCCTATGATATTTTCTCCTTTATCTGGGGACTCTGGAACCTGGCAATAACATTTCTAGGAGTTTTCTTTTGGGGATCTTTTTCAAGAGGTGATCAGTGAATTCTTTCAAGTTCTATTTTGCCCTCTGATTCTAAAATATCAGGGCAATTTTCCCTCAGAATTTCTTGAAGGATGCTTTCTAAGTTCTTTTTTTGATCATGGTTTTCAGGTAGTCCAATAATTTTTAAATTGTCTCTCCTGGATCTATTTTCCAGGTCAGTGGTTTTTTCAAGGAGGTATTTCACACTGCCTTCTATTTTTT
>CM053598.1:131065228-131201787 GCA_028646575.1 Pseudocheirus occidentalis | reverse complement strand
CGCAAGAGCACTTAGCCCTGATCAATCGATTCAGCCCCCCTGCTGAGTCCGCAGGCCAGTGGCTCTGAAGAAGCCTGGTGGGGGCCGCTGGTGGATCCGGGAGTTCCCTTCCCCCACTGCTTCTTTGCCCTGGGGGCAGAATGGCTGAACTGCTTTACTCCCCAAATTAATTTTCAAAGTTTCACTTTCACTAACCGGGTCTGAAGATTTAAAGATCCCTTTAGGCCGATGCTTTAGATTTTCTTTGAAGTAGACTCAAGCTGCTGTTTGGGAGGCTCTGCTGCTCCTCGTGGCTGCCCTGAGGTCTTGCCTGGCCGGGGCTGTGGTTTTGGGCTGGCCCGGTCTCTGCTCCACTTCGCTGCATTGCGAGCTGCCCCTCTCCGGTCCTGCTCCTCACACCTTGGCAGATGTGGAGGTGCTGGAGGCTGTAGAACCTCTGCAGGCTGGCTGCAGGGCTCAGCTCAGCTCCTTCCCACTGCCCCAGGCCTGGCTGCGGTCTCGGTTTCCGGCTGTTCCAGCCTTCACTCAGGTGTCCATGCTGAGCCCCTGCTGCAGAGCTGCCCTCAGCGAGAGCTGTGTTCTCTGTATTTTTGTGAGTCTGAGAGTCCTAGACTTTCCTAGACTTTGTCTGGGCTCATATTTTATGGGTGTTTAGGGTGGCGGTGTGGGAGCTGCAGGACCTTGCTGCTTCTACACCGCCATCTTGGCTCCGCCCCCCGACACATTAATATTCTAATGGACAGACATGTGGTCTCGTCTTTGAAGGTATTCTCTCCAATGATACATATTATAACCCAACCATTCCTGTCCAACTTTAAGACACCCGTTCTAAGTTTAACACAGAGCTCTCTCACCATACTTGGACTTTCTTCATGTTTTCTTGATATCATAAAGACAAAGCACTTAGATGGAATATTTGTTACCCTTTGCTCCTCTCATATGACCAGCTTATTATCTCTTTCATTCATGTATTTCTTTGATGATACATTTTACATTGCTTTTCCCCCAAACTGCATGTTTTTAATGCATTGCTACCTGTTCATACCCACAATGCAACTCTCCATTGCCCTTTGGATGATTCTCAACTTTAGTTCTTCAGAGACTGTCTTCTATGACTTGAAGCTACTTAGGAGCACCAGAATAAACTTTTTTTTAACTGTACCCATGATTTCATTGGTGTAGAGAACTCTTGGCAAGGAAATTCCTACTCCCAATGTAGACTAGCAACTATTATGCAATTTATCTACTAGAGTAGTCTGGTAACAATGAGAGATTAAGTAAATAGCTCAGTGTCTCATAATCAGAGGTAAAACTTGAACTAAGGTCTTCCTGACTCTGAGGATACCTATCTATTCACTACACCATGTGAACAAACGTTCATTAGGGGCTTTAACATGTACCACGCACTGTGCTAAACACTAGGGATATAAAGGCAAAAGGTACACATTTGGTTTGGATTCTCTAAATCTGTACATCTTGTGTTTCTTTTGAGCTACTTCAATTTTGCTTTGCCCATATTGTACAGCACCTTCTCTCATGAGGGCATGACACGCTGAGCGGTCCTGTGCCAGTATCTCGCAGGTCACACAATCAATCCCAAAGCTTTTAAGAGAGACCTCAAGGATCTTAGTATCACTTTTTCTGACTACCACATGAACACCTGCCCTGTAGGAGTTCTCGATAAAATAGTCTTCTTGGCAAGTGTATGTTTTTCATTCAAACAACATGGTCAGCCCATTGGAGTTGCCCTCTCTGCAGTAGAGTCTGAAAGCTTGGAAGTTTAGTTCAAGAACAGAGTAGATAGAGGTTATCTGAAAGGGGAAAACGTAATAATTGTGTTGGAGAAGGAAGACTGAGACAAGCTTCCTGAAAATGAAATTTAAACTTAATCTTAAAGCAAATCAGGAAAACTAAGAGGCCTCAGAGGTAAGGAGACAGAGTATACCAAACATAGGTGACAGTCAGTAGTACAAAGGCGTGATGATACACCAAGGAAATGTAAGTATTTAGATCACAGATTGAATACAGATGAATACGGTGTTAAGAACACTGGAAAGGGAGAAAGGGGCCAGGTTATGAAGAAATTTTCATAGCAACAGATTTCATATTAGTTCACAGAGTTAAAAGGGAGCCAGAAGAATTCACTTAACTAGTAGGATGACATGATCAGATCTATCATTTTGAAAAATCACTCTGGGAGCTGGACAGAGGATGGAAAGGAACAGAAAGAAATCTGAGACAGGAAGACTAATTAGGAGGTTACTGCAGTAGCTCTGGCAAGAGGTGAAGAGGACCAGAACTAGTATCATGACTACCGGAATCAAAGGAAAGCAAAATATACAAGAGATGTTGTAAAGGTAGAAATGACATTCAATAAGTGGGGTCAGTGAGATTGAGGAGAAGAGCATGAGACCAAGGTTGCAGTTCTGATGACTGAAGATGGTAGTGTGCTCAGAGGTACAGGAGAATGAGATGGTGAATCAATTAAGGAGGAACAGAATATGCAATGAAGGCCACATTCAAATAAAAATAGCAAATTTGTATTGGGCCCAATGAGCACAGTTTCAGGATTTCCTCTAGATTTGTGCAGCAATATATGAATAGGACTATGGGAAATGGATAGCAGGCACAAACCAGGGTTGGGGTTTTGCAAAGCATGATTCATAATTGGACAAGGGGGCAGCAAGGGAATCAACTGTGGAAGAAAACACTGAGTTGAGATAGTTCACAAAACAGTCATAATGTTAGTGATCATAAGGCATGGGAAAAAAGAATAATAGAAGATTATGATCAGTTACAGGAATTTTAAAGTTCACAAACATAAAAGCTGAGCAGTTGTGGGTGATAACAAGATCAAGGGGTAGGAAACCTGCATCCTTGAGGCCATGCCACATGTGGCTTTTTAGGTCTTCAAGTGCATCCCTTTGACTGAGTCCAAACTTCATAGAACAAATCCTCTTAATGAAAGGATTTCTTCTATAAAACTTGGACTCAGTCAAAGGTCCATACCCAAGGACCTAGAAGGTCACATGCAGCTTCGAGGCCACAGGTCCTTCCCCCTTCCCCCTGGAACATGATCATCACTGTTTGTAAGAGTTGGAAAACTGTTGTAACATGTACTATTATATGTAGGGCTTTTAATGATTTCCCCCAAACTATTCCCTAAAAAATATTTTTTAAAAATAACATTCCTCTGGTGATGTTATATTGTTGTCAATCATGGAATAACACAAACTCAAGAAAATAGGAACTATGGTTTACCCAAAGAACAAAGGAGAAATGTATAGTGGGTATAAATAAGAGGCAACATGGTACCAATGACTATTTGTTTGGAAGAAATTATATAAAAGATATTACTAAAGAAAATATATTTCTGGAAAAGAAAGTGTATCCGTCTTATAGTGAGAGATTGCATGACAGCTCCTGCATTGTCCCAATACCCATGTAATATTAAAAGACCAAAGGAAGACCCCCAGAATACTGAGGAGGCTCTTATGAAAGATTCATGGGAGAACACGATTAAGAATCTCATAGGACAAAAATGAGATAAAAGTTGCAGTGGAGAGACTACCCAAGTCAACCAATTACAGAAGCACTAAAATACTAAAGTATTTTACTAAAAAGTCAGAGTCATCTCAAATCCAAGACTGAGAATCACTGAACTGGCTAGCTTAACTCTCATTATTTCCTTATTTTATCAAACTTTGAGGAGAAAAAAAAATTACTTGCTAAAAGAATATAGCACTGAATACTCTCATTCAAATAGAAATAGACAACAATCTACTAATATGTTGAGTCAAGGTTGTCAATATAACCTATAGTGTTCAAGTGTCTAAGAAAAAATGATATAATAGGCATTTATATCATAATTTAAAATATGGAAGTACTTTATAGTTATCTCTTTTACGTCCTAGAGCAATACTGTTAGGTAACCAATACAGGTATTACTATTATTATTATTCCCCTTTTATAGATAAGAAAACTGAGGCTTCTCAAAGAGGGTGAGTTGTTAAGAGTCCCCCAACCATCAAATATCAGAACCTGGTATTCCTGACTCTAAGTCTAGCACTCTATTCGTTAAACTATAATTTCCCTAATTTATGTACTCCTTCTAGTAGCTAAAATGTATAAATTATCAATTCTAAAATACTGTAGTACAGTAAGGTTAACATTAAAAAATACCATTCAATTAGTTGGTCACAAAAAAGCCATTTTACTATTTTAATGATAATTAGTGACAAAATATTTTGAAATTTTTCTTTTTTCCAACTTTTATTTTTCAAGTAACAAATATTTATTATCTTGTCCCTCTCACTATCCCTGCATAGAATAAATTTAAAAACAAAAAAACCCCAAATCCATCAATGCATATCTATATAATCTAGTAAAATAAATTCACATATTAACACTGTCCAAAATTTTTTTTTCTACATTTTAAGTTCAGCACTTGTGTCTGGTGAGTGCCATTTTTCACCTTCATGATTTATCACTGCATTGCCCAGAATTCTAAAAGGTCTTTCAAAGTTTTCTTCCCCTATAATGTGATCATTATATAAACTCTTATCCTAGTTCTGCTCACTTCATTCTTCACTTCAGTTCATACAGGTCTTCCTAGTTTCCTCTGAAATTATCCATTTAATCATTTCCTATGGCACAATATTACATTTTGTTCACATACTATAATCTGTTTACCCATTTTTAATAGGAAGATACTTCCCTTATTATCCATATTTTTACTATCATTGAAAGAGCTGCTATCAATATTTCTGTATATATAGGTACTTTTCCTCATTGATTTCTTTGGGCTATTGGTCTTAGTGCTAGAGTTGAGTCAAAGGGTATGCAGTTTAGAAACTTTCTGGGTATAGTTCCAAACTGCTCTCCAGAATGACTGGATCAATGCATAACACTACCAATGGTACACTAGTTTATCCATTTTCCCAAATCTCCTCCACAATAGGAATATGATAATTTTCTAACTTAATAGTTCTTTTACCCTCACAACACAAACAGGTTACTCATCAAATGAATGCTGATTAAACGATTACAAATAAGATTTTAAATTAAATTCAAAAGAAAGATTCTCTCAGTTTGTGTACAACATTTGAGTTAACAAGGCATTAAAGTATTTTTCTGGCAATTTGTTTAACTCAATAGCACTAGTCATCTGGCAGAAATATGGGCCCTAGCAGTAGTGGTCAGCAGGCAAAGATACACAAATACCAGTATCAGTGACTAGAGGGCAAAGACGAAGACTCCAACAGCATATCATTTAAATTGTTAAATTTTTGGCATGTAATTGTCTTAATTTCAGGAATAACAGAAGAGATGGCCCCAACAGAAGAGAAGACCGTAGCAGAGTGGAGCAGCTACCAGTAGCAGTGGTAGCTTAGTAGCTGAAGATGGGCCACTAGCATCCACAATGGCAAAAAGCAGGTCCACAGTAGCCCATTGCTTACTATAATCTAGAATGTATTAGCCCCACCACACTACTGCCAGCACAACATCTAGTGGTCCTTTTACAACTCTTACAGGGTTTGGAAGATCAATGGGTGGGAGCTTGCTTTTTGGCAACAAGGGGAAAGCCAAAGCACTTAGCCAAGCCCCACAAAAATAAGGCAGCAGCCTCTCAGAGGCCTTTCATGAGATGACGATGGTAAACTCTCTTCCCCATGGCTCTCTCACTTACGTACTTAGTAGGGGGCAATTTTCCCTAATGTGTGCTGAGGATCAGTTAGACTATGGAGGAAGCATTATCATCTCTGCTACAGCCCTGATATTTCCAGTGCTGTATTTGTTTATGATCATCTGTTTTATACTGAGTAACTCACTGTGAATTGCAAAGATTTGGCATCATTCATCACAAACTTGATTATTTAGACTTGGGCCTCTTCTACTTTTAGCATTCATTCCATAGCACCACATTGCCACACAAGAGATCTCTCTCCTTACTTAAATTTTCCTAAAGCCCTTTGTCTGGATATTTTTTCTAAATCCCTATTGTCATCAACTTGATATCACACTTATTTGTTTACATATATAAGTATAAAGTGTGTGCTGAACAGACAGAATGATACACATATAGGAAACATGGATATGATATACATATACGTGTCATGTATGTGATATACATATATGTCATGAGATGTGGATTTATATATTTATATCCATATTGCCTCTATCTATATCATTATATATCATATCTATATCTAAACATTCCTTCTATTAGACTATTAGCTCCTTGAGGGCAAGGACTGTTTTTCATCTTTGATTTCCCAGTTGCAAACACTGTCTTCTAAAGAGCAGGTACTATATAATACCTCACTATTTCAAAGAATATTTTCATCAGCATGGGTATTCTCCCTATCAACACAAATGGCAACCATTGTATAAGTTAGTAGATGGTCTTTAAGACTTGCTATGATAAAAAAATTATCACTCTAAGACTGAACTAATGATAAACTTCTCCAAATTTAGCTATGTTAGTCCACTGGCAACACACATGCAGACTATCACTGGGCTTGAACACTTTTCCAGCCTTTCCACACTCAAAATCTTTTCAACTTGGTAAGTTCTGCTTGCAAAAAAAGAGCCAACAATGGCTCAAGTCAAAAAGGTAAATGAAAGTTGCCATCTACTATGTAGCTTTTGTCCTAAACTAGTGTGTATTATGCCCTTGAGAAACCAAAGCCACTTTCTTGCCACAATGAGGTCTAAGTAGAGAACTTACATGGAGGTCTTTAATAGCACTAACTTATGGAACTCTAACCAGCATAAATATTTTGCAATCATATCATTAAAAAGAATTTATAAAAAGTTAATACATAAAGTCTTTGAAAAATATCACCAAAATGTTTGTATACTTACCTAGCTCCCAAGAGATCCTTCTTCACCAGACCTATTCCAGCTATAACTTTCACTCGCACGATTTGTGAATTTTCCTAAGGTAAAGTTAAAATTTAATTTTTCCATGTGGAGTTTAAAAAACTGAATAGTATATTTGTCAAATATATTTAATAAAATAATTGAATTAAAACCATTCAGAAGTTTTATAGAATTACTTTGAATAAAAGGAGGCTACTGACTCAGTAATTTTGTAATTTTTTAAATTTTCACCTCAGCAAATGAAATGAATATTACAATCTGCAAACTTTACATGTCCCCTCTATGGTAATCTATTAATTGAAATATATATATAAAATTCATAAAAAGAGGCAACATGCTAGTAGGTAGAAAACCAGGCTCAAAATCATGAAGATCTGGGTTTAAGTCTCACCACAGACATAATGGCTATATAAACATAGGTTAGCAAGACATTTACTCCTTCCCTCTTCTAGGAAACTGTGAAAATAAAAATTGCACAGAAGGTGCTGAGCTGCACTGCTACAGGGAGTTTCCATACTATGCTATTCCTTACAGCAGTGAAATCACAGATTCAGTTTCAATACCTCTTCCAAAAGCAAACCAAAACAAAAACAGCCTTTTAAAAGATCACTAAACAGAATCAGACAATTAGGAAGGAAATGTCCAAATTACACAAAGTACAACCACTGTTAACCAGATTTTAATCCCAAACTGAATAGATCTCTATGGCATGAAATCAAATTGTCAGTTAGAGGTGTAAATTTCACTGTCTCCTAATATTTTCCTCAACTAGCCCTACTAATACTAATACTATTGGCTCTTCATTAGACCCTAATTCCTTTCCCTAGTTTCCCTTTCTCTTAGTTTCCCTTTTCCTTTCTCTTCTCAGCCCAGATATAATTCTGATTACCTAAAATAACAAAAGATCACAGCAGAGATCACAAAATTAAGGCTAAATGACAATATGGCTAATGATCTGTGGTGAGATATCTTACAAAAACAAGGAAAAAAGCATCAATTTGGAAAGGCATCATAAGAGCATAATCAGTTTTAAGAAAACAAATGTTTTAGTTTGGCATCTAGGACATATTTAAGTTCCAAGTTATATCAATTAATTACAAACCTAATATGACTATTGCCTTTGTTATTTCAAAACCAAAGTTCTCTGTCTTTGGCAGATGTTTCAACCATTTTCCAGACCATTGTTGTTTTACGGTTTTTGTTTGCTGGTTTGTGGGGAAGGGTGGTGCCCAGTACAAGTTAGCATTCATTACCTCTATTCAGCCGTTTCCTCAGCTGCTTCTTCAACCCCAATCCCTTGTCAATACCTGTTTTCTTTCCATCATCAACTGAGCCACAGTGACTTAAATGCAAAGATTTCTGGTAACTGCCACAGACATGACAATGGAAAAAAGCCACCTTTAAATCTTTTAGGAATGTTTTTTGGTCCTTTTCCCTTAGGATAAAAAGGCACTTAAAACTCCAATCTAAAAACCAAAAGATATCTAAGGACTAATCACTATTTTACATTCACATTACATCCTCCTCTCTATTTTGTATATTTTGCTAATGCTGACACATAGACTCTAATCACTCTCCCCCCATTAACAGAGATTTTCATTCTAAAATGAGCAGCTTTTATACTAGCTTATATACTAAAAAATTCTTCTCCTGTTCTATATTGCCCCACATTTTAAGAGTGAAAATTAGAGATCAAAGAAAGGGAGTTAGTGTTAGTTAATAATAATGATGTTAATTATGTAACAACAAAATCAAGTTATGCAATTTAGTTTCTTAATGCCTTTTTGGGTTAGTATTCAGTATTTCGTTATGCATATGATTTCATCAAAGTGGGTATTCTCACAATGAAAGAGACCACAAACCATTTACACCTTTCCTGTGCAACTTCTAGCCTTATCCACCCATAAATCCTCCCAAAATCTGTACACCTTCCTCTAGAATAGGAGTTCTTTTAAAAAAATTATCTATTTATTTTTAGTTTACAACATTCAGTTCTACAAACTTGTAAGTTCCAAACTGTCGCCCTCTCGCTTCTTTCCCCTCTCCCCAAGACAGCATGAAATCTAATATAGACTCTACATACACATTCACATTAAACATATTTTCACATCAGCCATGTTGCAAAGAATTAGAACCAATGGAATGAACCACGAGAAAGAAGAAACAAAATAAAGAGAGCACTATTGAAGTATCACTGCCATTTTATAGAGGAAGCTGAGCCTCAGAAAGTATAAGTGATTTGCCCACAGATATTGTTTAGAGTAGGCATATCATAGCAAGGTTCAAACTAGCTATCCAGTGTCTCTAAATCTGGCTCTTTCCACTATACCATGAAAATATTACAAAAGAAACACAAAGATTTATTCCCTTTCACATCTATTCATTATCCTTCAAGTTTCATCTTTCTCCTTTTTGCAGGCTCATTTTATCCTCAATTTCTTTTCACTAATATTACATCCTCCTCTGTGTTTTTCCCCAATGTTATTGATTCCTTTTGTTTCTTCCTTCCACTATGTGGAGGCCTCCAAAACAATTTTTAGGAAAGATTAGCAAGCCAACTGACACAGAGATGATGTGAGGGCATACGCAACACTTCATCCTCCCTACCTGTTAAACCTCTCCAAAGAAAGCAGAGAATTGTAAAATTATTCTCTGGAAATATGTGGGAAAGTTGGAACACTAATTCATTGTTGGTGGAGGTGTGAGCTGATCCAACCATTCTAGAGAGCAATCTGGAACTGTGCCCAAAGGGCTATAAAAATGTGCATACCTTTGACCCAGAAATATTCCTTCTAAGGATGTATCCCAAAGACATCACTGAAGTGGGAAAAGGACCCATATGTACAAAAATATTTAAAGCGGCTCCTCTTTGTGAAGACAGAGAATTGGAAATCCAGGGGATGCCCATCAATTGGGGAATGCCTAAAAAGTTGTGGTATATGAATGTAATGGACTAGTATTGTGCTGTAAGAAATGAGAAGCAGATGGACTTCATAATAACCTAGAGAGACTTACACAAACTGAGGCTGAGTGAGAAAAGGAGAACCAGGAGAAATTTGTACACAATTACAGACACAACGTATGTGTGACAACTAACTTTAATAGTCTGGGCTCCTCTCAGCAATGTAAGGTTATAAGACAACTACAAAAGACTCATGATGGAAAGAGATACCCAAATCCAGAGAAAGAACTACAGAGTCTGGATGTAGACTAAAGTAAACTAGTTGCTCTCTCTTTTTTTTTTTTTGCTACCCCTTTCCCATTGTTCACTCCACTGGATATAATACTTCTTTACAACCTGACTAATGTTTAATGTGAAGGTATTTGTAGAGCCTATATTTGATTGCATGCCACCATGGGGGGGGTGGAGGTGAGAAAATCTGAAATTCAAGGGATTGTGGAGTAACTGAATATTGTAAACTAAAAGTAAACAAATAAATTTAAAAAAAATAATAATCCAGGAGACTAACCCAAAGCAATTACAAGGAAAATCAATAGTTCTTAAAAAGGAGACAGAAATTTGCAAAACACATCCTGCTTCTCAAAATGTTTAGCAACAACTACCTATGAAGGTAAATGTCTATTTTTAAAAACCACGTCTTAAACTTTTTTGTTATACTCTGTATTTTTCAGGCCGCCTGTTTTTACTTAAAAAAAAAACAAACAACTTCCCACCCAAAAGAGGCTCTAATTATCTTCCCTCAGGGTATTTTTTCCCCTTTTGCCATTCCATTACTTCATTAACCTCTGAAGATTTGAGATATACATTCAAAAATATTTTAAGTTTAGGGAATAGTCAGCTCAAGAACTTTTTTTTAACTGTAATACTCCTTCTTTCTTATTAGTTCTAGACTATTCCAACCCCAAACAAATCCTCTTCTCCCTGTGTACAAGAACTTGCTAAAAGAGACAAAAATTAATAGAGTTTATCCAGTTTCCAGGTACTTCTTTAAGCATTACACCCATGGACACAAATGTACAGTAGAGAAATGAAATTAATCATCTCCTTCATACTAAAGAGATTTTTTTTTTGTGAAGTGATTTTCTTTAATCTTTTAAAATCATATGGAAAGGAAATTCTGGGAGTCCCACAACACTAGGCCCCTAAAAAATTAGCCAATAGCCTACTGTGATCTATTTATAAAACTTTTCTGATTATTTTCAAACCTATATAATTAGAAATCAGGCCTATGCCTAATGTTTTTGTTACTATATCTTAAAATGTTTTTCTATTTTTAAAACAAAATGTCTTCAAAAGTTTTCAAATTGTTTTTTAATTATGTCTAATAACTGATGTTTATCCACTCTAGTTACTTCATTTTTCTACAGTGAATACACAGCCTCCTCTACATAGATCTACAGAAACCCTGGACCAATTTCTAAGATCAAGGGTGAGTCACCTGCAGCCCTCCCTTTCCCTGTACAGATCAGTCCCTCCTACCCCATCACTTCCTAGAGTTCAACTAGACAGTTGCTGTAGCAACAAGTACAACCTCATCATCAGCATTTTGAATGGAAATAATTTTTAAAAAATCACACTGAATAAGATGTACTGAGTGTTTTGGTTCATTTAAAAAAGAAAATAAAAAACAAATTTCAAATCACGTAAGTGGAGGCTAAAGTGTTGGTGCTACTAAAGTCAAGAATCGCCACAACTTCTTGCAGCTGTCTACAGCACTGGAGAAAAGAATACCCTTACATGGTTCTGGTATTGTGTCACTAGGTATTGAGAAAAATGCAAGCAGCTCCTTTCTCAGTCTTAATCGCTTGCTCTTACTCTCAGTACAATGGAAAGAGGAACAAGTTCATAGCCAGACCTCTCTCTTTCCCTGTGATATAGTAATTCAGGAGTATAAAGGAAATATAGGCATTTGGAATCTTGGCAGGGCAAAAGTCAGACCTCCACCTTACCAGTCAGGGTGATCTCTATATGCAGGTGACTGTCTATTCCTTGAAATTTGTTGTGCGGTCAGGAAGTCTTAAATTCAAGAATTGAGACTTCTGGTCTTGGCTGCCCACTACCTGAGACAATGGGTTACTCTAGCCAACTATACTCCAGAAGTGTAAAAAGGCATGGGGAATAAACTAAATTAGCCTTTGCTAAAACTGAGGCATGCAGTGGCAGGCATCTGGAAGAAGGCCAGATATTTCAAGTTTGGGGTTTTTTAATCGCTCTAGGGAGGAAATAACTAACCAGAAAAAGCAGACATCACCAATGAGATAGCAAGAGTCAGCACAGAAGGTGAGGAAGACTAGAAAAATGGTGTTAAGTTTTTCAAACATTTTGCCAAGGACTTATTCTGTTCCAGAAATTTCCCTTTATAGATCTGAAATATACTAAGAGGGGGAGAATGAGTAAAAAATTCAGAGCTTCAGAATTTGGCTTTGAACAACGCAGAAGAGTCCCAAGCCTGCCTAGATGCAATGTATATCTACCTCGGAATTGCCTAAGTATTCAACTTACAGAACTACCAGTAGGATAGTCTTTCTCGTGATCTTCAGAGACAGAAAAACAAAATGATGAAAGGCATGGTACTATTCTCTTCTTGTTGAAATATTAGACAAAAAGGGTGCATGAGGCTTCCCGCACTCGCCCGGACCCCCGACCCGGAGTCCACATTTCGCGGCTAAAAAGGGGGCTGTTGTGGGAGGGGGGGTGCAGATTAGGGGGGCTGTGGCACAGTTCCCAGCTGCCCACTTTAACTCTCAAAAATCCGTCCTAGGCAGGCCCCGCACCCTCCCCAACCCGGCAGAGCAGGCGAGCCCGGGGGCGGGAGGTGAGAGATTCTCGAGTTGGGGCTGCGACTCAGGTTCGGGAGTGAGGGGGATGGCAGGGACCAGCGGCTCCCCTTACCTCATCCTCGCTAAGTCCGAACACCTCCACCCGAGAAGCTGCCATGTCCCGAGGGGGCAGAATAGCTTCTGGACTCCTTCGATTCCCTCACACCCCGGCCCGGAATCGTAGCGGGAAATGGAAACGAGGCAGGAGAAGGGATGAGGAGGAGCGAGAAAAAGGGGAGGGGGAGAAGGCGGAGAAGCTGCAGCAGCGCCACCTGCCGCGCCGGAGAAGAAGAGGAAGAAGGGGCTGCTTCCCCTGCTCCTCTGCTCTGCGTGCGCCTGAAGCAGGGCGCTCTCAGGCCTCGAAGAAGCCTTTAGGAAGACGAACTGGGAAGGTTTAAGGCGAGAGCAGTGAGGTCCACCCAAGTCCGGGTGGAACCCAGCCGCGGAAAAGTCTGCGGAAGGGCTGGGCTGAGTGGTTCTATACGCCCGCGCTCGAGGGAGGCGGGGGTGGGAATCGCTTGAACCTCCGCCCACCGAGAACGGGAAGAGTAAAGGAACTCCGGCCTCAGATTGGAGTGCCCCAATGCAAGGGCTGTTCGCGGGGACTAACCCTCCTATGCTCTGCACTGTGCAAACGTTTCGGGGTGGGGGTGGGGTGCTCCCCCTTGTGTTAGCCAAGCTATGCAAACCAGCTCTTCCTTTTTCTTCAGTTTTCTGAGCCCCGCCCCTATTTCCTGACATCCCAAGCTCTTCTTCTAACCCCTCTTTAGAGCGTTTTGGTTTTAGCCTTTTTATTCCTATATCTACTGAGAGTACCCTCGAGGATACCACTGAGTTGGAATTTAAACTCAGGTTTCCTAAGTCCCAGAGGTCATGTGATCCCACTCTCAGAAATTAACAGTAGTATTGCCTCCTTGCGTCCACTTAAATTTCTGTGCTTCTGGTGGTTTGTAAAGAAACACTTCTAAGAGGTTTCGAGTCATAGCCTTTTGAGGCAAGGGGGGAGGGGAAGGGAAATAATGCCACATTTTTGTTATTTGCAAAATGTCCATACTGGGTCATTCTAAAACAAAATGTTGGATTTTAAATTGAGCTGCCCCTCCCTTTGTGCATGAACATTGTAGGCATTCCCCCAGAGTGTTTTACCTGCTATGAGCAATGATCCAGATATCTAGTGGTCCCTACCTAAATTCTTTAGTCAACTTCATATCAGTCTGGACAAATTAATAAATGTGATTTAAAGGGATAGCCCCTTGTATTTGCAATCAAACAGGTACTTAGCACCTTGTTCCAAGTTAATGATTGTGTCAAATATTAAGATGCAGAACTTGGAAATCCCACAGTGGGATGGACTTGTTGATGTAACAGGAAGGGACATAACAGGGAGTTAATATACTATATAATGGAAAGCCCAAGCTGAAAGAGGCCAGAACTGGGAGCCCATCTGGCAGCTGGGCTACGGTTGCTGGAGAGAAAAGAGAACTGAGAACTGAAGACTGAACTGAGAATTGAGAAGAACTGAGAAATGAGAAGAGGTGAACTGGGAGGAGGCATGGCTGTGGTCTCAGTACATTGTCTGTTTTGACGTTACTTTGTCAGATTTGTCTGCTAATAGAGGATGGTGCTGTTGTTACAGAAGCACTGTGACCCTGCTGCTGGTTCAGAAACCCTGAAAGAGGATATTCTTGTTGTATGTTTATAGAAATCCTGGAGGAGGGTATGGCTGATGATTTCAGAGGCCCTGGGACTATACTGATGATTTGTGTTGACTCCTTAGACCAGTGGTTCTCAACCTGTGGGTCACAACCCCTTTGGGGATCGAATGGGGTCACCTAACACCATCAGAAAATATATATTTCTGATGGTCTTAGGCATCAAGACCACTACTCTATTCATCTCCCAGCAGGTCTGCCCACATGCAGATACACCCACATATGAGTATTAAAGGGTTGAGGCATTAGGAAGGTCGAGAACCACTACCTTAGAATTTGTTGGGTCTGTGTTGATTTCACAGGCAGAAAGTGAATTGATGAGGGTGCAGGCAATGTGAATGAATGTTATTGTGGCTTTGTTAAGCTTTGCCTTCCCAAGAACAGGAACCGTGAAGTGAACCAGACACTGTGAACTTTAATATCGAACAGGAACTACACAAGAAGCCGGACAAGGAACTGAGAGTTGTCTGCCTTTGAACCCAAGTGGCAGTTGGATAGATTTGGGTGGGAACTGGGACCATGGAAGAGCAACCGTGCCTCTCTTCCATCCCATGAGAAAATCATAACTCACTGTGGCCTAGGGATCTAACCTTTATATTTAGATGATTGAGTTAAGGACTTCTCCAATTAAGAAGAAAGAAGACTTTTTGATTGAAGAAATTAAGACAATGTGACCTAGGGGTGAGGACTTTGACCTTTGTACTTTGTGTCAACTAAGGAGGCTTGCTTCCTTAAGGATGATTGAATTAAGAACTTACTAAATGATTGTGTTACTAAATGAATGTTATCTTTGTTTAAAACTGTGTAGGGTGGAGCCAAGATGGTGGTGCAGAAACAACAAGGTTCCTTTGAGGTGTATAGCCACCTCAAATACCCATAAAATATGACTCTAAACAAATTTTAGGGCTCACAAACTCACAAAAATAGAGAAAAACACATCTCCCGCTGAAGACAGGTCAGCGGGAAGGGCCCATTTTAACACGCCTAAACCAGCCCAGACTGAAACCAGGCTTGGCCCCAGGGCAGCCAGGACGAGCCACAGCTGGAGCCTTCAGGAGAGTAGATCAGCAGCAGCTGTGGCAGTTTCCAGAATTATCAAGCCATTAAGTAACAAGGACTAAATGAAAGGTCAGTGGAACTCAGCCAAATTTTGGGGAAAAAAGCTGTCCAGCAAAACTGCCACCCGGGCAAGGAAGCAGCAGAAGTGATGGCCCTGCAGCAGCTTCCATGTGGCTGCTTCAGAGCTCCCAGCCTGCAGACTGCAGGAGGCGGCAAGCAATCATTCAGAGGCTAAGTGCTCTTGGGTGTTGAGTGGCCTGGATCCAGATGGTGGTCTTGGGTGATGGTCCTGGGGTGCATTTTTAGTGAGCCAAAGCTGGTGGGGACCCAATAGCTCTGGCAGCTGTGAAAACCCCAGCGATTTGGGACAGAGCTTTCCTCTCTGGAAGCAGAGTTCCAGAGAGCTTAAAAAAATCAAGTAATTAATTGGCAGCATGGTTAATTTATTATTTGTTCATTTATTCATTCATTCATTTATTAATAATCTGGCAACACAAGCAGGCAAAGGAAGCAAAGTAAGAACAGAAATTTAACTTTAGATTCCTTCTTTGGGGACAAAAAGGATCAAAGCATTGAACGGGAGGAAGGCAACACAGTCAGAACTCCCACACCAAAAGCTTCCAAGAAACATGAAGACTTCCTACAAGCCATAGATCAGCTTAAGAAGGATTTTGAAAACCAAATAAGAGAAGTGGAGGAAAAATTGGGAAGAGGAATGAGAATGATGCAAGAAAATCATGAAAAGAACATCAACAACCTGACTGAAGAAAACAACACCTTAAAAAATAGATGAACTCAAATGGCAAAAGAGGCCCAAAAAGACAATGAAAAGAAGAATGCCTTAAAAACTCGAATTTGCCAGATGGAAAACGAATCTCAAAAGCTTTCTGAAGAAAATAATTCCTTCAGAATTAGAGTGGAGCAAATGGAAGCAAATAGCTTTATGAGAAATCAAGATACTTTAAACAGATCCAAACAATGAAAAAATAGAAGACAATGTGAAAAATCTCCTTGGAAAAAACCCACTAACCTGGAAAATAGATCCAGGAGAAAGAATTTAAAAAATTATAGGACTACTTGAAAGCCATGACCAAAAAAAGAACCTAGAAAGCATCCTTCAAGAAATTCTCAAGGAAAATTGCCCTGATATTTTAGAACCAGAGGGCAAAATAGAACTTGAAAGAATTCACCAATCACCTCTTGAAAAAGATACCCCAAACTCCTAGGAATGTTACAGCCACGTTCTGGGGTCCCTGGATCAAGGAGAAAATATTACAAGCTGCCAAGAAGAAACAATTTGAATACTGTGGAAACCCAGGATCTAACAGCTTCTACAGTAAGGGACTGAAGGGCCTGGAATATGATATTCCAGAGATCAAGGGAGCTAGGATTAAAACTAAGAATCACCTACCCAGCAAAATTGAGTATAATGTTCCAGAGGAAAATATGGTCATTCAGTGAGGTGGAGGACTCAAGCATTCTTGCTGAAAAAAATAGAACTGAAAAGAAAATTTGACACTCAAATACAAGAAGTATGAGAAGGGTAAATGTGGAAAAGAAATCATAAGGAACTTATCAAAGTTGAACTATTTACATGCCAATATGGAAAAATTATAATAGTAACTTATGAAACTTTTCTCATACAAATGAGGGAGGTGAAGGGAATACAAATGTGTATATAGGAAGGTTTATATATGGGTGCACACACATATCTGAGTATGAATATATGAGTACATAGAGGGCACAGGATCAATTGAATAGGAAGGGACAATACTTTAAAAGGTGAAATTCTGAGGTTAGAGAGGATTAGAATGAGAGGAGACAGGGAGAGACAGAATGAGGTTAATCTTCTCATAAAGAAGAGGCAAGGGATAATTCTTACAATGGAGGGGAAGAACAGGAAGGCAAAAGGGAAAGGGTCGACCTTGCTCTTATTGAATTTGGCTTAGGGAAGGAATGACATAAACTCTAAACTGGGTATCTTTCCACACAGGAGAGTAGGGGGGGAATGGGGATGAGAGCCAGGATGATGGAGGGGACAGCAGGTTGGGGGAGAGAGTTGCTGGAAGTACACACTTCTTTAAAGGGACAGGGTAGAGAATAGAACAATGGGGACAGGATAGGAAGGAGGGACATATAAGCAGTCTCTCACAATATGCCCACTGTGGAGATGTTCTGCATATTTGCACATTCTGTATTTAATTGCTTTTCCAGTGGATGATGAGGGAGGAAAAAAGGACAAAAACAAAACAAAAAAAAGCAATAAAACTGTGTGGCCGCTTTGATGAAAACTGTGTGGCCATGTTAGTGATAAATTGTTATGCCATAACACTGGAATGCTTTTGAACACAAATGTTTTGCCTTAATTTATTACTGCATAAATAGAGAGTTCCCTATACTGTGTAATCAGAACCTTGAAAGCTGTTCACAACAGCAGTCCTCTGGAACTCCAAATAGGGTCACGCAGAATTAGACAGGAGTCTAACAACTGAACAAGAAACAATCCAGGGATAACTGATGAGGGTCTTGAACTAGGGTGGTGTCTGTGTGAGTAGAGAGAAAGGGATGGATATGAAACATGTTGTTGATATAGAAGAGCCAGTTGCCAATTAGCAATTGATTATAATATGGAAAGTCAAAGTTGTGCACCTAAAGCACTGAGTAGTGCCCTCGACAAAAACTGGAAAATTTGGAGAAGAGTTATAAGTAAGTGGGAAGATATTTTGCACATATGCAGTTTGAGATACATATATCAGTAGAATTGATTAGCAGGTAGTTTGTGACAGGAGACTAGAGTTTAGGAGAAAGATAAGGGTTGATTTTGGAATTGTCTGTAGACAATAATTGAAATCAAGGGAGTGACATAGAAATAAGAGAAGGACCAGGACAATGCCTTGGTTGCATATGTTTATTTAAGGGTCAGTACATAGATGAATATCCCACAAAAGAGACTGAGAAACAGTCAAGCAAGAAGAACCAAGGGAGTGCAGTGTTGTGGACACCAAAGGAGGAACAAATGTTTAGGAGGAGGGCAATTGGTAAGTGGTGTCAAAAGATGCAGAGGGGCCAAAAAGGATGAGGACTGAGGAAAAGCCACAGAATTTAGCCATTAGAGATAACCTCTCATAACCTTGGAGAGATCCCTTTCATTAGAGTTGTAGTGTCTGAAACCTGATTTCAAGGGGTTGAGGAGTGAGTTGGGAGATGAAGAAGTAAAAACAAAGTGTAGATGTTGTTTTTTATGAGTTTGTTTATGAAAGGGAGAAGGTATATAGAATGCAGCTAATGGAAGCTTGCAGGTCCAAATGAAGGTTTTTAAAGAATGAAGAAACCTGGGAACAATAGTAACAATACGAGGTGCTTTACAAGCATCGTCTAGTCTCACTTTATCCTTACAACAACCTTGACAGATCAGTGCTATTATTATTCCCATTCTATAATTGAGGAAACTGGGATAAATAAAGGCTAAGGGATTTGCCCAGCACAGCTAGTGAATGTAAGAGACTGAATCTGAATCCAGATCTTGTGCTCTATCCACTGCACTGCCTAGCAGCTAATAATAACTAATAATAGATAGCACTTATAGTCTTACTGTGTGCCAGGCACTGTGCTAAGCATTTTATAGTTTTGTTTTTGGTTTTTTTTTTACCTTAGCTGCCTAATGTTTGAGGATAATAGGGGGAAATGAGAGATTGAAAATGAGAGAGAAGGGGAGGGATGATTAATCTGTCAATAAGCATTAATTAAGCACCTATTATATACCAGGTATTGTGCTCTACAAATACAAATAACAAAGCAATATGACTTCATAAGAAGCTTACATTCTAGTAGGGGAAACAAGTACACAGATAAGTGTATGAAGAATAGCTACAGATAAATACTAAGTAGTTAAATACAAGGTATTTTAGGAAGGAGATAGCTAGTAGTACAGGGAAAGTGAAGCTGAGGAAAGATGTCTTCTAGAAGATGATGTTTAAGGTGAGTCTTGAAGGAAGAGAGGGATTCTATGAAGCAGAGAAGATGAGCATTGCAGGATGGGGATGAGGGCGGGGGCAGTCATTGCAAAGGCACAGCCTGGAAATGTACTGTTTTGTGTGAGGAACCAGGTGGCTGATTTGATTGAATTATAGTGTGGGTGGGGGACTAATATATAATGAGTCTGAAAATATAGATTGGGTTCAAGTTGTGAAGGGCTTTAAAAGCCTGAAAGAGGAGCTTATGTTTTATTCTAGAGGCCATTGAGAGTCTCTAGGAGTTCAAGGAGAAGGGGAGAGGCAATGGCCCAAGTGACATCTATGCTTAAGGAAAATCACTGTGGCATCCGTGTGAGGGATGGACTGGAGTGGAGAAGAACATTAGCCAGGAGAGGAATTAGGAGGCCACTGGAATCACTTCTTGTCAGTCATTTCAGTCATGCCCAACTCTTAATGACCCCACCTGTGGTTTCCTGGTCTAAGATCCTGGGGTGATCTGCCATTTTCTTCTCCAGCTCATTTTACACATAAGGAACTGAAGCAAACAGGGCTAAGTGACTTGTCCAGGGTCCCACAGGTAATAGGCGTCTGAGACTGTATTTGAACTCATAAGCATGAACCTTCCTGATTCCGAGCCCTGTGCTCTATCCACTGTGCCACCTAGCTGCCCATTGCAATAACTAACGGGGAAGTTATTGAACTAAGATGGTACTTGAAAAGGGATCTGATGAGAGACGTCATGGAGGTAGAAACAGTCAAGTTTCACAGGTATATTGGACGTGGAGTGAGGGGAAAGCGAGGCATCAACTAAAGAAGCAAGCTACTGGTGGGATAAGGATCAAGGACTGCTCTTGTTTGAGGGGACACATCAACATATACACTGAAATGAGGACAGAAGGGAAGACTATGATCTTATATATGATATGAAGACTATG
This sequence comes from Pseudocheirus occidentalis, assembly GCA_028646575.1. NCBI lineage: Eukaryota > Metazoa > Chordata > Mammalia > Diprotodontia > Pseudocheiridae > Pseudocheirus > Pseudocheirus occidentalis. Next base: position 131,181,441 of record CM053598.1, on the reverse strand, counting down.
TAGTGAACTCCCTGAGAAAGGAAGAAGAGCAACCTGGAGGCTTATAGAAAGTACAAGGATGATTGAACAGTGTGATAAAGACACAGTGATATATGTAGGTGGAGTGAACTTCCAAAGACAGACTGTTGAGTAATGACAGTGGAAGGAAGTTTTGTAAGGGAATGCTAAGTGGTGTAGTAGATATAGTGCTGGGCCTGGAATCAGGAACATTCATCTTCCTGAGTGCAAATCTAGCCTTAGGTACTTTATAGATAGATATGGGACCCTGGGCAAGTCACCTAACCCTGTTTGCCTCTGTTTCCTCATCTGTAAAATGAGTTGGAGAAAGAACTGGCAAACCACTCCAATATCTTTGCCAAGAAAGCCCCAAATGGGTTATAGAGTCAGACAACAACTGAAAACAACTGAAACAACAAGTATAAAGCTGGGAATATTCCTATTTCTTCCTCCCTGGTCCAGTGTATGCATGTGTAAAGTGAGGGAACATCCAATATTAGAGAAGGGGTATCCAACACTAGAAGGTGACAGTTGATCACCATATTCAATCGGGTGGGGAGAGAGCTTTCTGTGAGAACAAGAAGACACAAGAAGTATGGTAAGAAGAGGTTTAAGATCAAGGGAAGTTTGTTAAGACAAAGTAGGCAGAGATGGTGTGATGGAAGGGTCAGGAATAGACCTTGTGAGCCCAGACAAGTCAGTCCTTGGCCCTCAGTTGCTTCACTGCATAATAAGGAGATTGGAATAGCTGACCTCTGGGAATCCTTCCATTTCTTGACCTTTGGTTCTATGATTTAATGGAACATTGTAGCTGCTTCCAAATATTTAAAGGGCTCTTCTGTGAAAGAAGTACTCATTTTGTTCTATTTGGCATCAGATGGGGGAACTAGAACTAAGAAGTGGAATTTTACATGGAAATTTAACCTTATTTGCTTAAGAAAAGCAATTACAGTGAAAGCAGATTTGAGAGATGTACACCCGCCATCTAGTGGCAGAATTTGGTCGTTGCACCAGTTTGGTTTTCCATTTTGAATACTTTAAAAATTGCAACTTTTTAAGGAATAATTTTTAAAAAGACAAGCAATATTTAGTAACAACTACTCATATTCATTTGTTGAGGTTTGCAGAGCTCTTTCCTTACAACAATTCTGTGAGGTAAATAATGTCTGGCTAGAATACTGGCCTTGGAATCAGAAAGATTTCAGTCCAAATTTTGCCTTAGTCACTGACTTTACAGTGGTACTATGAAGAACAAACGAGATAAAATAAATAAATTGCTTTGCTGCCTATATAAAGCCTCTGTTTATTTTTTTTAAGTTTCCAGTCATGTCTTTTTTATATAATCCATACTTCCCTCAGTATCCTTGAATCCTCTTCCCAAAGAATCATCCAGTATAATAAATAATATCTTGAACTCAGAACAAATAATATTTTTAAAGACAAAGAGAGAAAGTAGAGGGGAAAACACAAAAATTGATCAATACATCAAGAGTCCTGAAAATAAGTTCAATGTACCACACTCTTGGATTTCCCACCTTTGCAAAGTGGAGAGGGGGGTAGAGTGAATGTAATTGCTGATTTCCTCTTTTGGAGACATGCATCTGCTTTGTAATCTTGCAACATTCACTTTGAAAAAAATATACTTTACTTTAGCATTCTTTTTTTTTAAATTTTGAGTTCCAAATTCTCTTCCTCCCTCCTGCTGTTCCCTCAATTGGGAAGGCAAGCAATGTGTTATCAATTACACCTATCTGAAGTTATGCAAGTTATGAAGTTATGTGTGTTTGCTCTTTCCATTATTGTAGCCATCATGTATATTGTTTTCTTGGCTATGCTCAATTCACTCTGCATCAATTCACAGAGATCTTTCCATGTTTCTCAGTATTCATCATACTTGTCATTTCTTATGGCACAGTATTATTCCATTACATTCATGTACCACAATTTTGTTTCATTCTCCTTTAGTTCTTAGCTCTACTTTGTTTCCAATAATTTACTGTCAAAAAAAAGTGTTACTATAAATATTTTGGTAGCTATGGAAACTTTCTTCTTATCAATGGCCTCCTTGGTATACACGGGCATCTTAATAACTTCATTTGCAAAGTAAATGTGAGTTATTATTATTTATTTTTAGAATATTTTATCAGAGAACTTAAAGGTCACTTAAGTTTCTGTATCTTATAACAGCCACTCCATCCCAAAAAGAATGAATTTGTTTTCAGAAGGTGAGGAATTCCTTGTATATAGTATACAAGTAGATAGCTAGTGGCTTACTGGATAGGGCATTAGGCTTGGTATCAGGAAAACCTGGGTTCAAATCCATCCTAAGGCACTTCCTAGCTGTGTGACCATGGTTCATCTCTGATTGCCCAACAAAATTAACCCACTGGAGAAGGAGATGGCAAACTACTCTAGGATCTTTGCAAAGAAAACCCCAAGTGGAGTCATCTGAAATCACTGAACAACAAATATGCAAGTATAAAAACCCTTTTCAACTGCAAGTAGCATTTATCTATGTTGAGTATAGCTTAATAACACAGGAGGAAAGTCATTGGATTTGGAGTTGGAGGGCTTGAGTTCAAATTTGCTACCTGTGTGACCCCTGGGCAAATCACTTAAAAAGTTTCCTCATCAGTAAAATAAAGTTTTAAAACTAGACAATCTCCAAGATCCCTCCTAACTATAAATCTATTACCATTAACTCTCCATTTACAGATAAGCAATAAATTTGGAATCAGAATACCTTGGTTAGAATTCTAGCTCTGCTATTTCTTACTGTGTGACCTTGGATCCATCACTTAAAACTCTTTGGGATTTAGTCTCTAAGAAATGGAAGGGTTAGGAGAGATCACTGATAAAGTTTCTTACAGCTTTAAGTCTATGATATGATATGATTCTCTGAGGCACAGAGGTTGAGTGACTTACCCAGGGTCACAGCTAGGAAGTAATGAAATTAGGACTTGAATTCATGTCAAATCCAATTAATCCTTAGATAGAACAGACTACTACAATCAGGCTTTGGGATGGTTGAGTTTTTTTAGGGGGGAAAGTGTTCCCAGCCTTTGGTTTCATCCCTGTAGGGAGCTCTCCAGTGAGGAAACTCATTCTCCTAAAGATCTCCAGCTTCTCTGCAATTGGAGTTGCTCGGGGTCACAGAAAAATAAATTACAACTGACTTAAGGTAAGGTGTATTTTAATGTGACATCTTTTTATTTCATTTCATAAATGTACCCTACATGAGGGCTTCTTAAACTTTTTCCACTTGTGACCCCTTTTTGCCTGAGAAATTTTTACTAGACCCCCGGGTTTATAGGTATGTAAATTAAACATTTATTAATAATAAATCATACAGAAATTTATTTTAAAATGATTCCTTGGTATACATAATAATTTTGCCATTTATTAAAAATGAAAGCAAATTTGCATACTAATGAGATGGATGTGCTTGTTTATTTTTACATAAGGAATTAAATTTCTGAGGAATATTTAATGCTGCAGGACATAGGACATTTTCAACATTTTTCAGAGTTGATCAATATTTTGATTTTGTAATCATCAGTGCTGAGAATGCTGCTTCACATAAATATGTGTTATAGAATAACAGAATTATGTTTAGGGCCATTTCAGAAACTGCTGGAAATTCTGTCCTAATCTTAAGCCAAAATGAATTTAATGATTTTTTTAGGAAACTCAAGTTTTAAACCTGTGTCACTTACTCAGCAAATTCTTCCTGAATTTTTAATGGCACAGGACTGCCATTTTTTATTTCAATTGAGTATGGTTTGTGATCCCAAGGTAGTTTTTTAGGATCAAAATTTGAAGGGAAGTATTTCTGAAACTGTCTCCAGGTACTTCAGATGATCAATTATAATTTACAATTAAGTTGTTGGGAAGGTTATTTTCAGTTATAAGATCATCTGTAGCTGTAAACATTTCTAAAGAACTATTTTCCACACTATTGTTCTATATATTAACTTTTTTAGTAAAACTTTAAAATTTATCTTTTAATATAAATGTTATAATTTTTCCTTGGAGCTACATATTTAAATGATTGAGTTTTTCAAAAATATCCAACAAATTATACAGTTTTGAAAGCCTTAAGTCATAAAAAAATTAACAAAATCAGATTTCTGCTCAGTTAAAAATATAACAACTTCATTTTTCACTTTCAATAATCTGTTTAAACTTCACCTTCTTGAGGGCCACCTTACCTCTGCATGTAGCAAGCTTTTGTAATTGGAGTCCATAGCTTTCCAAAGGTTTGAAAACAAACAACTGTTAAGGGGGCATAACTTTTAATGAAGTTAATGATTGTGATAGATTGAGAAGCACATCTAACTCTGGTGATATTTTTTTTTGGCTACAAGTGCCTCCTGATGGATCATGCAGTGAGTGAAAGTGGTATGTTTATTGCTCTCAGCTTTAACTTTTGCTACAAATCCAACATTCTCACCTATCACTGCTCCAACACTTGTCTACACCAGTGGTTCTCAACCTTCCTAATGCTGTGACCCTTTAATAAAGTTCCTCATATTGTGGTGACCCCCCAACCATAACACTGTTTTTGTTGCTACTTCATAACTGTAATTTTGCTACTGTTATGAATTGTAATGTAAATATCTAATATGCAGGCTGTATTTTCATTGTTACAAATTGAATATAATCCACAGGTTGAGAACCACTGGTCCATACAGACTCCAACACAATTTTTCCACCATAAACCATTTGTAAAAAATTAATTGATTTGAAGATATGTGTGTGTGTGTGTGTGTGTGTGTGTGTATATATACATATATATATATGGATGAATACATACATACATACATACATACATACATACATATATCTTCCCCTCCTGCACATGCTTACAAAGGGCAATAAAACAATAATTCCTCATGTATGCTTCCTTCATATACATATCTTATATAAAATAACAACTGTGCCATGTTAAAAATATCAGTTGTTTCTTCTAACTGAATTGTAGACTTTAGACTATCCTTAAGCCTGGTAATAAGCTGCTGGAATTGGTCATTACTAATTTCAGAAATTCTTTTGGAAATAGTATTATTCAATAAAGGAATTTTATTAATTTCATTCCCATACTTCTTCCCATGAACTACTTCTGACATTTCAATAGCAGCTGGCAGCACAAGATCTCCTATCACATAGGGCTTTTTAGTTTTTGCAATTAAATAAGAAGTTTCATAAGATGCATGTAAATACTTTTTGTTGACAATAACAACTTTCTCAAAATATATATTTTTTTAAGATTTTAAAGTCATTCAAAATGTTCCTTTGGTTTATTGCAGCAAACTGTATGCTTGTTATTAAGAATGTCATTTTGGTTGGTTTGGCTGGTTTCATGCTTTCTACAGCCAAAACTTCATTGTAAATTAAGCAAAGAGGTTTTTCCACACTATCATCATTATTAGAAGTAAATCCATATTGCAAAAATGATTCAACATAATTTCTTTTTCTTGTCAATTTAGGTGTGCTACAACCTGGTAACAAAGACTCTGCCACATCGTCATCAGTATTTTTACCTCTTTTGTCTAAATTTAGCCACTGATCTATAACCAAAAAATAGTTTTGTCCAAGAATATAAATAAATATTGCTAATAAATTTCTCAAATAAATACTGGTTTTAGTGTATAAAATTACATTTGTTTATGCTTAATTTTTAAAAAGTTAATGTTCACACTTACATACACATACAGTAGTGATGGTGGAGAAATATTAAAGGGCTTTTGTCTTTACATGGTGCAAATAAACACGTGTTTCTGCAAAAGAAGGAGAAGACAGCAATTTTAAAAATCAAACATTCAAAAACAATATAATCCAAAGATATACTAATTTAATACTTACATTCTGAGGAACGATGGTAGGAAAATAGTGTCTCTATTTTCTGTAATTAAATGATTTGTTTCGGTAAGGGCAGAAAACTTTGTACAGAAAGAACACTGCAATTTATAACATGCAATAGTCTTGAATCTGAGCTGAGGTGTTTCTGGCAGCATTTGTTGGTGTGTGGTGTAACAGCATATGCAGTGCAAAGTGTGCACGTTGTGTGCTCAGAATCAAGGCTGCAGCGACGTCACATGATACAATGTGGGCAAGTGCTTTGCTTGCCTCAAATTTATTACATATTTGATTTTGAATTAATTTCTGGTCATTGTGTTCAGAAACCTTTTTCTGTTGCCAAATTTTTCACGACCCCCTCATTCAGTTACACAACCTCATATAGGGTTACAACCCACAGTTTAAGAAGCACTGCCCTAAATTATATGAGTCAATAGTTCTTTTAGGTAACAAGGGAATTGGGGAAAAGATTAAGATTCTACGGGAAAGGGGCAAACACAAGCCAAGAAAATTAATAATTTTGATGGGGTTAAATTATACCATGAATTATATAGAAACCTTGGTTGAAACACCTAGGGGGATGCTGGGTTCTGTCCATGCTGTATTGGTAGTTAGCAAATTACTTACAACTGGGCAGCTCAACCTTGAACTGCCACCTGGTAGTATGAACAGATATTTTCCCCTGAATAACATCTACTCACCATCCCTTAGTACCTGTATAAGCAAGTGCTACTCTGAACAAGGCATATATCTTTTACATATTTATGGAAATCCTTTTCCAGACCATACCCATGGCCATGATCAAAGGTAGATACCACTGGTCCCTTAGTCTAGCAGCTTACCTATATTTATGTTGAACTAGAGGCCCTTCCTTACAGTCTCAAATGCTCAAATGGAACTCACCGGTTTGGGATTTTTTTGCCAGCCCTGAAGACTGCAACACATCCATGTTGTTCATGCTGTGTCACTCACTGACTTTTGTCTCTGTTCTCCACAGACCAAAGTTCACCACACACATCTACCCAATGTAGTAGAGACTTTCCTTGTTTTACATCATGGGGTCCCAGTGAAACAGTCTTGCTTTCCATCCATCATCCCTCACTCCATCCATCATCCCCCCTTCTTTTCTTCTGGTCCAGCAATTTCTTAATGATGTTCTTTACTCCAATTCTTCTTTAGAGTTTCTTGTTAAGTTTTACAGCCCACTGACAGTCACTTTCTGCAATACTCTCATCTTTAGACCTTTGGGAAAAAAATGGTGTTCCAGGTCCTATTATTATATAGCAACATCAGTAAAACCTGAATTTAAGTTTTGCCCCACATACCTCCTTAATTGTGGAATCCTGAACAAGTCACTTAGCTTTTCTCAGTCTCATTTTCCTCATCTGTAAAATGAGTAAAATAATAGCACCCAGCTCAGAGTTGCTAGGAAGATTAAATGAGGTAACATGTAAAGTGTTTGGAAACCATACAATGCAATATAAATGCTAGTTATTATCTTTAAACATGAGTATCTGGGAGACCCCACCATCTACAGCAACTTCTTCATCACCTTGGATAATGTACTGGATCTCATTCTTTATACTGATGATTACTTTGGGCTAACATATAACCCTATGTACCTGGAATTATGGCCAGAAATTGTTGTGGTTAATTTTAATTAGTATTCACTAAGAACGGTTCTAGAGGAAAAAAGTCTCTATACAATCTACTCCTATACAATATGCAGTTTTTCAGATAGAGGTCAAAGACAGATTGAAGTTTAACCTTAGATCTTGAAACTTTATCTAGCACAGAACTCAAATTTGCAGGCTATCACCACTCTTCTCCATGGAGAAGTAAAATAGAATTTAGATGTCGTCTGACTGAGATCTGAGGAATAAGAGTAAATGGATTAAGTTTTCTTTGTAAGACCAAGCTAATTTTTCAACATCTATGCCTTTCCTGTTCTTTTGGGGAACTATATTTTATTTTACTTACCTTATCTAGGAGTTTTTGGATGTCATCTAAGCCTCATTTGTAATATATTCTTCAAGTAGGTACTCTAGAGTTTATTCAGATTTTGTATGTTGTCTGTAAAAGACCTTTGGGGTACAGGTTCATTTATGGAACTGCCTATAAAGCAGGTTTCTATAAAGCAAATAATTTTCTCATTGACTTCTATTATAATTTTAGAGACATAGTTCTACACCTCCTGCTGTTCTCCCTTCTGTTGATTTCAGTTTAAGGTATGGAGATAGGAAAAGTAAAAGTGCTTATAAGAATTGCCAACTTTTCTTGAATTAGGGCTCAAGTCAGCCATCTGATGCAATAAGAACCTGTTCTTTGACAATATTGAACAAAAGCAAACAGGAGTTTGCTACAGTGGATGCCTATCCCATGCTGACAGTTTCTCCTGTCTCCTGCCACTCTATTCTGGCTCAGATGATAATTCTTAGAAGCTGCTCTTCTGCTGGCATATTCTAATTAATAGGAGGTTTTGAGAATGTGAAATAATTTTTATTTTCTGCTTTCCTATTTCCTTTATGACATACATTTTAAGTAAATGAACCACTATAAATTGGGGCACACATATATTCTAAATATTATGTGTCTTAATGAGCAATACATATTCAAAGTCACCACGATTCCGTTCTGGAAGACAATGAAAAAAAATAGCATCAGTACTATTTTATTCAGGAAGTGTTCGTTGAGTGTTTACTCTATTTTTAGAATTTGGGGGATGCAAAAGAAAAATAAAATATACTTCTTGCCTTCAAGGAGTTAATAATGTCAGTGGAGAGACAAATCTAATACAATTTGTGAATAGATTAGACAAATCTAATACATGAAATAATTCCTTTAAAAACCATATAAGACAGTATGTGGTCAAGATGTTATTCTGACAAAGCACAAATATGACCATGTCACCCCATTATGCAACAAACTCCAGTGGCTCCGTTACTTTCAGGATCAAATATAAAATTCTTTGTTTAGCAATTAAAGCTCTTTATAGCTTGGCCCCTACCTTTCTTGCCTTACTCCTCTCCACACACACCACCATCTGGCTATACAGGCCTGCTTATCCAAGATGATCTTTTTCTCAATTCTGCTTTTCTATTGACTGTTGCCTACACCTGGAAGGCTTTTTCTTCCTCATCTCTGACTACTAGTTTCCCTGGATTCCTTCAAAACTCAGCTTATACTCCACCTTCTGGAGAAAGTTTTTCCTGGTTCAGCACCACCAATGACCAAGTCCCTTGGAGACCATCTTCCTTCCATTTACACTGTACATATCTTCCACATACATAGTTATTTGCTTGTTTTCTTCATTAGAATGTAAGCTCCTCAAGAACAGGGACTATGTTCGTGCCTTTCTTTGTATCTGTAGAACTTAGCACATTTAAGTACTTAATAGCTTGCTGATTAACAATGAATTCTGTCAATTTATTAGATTATAAAGAAGGTAGAAATCATCCTGATCAAGCCTATATTCTGGACTGGGATCCATAAAATATTTTAAGAAAAACAGAGGGAAACCTGTATCATGTTGGGTAGATCCAATGGAGTGTTTATAGTAAAATATTGGCTAAAATGACAGATCATGAGATGATGTATAATCTGCATTGTTGGAGAAAGTGTTCTTGCCAGTGAAATCATAAATTCTTTGAGGTATCAGAGTAAATATTATCTTGGAATGCCAAAAGAATCAAGTTCTAGAATGTTGTGCATGAAATATGAAGAGAAGAGGAAGGACTCTTTTGATGGTATGAGGAAATATGGACAAGAACTGCACAGGATAAGAAGTCATGGCAATAGTTGGGCTTGCATTGGTGGAGGGAGTACTCACAGCAGTGAAATTCAAAGTGTCAGAAGACAGGAGGTCATTGTGGTTGGAGTGATCTGGGAAGGCATCACGAGGGGAGATTTCTATAGCTACCATAGAGAGTGAAGATATTATAAAGTTCTCTAAACTTTAAGAGTTGCAAACAGATAGCCTCATGAAGAAACTACCATGGTCTATTGACAGCATATGTGAATCAAGTTTAGTGTTGTAATCAAATAAAACTTAAACTAAATTTCATTTGGCACATTTGTAACATATAGTCATTATTATGCTGCATGACAATTATACATAAAAGATGAAATTACTCAGCGATAACTTTCTCTACTTCACAATTTTGTCCAAGGCTAGTCCTGACAACCCAACTACTCTGATCTTAACCCCTCTCCCAAGAGGTAAGACATTTGTGATGGTACCCACCCAAAGTGGGGTTAGGACTAGAGATGACCATTTTGGGCAATACTCTGGAGAAGCAGAGATCTACTCAAACACCTGAGTCTTCCTGGATGATAAGTATTGAGGAGTCTCTACTAGGGACCATATCTTCCAGGAAAAGGTAATTCAAGCTCCTGCACCATCTTAGAACTTTGGGGTTGAGAAAGAGATAGTCTATACCTGTGACAATATGAGGAAATCTCCTTGGGCAAGAAGAAAACTCAAGACCACAAGCTTTACTAGAAGCGGAAGTGTTTAACCCCTGGGATGCTCCCTTCCTAGAACCTGAGTTATATTGTTAACAAACTGCCACCATAGACCCATTCCTCTCAATATCTTTCTGTCCTCTTACAGTCATGGAGACCTGACTTCCCCAAGGAACACTGCTTCCTTAGCAACCCTCTCAACATATTTTGGTCATTTTTTTTCTCTCATGTATACTGACCCATTGGATTAGGAGAAAGAAGCTTATTTTTTGCTTTTCACTGTCACTTCTAGACTCTCTCATTCAATAACTGAACACTCTTCCTATGAGATTCAATACACATACCTATATCAGATCCAGATGGTTATCGCTATTATCCATCAGTCCCTATGAAGTTTTCTCTTCTTTCTCAAGGAATTTAGCATCTGACTCATGGTCTTCCTCTTTTGGGATCTGTTTGCCTCAATTTCCTCAACTGTAAAATGGGGATAAGACTAATACCTACTTCCCAGGGTTGTTATGAGCAGCAAATGAGATGTATTAAAGTGCTTAGTACAGAGCCTAGCACATAGTAGGTACTATATATTATTTAAAAATATTTATTATTATACATTTCAACATACAATTTTCAGCCTGCCTCCTGGTTTATCAACTTCCTCCACTTCCACGATATGCAACCACACCCCACCTCTGTCACACAAAAGGATAATCATATCCTTAACTTTGCTATAACACAATTGTCCATTTGCCATCATCCAGTAGTCTGAAATCCCTTTCTTGAGTCAACCTTTTATCCTTCTATTCTCCTGCCTCTTCCAAAATCCAATCTTTAGCCTTATTATGATCTCCAGTCACTCCTTTCCATTCCACTTTCCCAACTCTTGTCTCACTTTCTTACCCTCCCAGTCTTGACTAAGTTTTGTGTTTTTCCCCCCCTACAGTATCTGAACATAGATACTCACTAGTCCAAGATTAGGAAAGAACAAAAGGCGGTACAAGCTCAGATTCAGGCTTGCTTTGGCAGGACATATGCTTTAGATGGCATGTGTTCATTGGCTTCAAAGAAGTCAAAAACTAGCTCAAAACAGTACTGACTTAATTCCCAGTTTAAAATGAAGAAATGGTAGTTTCATTTTTGTCTCTAGTTCCAGCAACCATCATACTGAGCACACCAACAGATACATAGTTGTTCTAAACTCAGAGTAATTCTTTTCAAATGAGTTCTTCCTCAAGTAATTTATGCAGTTTGGTTTATCCGATCCTGAATTACTAAATAACAATCAATATTTTGATTTTTCCTTATTGTTTCTCCCATTCTTCTACTTTTCTATTTTGAACCAGCACCAAAAAGTTTTGATAATTACTCCTTTATAGCATAGAGTTCTAAGTTTATTCCCCTTTTAGCATTATTTTAAAAATTTCCCTTGAGATTCTAGAGAAATACAAATGTCTTTATTTAGTAACAAATGATTAAAAATCTTTATGCTTCACAAAATATATTTTTTTCAGTGTTATTGATTCATTTGTTAAATCTACAAATTATGTAGTATCATTTTTGTTACATTGTGTGGCTCAATCATGGGTACTGAATGTCTCTCTAATTAATAAAATCATCCTTAATTTCTCTAAGCAAAAAGAGCAATTTTACTCAGATCTTGAGTTTGCTCAAGATTGAATTCTAGAGAAGCAGAAAGTGGGGAAAGAATTTTTGTAACTATCTTTCATAAAGGCCTCATTTCTAAAATGCATAGATAACTGAGTCAAATAATACAAGAATACAAGTCATTCCCCAGTTGATAAATAGTTAAAGGATATGAATGAACAGGCAGTTTTCAGAGGAAGAAATTATAGCTATCTATATTTACATGAATAACTGCTCTAGATCACTATTGATTAGAGAGATGCAAACCAAAACAACTTGAGTTATCACATCACATCTATCAGATTAGCTAACATGACAAAACAGGAAAACAATAAATGTTGAAGATATGGGAAAGTTGGAACACTAATTCATTGTTCATCAAGCTGTAAGCTGTTCCAACCCCTCTGGAGAACAATTTTGAACTATGCACAAAGGGCTATAAAAATGTGCATACCCTTTGACCCAGCAATACCCCTTCTAGGGCTGTATCCCAAAGAGATCATAAAAACGTGAAAAGGATCCACACGTACAAAAATGTAACAGTTCTCTTTGTAGTGGGCAAGAACCGGAATTTGACAGGATGCCCATCAACTGGGGAATGGCTAAACAAGTTGTAGTCCATGAATATATTGGAATACTACTGTGCTATAAGAAATGATGAGCAGGCAGTCTTCAGAAAAACCTGGAAAGATTTATATGAACTGATACTGAGTGAAGTGAGCAGAACCAGCAGAACATTGTACACAGTAACAGCCACAGTCTGTGATGAATGATTTTGCTAGATTAAGCCCTTCTCAGCAATGCAAGGACCTAAAACATTTCCAAAGGACTCATGATGAAAAACACATCTAGAGAAAGAACTATGGAATCTGAATGCAGAGCAAAGCAGACTATTTTGTTTTGTTTTTTCTTTCTTGTGGTTTCTCCCATTTGTTATAGTTCTTCTATACAACATGACTCCATGAGAAAATGTTTATAGAAATGTATATGTAAAGCCTATATCAAACTGCAGACTGTCTTGGGTGGGGGGAAGGGGGAAAAATTAAAACTTATGGAAATCAATGTTGAAAACTAAAAATAAATAAACTTAAAAAAAGAAAAAGTTGAATCCCAGAGACTTTATATACATTTGCACTCATTATAAGTGTGTAGGCATCTCTATGATTACTTTACAAGATTATTTTATTATTAATATATAAAAATGTTATTTTTATCATGCTGAAGCTATTGTTTCAATGAATTTATTTGTTCATTTTTTAGGATTTTCTAATTACACCATCAAATCATTAGCAAATAGAGATTATTCTGTCATCTTATTATCATTAGCACTTCTGGAACTATGTCAAACAACAGTTATTCTTGCATTTACTGGGAAATTTACTGGGAAAGGATTTAGATACATACTTTAGAATCATAGGTCCTTCTATGCTTATGCTTTCTAAAGTTTTTTTTCTTTTTTAGCATAAATGAGTATTGTACTTGTCAAAGATTTCTTCAGAATTTGTTGATACAATCATATGGTTTTCAATGCTTTTCAAGAAGTTACATTTCTTCATCCCAAACCACATTTTCCAAGATATTTTTCACGGTCCTCCATCTTTACATTGATATCATTGTCTCAATGTTTATATTTAAATATTTATTACATTGTATTTAAGTAATTTTAAGGAATTTTTTTTGTATCATTACTTAACCCTCTACAACAGACTTTGACACATAAGCTACAATTATCTTTGTGGTGACATTTCTTCTCAGTCATTGTGAGTACTTTCTTGTTGCTTTGGGGTAGACAGTGAAACCAGTTCTGCCAATTCCTTTATTCACCTCTCTGAGGAAAGCCTATGTACTGTCCTTCCAGTTAGTCACAATTTGTTTTCTGGTTTCATTTGAATTTGCTTCTGTTCTTTGTCTTTGTTTTCAAATAGGACCAATCACATTACAGGATTATGTCTTGACTCATATATGAATTAGATTGAAGTGAGGCACAGATGCACAAAGTCATCACCCTCTCTCTCTCTTCCAGAATCACAAGTCCAGTGGCAAGACCAAAGTCAATACAACTGGCAATGGCCTAGGATGCAGCACAAGACCTTACGTGTTTGGTATCTGATCAAGTTCTAAGTGCTCTACAAAACCTTCTTCAGCCATCTTCATGGCTATTGTAACAAACTGTTCTCATCCACCCATTCTACTGGGGAAGGTCTTCACATTTTTTGGGTAGACATCCCCCTAATTCACCAGTGGGTCTGAGGCCCAACATGGTTTGGCCTATTAACTGAGAAAGTTTATTGGGGTGTGGCTGCTGAGCATACTATAGCTTCTTCGAAGTCACAGGTGAGAGTTGAGTGCCAGGCAGATACCAAAGGTGGATGAGCAACCCTGAAAAGGGACAAGTCCTCACACCAGAGGTGCCAGTCCTCTTTGAACATTCCATACATTCTGTAATATTAATATGGGTGTGGTTCAGTTAATCTAGTAGTTTTATCAGCTTACTGAGAATTAGAAAAGATTGCATTATTAGTACTACCAGTTAAAATAATGCTTATTAGGTAATCTAACAGCCGTGTGATCTTATCAACCCTTCTTGACACCTTTCACCATTATTACATAAGAAAAGGGAACAACAGCAAGATGACAGAGTAGAAGCACAAACTTGGCATGGGCTCTGGCTCCAAACAATGTCAATACTTGTAAAAAAATTACTCTAAACAAATTTCAAAGCTATAGAACCCACAAAGAGAGATACAAATCTCCCACTGAAGACAGCCAGCAGGCCAATAGGAAAGGTCTATTGCACCAAGCTGGGAGCCAAGCACAGTCCCACAAGAGCTGCACGGTTCCAGTCCCAGGGAGGCCCTGATCAGCAGGGGCCAGAGCAGACTTCAGGAGAGTGAATAACCAGCAGCTGGTGGCTTCCAGACTTCTCAATCTGTAAAGGCCAAAGACAAAGTAAAAGGTTAGTGTGGAATTTTGTTGGAATAGGGAGGAACTGAAGAACTCTGTCTGGTTGCTGCCCCCAGTGTGAGAAGTGGTGGAGGCTCAGTGGGTGCCACGTGGCTGCCTTAAGAGCTCCTGGCCTGCAGATTGTAGAGGGACCAAGAGACTATTCAGAGGGTAAGCACTCTTGCTTTAACCTGCTTGGATCTGGATCACAGTCTTAGGTGGTGATCCTGGGGTGTGTTACCAGTTTGCCAGAGCTTGTGGGGGCTGTAGAGACAGTGCCCTCCTAACAGCTCCAGCAGCTGCAAAACCCCCAGTGATTTGGGACAAAGCTCTCTCCATTCAGGAAGCAGAGTTCTACCTTGGCAAAGAGTTCAAGAATCAAGTAATTGGCTGGCAATGTGAGCAAGCAGAGGAAGCACAAGCAAACAATAGAATCCTTTTTTGGGGACAAAGAGGATCAAGGCATGGAGCGGGAAGAAGACAGTGAAGTCAGAACTCCTGCATCAAAAGCCTCCAAGAAAAATATGAACTGGTTACAGGCCATGGAGGAACTCAAGAAGGTTTTTGAAAATCAAGTAAGTGGAAGAAAAACTGGGAAGAATGATGAGAATGATGCAGGAAAATCATGAAAAGCAAGATAATGGCCTGCTAAATGACACCCAAAAATACACTGAAGAAAATAACAACTTAAAAAATAGACTAACTCAAATGGCAAAAGAGGGCCAAAAAGCCAATGAGGGTAAGAATGCCTTAAAAAGTCAAATTTGCCAGATGGAAAAGGAATTTCAAAAACTCACTGAAGAGAATAACTCCTTCAAAATTAGATTGGAGCAACTGAAAGCTAATGATTTTATGAGAAATCAAGATACTATTAAACAGATCCAAACAAATGAAAAATAGAAGACTGTGAAATATCTCATTGGAAAAACCACTGACCTGGTTGTTATCTTCAGGAGAGATCATTTAAAAATTACTGGACTACATGAAAGCCATGATAATAAAAAGAGTCTAGACACCATCTTTCAAGAAATTATCAAGCAAAAATTGCTCTGATATTCTAGAACCAGAGAGCAAAATAGAAATTGGGGATCTTGAAAAAGATCCCCAAAAGAAAACTCCCAGGAATATTATAGCCAAATTCCAGAGTTCTCAGGTCAAGGAGAAAATACTACAAGCGGTCAGGAAGAAACAATTTGAGTACTGTGGAAACACAATCAGGATAACAGACCTAGCAGCTGCTACATTAAGGGATCAAAAGCATGGAATATGATATTCTGGAGGTCAAAAGAGCTAGGACTAAAACCAAGAATCACCTACTCAGCAAAACTGAGTATACTGCTTCAGGGGGAAATATGGTCATTTAATGAAATAGAGAATTTTCAAGCACTCCTGATGAAAAACCCAGAGCTGAATGGAAAATATGACTTTCAAATACAAGAAGCAATAGAAGCATGAGAAGGTAAACAGGAAGAAGAAATCATAAGGAACTTATTAAAATTGAACTATTCACATTCCTACATGGAAAAACAATAATTGTAACTCATAAGACTTTTCTCAGTTATGAGAATAGTTGAAGGGGATATATATGTATATATATATATGTTTATGTATCTGTGTGTGTGTATACATATATATGTATGCATAGGAGGGTATATGTATATATACATATACATGTGTGGGCATATGTATGTTAATATATAGAGAGCACAGGATGAGTTGAATATGAAGGGATATCTAAAAAATAATATTAAGAGATGAGAGAGGAATTTATTGGGAGGAAAAAGGGAGAGACAGATTGGGGTAAATTATCTCATATAAAAGAAGCAAAAGAAAACTGTTACAAAATGGATGGGAAGAGCAGGAAGGTGAAAGGGAATGGGACAACCTTACTCTCATTGAATTTGGCTTAAGGAGTGAATAACATATACACTCAATTGAGTATCTTACCCTACAGGAAAATAGCGGGGTAGGGGATCAGACAGGGGATGATTGACAGGATGGCAGATTGGGGAAGAGGGTAATTAGAAGCAAACATTTTTGAAAAGGTATAGGGTCAAAGGAGAAAACAAAATAAATGAAAGGGGGGGATAGGACAGGATTGAGGGAAATATAATCTTTCACAATACCACAATTATGGAAATGATTTGGGTAACTACACATGTACAACCTATACTGAATTGCTTATCTTCCCAGTGGGGGCAGGTGAGGAGGGAACAAGGGAAAAAACCTGAAACTCAAAAGTTTTCAAAACAAATGTTTAAAAAAATATTTGTTTTTTACATGCAACTGGGAAATAAGATATACAGGCACTGAGGTATAGAAATCCATCTTGCCCTACAAGAAAGTTAAGGGGGAGGGGTGATGCAGAAGGATATAAGAGAGAACAGATTGGGGGAAGAGGTATTCAATAGTGTTGCTATTTTGGGGTGAAGGATAGGGGAAAGACAGGGAGAAAAAACTGCAACTCAAAATTTTGTGGAAATGAATGTTGAAAACTAAAAATAAATAAAATGTGTTTAAAAAAATAAAGAAAAGGGAACTAAATAGTATCAAGGCCAATTTCTCATATGTTTCATGGTTTATCATGGCCAAAAAAATTCCTCACCCGGTCAACCTTTTGTGACTTCATGCATGAGCTATCTTGTTAGAGATAGCAGACACTGTGTCAACGGGCTCTTATTTGGAACCTTCTCAGAGTGGTAAAACTTGCCAGAACTTTCCCAGCACTGGCCACGAAATCTCTGAAAACCCAAATTAAACTTCTCACCAAGGTGAGTTATTAAGAGTATGTATTTTGTAGGAGATTTTTTCACAGCTAAAATTTCTTTAGTTAGACTTGCTTTGGTTAATAAGCAATGTCCCATCCCTAGGCTTCATCCAGTTTAGGGGTGGTTGTAGCTGTGGTTATCAGTCATTGACATCTGAGCATGGATTGGGTTAACCACATTTATTTTTTAAAAATCTTAAAATAGTTTTTAGAGTCCATCTAGTTCAACTTCCCTAGACACCTAATTGATATTCACTAAAGAAATAATCACAATAATTAGCGACAGGTAATTTCAAAGCATGAGGCACTTTAGGAGAGGGGAAACTTGGAAACTTTTGAGGATCAGAGAAAAACACAAGAGTGCTGAGATCCTGTGGTATAGAGGAGAGGGATAGGATTATAATACTTACTGGATTGAACTGAAATGGTGTTCCTTTAGTTAATCAAAGAAATTTTATTTATTATGTGTCTACTATGTTCCAAGAACAAACATGGTTGTCACAGTGACTACTTATGTGACGAATGAATTTATTTAAATGCGCACAATGTATTAGGTGCTATATTGGACATCACCATCCTTCAGGAAAGTTTGCAACTTAAAAAATACTGTTTTTATATAGTCCCTACTCTAAAGGAGCTAAAAGAATTAATTTTCTTTTCAAACTGTCTTGGAGGTGCAAATGTCCAGTATTTTGCTTAAAATAATATTAAAACTCAATTAAGAAAGTAATTTACTCATCCCATAAGAAATCACTTTGACAATAATGATTCAAATAATCATGTTTCATAGTATAAATAAGCAAATATTAAAAACCAACAATCCCCTTCCCTCTACTTCCAGAAAAAAGAAAAAAGACTGGTGGGCAGAGATTTCTTCTAGAAAAGTGCTGAGTTTTTTTTAAACAATAAAAAAAAAAAATTGAAATACAATTCCCAGACTCTTTATTCTTGCTTCCTGTCCCTCAATCCCTGCAACGTAGACAGTTCAAGTCATGCCAGAAAGACTGTACAATGATGTCAAGTCATCTGAATATATGAGAAAAGCTATTAAATTTATGTATCACTTGGATTATGAACACCAACAACAGAATGACATATCAAAAGTTCAGTTCAATGCAAATATTTGGCTTTCTACCAAAATGACCATAAGGTTACTGTCAAATCAGTTAAATTTCTGTTCCCAGCAGTAAGGACTGGCCATCTGTTATGGCTGGCAAAGATATTTACATATTTCATGATGTTAACAAACTGCAGGGTCACACTATAATACTGAAGAAATGATATTTCAGATGTAGATTCTCTAGATGTAAAGCAATGATCTCAACTGCAAAGTGTGATTTTAGGGCTAATATTTAGAAATTGGGCTCAGCTAATACCTTGCAACTATAAAAAGGCAATAGTTATTAGCAAATTCCTTTATTTGGGTTAAAAGAATGTCTATTGCAAAAGACAATAATTTATTACGTTAAGTAAGACCCTGTACCATCTGGATATTCTCTGGGTCATTCTGTATGTAAATAAGATATTGCTTGAGGATGGATCCCAATTAGCGAACATAAAATATGTTCAATCCACAAACTTCTTATCACTGAAAGAGAAGAATTCTTAAGAGGTGGCAAAGATTGCAGTAAACTAGATGACCTTGGCTTAAACAAATATTTTATTTATTTGCTTTTTGTTTTTGGATGGGGGAAGGTAGGGCAATTGGGGGTAAGTGACTTGCCCAAGGTCACACAGCTAGTTGTTGTTGTTTTTTTTTCATGTGTGCTAAGTGTCTGAGGGCAGATTTGAACTCAGGTCTTCCTGACTCCAGGGCCAGTATTCTATTCACTGCACCACCTAGCCACCCCTTAGACAATTATTTTAGAATGAAAGGAATAACCAAGGAAACCATAAAGGTCAATTCTATCATATCACTAAACAATCTGATTATTTAACAGTTCACCTCTTAGACAAAAAGTAAACGTGATCCAGGTCCACTTACGGATGAAAGTAAAGGGTTTCAGACCTCAGTGGCAAGAAATCTTCCTTCAGGAGGAAAGTGAAAGACTAACTGTATCAGCAGGAGAAAACCTATTGAGGGACTTGAAGTGAAACTGACAGACTTCAATGCTGAGGAAAAAAAACCCCAACAAAACACCTTGGTATGAAAAAAGGAAGTTTCAGTTCTGGCTGACAGTTGATTTAAAAGAAAAAAAAATTCTTAACTGCCTTCCTAAGGTTAAAAAAGTTCAAATCAAAACAAAAACTATGCAGTAAGAAAAAAATCCACCTCAATTTGCAGAAGGGGGTGAGGAACCTCTGTTTAAGGATTAAACAGAGCTTAAACTTTAAGCTGACAATTAAAAAAATATGGTTAGGGAAGAGGACCTTACTTGCTCTTCTCCCCACTGAGGAAAAGGTCTCACGTCAAAGTGCCTCTGTGGATTTAGCTTTGGATTAAAGAAAGAAAAGGTCTCTCCTCTTTCTCTCTCCTCATCTAAAGGAAAGGGTTTCAACTAAGGTTGATCACAAAGGGAAAACACTGGTGTCCGCTGTAAAGGAAAAAGCCTAGAGATGAACTGTAACCAGACAAAAGGAAATGTTTTCAACTTGATTTGTCCCTAGAGTAGTCCTGAGGCCTCAGCAACAAAAATGAATGAGCAACAACAAAAATAAAGAATTTTATGATGTCAGAAATGACCAAGGCATAAATCCAGAAAAGAATGACTCCAAGGCACCTAAAGTAAGACGTCAAAGAAAAAAACATTTCCCAAGGAACAGTCAGAATGCTTCAAAGAAATGATGTGAAAGTTCAAAAAGATATAAAAGAAATGAGAGCTATAGGGAACTGGATAAAAGGATCAACAGTTTAACAGAAGAGGTTAAAAAAAAAACCTTATCCTAAGCAACAAATTTCCTAAAAATCAGAATCTAACAAATAGAAATTAATTAACCAGGAGACAGCCCAATACCTCCCCCCCAAAGTCAAAAGTATGAGAAAATGGTGGAAAATGAAAATAAAAACTGACCTGGAAAACAGATCAAAGAAAGATAACTTTAGAATCATAGAATTATTTGAAATGTATAATAAAAAGAAACTAGATATTATATTTCAAGAAATCATTAGAGAAAATTGTCCAGTCATAAAAAGAGCAATGTGAAAATAGAATCTACTAAAAGAAACCCCCAAATGAAAATTCTCAGGAGTATCACTGACAAGACTCATTATTTTCAAAAACTGCTAGAAAATTGGACAGCAGCATGAAAGTAATTAAATTGAGAGGAACACTTAATGGCTTATGCAAAGATAAGCTCCAAATGGCTATATGACCTAAATATAAAAGGTTACATCATAAACAAATGAGAGAAACATGACAAAATTATCTATAAGAGCTATGGATAGGAAAAAAGTTCATGATCAAACAAATAATAAGCAAAATAAAACGATTATATAAAATTAACAAGTTTTTGCACAAATCTAATAAAGCTAAGATTTAAAGGAAACAATTGGGAAAAAAAATCTGTGCAGCAAGTTTTTCTGATAAAGGTCTTATTTTTGAGATATGTAAATTCATTCAAATTTAAAAGAAAAAGGACCATTCCACAACTGATCAATGGTCTAAAGATATGATAAAAGTCACCAAGAGAAGAAATCCAGGCTGGCTACCTAAAGAAAGGTAGAAAGTATTAAGCACCTACTAAATACCAGGCACTCTAACACACACTTTTAAAATATTACTTCATTTGAACCTCACAATAATCCTGAGAGCTGGGTGCATAGTCATATTTTTAAAATGTTCCCAAATCTCTACTTACAGAAATTAAAATAAAAGCAATTCTGAGATTCCATCTCATACCCATCAAAATGGCAAAGACAACAAAAAAAGAATGTAAGTATCTGAAGGATTGTGGGGAAAAGTCACACTGATTCATTATTGGTGTACCTGTGAACAGCAAAATTGGAATTATACTAAAAAAGCTACTAAAAAGAGAGAAAAAGGTCCTTTGTGTATAAAAATACTTATAGCAACTATTTTTCTAGTGGCAAAATCCTGGAAACTAAAAATTGTTCACCAGTTAAGGAATGGCTGAATTGGCTGAACCATTGTGTTGTTCATGCTGAATGAAACATATATTTTTGTGTATAACTATTGAATGAATAGTACAACTATTGAATGCTTGACTATGCATGCAAGTGTTATAAAATATTTTTTTAAAAAATAGAAATGAGAGAGTGCTATAGATGTGAAATGTTGTATGCATTATCAAATGAGATCACTGGGGAATCATACTAACTTTAGTCACTCTGATGCCCTTACCTCTTGAAGATAACTAGTTTTCTTCTCCTTATAGTTGTTTTGCTAGTCCTTTAACTAAACACTTTTTATATTTATTTTCTCTCCCACTTTCTCCTCTCCCTTTAAAAAAGTGTAACAAATATGCATGGTCAGGCAAAACAAATTCCCATTTTTGTCATGTCCAAAAATGTACATTTCAGTCTTCATCCTGACTTCAATCCTTATGCCAAGAGTTGGGTAGCACAGAGATTAGAAGCATGATCAGTCATTGCATGAATCAGAGTTCTTATGTCTTTCAGGGTGGTTTGTTTTTTTATAATGTAGTTATTGTATAAATTGTTCCAATTCTGTTCACTCTGCACCACTTCATACTTTTTTGGGGGGATGACATTTGAAGACTTAACTCACTTGAATTCTCTAAGAATTTTCTTCTTATATTCTCCCTAGGAGACTTGGTTTCAAGTCTTAATTTTGCCACTTGTTACCTACCTATTCACACCTAAGCACATTATTAACTTCTCTGGCTGTTTTTCTCATATATAAAATAAAGGGGTTGACCCTTCTAGCTTCAACATTCTCGTTCCTTGGTTCTCTTAGCAACACTTACTATTCCTTAATAAAGAAATTAAAAGAGAAGGCCAATGAGAGATATTAAGAAAAAAAATTATATTGATTTTTGTCATCTCTTTATCTAAGTAATGGGGCCATTTTGAATATTATCACAAAACATGTGCAAGGCTTTTAGTAAAATATTTACTATACCATCTCCTTTCCCATAGTATTCCAGTGACATACTATCAGGCAGAAATATACTCCTAATTTTCACCCTAGGGAGGCTTTGACACTTTGCTAGGACATGAAATTTTGCTAAAATAGAACTTAAAAGTCATTTATAGGGCTTTTACATTCACAGTAGTTGGTACATGGGGGGTTTAGGAGTCCTCTGAAGATCATTACATTATACAAATATGACCTTTATAATAGATAATGTAAAGGAGCCATACAAGAAGTATAAATAAATGCTTGTATACTTCTTTGCTCAATCAAACCTGATAGAATTATAGGGTGGTTAGCCATTGGTTGGCTGAAAAATCATCCATGTTACTGGTGACCTTTAAAAAATAAGCTTGCGGGCGACTAGGTGGTGCAGTGAATAGAGCACTGGCCCTGGAATCAGGAGGACCTGAGTTCAAATCCAGCCTCAGACACTTAACACTAGTTGTGTGACCTTGGGCAAGTCACTTAACCCCAATTGCCCTACCTTCCCCTCTTCCAAAAAAAAAAAAAAAGACTAAAAGCATTGGGGGGCGGCTAGGTGGCGCAGTGAATAGAGCACCAGCCCTGGAGTCAGGAGGACCTGAGTTCAAATCCGGCCTCAGACACTTAACACAAAAAACTAGCTGTGTGACCTTGGGCAAATCACTTAACCCCAACTGCCCTCCAAAAAAGCAAAAAAAATTTTAAAAAAATTTTAAAAAAAGTAAGCTTGCAAAAATAAAATAAAATAAAATAAAATGAAATGGGGATAATGATGGCAAAAAAAAAAAAAGCTTACTAGCTCCAGAGCCAATAAAAGGAGAAGTTCTGGAGTCTAGAAGCCATCTCTGGCAGCTAAGAAAAGAGCCAGTTAAGTGGTAATCCCCTAGGAATGCAACCTACAATGTGAGTAGGGGGAAAGTATGGCTTGTTAGCCATAGAAGGAAAGCTACAATTAAATATGTAATCTCTTTTCTTTAAAAAGTTGGACATCACAAAGGATACAAATAGGCAGTTTTCAGACAAAGAAATCAAAGCTATCTATATGCATATTGTGTTTGTCCTCCACTTTCAAAGAGGACCACATCAGGGACATGACTTGCAGTTGACTGATTTGAGTGAGGGAGGGCTGTGCAGGATCACCAGTCTCACTTTTACCTCTAGAGCCATCTGGGTCCAGTGGCCAGATATTCAGCAAGATGACTGGAGATGGCCCAGGATGCAATAGAAGACCCTGGCCCTTTCAGGCTAAGAGCTTTTCAGGTTCTCATTTCCAGAGAGGTTTAACACCCATCCAATGAATAGGTCTCTTTAAGAAGTGAGTAAAGGTATGGTCCCTCTAATTTACCAAAAAGAAAAAGAAAAAAAATCAAACTGGGAGGGGAAGACCCTCAGGGCTGCTGGCCAAAAGAGAAATAGTTACCTGGAACATGGTGCTTGGGCAGGCACCTACTGTTGTCCGATCTGTGAGGTCCATAGTCAAAAGGCTTTAAGGTTTGGTCTTTGAGGAAAGGTAGCAAGAAACTTGGAGTTTACTGGCTAGATTTCTTCCTTCCTTCCTGATTTCTTTCTGTCTTTCCTCAAGGCCATATAAAAAACACTCTAAATCATTACTGATTAGAGGAATAGAAATTAAAACAACTCTGAGGTACCACCCTCATACCTATCAGATTGGCTACATCACAAAAAAAAAGAAAATGATATTTAAAAGAATGTGGTGAAAATTAGAACACTAATGCACTGCTGGTGGAGTTGTGAACTGATCCAAGCATTCTGGAGAACAATTTGGAACTATGCCCAAAGGGCTAGAAAACCATGCATACCCTTTGATCCAGCAACACCACTGCTAAGTCTATGTCCTAAGGACATACCAAAAAAGGGGAAAGGACCTATTTGTATAAAAATATTTACAGCAATTCTTTTTGTGGTGGCAAAGATTTGGAAATTAAGAGGATGCCCATCAATTGGAAAATGGCTGAACAAGTTGTGCTACATGATTGGGATGAAATATTATCATAAGAAATGACAAGCATGAAGATTTCAGAAAAACCTGAAAAGATTCACATGAATTGCTAGAAAGTGAAGTGAGCAGAACCAGGAGCACACTGTACACAGCACAACAATATTATACAATGAAGAACTGTGAATGACTTAGCTATTTTCAGCCATATAATAATCTAAAATAATCCCAAAGGACTCACGATGAAACATGCTATCTGTTTCCAGAGAAAGAATTGATGTTTTCTGAATACAAACTGAAGCAATTGTTTTTCACTTTTGTTGTGGTCTTCTCATACAAAATGAATCACCTGGAAGTGTTTTACATTAAAAAATTACAAGCTGGACATCAGATACTTGATTACCTGCTATTATAAAAACTGCTATTGTTTCTGTGGGAAAATCGTATTTGATTTAAGAGTGCATTTTCCAGGATTCTAATCTACATAAAATATGGTCTACATGTTGAATTTGCTTAAATCTCAAATATCTATATAGAATTTCATAAAGTTAATTAACCCCTACTAGTAATTAATTTGAGGTACAAATTATATGTCAGTGCTCAACAAAGTTTGAGGGGTACAAATTTTTCAAGAATAGCAAAAAGGAATAGTTGGATTAGAGGTAATAGATAATCTTTTAAAAAGCTATGTAACATAGAATCATAGAGTTAGAATTAGAAGTGTCTTCAGAGTTCCTCTAGTCTGATCCCCTCAAGGTAAAGATTAGGAAATTGAATCTCAAAGAAGGCACATGATTTGCCTCAAATTAAACATGTAGTAAACAGCAGACTTGTGATTTTACCCTATGTGTTTTCCCTGAGTAGATTTCTACCCTTTGTTGAAGAGAAAAGGGTTAAATGTTAGAATGAAAAAAAATTATATAGTTATGCTAATGGACAGCCTGTAAATAACTTTCCAAATCCAGTTATCTTAATATAAAATGTTTTTATTGTTTTTGAAAACATTTAAAAAACAATTCTTGAGCACTTTCAATAAAAAAAGAGAACTGAAATGCTACTGCAATAGTCAACTACTGTAGTTTCAGCAGGTACAACAGACAACAAAACACTGGGGGAAATCTGACTTTTTGCACTAAATGAAAATGTGGAACAGGGATTTTTTTTTTCCTTATGGTGCAGTAAAGCACAGTATAGTACAAGACTATTATATGAACCTCAGATGCACTGCACAAAAAACACTCTCCTTCTTTTCAGTTCAAAAGTCAGTGCTTATTGCAATTATATGCAAAATTATTTACTTCATGAAGTATTATCATGATAAAATGATGCAAAATGTTTTCAACACGAGAACAATGAAAATAATCTGAGAAAAGAACATATTCAACAATAACTAAGCAGAATTAGTCAACATAAAGGAGGAAATAACTTGTGAATAACTATGCTTACCTGGCTAACACCGAACCAGTTTCAATATAGCCAAAAAAAAGTGGTTACAGGAATATACCTAGTACTGTACAAGATAAGTCAATAACACTCATGCACGCTTTGTGATCATGTATTAACATGGTGAAGCAAACTAAACTTAATTTTTTCCTGCTGTAATATTCTCATGTAAGAGAATAAGAAATAGAAATATCTCATTGAGATCAATGCACATTGCTACATAAGACAATTTTATCTGTCACTTTGATGACATTTGTCTTTTCATAATGAAACACATTTAAAAAGTTATCTGTGGACTGTATTGGTTGCATTTATCCTAAGAGATGTGCCTACCACAGGTTCAACAGAAATTTAGTGCAATATATGAACCCCAGAAAAGTTTGCTGGACTAATCAACCAAATTTAAAGTGTTTGCTGCAATACTGTACAGGGGGTAAAAATTCACTAGTCTTAATAGTTTATCAAAAAAGGTTTCCATTATTTTGTTTTGTTAGTAGGAAGCTAATAATGTAAACAAGGGATCAGAATGGCCTCAAATTCTCCTTTTCCAAGTTTCTCACACAGAAAGACTCCCATCATTTGTTAGAGAAATCACATAGTTTTCCTTTGGGTATCGCATACTTTGGTGTGCAGTAGTGCTGTGTCTCAATGTACAGTAAAGAAATAACTAGCATTAAGAACAGGTATCTAACCAATTTTTAAATCATAACAGCAAACACACACAAATGCCAATAACTAGTACAATATACAAGCTCTGAGCCAACCCTAGCACCATTTATTGAAATGTATTGATCCCCCTACCTTGCAGTTTTACTGAACAATGTACCCTTATTAAATTAAACTCTTCATTGCATTTGTTAAATATTCAGTGATTGTAATATTCTGACTGGCTTACTAATTAAGTTAAAGGAAAGCTTAGTTAAAACACAGCATTTGTATTAAAAATGGTTTTAATGTTACTTTAAAAACTTAATAGTAATGTCTTAATCAATTCTGCAGTAAGCTTGAAAAGTTTCCTTAAAAAACTGAACTCTCAAATGGATAGCAGGTTGCATATGCTGATGTGAAATTTATAAATAAGTCATTAAAACAAAATAGGAGGCATGCAGAAAAAGCAACTTTAAAATAAATCCTGAGTGTTTCTCTTGCAGTTTTGGTTGTTATAATAAATAAGCAAGCAAGTAATAAAAGTTTCTACTTTTGTTAAGTGTGTGTATGTGTGTGTGTGTGTATCTCAGAACTTTTACAAGAGAATAAAGGATCTGTGAAGTCAGGCCTTAGATGGTAACCATTTTCAGTTCAGTTTTTTATATTTCTCCCACTTGCCTGTATGTTTTTCAGAAGATTCTCATGATCAAACTGCATTTTTTTATTCAGGAGGATCAAAAAACTATTGGCTGACTAAATTGAGAAGAGGGAAAAAATTCCTTCCTGATAACCAGAACATACTTTAAGGGTTTAAAAATAAATCTCAAATGATAACATTTTAATATATTCATGTAGCCATTCTATTTAAAGACAATTATTTTTATTTCCACTTCCCTATCCTAAATTATCAAAACATGAAACATATGTTAACGTGCGTAAAAGTCTCAGTGCCCAGAATTGTTTCATGTTTAAAAAAAAATCAACATTTTAAATGATACTTAAAAGACTAAACATGAGGTCACAAATATAAATGGCTAACACTATGTTTATCTCTTAAAAAAAAATTTAGTGCAGTTTTCTTTCCTTAAACTAGTATTAAAATTTTCATTATCTTCTCCTATTTAAGCCCTTCTTTTTAGGTGTAAATGCTATTGAAGCAAGAGAAAGCCCTACAGAGATTTCTCACTATACCATAGCCCTATGCTTTAAGAATACACACTTGTTATTACCTGAATGCTATCCTTAGTTTAAGAATGGCCTTATCTATAGTTCATCATAGCTGTGATTTCTTATCTAAAAGTGCCAAAAGGAAAAATAAAACAAACAATCCTAAGCCTAAAACCAATGGGATTCTGTGCAGATCAACTAATGGAATAAAACTGATTGTTAAAAATAATCATCTGGACCACTGTTGTGAAAGCTGGTTAACTGCTAACTAGAAAAAAAATGATTAAATGGGGAACATCATACAATTTAAATCCTAATACTGGTTTGTGGACAGACTCATTGTCTTCAGAAACTTATTTAGAACAGAACCAAGTCTCATCTATTCCCTAGTGAAGAATGAACCACTTAATGCAGCAAACCCTTTTAAAATGTCACAATTAATAGCAAGTGTTTCTGCTGCGGGAGGCACTTCCATTAAGACAAATACAATACATCTGTCATTAGATACAGTGTGCTACATATTATAAAACACAATTTAACCCAACATTTCAACAGTGGGATGGTCCTTGCTTTCCATCCACTCAAAACCTGATGAAGTCATAGCGCTCATGGATTCATTGCAGATTTGCTGAAATAACGGATCATTCTTTAATTCCTCCAGTGTAGCATCATCATCTTGTCCTTGCTGGCGACCTGGATCAAACAGTAGATTTGTGTCTAAAGCGTTCAAATCATTGATGCTGCCTGAGAGTTCAGAAGACAATCTGATATCACTAGAGAAATCAGATGCAACACTACTAAGATCCGATGCTACCTGACCCACCAGTTGCTGGTTGGCTTGCAGGTTGTCCCCACCCAAGAGGTCTTTAACAGTGCTACTGAAATCTAATTGCTGCTCTCCAATTTCTGATTGTGCTTGGTTATCTCCAGGAGAAAAATTAATCTGATCCGTGCTGTTATTTTTTGTGAGGTAAGTTGGTGTCTGGAATTCATAAACCGAAGTGCTGGAATTGATCATATTCTGTGGATTGGCACTAGGAAAAGCAGTGGAAGTTTCCAATATCTGAGTGAGATTCATCCTTGCTGTGTAATTGGATGGCAGGTTGTTTATTCCCAAACCTCTTACTGCATCATCGTTGTCAGAATCAAGTTTATTCAACAAAACATTGGTTATTTTTTTACTGTTTGCTTGTTTCTGAAGAGTGGGGAAGGCTGTCTGCATCATAACAGTCAATGGGACCGACTGACTTCTTTGAGCTATATTGTTGGCACTGGTGTCTGTGTGTACATTAGTGAAAACATTATGAATTTCTGGAGTTACTGGGCTTCCAAAGGGGGTCAAATTAGATCGTGGTATATTAGAAACTGGATAGAGGGTGCTTCCACTAAGGTTACGTTGGCGATGAACTGCAGGACTTACACTCCGGCATCTCAAGCTGTTGTTGAGGGAAGAATTATTTCCTTTGTTATCAAGAGGAGCAGGGACTGCAAAGCCTTCTTGCTTGTTTGTATTATTTACAGCAGTACCCTGATGTTGTACAGGCGAGACAGGAGTCAATCTACCAAAATGAGTGTCATGATGCCTGGACTGAGACTGATATGACTGGCCAGGCACAGCAAAAGCATGAGGTTTCCTGAAACGATCTTCCACTAGTTCCTGATAGCTTGGGAGAATACCATGGCTTGAAACTGATGAATTACTGACACCACTATACCCATTATTCATCCATTCAAGTTTAGTTTTATCAGGGTGAGTAGCCATAGGTCTTTGCATTGGTTTCACAGGACTACTTGAGACAATGCTTGCATCATGGTACGCCATGCTGGAGCTTATTGGGGTAAATGCAAAAGGGTTCCTGCATTCAACAGGACTAGGAGGGACACTGCTACTGCAGTTTGAGTGAGGAGTACCAATAGGTGTGTGCCTACTACTTCCTAAAGCACTATCTACTGGGGTAGTCTGGGCTAATCTAGAGCAGGGGCTCTCTCTTGATAAACTCTGAGAACCAGCAATCATTTCAGAAGTTGGAGTTGGTGTTGGAGTTGGTGTTGGGGTGGGGGTCGGAGTTGGTGTAGGTGTGTGAATTGGAGTGCCATTGCTATGGACTGAATGGTAGAAGTGTGTACTGTTGGGGTGAGAAGACAATGGAGTTCCTGCAGCTACTGCTTGACTCTGAAGTGTCATTCCCAAACAGCTACCATAAGAATGCGAATTGTTCATTGACATTTGTTGTTCCATAAGCACTAGTTCTTCCACAATACTGTCCTGTGTAAGTTCATCATCAAATGGAAAATAGTTTTCATTTGTCTGAGAAACAGTGGGCTCAAAATCCTTTAGGTCAGACTGCAGAGGTAACTGATTTGAAGACTGTGCTTGTATTTGACTCAGAGAAGATTCTTGCATCTGGCTATGTAACTGCTGGCTATATGTTTCCTGCTGCATTCCTTCTAAATGCAATGGTTCCCAAACAGATTTCTCTAAGTCATTAATGCCAGAGTGACCAGTAATATTCATAACACTGATTTGCTGTGGTTCACAGCTGGCAGAAGAAAATTCAGACTCCTGAGTGATCTGTTGCTGCCAGGCATTGGAATTAAAGCTGCTGTCTGCTTTTGAGTCATTTTCTAAAAGAAACACATTTCCTTCTAATTTAACTTTTATATCTGGAGATGATGATGTCATTGGCTGTTCAAAAGCTGAATCACTGGCATTTACAACATTAGAATTTAAGGATTGATTTGCCACAACATTTATTGTTACCTTACTAGGGATCTGAGCACCTGCTGCTGAGCTCTCTGCTTTTGCTGCAGAGAGAACCTTCTGATCTTTTTTAGCACTACTACTTCCCTTCTGAGCTTCCATGTTACCTGCAGAGAGCTGTTCCACAAGGGGCTTCTTTACAGGAGTCACCTGGGACTCTTGTGATGTAGAAGAGGGTCGCTTCCTGGGACTTTTAGTGCATAATTTTGTGTCTTTATTAGTGGGGTCACCATTAGATGGTGAATTGGTGCTGGTGAAGGGTAAGTTCTGAGTGGCAACTGAGAGCGTAAGAGTGCTGTGATTATTGCCTGAAGTGACTGGTGGCATTTCATTGTAGCGACTTTTACATTTGGTCCTCTGGTCACAGGTCTTAGTTGCTTTTGTTTCAATTACACCTTCATTTGAGGGTTTCAGCCCTGTACCCTCTGAATTACTTCTCTGCCCCAAAGATCCACGAGGGGTCACTTTAGCAGCTTTAGACACATCGGAGTTCTCGTGGCACTGTATAGAATTTTCATCTAATAACACCTCTGGTTCCATTTTTATTTCTACAGAGGAAGTTCCCACAGCATTAGTCTTAGATCCAGGAGACTGAAGTGAAACAACAGAACCATTTTTGATATGGGGAACAGCCCTTGATTCTTCTATTGTTCCAGTTGTACTGTTCATAGAGGGAGAATGCTTAAGAGGGGCACTACTGTTGCTGGGCGTAAGTGATATTGCTGTCATTTTGACCACATTTAGGGAACTCATATGTGGAGCTGGTACAACAGTTTTGATAGGACTGCTTGTAAAGAGGACAGTAGTTGGGGAGCGGATGGTGAGTGCACTGGTGTTAGCTGGCTTGGGCAAGATCTGAGGGTACCGGTGCCGAGCAGAACGATCACCACCAGGACTGGCTGGAACATTCTGAGGAGTCTTTGGTGCCTGTTTCACAGACTGCATGTGCTGGGTGACCACCTGTACATTGAGGGGAAGGACTTTACCATCCGAAGAACCCATTGGACTTGGGGAAGTCACCAACTGCCTAGTTCTTGGTACCTGTTAGAAAGAGGGAAAAAAATCAGACAAAGTTTAGGATAGAAAGAGTAATTCACAAACATTGTCCAGCTATAGGACAATGTTTGTGAATATAGCTGGACAATGTTAAGGGATTTACTGAATTTGGTTTTGTTCCATGTAATTAATGCAATACTGTTCTTGACAATCAAGAATAGTCAAGTAAGTTCTAAAAATTTCATGAATTACACTAATTAAATTTTAGTTACGGTTCTCAATTATTGCCCTGAAGTTCCACTCTGATGTCACATCATGGTGTGCAGATAAAGCACTGGTAGGTCCAACTGAACAGGAAATGCTTCAAAACTATTAGTTTTCATGAAAATGGATTCTGCAGACCAAAGAGTAAAAGTCTCACCAGATGACTGGCCATATGATCACATACTCTTTTGGCCAAAACAATATTCAACCATTTACTAAGACATGGAAGGACTGTGTTTTGCTCTAGTTATATGCTGAAACCACAGATCTTTTGAAATGCTGAAGGAAGGAAATATAGCAGGTAAAATGTCACATGCTTAAGACAGGCTAATGAATCACATGTTGTTTCTATCTAACTGATACTGGGCATTAACAATTCATTCTTTAAGTGACTTGTAGATCACAGGCATGATCTTTTTTATATTTAAACTGATTTCTGACTTTCAATCCTCATAACTTGGAGATGAACATGAAAACCATGTTTTGGCAAATATTCTATTACCATTTTGTGGAGAGTAGTGCCAGATAATTGGTTGGGGGGTGAAAGGATAGAGAAGCTTTATAAAGGAAGAATCCAATAGAGTTCTATATACATACAGTAGATTTTAAAAACATGTTTGCTGAATTAATGATTTTAAGGAGATTACAAGAAGGGAAGACATTATCTTACAGATTCCCAATCAAAATTTGGGTTTAAGATATACTGAAATTCCACTTTCATCACATTTTTGGTAGGGGTGCTGTGATGGTCAGGAGAGATGGTCTGTGGTATGAAATTACAACTTAGATGAGTCTGCCTTGCAGTTAAGTCTTTCTGGAACTTACTTATCATGCTACCTAGTGCTCACACGGTGCTTTAGTTTTCGAAGTGCTTTTAGAAAAGTATTTTGAAGTAGGAAATATTATCCCTTTCAGAAATGAGAAAAGAACTTTAGAAAGCTTAGGTGACTTGCCCAAATCATACAACTATAAGGGGTAGAACCAGGACTAGAACCTATTCACTGTATGTCACTTTGAGCCTAAGTATGTTTGACAAACTGCTCAGTTATAATAATAAAAGAAATTATATCCATATGAGAATGGAATGCCTTTCAGAAATTTCTTCACTAAAGTATCTGACTCTGACAACTACCTCCTACCTGTAATAATCTTAAGCAAGAGATTTATATTCTCTGAGCCCATTTCTTCATGTACAAAACAAGGGCTTTGAACTAGATATCTCTAAGATAGTTTCCCATTCCAATCTCTGTCATCTTATGATCATCTACATATGAATATATTTCTGTTGTTTATGTTCTCCATATAGATACTTATTGATCCCATCTCTACCATCCTATTATGAACATGACGAGAAGGTTTTTAGATCCTCTGTATTTTTGGTAAGATTACAAAGTATCCTTTAACAGGGAACATGGAATAGTTGAGAGAAGAAAGTCAGTATGTTTTAACATAGAGATAATGACATTGGGAATGGGATTGACATGTCTAAATAAATGAAGGGTTGTCATACGGAAGAGGGATTATACTAGTTTTGCTTTGCTCTGAGGGTAGAACTGAGAACAAAGAGTGGAAACTATTAAGAAAGAGACTTAGACTTTATGTAAGGGGAAACATTCTTAACAATATCAGAGCCACTGAAAAGTGGAATGGGTCTGTCTTGGAAGGTAGTGAGTTTCCTCTAATTAGAAGTTTTCGAGCAAAATCTGGATGGTCTTTTCTTGAGGAGGCTGTCTAAGGGATTGTTGGTCAAGTACAGTTTGAATTAAATGGACTTTTGGGTACCTTTCAAATTGAGATTTTGTTACGGATATTATACCGCACAATATAAAAGTGTTAAAGAGTTGAAAATGGTTGCTTACTTTAAATGGGTACATATGAAGTTATCCAAATGGACTTCTGAAGTGAATTTGTATAGCTGAAAATTTAATAGTTTTCCAGAACCTGCTGGGTTTGCTTTCCAGGGAACAGCCCAGGTAAGTATGGGAAATTTTATTGCCAATGGGCTGGCTATGTGGTAATCGATTATTTGGCTACTGCCAAACATGAAACAATGAAAAAAACCCAACATGTTTGGTCCTAAGAGCTCCCCTTTCTTCAGTACAGGTGGAAAAAGTGGGGGAAAAGGCAGAAAGTGCTAAAAATCAGTTTTTAGACTATAAAGGTTAATTTAGCTGCTGACATTCTAAATGTAAGATCTTTTTCATTTTCACTTTATAAGTGAATCTCAGCAATCTTGATTTCCCCTATGAGCAAAAACCAGAAGACAAAAAGAGGTTATAGCTAAATGGAAAGCTCCCCAGAGAGGCAAATAAATGAGTTGACAAAGATAGTTTTCATAGGAGTTCAAAGGTAATAAATTTCATTTCATGGGACATCTGGTCAATTTTTATTTTACATGATGAATAACTTCAAGAAGACTACTGTGAAACTACAGCTCATGCATTAACATCTATTGCATAAAATATATAGATATTCTATAAAGTATTTAATAATATCCTCCAAATTAAATCAATATATATTTTGTTACTCAGTGACCTTACTGCAAAAGTGGAAGAAAAGCAAGACTTAAAATGTGTTGGAAAACGTAGTTCAAGAATAATGAAATAGTAATGAAAGGGGTCAAAGACTTGCAGCCTACTTAGATTCACATGCTCATCATAAACATTTTCATTAACAAATGAATTGGAAAGGGGACGATATGGTGAGCAAAAGAATCTCTGAATCAGAAATTATTGTATTTTAATGGGCAGTTGATGTTTCATTATTCAAGAGAGTTATTTCATAATTATATGTGGACACATGAAATATGCAAAAGATCTACAAAGATTTTTACAATGAACTTTTTAAGAAAAATCATCAGAGAGTAGAGCCATTCCATTTGGACCGTAACATCACAGTCCCAGACATGTTTCTAAAGGAAATTGAAATGACATTTAAGAAAACAAAGATGAGAAAAGCAGGTGGACAAGACCAGGCATATTGAAAGAAAACTAGTGCTAAAAGGCATTGAGAAATCCATTCTCAAGGGATCTGAAGGAGGGGAAGAGACCAGAGGCATGGGGGAAAAAAATCTTGAACTTTCTTGCACTACCTCCCAAAAAGGGAACAAAGAAAATCTCAGTAGTTACCAGAGCACCTGCCTACTTTCACATCTATACAAAAACTCATAAGAATAATCTGCACACACATCAAAGGTATTCTTGATGAGGACACGAGAGGAGGACAGGCAGGCTTTCATAAGCAATATTGTACATAAGATAATAAATATTTTACCATCAAAAAACTGAATGAAAACCACTGGAAATAGATAAAAGAACATTTGAGTAATAAAAGCAAAACTGTGCCAAGGCATCTTCTGCCCCTATCAAAACTGTACAAGATTCTGGTAAAGATACAACAACAAAGATAATCTCCTTTCACCTTGTGATCATTACCATCAAGAGAGATAAAAGAGGGAAAACATACACTTGGTCAAGGTGCTTTCCATTGTTATGAAGAAGATTCTGCATATAATCCAAGCTGAAGAAGGATTCTTTAGAAATGGTGAGGTCCACCAAATGGTCCTGTCCACATAAACCATGGAATACTGTAAAGCTTCCTAGATAATACCCATAATCACTTGAGATGTTGACCCAAGTATCCACACAGGAAAAACCAAATGCATAGAGAACATCTATTTTCTAGATTACAATCTGCAGTTAGAAAGTCAACCTAAGGTCTTACCTATCAATCTATATAATTTTGACAGATAATGCCAATGTATAATGAGTCAGTCCAGAATACATTTGGCTTAATGTATACGGTCAAATATACTGATATGTTCTTTGTACCAGAAGATGATGTTATATCTCACTGTCAGAAGGACAAGAATTTTGATGAATGGTAACTTATTAATCACAATAATAATCAAAATAATAATACAGTAATAATAACAGCTAACATTTCTCTAGCATTTTTAAGGTAAACAAAGCACTTTACAAGATTATACCATTTAATCCTCACAACAAGCCTGTGAGATAGGTACTACCTAATTACCCACATTTTATAGATGAAGAATCTGAGACTCAGATTAAGTAACTTGACTGTGATCACACAGCTTAATAAGCATTAGTAGCATAATTTGGTCCCAGGTTTTACTAATGTTAATTCTAGTACTCCACCCATTATACCATATTATTTTACTGTACTGAGAGCTACATAGTCTCATCTGCCCCCCTCTAAACTAACATACATTCCCTCCCCAACAAATAAGCATAATCATGCATTTTTAAAGACTGTCTCTAACAATGATATTTGTGTTTTTGAATGGAACTTTGGAGAGGCAAATAAACTGTGCAAAAAACTATGGCCTTCGTGATTATTAAATCTTTGACCTCAGTTACACTCTAACCAAAAATAACCAGGACTGTTCAATAACTTAGAAGTATAAACTACTATATGCAACAACTATTTAGTAGGATATCTCTTTGGAAATTTTAATGTTTATTCTCTTAGAAATCATTTTATATTTTTTTCAAAAGAGAATACAAAAGCAGTAGATTTTATATTGTATCTTGTACCAATAAGAAGCAGCCTGGTAGAGTGAACAGAGAATGGATCACAAGGTCAGGAAAATCTGGGTTCAAATCTAACCTTTTGTACCTATTAGCAATGTGATGGTGGGCAAGTCATTTGGCCTCTCAATGCTTCAGTACTTTGTAAGATTAACAATGTAGAGAGAATGATAAACTGCAATGGGAGAAAACATTCTTCCTAGGGAGGATACTGCACTGATGAAATCACAGATGTAGTTAAAGACAGGGAAGGGCCCAAAGATTAGCTATATTAAATGATACTATAATGCATTAACAATTGATAAAATAATCACAATGCTGAATAATTAAAATGAGAAAATTGCTCAAGACAATATTACTGATATAGTATGCTAATTTGTCTGTTATAAGAAGCATGATTCTGTGTTATTTATTTAAATTTTCTAATTTTCTGAAACATTTCAGTGAAAGGGTTGAAGAGTTGCTTGATAACATTACCGGAATAGGACTGGGAACAGCTGCCACCACAATACCAATAGGCTGTGGAGAAAGGATTGGAGGATTTCCATTAGAAATACTAGTTACTCCATTGGTTGTAGCTCCTTCTAGTTTCTTTCCTGGAGACTCTCCTGGCAAAGGAGATTGTAGCTTCTGTTCCTGTTGTTTCTTTTGGATTTTCCGCTGCAACTGCTGCTTAGCATCGATAGGAGAAGGCAGAGTCTTTACTTGAGGCTGAAAGGAATTGCTTTCAGCAGTAGGTATAAAAGCAGAGGGCTGGGTGATCCCTTTAATTCCTGAAAATAAAAAAAAAATAAAAAAGCAGAAATTAAATGCAACCTCCTTTACTCTGATAACAGCTGCAGCCTGATAAATCTGTAATCTGCAACTCAACACAAGGTATATAAAGCAATTCAACAAATAAAGTCCCAAATGTATGCAGAGAGCTGTGTTACATACAACCAGAGCACCACAACTAGAAATTATTCCCTTCAGCAATTTTTATACTTTCAAATTAAAGTATATATAGGATTTATGTCAAAGTTTAATATAAAAATAACAAAAATATTGTTCACTTAAGTGAAAAATTCTCTCTGAAGGAAATGATAACTTTTCAAGGAAGAACAGTTACATTTACAACTGTGAGAAGCAGAGAGGAACAAATTCTACCACATATGTTTTACAAGCTCATCAGCAGACAGTAGTCAGTGATCTTTAATAATCACAGTGACAGATCATCTTTCTATGGGGCTTTAGATTTTACTAAGTGTTTTCTTCAAAGCAAGCAGTACAGGAAGTGTTGAAAACTGTTTTACAAAGAAGAAAATTCAATCTATTCCACATTTTAATATAAGGAAAATGAAGCATATAAATTGTATGCAATAAAATGAATGCTAATAATCCTCTCCTTAAAAATAAAGCAATTTTACATTTAACACAATTGCACATGTATAACCCTTTATCAGATTGCTTGTTGTCTTGGAGGGGGAATGGGAGAGAGGAAAGGAGTAAAATTTAGAACTCAAAATCTTATAAAAATGCAATTTCATAAAATTCTATAAATTTATAAAAAATATAATTGGAAAAAAGATACTATTAAAGAAAAAAGAGCAATTTTAGGAAAATGTGTCTGTGAGTCTATGAAACGTGTCCTGTCACATGTCTCTTAAAAGTATTTCTAGGCCTGCTACTGCTACTACTGCAGAGCACAGAGGGCTGTACATGAATGGAGAAGAGACTGAAACAAGAAGCAAGGCAGAGAATTTTCACATGATAGATCAGAATCATCACGTGAGAAAGGCTTAAAAAGTGTCAGTAGATGAGCAAAGGTCTTTTTCATTCAACAATAAGAAAAATGTTGGAAAGAGGCTAGAATGAAAAGACAGGGAAAAAAACCAGTTAATAGTTAAAAAATTTTTTAAAGATACTGTCTTAAAATGTTGATTTTAAATTTGAAATATGGCTATATTGCCAGCAAAAAGCTGAAATCATTTATTTTCAAGATAAACTAAAGTTCAGAGGTAATAAAGGTGTAGGGGATGCTAAATTATTTGACTTCTTATTCTTATCTAATTGAGACTATAATTTTTGGCAGGATATCTTATTTAATTTTTTTTTAATTGCTTATCTGGGGAAATGGGAGTAGGAAAGAACCACATATACCTTGGATACATCTGTACATATTTCAACACAAAAAGAAAATTCCTTGATTTAAAAAGCTTATGTAAAAGATACTATAACATGTAGAGCTGAGAAAGACCAAGAGAAATATGGTTTAGAACTATTAAGCATAGCCATAAAGTTTCAACAAATTTCTTCTAGAGAAGGTTATACATTTATTCTAATAGCAATCAAAAAACATTTGCAAATTCTACTTTATGGTTAGAGAACCACATGAAAACCAGTTTCATCCCATTACAGTCACTCCTCATTTTGAAACAAGACATTATTACTACCTTATTCAATAGAAACTAGGCTTTTAGTTTCAAGTTCCTAATTTAGCTATGTCCAAATTATTTAAGTTCCTTACATAAAGAGGATTTCAGGAATATCCTTCCTACAAAGTGTTCCTCATACTATTCATATTCCCAGGCCCAAATTCTAAATATTATGCTCTATCCCCTCTCCAAAGACAATTGGTCTACCATAAAGGAGAAAAAAAAGAAAAGCCCCCTTTCTGCTATAACTCTTGCCTTGCTTGACCAGATCTTTTATCTCATTGCCCCTATACCAGATCTTTATTCTCTTCCCCTCCAGAAATTTTAACTCTTCATTACTTTAAAATTTGAAACCTTTGACCCTATTCTCATTAATCCGTGGGACACAGCAGATACACAGGAAAGGCTTGGAACTGGGGAAAGCCCTACTCACAATGACTGGCAGGTTGAACAGGGATAAGAAAAAAGAACTAGAAATATATTTCTGATATCACAAGTTATATTTCTGAATGGATTTTCTCATAAAATACTGTTACAAACAGGGGATTAGATTTCATATTATCACTATTGGTGCCATATTTTAGATTAAAAAATTATTAAATTGGTTTTTGTGGGAGGGTATTAGAACTTAATCTCCAAGTACAACACTGTTTCTGTGGGGAAAATTGTGCTCTGAATTCTAAATGACCAACACAGGCTTACAGATGCTAAGAATCAAAAGAAGTTGGTTCAATTAGAAACGAGGAAACTGTGGCCCAGAGTTTAAGCCACTTGCCCAGGTGAAACAGAAGGCAGTGGCAAATTTCTTCAAATCAAAAGACTAAAAAGAGTGCTGCCGCCTCTGAGAATATTCATAGACTCTGGAGACAATAGGTATTGACTGTAATTTTCCTGTTTTGTTTTATGTTTGACTGAGACTATAATTTCATCAGTGGAGGGACTCCTGGTTTGGAAGGTCCTCTAATAATTCAGAATAGCATCTTCTCTGCTGCTCAGAGTCTAAGAGGCACCTGAGGAGGTAGGCAAGTGAAAGCATGTGCCCTGAGCTGCATAGCTGGGAGATGTCAGATTCCAAACCATGTCTTCCTGACTCTGAAGCTAGCTAGCTCACTATCTATTCAATCACACTGTATTTTAATTAAATTTGGGGGGGTGGAGGGGAAGACACCCTGTAATTACTTTGTCACCATCTTTTGTGTGTGTTTGTGTATATGTATATATAATGTGCAATATGTATGTGTATGTGAATTTATGTATCTGTGTATCTATCAATTTCTCATATATACACAGTTACTAGCCCTCACAAAGACAATTCTAAAAATCAAGCAGACAAAATTGTTTTCAGTAACTACAACATAAGAGGATCCAAAGCTGATCCTTTAAATAATGTATTTTGTGTGTGCTTGCACATACATATATATTAGTTGTAATTCAGATTCAGGTTATGCAGTTCAAATCCATAGAAAGGAGTCAAATTATAAATACAGAATATCTTGCCAAAATATGAGACCTAAAATAATCTCAAAATAAGAGCAACAGAAACTGAATACAGCATTTAAAGATTTTGGTAGATGTATTTTGACAGAGAAAATGATTCAGAGTTCATAAGATACTATATAAGCCACCAGAAATATATGAGGTATTTCTTAAGACTACATTTCTGTTTGATATATAATTTCATAATAATATGCCATAGAATTAAGATGGATTTAGCTTGTATGTGAATTAACTTTTCATGTAAACTGCATTTATTTTTTTTATTTTCAACAATAAAATGATTAAAATTTGACCTACCTTTCATAGGTATGCAAAGAATAAACTAGAAAGTCATGGCTTAAAATAAACACACCAGAATTTAGATGTGTAAATGGATGCTGTCCATTTCAAAATAATGTCATTGGGAGGCTATGCAAACATTCCAATGATGTTGCCATTGTTCATGACATATATGAAATTTTGCCTTTGTGCTCACCACATTCTTCTGATTGTCCTCAAAAGTGGTGAATCTTCATCAGCTAAGTGTGCATTTTTAAAAACTGGCTAAAAGTCAGAGACAAGTCTAATAAATAAGGTGAATGCTCAAACTGGCCAATACAGTTCTTAGATTAAAACAAGATATGATTATAATTAGGCTAATTTTATCAAATGTCTTGCAAAATAGCTCTGAAGGCAATTCCAAAAGAATTCTAAAAATATTTTGTATTTTTAAATTAGTGTATAGCTTTCCAAACAGACTCATTTAAAGGGGAAATTTCTGAGTGTATAAGTTCCATTATTAATAATTTAAAAAATCAATTTCATCATGCCTTTCACATTATATATGCTTGTATCTATTGAAAATAAAAAGCCCCTCTCTCTAGGAAAGTGAAAGTCATCATAATTAAAAACAATGCTTAGGAAGAAATTTATTTGAAAACAAAAACATTCTTTAAATCTTGAACTCACAATGCTAAAAGGAATTAATGAAATTTTATTAGGTTAATCTTAAAATTTTTCATAAAGCAGCACAGCAGCACACATACACAGAGATAGCTTTGCACACTAAGAGCTACATTTTATTCTACTATGGATTTCTGAGGCTTACCAAACTTCTTGAATTCATTGGTTAATCACAAGAGAGCACTCATAAAATTATCTTAACACTAAAGGGATGAGCCAGCCCCTTCTGGCTAAAATCTTCTTTATATCAATTCTAAATATAACAGCTATTTTTGACTGGTGAAGACCCTTGGGTTAGTTTTAGCTTTCTGACGGTAGTTAATTTAGTACCTGCTGGTGCTGCTGCCATTACAGTTAGAGCTGCCATCGATTTGGTGCCTATGTAGTGACTTTTTACAAGGAAGCGAGCTAATTCCAAGACTGAATCAAATGGCTGGCTTAATACTTTCTGGGCCCACTCACACACAAGGCGGCAGGCAGCAGAGATAACTTCCTCATCAACAGTTTGGAGTTGCCCGGAAGGTTCGGCTCCTTCCAACTAATCAAAGGAAAAAGGAAAAGTTAACTTTCAAAAAGCTCGAAGAAAAATTCTAATCAAGTACAGTTAGAGAACATGCATCCTCAATATATAAACAATAAATTAAAACCTAAGACTGTTGTATAAAAATAAAATTAACTGATTACTATAGCCATGAAAATGGTAACATGCTCAGAGGCGTCAGAAATAATATGACTGAGGTTATAAATTATGAAAAGTGGTATGTAAAACATTTGCATATTATACTAATATTTTCTAAAA
Organism: Pseudocheirus occidentalis; assembly: GCA_028646575.1. Taxonomy (NCBI): domain Eukaryota; kingdom Metazoa; phylum Chordata; class Mammalia; order Diprotodontia; family Pseudocheiridae; genus Pseudocheirus; species Pseudocheirus occidentalis. The sequence continues at coordinate 131,139,290 of CM053598.1, read as the reverse complement.
CCATTAAAATTATCATGTTCTATTTTATTGTTAATTACAAAAAGGTATAGGCTATAGTGCATTTTGTCTCTCTGGAGAGCTTATTTTAGTTTCTTAAAGGCAGTTTTTGGTGCTATTTTTGCTTAAATCTGACTATACTACATGAGCTTCAGTGTTGATGTTAAATTGTCCATTTCTAGTAAAAAGTCAAAAAGAAAACAAAACAGATGTCTTACCCCATCTCCACTTTTATGAAAGTCAAGGTTGGGCAGTGTTGGCATATGAACAAAAGCTTTTTTCCTTAGTCCACTGTAGCAATATGTAATAAAGAGTTAAGTACTAAAATACTCTTTGATAAAAATGGATTACTTTCAATATTTTCCAGGTAATCATGAAGAAATCAAAACATTATCAGTACAAAGTAATGTCTACCTTACTAAAAGCCTTAATAAAATCAAATTTTTGGCATAATGTGAATCCTCTTAAACTGAAATGGACATGGTAAATTTTTACTCATCTGAAATGAAACTAAACAAGTGTCACTAGCTATAAATTTATGGATAAATTGCCCTATTAAGTTGTGCTAATTCAGAGAAACTGGTCAGCAAGGGAGGAATAGCCAAATGGAAACCTGGCACAAAAAAGGGAAAACTATCGCTGGAGCAGTTGGCCAAAACATCCTTTAAGACTGTCACAAAGCCTCTAACCTTCTTTCTCCCCTCATGCTTCTTCCTCTAGAAGACATAAAATGTTCATCTTTAAGACTGATAAAGACACATCTAGGCACACCTGACTATGTTCAGGAGTCCAGGAGGTGAAATCCTTACTAGGTCCAGAAAACAATCAATGCTTAATAAAAAACTGGACCGTTAAAAAAAAAGCATATGAGCAATCTCACTTTTTCTTTCTTCTCATTTGTCCCATATTAGATAATTTTTCTGTTATTATGTCAAAGACTTAGCTATGTATTTTCCACATGATGCAAGACCTCCTTCAGAAACCTTATCATGTACTTTAATGTTTCCCCCATGTTTTACTTATATATTTCTTCACTATTTCTACATTTTGTTCACAATTACAAGGTAAGGTTTTCTTCTTACTTGACTATTATCAGTACATGTTTTAACTGCCAGGCTGAACATTTTTTTGATGCCAGTATTTCAGTTAGTGAATTTTGCTACAGCGCTTATAATGTTTAAGTTTTTGTAGCAAGATGCTTTAAGCTTCCAAAGCTATGAAGGAATAAGAGGATGAGAGTGTAAAGATCAGCACTTCTCTTTCATTTTGTGAATATGCTAGATTTCTTATTGAACTATGAAATATCTCAAATATCTTTACCTCTAAGTACATGAGATCAGATTGCTAAGGAATATAAATACAGTGTTAAGAATTCAGGTAAAGCTATCTTACTATCCTGAACTAGTTTTTTTTCAACAGTTCCTCTAAAGTCTAATGATACCTAGAAAAACGAAATTTACTTTTTTTTTGGTTGTTTGCATTTGCTGATTTAATTTTGTTTCTAAATATAGTTAGTGGTTGAATTACAACAGCAGATGTTCTATAAGCAAGTGTTGAAGAGATTACTGAAAACTGTTCTAGTAAAGGATATTTTGATTTGCCTCTTGTGCCCAGGCGGCGTGCCTTCATATTTGGAAAGACGTTTTTCATGATCTTTCCAAAGTCAGCAGCACTTAATGGATGGTAACCAAGATTGTCGCAATAGCTTCTGCAAAAGAGGGAGGGGTGGTTTAGATAATACCATAACTTAGTACTATATAGCATGGAGGTGCCTTGAACACCATTCTTATCCTTTTTTTTCTTTAAAGAGCTAAACTGATTAGCCAAAGTCTATTATTCCCACTTTTAACTAACATAGATTTTATTTATTATTACTACCTACAATAGTGAGTCATCTCAGGGTAGGCAGTTGATTATCTCCACAGGGTTAAAATACGGTTTTCAAACAGTATTCATGGAACCTACAGAATGTGGTGAAAAATAGTGCCATTACAGAGCTTTTCATTCTCACTCCAAAAGTCTCTTCTCCAATAAATATACAGAAAACAAGACTATAAGATTTAACAACTATTCAGTGTGCTAACCAAAGCAAATTACATCAAATCTCTACTAATTCATTTGCCAGTGTCATTATTCATCTTTATGTTTTAAACACCCAGAAAGAAAATATGAACAAACTAGTCAAAAAGAAAAAGGGAATTCAGTACCTAAGTACCATGAAAAAGAAATTCACAACAAAATGTAAATAAAACTAAACCTGACTTTAAAGAAACAAATACAAGATGAAAGTTATCTGAGCTGAGAAAAACAAAACAAAATGTACAACAAAATGAAGTTTCAAGGAAATCAAGGCAAAAGAAAAAAAGGACCAGGAAATTATCCCAATGAGAAGTTTAATATACTTGCTCTTTTCTTTTTATTGTCTGGATTTGGTAAGACTCTTAATTGTAATATAGCAACTATAATTATCTTCAAGCAATATATTTCTATTTTTAGGTTCTTAGCATAGTTATATGAGAAGTTCATATATAGTTATATATGAAAAGGAGGAGAGTTTGATGTGAGCAAGGTCAATGCAAATTTTGTCATTAAGGTAGAATTTATAAAACCTAGTGATTTTAGAAAACTACAGCTAGATATGGTGGCAGATGCTTATAATTCCACCTACTAGAAAGTCTGATCGATCTCTTGAGCTTACAAATTAGGAGACCCAATGAGCTAAACTGACTGGATGGCAACACTAATTTTGACATTAACATGAGTAAGGAGGTCAACTAGACTGCCTGAGGGGAGAATTGGTGCAGAGCAAAAACAGAGCAGGTGAAAGCTTCCATGTTGATCAAAGAGGGACAAGGTCCAGGAATAGCCCATGCACTTCCAGTCTAGGTGAAATATGGAGAGTGAGTCTCAAAAAAAAACCCTAAACTATATGAAGATCAGAATTCTGTTATTTTTTTTACTTTGGCTCCCATAGAAAAATAAGTTATAGATCACCAAAAGCCATCATTACTTTGATAAAGACAATGGTTTTATACTTTAAAGGACAGTATATTCTAGGAAGTAGATATATGCCATTTTGTAAATATAAATTAAATAATCAAGCTCAGTGCTACAGTGGGGACAGCTATGTGGCACAGTAGAGGCACAGTAGATAGAATGCCAGGCCTTGAGTCAGGAAGACTCATCTTCATGAGTTCAAATTGGGCCTCTGACGCTTAACTTCATTTGCCTCAGTTTCCTCATCTGTAAAACAGCTGAATAAGGAAATGGCAAATCACCCCAGTATCTCTGCCAAGAAAACCCCAAATGAGATCACAAAGAGTCAGATATGACTGAAAACAACTGAACAACAAGGTCAAATGGTAGACGATGCCAAGAAGAAAACAACAATTATGACTCAACATCCTACATTAATAAATAAAGCATATAGCATTATATATATATATATATATATAAACTGGATAAAAAAGAGATAACCACAGGGTCTTCATTTTTTAAAAATCACAAAGATTTTCATTTCCTGTGCTAATCTCATGATTTTTACAGAATCTTAAAAGAGCTAAAAGTAGCCTCCAAGATCATCTAAGTTTGTATCCAATAAAGAAGTCCCTTCTATAAAGACAATGGATCTCTCTGGGCATCAAGATTCTTGAATTCTAATTCTAGCTGTGCCACGTTAGGTGTGTGGCCACAAGTTAGTCTGTTAACATCCTTGGAACTCAGTTTGCTCATCTGTAAAATAGTTTGAAAGACATAATCTGTATCTGTCCTTTCAGCTCTAACATTCTATGATTCTATGACTGAATGATCTCTGAGGTCTCCTTCATCTCCAATATTCTTTCAATATATGACAAATGGTAATTAATTCTTTGAAATACTGCTAGGCCATGGAATATACTGTTTCCTTGGGTAGCCAATTTATGGAACATTCTTCTTTATTATTGAACCAAAGTCTGTTTCCCTGAAACACCTGCTAGGTCCTCATTTTGTATTCCAGAAAAAAAACCCAAGCCTAATTCAGCTAACTCAATTTGATCACTTACTATCATTTTTAAAGCAGTGCTATAAAGCATAGGGTCATTTCAGGATACCTAGAGATCGTTTGTTTTCATGCTTTACAACTTAGATTGCATGTGGATTGAACAAGAAACGGTGTCACAACACCTCAGTGTTAACTTATATTTACACAGTATATTCACAGTGAGAAACAACATGTTCACAGTATAACATACTGTCATGCCTTTTTTTGTTTTGTTTTGTTTTTTTGTCATTTTTGAGGGGGGAAGGCAGGACAATAGGGGTTAAATGACTTGCCCAAGGTCACATAGCTAGTAAGTGTTAAGGCTCTGAGGCCAAATTTGAATTCAGGTCCTCCAGACTTTAGGGCCAGTGCTCTATTCACTGGGCCACCTACCTGCCCCAAATGAGAGAGAGAGGGGTGTGTGTGTGTGTGTGTGTGTGTGTGTGTGTGTGTGTGGCAATCGGGGTTAAGTGACTTGCCCAGGGTCACACAGTAAATGTCAAATGTCTGGTCAGAGGCTAGATTTGAACTTGAGTCTTCCTCACTTCAGGGCTGTTCTATCCACTGTAACACCTAGCTGCCCCAATTATTTCCTTTTTTTTTAAGGGTATATTTCATGATCTAGTTTTTAAACTAAGCCTAAAATTTTCTTAACCTGGTTCATTTCATTCTATTAAAATAAGTAGATTGATTACCCATTATATTTCTGCATAATGCATGTATTTGAAAGAGTCTTAGCAACCAATGTTACACTTACAAATGATTTAAGGCACAGAAGAAGTGGTAGGAAGTGGGAAGGACAGTGTGATTATGGGCCCCAGTGAGAATGGAGAGTGTGTTTAACAACTAGAGTAGTGCATGACATAACTGAGAAGGAGACTGTAGTTAGAAAGAGGAAGCACTAAGTCATTAAAGTATCTCAGGATTGTTATGGTCCCAAGTGATCACTAAGACCACAGTCCTGCTATGATGATCTGTAATAAGTATCAAATTCAGTGAAGTGGAAAGGGAAATGTGTAAAGAGTGTAAGGAAAGGACTATGAGATCAATGATTTGGATGGATCATCAACATGGGCTGTAAGGACCGAAGTGGAAAGAAAAACTTAAAAACAAGTGCTAACTTTATTCAAGGGGGATAGATATATGCTCCAGGTATGTCCTGGATAATATGGAAAGAATGATAAAGTGGGAGATGTAAGAAACACATTCAAGGGGCAGGGAAGAGAACACCGGCCCTGAGTCAGGAGGACCGAAGTTCAAATCTGGCCTCAGACACTTAACACAAAACTAGCCACATGATCTTGGGCAAGTCACTTAACCCCAACTGCCCTGCCTTTCCCCCTCCAAAAAGACACACACACACAAAAGAAACACATTCACTGTGTTTGCTGGTATTTTTTTTTTAAGAATGAGCATGGTATGTGACTAATATCTGGTTCCCTTAGGTATCTTAGAAAAGTGGTAAGAACAGAAACTGGACTGCACTGGATTAAGGTATATGTAGGTAAGGAAGTAGATGCACAATAACCACTCATGGTTTGATCATGAAGACTAGAGGTATGCTAGGATTTTTGGGAAGCTGTGGAATGCATGGGCATATTTATGTGCTATATCTTATGGCACGATGGAAAAAAATATTGGACGAGGAATTAAGAAATCTGGGTTCTCAATCCAACTAAGACCTTGGTTATTAAAACTGCTGGGTCTATTTCCTCAACTGTAAAATGGGAGGGAATTGGTCTGTAGTATCTCTAAGGACCCTTCAGCTCTCAAACCCCATGAAACTATTCTCCCTTTTCCTCTGAGACGACCAAAGGGTAGATACCGAAAAATATGAATACAGACAGGGGAAAAAGGAATTTTCTTTCCTAATTCAGGTTATGTCTGCTATAGGACACTAGGTTATACTCATTTCTGGAGAATCACCATAAAGAATGTAGAAAAAAGAAGCAGATTAATCCCTTCTCATTAAAATGATTTAATTATGTGTTTGGTGGGGAAGAAGGGAAGAAAAAAGTTACTATAAGAGGAAGCTACTTGTCCTTTGGGGGTGGGAAGAAAACTAGGAGACATAGATCACCAAAAGAATGTGACTAAAATGAACCACCAGAGAATCATATCCTAAGGTTTTAGGTTTTGAGCAAAAAGTGGTGAAAGGAAACAGATCATCCACCAACACCTGGCACAAAATGCAGCTGTGCGAAGAACAGCAGTTTTGGAATCAGAGGACCTGAACTGAGATCCCTTCTCCACCTCTTGCTGCCTCTGTGGTGGAGGAAGTCTTATAATCTCTATCTTCGTTTCCTCATCTATAAAGTGAAGGCTGGATGAGATGACCTCAAATCCCTTCCCACTGTTAAACCGATGATCCTATGATCTCTCCTATTCTACCTTTAGAGAATGCACAGTAGTTTTTAGGTAACAATGCGAAGAATGTATTTTTATCATATTATGGATAATATAAATGTGAATTTTCATGTTAAAAAATTCTCAGACATGTTACAATTACATCTAAAGGCCATATCACTTATATTTACCTGTCACAGGTGAACAAAAATTGATTTTTGGCTGCATTGTTTAATTCCAATTACAAAAAAGAAATTATTTTTAAAAACTGAGGTAGAACACCCTGCAGATGCTCACGTATTTAAACATTCCATTTCTAGATATAGCAGTTATTACAAATAAATACTAGACATCATTATGATGTTCATATAGGCCTAAGTAACATTTATCTATCAATCACTCATTATACATTTGATATCTTAATTGTTCTAAGGAAAGAAGAGTATATTAATATGATTAATTATATCATTAAACTTCTGAGGATTTATTTTACCTTGGTTATTATACAGATACTCGACTTAGGTGGTAAGTGATGACAAGGAGGTTAGTGGAAGTTACACATGCACATGAAAAAATTCAAACATTTCTTATTCTTTTGAGAAATTAAGAAATTATCAACAAATAAAATAATTATGGGAAAAGAAATGTATGAGTGAATGAGTGTTATGTAGTCAAAATATAGTCAAATTTTAAATAAGTAAATAAAACGGTTTTCCACTGAGCATTTGTAATTTCACAGACTGGCAGTTAAAATGATTTTTTGGGTTGTTAAATCAAGAAATAAATTATTTAACAAGAAATTCTTCTACAAATCATTTTTACACTTCTTGTGTGATAACAAGAGAAATAATAGTTATTGCTGTTGTCTCTCTTTTTTTTATTTTTGCTGAGCATTTACATATTATCAGAGATTTAGGACTGGTTCATTCCATTGACTTTCCCTTGGTTTACATTTGAAGATGACAAAATATTTTTTAGTAACCTTTGGAAGTATATTCATAGAAGTTTAAAGATGATTAGATTACAATTTAACCAGCATTTACTTAATGCCTATTAGCTACATGTAAGGTATTGATGGACACACACACACACAAAAATAGGAAAACAATATCTGCTCTTAAAGAGTTTACTTTATGTACAAAGAAGACAAACAAGTAAGCAAATAAGTAAATACGAGATTGTCTGAGGAGGGAGAAAGTATACAACAAGTACAAGGCAAAGGGTACTGGGACAGTTGTGGGATGCAGTAATTTCTTACAATTAATGTATGAACTTTAAAATACATAAAGTTCATATTGTAGGATCCACAAAATTTAAAACCAAACATCTTAATTAAGTATAAAGCTAGTGAAATAAATGTATTGATTAAAGATAACAAAATAGTTCAAGACAATATTAAAGGGTCGGCCAAAATAAAGTAAGTTAAGGAGGCTGTTTCTGTTAACATTACTTTTCAAAGGGAAATCACCAATAGCTGACATTTCTTTTGTTTTAGCTCTCTCAGACGACCAAATAACTTGACAGCTCTTAGCTATTAATCTGCATTAAGTGCCTACTAAGTGTCAGGCACTGTACTAGGTGCTGGAGATGCAAACAGAAAGAAACAATTTCCCCTCTCATGTTTTCATTCTGACAATATGAAGAGCTTCAATAAGGACAAATAAAAAGGACACTAATACAAAATTGCTTCTCTACTCTGTGAATTGTAGGACTGCTGATTTTGAGTTTCAGAAGATTTCATCATATTTATTTTAATAGAAGGAAGTCTCGTTTTTAACTAAAATCTGTATTAATCTTAATACAAATGTCAATTTAAAAATCAACTTTAGAAATCATCCTATGGGGGCAGCTAGGTGGCGCAGTGAGTAAAGCACTGGCCCTGGAGTCAGGAGGACCTGAGTTCAAATCCGGCCTCAGACACTTAACACAAAAACTAGCCGTGCGACCTCGGGCAAGTCACTTAACCCCAACTGCCCTCCAAAAAGCAAAAAAAAAAAAAAAAATCATCCTATGAAAAAAAAAGCCAAATCTCCATAAGGAATGTACCTTATTGTCAAGTAGTTTGGTGGGTTTTTTGCGTGTATTTAACCTAAATCCTTCTTGCTCCAATTTAAATCTCCTAGTATTTTCTAAGTGGAATTTGAAAACTTTGTCACCACACTATCCCACCTATATATATAAAATCTTTTTGTTTAACAGGCAGTTTCTTCAGTCTATTTTCTAACCTTTTATATCTTGCCATCTATCTACCATAATCTTGCAAAACTTTCACACATGTCAAGTTATATAGGCCCAAACTAGACAGTATATCTACTTGCTATCATTTCAATATATCCAAAAACTACAATTTCACAGATGTGGGAATTCCCTCCACTTAAGCAGCTTCAAACTGTGCCTTGCTAGACTGCTTTTTTGAGTTGTGGTGGTGGTAAACATGCCTAACTTGGCAGCAAACCTTGGTGTTGTACACTTCCAAAGTGCTATGCTAATCCCTGGATGAGAAATTTATTTGGTTGCTGAAACCTTTCTATATAGGTGGAATGAACCAAAACTTACATTCCATTGGCACAGCCTTTAAGAATCTTAGTGTCATCTCTACAACACAATGAAACACTGGGGTAGGACTTGACTAGAGACGTACCTGCCATATTCCTGTATCAGCAACTCAATAGCATATTCATTTCTTAGCAACAGTCATATTGCTTAGTACATGTCCACTATGATTCACACATTTTAACATCTCATAAATCACTTAGCCTATATTTAAAGTTTGTTTTTCCACATTAAATGCACTGTTCTTCACCAGCGCATGTTGGACTTTGTTTCTAATCATTTTTCAAATTCATCTCTATCTTATGAGGAAGTGAGCTATTCCATTCAAGTTTTGTCAGTCATTTTTAACAAGGATCCATTTTCATTTAAATTACTGATAAAAAGTTAAAACCAATGATTTTCATTATATTTTTTAAAATTAAGGAACCTTTGCAGAAGCCCCTAAATTCCCTTGAAAAGGTAGTTTAGGGTAAAGCATTTGTTGTTAAATAAGGAGAGTAGGTTCTAATTCTACCTCTGATTATCACCAGTGTAAAGATGGCCAGGTTAATTATTCTCTCTAGGTCTGTTTCCTCTTCTGCAATATGAGTTGAATGAGTTAATCTTGAAAGTCCCTCCCAAACACAGATTCTAAGATTCTGTTACAACCCACACCATTGTGCTAAATAAGTTCTCTTAGGTTCCTTGTTCCTTTACAGGAGGTTGGGCAATGTAGGATATCTAGGTTATATATCTGGGGGAATTGGCAAAATTACAGACATTTGTAAAGCAACTTGCACACAGCAAGCATTTAATTAAAATTTAGTAATTATTTATGGAACCATATAAGTACTCTTCCCAAACTATGTCAACACTACTTGCACTGTCTTTTCCTAGTTTCCACATATACTGCCCACCTCATCTATTACTATTACATGTTTCCTGACTTGCTCCTTTCTAGAACTCTATTTTCTATTTCCTTTCCTATGATCATCTCTGCTACTTTTCTGTATAGTAATATTTCTACTTTTGGTAAGGTTTATGAAGCTTTGTGGGGATCCTAAATATGTTTGTGAACTTAAAAATCCCAAGAGCCATTATTACCTTCAGTGCTTAAGATTAATCCCAATGAAGAAATTAATAATGAAATGTTATAAAAGGTCTAGTCTATGGTACAACAGCACAAAGGGCTATGATACAGGAAGGCTGAGCTTCAGAACATTAGGGATATACCTCTCCCTCCACCAAAAACAACAACAAAAAACTCCCAAACCCAACCTAGTTCCCCTTCATAATCTATTACAAATCTGTCATTTATTACTTTATCCAAACCTTTTTTGAAGATTTTTTTTTGCCAGTAACTAGGTTCCTCAAGTTTACTACCTGCTGTGCATTTCCATTTATTTGTCCCAAATTTCTCTCTTTAAAGTTCCAAAGGGTGCCCTCAAATTCTGGGAATTGCTGAATAAGTCCATGTTCATCCATACCATTCATGATTTTAAAGACTTCAGCTTGGTATTCACTGATAATGAAGCAGATAACAGTATGTGAGAACTGTATAATACTCAAATCCCTTTATGTATCAGAAGACCCAACACCTGCATATAGTACTTACTTATACTCATCATAGACTTCCTGCTTAGGTAATGAAGTCTCAGGATGTTCTTCTAATGTATTTCGAATCCAGGAAAAGGCATGCATTTGCTGGGCACGGCTTGATGACGTGGAACTCTGATCACTGGTCACAAAACAAAGATACATTTTAGCTAAAAAAGTGCCTCACTTTGTGACTTTTTTAGACAAACCCAAACTTTCTACTACAGAACAACCTGAAAATAAGAAATAAGCAAACCAAACTTACGGTAACTGGTCAATTCCTTTTTTTTCTTTTTTTTTTTTTAAATTTATTTTCTTGTTTACATCATTCATTTCCACAAGATTTTGAGCTACAAATTTCTCCCCATTTTTCTCCCACCCCCAACCCCAAAACAGCGATCCCACTATAAAGCCCCTCCCCCGATCTGCTCTCTTTTATGTCCTCCTCCAAAGCCCCTCTAACTTTCTGGTAGGGCAGGGAGGGTCTCCCTACCCCAGTCTCTGTATATCTTAATTCCCAGTTGCATGTTAACCGGTCAATTCCTGATAACATGTAGCAAGGAAGAATTCTTCAAAGGAAGTAACAGTAATTCACCATTTCCACCTTGTTTTTACACCTCAAGTAGTAAGGGCCAAATCTCCTGTAAAGATTATATATATATATATTTTTTTTTCACTAAAAAATTCATACCACTGCTCCCCTAAAATTGGCCAAGAGACACACAACAGACAGTAGACATAAATGATTAAGTAAAAATGACCAACTAGAAGTTTTGGTGACAATCTGTTTTGCCTGAATTTGCTAAACTGTCAAATTTTGGATAAACTGACACAGAAAGTCAATTAGTTTTTAGTTTCCTAGAACTTAGGAAAATACACAATATACAGAGTAATTGCACTAAAATCTAGCTAAAATAGAATATGTGATAGGAAACAAAATTCAATATTAAGCAGATCTTCGTTACTCAATAATTTCATTAAAAATGTTATAAAATGGGCAGTAGCAATATGATATAAGAACATTAACTTTGTGCTATCAATTTGAGTTCTACATAAGAACTTCTCAATTAATTTTAAAAACTAAACCATAACATCTGATCTTAAATGAATTTTAATTTCATTTTTTTTCTTATATAAAGAAGAAACTGAGACATTACCACCACTGAAAACTATTGCAGATAAAATGAAGAAATATTTGAAAAGAAAAAGTGGATTGCTAAAGAATAGGAATATGAAATAATATCCCAATAAACATATGAAGACAGAAAAAAAGAAATAAAGATTATGAGGGAGAAAATGCAAAGAAGACATGCGATTATAGCTTGCTAGTATTAATTTTGAAAATTAAAGGTTGTTTAATAATAAAGTTGCATGGACTTCAGAAATTATCCAGTTCAACCCTATACCTGAAGTATGAATCTTCTCGATAGCAATCCTTAGCAAATGCTCATTTGGAAAAAAAGAATTTTTACTGAGTCACCTGGTTTTTTCTTGAAGACTTGTAGAGATGATGAACTCACTGCTTCTTTGAGACAGTGAGGAGCTCTTATCAGTAAGTTTTTCCTTCAAAATTTGCCTTTATTTAATATCTGTCTTTTGGAGCTAAACAACCTAAGTCTAATCTTTCTTCTATGTGATAACTTTAAAATATCTGAAGACAGTAACCATCATGTCCTCCTTCAGTCTTCTTTTCTTCCCCCAGACTGAAAGTCCTTCACCGACCTCATCATCCTTTTCTGTATAAATTTTCAACTGATCAATGTTTTAGGACTTCATAATCCCAGTTTAATCTGATAAAATTGAGTAACATCAACTGAAAAAGCTGTAATGCCTGAAATCAATAGTAGCATTGTACAGAAATTTTGGTAGATAATAAAACTAACCAGTCAAATTAACTACTTCACAAAGCAACCTGTTTTAGTGCTAGGTAGTAATAGCTGTTATAATGTTCTTTATATTAAATTAGAACCTGCTTATATTGCTTGTCTACTGGTCCCAGTTAAATTCTCTGAAATGCTATATAACCACTTTACTTTTTTATCACAAGATAGTTATTCATGTATCTGAAGTGAGTTATCATATCTCTCCTCAATCTACTCTTTTATAGGCTAAATATTTCTTTTAATTTTTATCCATCTGACATGGTTTTCAGTCACCACACTCTGGACCCACTCTGAATTGTATATCCCTCTAAAATGTAGTGTTCGGAATTGAATACAATACTCCAGAATGACCTGTGACAAGCAGAATCCCATAAAGAAGACAATATTATACCTATTAATGGAGTTCAAGATTGTTAGCCTTTTAAATGATCACCTTAAATAATTGACTCATATAGAATCTAGATTCAAAACATCAACTTCACAGGGATAAAACTGAGAAGGACGATCAGACAGGAGTTTGTAAGGAAAAGAATTCTAGGGGTTTTGGTGAACACTGAGTTCAATACGTGATAGGACCACCAGCGTCCAGAGAAATAACCACTATAGAGAAGAAACCTGGCAACTGCTTCTAAGGCTGCTGCAGTCTCTCCTACCTCCTCAGCAGCCACGGTCACTAAAGACTCAGGAAAAAAAAAGAAAAAAAAAAACACTTCTTGCCACCAAATTCCATGGCACTTGTCAAATTGTTCAACATCATAAACTGATATCTTATCAGTAGAAATGACATTAAAGAAAATGAATGATCACTCTACCCTGAGGGCTATGAGACCTTTCTATCTTATTTACATCTGATGAGTCTCCCCTATTCAAATGTAATCTCCTCAAAAGCCCAGAACTGGGACAGTTAGGTGGCAAAGTGAATAGAGCACCAGCCCTGGAGTCAGCAGGACCCAAGTTCAAATTTGGCCTCAGACACTTAACACTCACCAGCCATGTGACCTTGGGCAAGTCACTTAAGTCCAATTGCCCTGCCTTCCCCCCTCCCAAAATAAAAAAGCCCAGAACTGCTGTACTTTTCTATTTGTATCCTTAGCATTTAGCAAAGAGCTTTACACAAAACAAGCACTTAACAATACGTGTCCATTAATTTATTCATTCAGGAAAGTTCATATATTGGCTGTACTGAGAGAAACAGAGTTTCTAGGAGTAAAGACATGGCAGTTTTGTTGTTCACTTCCTAGTGAGATAATATAGAGAGTAATGCACTCTGCTTTGGACATCGCATTTTAGGAAGACATTGATAAACTGGAGTGCCCAGAGAAAGGCAACCAGAATGATGAAAGGTCTCAAGGTCATGCCACATGATGACCAGAGGCAGGAAGTTAGAATGTTTAGCCAAGAGAAGACATAGGGGATATGATAGGCATCTTCAAATTTATTTGAAAAGCTGTCTTGTAGAAGAAAGATTAGCTTTTTTCCCAGTAAGCTCCAATGGGCAGATTTAGGCTTGAAATAGAGAGAAACTCCCTAACAACTAGCACTGTTCAAAAGTGGAAGTGCTGCCCTAGAAGTGGGACATGGGCCCCTCACTAGTGGTCTTCCTAGGAGTGTTAGATAGCTGAGTGTCAGCTATGTTGCTGAAGGGTCTCTTGGTCAAGTATAGGTTGGACTAGGTGATCACTAAGATTCCCTTCCAAATCTGAAATTCTGAAATTTTGTAAAATAAAGCTGAAACAGAAGGGCAAGTTTCAAGGTCGATAAGCAGCACAGAAAAACAGGGTTCAGTTTCATTTGATTAGAAATAATTTCAAGCAGAGATAAATCCAAGTCTGTTACCTACTTTATTATTGTGCATTGAAAAGAGAGACATAAAAAGAAGAAAAGATAAACATAAGGTCATAAAATTTCATTCTTGACAAGGTTCTTGTTCCTTGTCACCTGACAATTACTGGCATCACTTGTACTATGCTTTTTTCTTTCATATATGCTAGCTTTCATATTTGCATTTGCTGTTTTATCTGGGTTTTTACCACTCTCTTCTCAAAAATTAAACTTAAAGCCCTCTTGCTTAGGCTCGAAAATTTACCAAACACATTCTTCCTAAGCTATCAAGGCCCTTCCAGCATCTCATCATTATGGGCTCATAGACCATAGCCCAGAAAACCAAACCCTTCTCTTTGACAACATCAACTTCTTAGGTCTTCTTTTCTCTTTCAAAATTACCACCATCAATGGAAAAAAGACATGCAAACACTACTTGTGCTCTTAATTCTTTCAGTATCCTACCCAGAACTTGAATTCTCACTAGATGCATTCCATACATCTTATAACTACATAATTGGTACCCACAGAAGTCAGCAGAAATGGACAGCATTTGGTAGATTTATGATTCTCAGCAGGCTCTCTGTCACAACTTCACAACTTAAATATATGTTCCTAGAAGAAAGCATACCTCCCAATTTACCATGACAAGTGTGACAGACAGCCACCTCTATTCCTGTGAAGTAAAGTCATCAAGTACACTGACAGACTGATGTTTATGAATTCCTCTAAAGATCTCTGGAGCACAGAATGGTGTTGCTTCTTCAGAATTATCCTTCACAAGAAAGACTCCAGTGGTATAGAAGAAGTTCATCATTTCCTTTGAGATTAAACTTTCTCACAAAATATTCCATTTTGGAGTAATAATTAGCTGGGCAAAGTATCTTCTGAGTACTGAAAGAAGCTAGGGCAACGGCATAGAAAGGTAGGTAGGTATGTGCTGAAAATATCAGGCTGAAGGTAGCTGCAGTAAGATCTCATAACTTGATTATGATAAGCCAACAGTCTAAGCAGGTAAAAACAATGCAAAACATGTTAAAAAAAAAAGTAAGATCATACAACCAAAGGGATTTCATAAAAGCCTTATTTAGAATGACAAAGAGAGATCTAGAGGAAGTGCTAGTCTTCTGCTCTGAATACTGTGTTATATTCGTACATATAGCACTGTGCTTTTTGAAGTACTTTCTTATTATCATCTTAATTAGTTTTTATATTCCTGTGATGCTGATTGGGCAGATAGTAATATTTCCATTTCATAGATAAGGAAATTAAAGTACAGAGATGGAAGTCATTTGCTCTCATTACATAGTTCTCTAGAATAGGAATAAGTACTAGAACCAAGATCTCCCTGCTTCTTATCTTACAACCTCAACCTTTCCTCTAGATGACACTTCCTCTAGAAATCTGAAATGTGACATAATATGAATCCTCAGGTCTATACGAATAAAATATATTAACTTCAGGAGCATCATAAACCAATCTCCTTTCTTCATTAGAAATTAGATCTGAAATGGAATGCCATTTTAGAACATTCTTTATGCCTTAGGACATTTAGGTTTCTTTAAGGTCTACTGGCCCTCATTCCTAGAGAACTACATATATTAACAGAAGCAAAAGGCTAAGTCTCTTCAGATATAGGGCCTATGATAACTAGGCATTTTGTTGACTTTGCAGAGATTTGGAATTTGAGTGATGGGAAGCCTTACATTCCTAAGCCCCTTTGATCACAGCTGCCTTATTTCTAGTATCTAATATTTCTAGTGTCTAGTTGAAGGGATATTCAGCTTCTCTTGAAAGGCAGCCCTTTCCAGAACAATAACTGTAAAGGTCAGACATTTGACTACAGTGGTACATCGAGGATCTGTACTCTGACGATCTGTAATTCTGTTGCTGTGGGTACGCCATTTACAATACACATGAAACTTAAAACTCAGTGAATAGTCTTAAGAGTGTGGTGGCAAAAAAGATCATCACTCTCCACCTAAACTAGTATACTTCTAAAACTTGACTAGGCTGGTACTTGAATAAAAGACATAAAGTCTTTCATAAGGTCTATTTTCAAAAACTTTCCAACTGGGAAGCTGGCATAATCTTCAAGAACCCAGAGTACACCAAAGTAAAGCATGAGAAGACTTGAATGGAGAGGCATAGAGATAATTAGGCCCTTTTTTCCTGAATGTTCTCAACTCCTTTAACAAACAAGTATCTTTCACGAAAGCAAACATTTATTTTGGTCCTGGTATCCTGGTAAGCCTATTATTGGGTGAAAACTGGATGTCATATAGCAGCAGTATCAAACTCAAACAGTTAGAAAACCACAAATTAACATTATCTACATTGTATTATATTTTATTTTGCTAAATGTTTTCCAATTACATTTTAATCTGGTTTCATCCCACTTGTGTGTGAGCTGCACAAAGCCCAACTGTGTCACCTCTGACATAGTATCTATATGCTTTAATTGCTAAAAATCACATGGCCTCATAGCACACAAACTCCCCACTCCTACACACTTTTTCTTTCATGCATAGCAAAGCATCTTTAAGAGCTTTTTGCCTGAATTTCTAGGTTTCTGGAACAGGTACAGAATAATCTAGCTAGACTCAACAATCAGACTTAGATAACGGCAAGGATCTTAGCAATGGTATTTCCTTGCTGAGGCTAATTTAGTGATTTCATAGTTGTATCAGGGTCATATGAAGATACAGTCTTAAACTGTATATTAGAAGCAGATTGGCTATAGCTGCAACCAAGATTCCTAAGCCCAAACAAAAGGGCAGGAAAACTCTTTTTATTTCTGATCCTAAAACAGAATTTTCTTTCGACAAACTAAGTAACCACAGCAATTGCTAGCCCACTCCCTCCAAAATTTTCTGGCCAAAACTTTGAAAGATAAAATAATACAACATATCAATGTGCTATCTTGGGAAAAATGAATGAGAGTTTCCCAGCACTCTGAAGACAGGGGTAATCTATCTGGCTGAAGGACATCTGCAAGACCATGAATCCATTAAAGAATTTAAGGAATAAGTCCCAAATAGAAAATCAGAAAGAACTTGGAATTTATCACAAACCTATGGCAGTATTCATATTTTGCAACTTCTCATTTCAAAGACCAACCTAAAAAAAAGCAAAACCCTTCTATATTTCATTCCTTATGACAGTTATCTGCTTATTTCTGGTTTCCAGTTTTCAAAAAGACCAAGTATGTAGCATCTTATCTCTAGAATAAAGCCAAAGTAAGCATTTAGCTTCACCTATGTACAAACATCATTTGGTAGAGAAGACTACAGGTTGCTGTTTTTTTCAACTCAAGTAAAAACTGTATAAATATTCCAAATGATTTTTTTACCCAAGCATTTTCTGAGAGTTTTCAGAAATATATTATGACAAAAATGGAGGACCGTCTGTATGTTTTTCACTAATGTCAGAGACCAAGAAAATATATATACCTTTTCTCTCCATTGCTGAGACCAGAAGGCAGCTGAAGGTAGAGGTAGAGTTTCTCTAGGTCTGTAAACTTCTCAACTTCTTGCTAGTTACAAAGGATTAAAGAGGAAAATATTTTTTAAAAAAACAATACATTTCTAAACAAGCTAACCAATCCCCTGAAACAATTAGCAATCAAAATTACTCCAAACAAAAACTACTAAAAAGTTTTTTATTCTCTAGTTGTTCAATAGTAAAACTAAATTGCTTCATTGAGTAATTACAGAAAAGGTCAGATCAAGTAGAAACTTTGTTATTACTGCTTATGTTACCAGAATAAATACTATGATAAATCACAGCCTTAGACAACACTCTTTCCTACAATTTATTTTTCATTGTATTCAACAAGAGGCCATGTGAATGGTGTAGGGGAAAAAAGCACTGAATTGGGAGTTAGGAGACTGAGATTGTAATCCTGATTCTGCCACTAAGTAGTTGTGTTAATCTGGACACATTTCACATGTAAAATGGGGGGAATTAAAGTAGATGTTTTATACTAATGTTTTACCCTTCTAACTTTAAAATTCTGTCATATGATTTATCATTTTCACAGCTGTATGATACCTGTGATAGCTGAAAAGATGGAAGGGAGAACAACAATTCTTTTGACTCTATGAACATTTAAAGACTGTTCTTCAATTCATAGCTGTGATGACTATTTATAGTGCCTGCCTGAGACCTGCAGTTGGCCTTAGAGCTATCCTACACATGGCAATCTGACAGACAGGTTGTCTGCTGCTGCTTCCCAACAGCCTGCAGTTACACTACCTTTATATTGAAAATGAATTTAATAGTATTCTTCTTTTAAGATACTTCTTTTGTCCTCATTATTTGGACTTTTCCTAGTTCATAATGTTATCAAACAGCATTAATTACAGTTCAAATTCTAGTTAACAAATGACAATAAAATAAGGATAATCATCTATTAAAATATGGTAACCCATTCCTGGCAATATTCAATATAATAAAACAATATAATTAATGAGTATGAATAATTTACTGGATTTTATGGCTGGCCTTTTTTGTTGTTTTTAGGGGACGGATGATGTCCAAAACTGTTTGTGTCAATGTGAGGAACTTCTATAGTGAGGAAATTCCTTTCCCTGATGCTTATGAACCACTCGTCTGTAGCTTTTAGTCTCAGAAATCAAGCCTCAACCCCTCATTTTACAGATGAAGAGACATGTACTGAAAGGTTAAAAAATATGCCTATAATCATACAGAGTACAGTGTGACAGAGGTAGCATTTGAACTTAGGTCTTCCTGACACCAAGGCCAGTCCACTAATTCACTACGTCACACCACCTCTTATACCTTCATTAAAAAGTACATCCAATTAATGAAGTATTCAAGATAGAAAAAAATGTCAAAGAAAACTAATTCTCTTTAAGAATATATCCACCCAAAAGGTTATAAACTATTGATGCTTTTGATTCTCAAAAACATTTCCATTCCTGACTACTCATCTTTTTCCAGTCCTATAGTTTTGGTTATCCACAGGGCATTAGAAGGGGTTTTATGGATGCCTTCATCTGACTTTCTACATTCTAGTGATCCTCCACCCAACATTCCTGTCAGATCATCCAGCTTCTGCTTAAACACTTTGAGTAACAGAAAATTAGCCACCTCACACAGCAGCCCATTTCAGTTTTAGTTTGCTTTAAGTATTTGGAATAATCTTCAATTACTTGGTCAAAATCTCCCTCCATCAAACTGCTACCTACTAATCTTGGTTTGCCTTCTGAAAATATATGGGATAAGTCAAATTTTTCTCTAGGATAGCCCTTAAAACAAAGACAGCTATATCATATCCCCCCCATATCTCTTCTACAGGCTAATTATCTCTAACTCTTTAATTATTTTTCATGTGATATGGTTTAACTCAGTCTTTCTACTATATAGATCATCTTCTTCTGGGCATGATCCAGTTAGTAAATATTCATTTGATGCTATGGTACATAGCACTGCTCATAACACTCCAGGTGTGGTCTGATCAGTCCATAAAACCACTACCTCCTAGTTGTAGATACTTTAATTTAATCTCTTAATCCAAACTAAATTAAAGTTGCTTTGGCATTTGTCCGTCATTATTAACTCACATTAAGTTTGTAGTCAACTAAAACCTTATCCCTGTTCCCCCAATAAATGCTGTTAACAACACCTGACACTTGTTTGGTGATACCTGAGGCTGTCTCCGAGTTTAACTTTAAATCTATATCTGCAGAATGTTATTATCTTAGCTTTGATCCACTGTTTCATCCCATGAAGAATGTTCTGGATCCTAATTCTGTTGGAATAATTTCCAGCACTGTGCCATATGCACATCTGATTAAGTATGGTTTCTATCATTCAAACAAATGATAAAACTGTTGTACAGCATTGAGTAACAATTAGAAACATCCTTTCAGCTTGACAAGGAGCTATTAATTAACAATCTTCAGTTCTGGTCAGCCCGCTGGGCCCCTCGAGTCAGCAACATCCCCCCAGTACCCAGGAGCTATGGGATTTGGGGGTCTACGGAGACCACCTGAGCCTCTACCAGCTGGGATTCCCCCAGCACCCTCACTGCTCCTCAAGAGCCCCCTCGGAGCCCTACAGCAGCTTTGGGCTTTCTGACTATGGCAGTGCAGGGGCCAACCCCTACCTGTGGCTCAATGGGCCATCCCTCAACCAGCCCTCATACCTGTCCAGCTACGATGGCCGGGGACAGTGCGCCTTCCTTCCCCCTTCATATGGCTTCAGGGCTGTGGCCAAACTCACCTGGTTGTTGCTGTCCAACCAGCAGGAGCTTCTTAAGGTAATGCAGCCACCCTACTTGTACTTGGCACTCATTGCTATGGCCATAGAGAATGCCCCTGACAAGAAGCTTACTTTGAGCCAGATCTATCAGTACGTGGAGGGTACTTTCCCCTTCTACAAAAAGAGCAAGGCCAGCAGGCAGAACTCTATCCGTCACAACCTTTCCCTCAATGACTGCTTCAAGAAGGTGCCCCATAAGGAAGATGATCCAGGGAAAGGAAATTATTGGACCTTGGACCCAAACTATAAGAAAATGTTTGATCATGGAAACTTCTGGAGAAAAAGGAAAAGACAAGGGGATCCCAATGGGGCAGGGACACTGGGAGTTGTCTCTTAAGTCTGAAGACAATAACCCAGGGACCCTCAAAAACCTATTGGAGAACCTAGGCCTCAGTGACTCTACCTCCCCAGAGCTGCTTGGCTCACCCACTCTGGGACTTAGTCCAACCCCCACCTACTAGCTAGAGACCCCAGCCCATGTTTCTCTGGCTTCACTTCCATGGGGGGGAGGCGGGGCTGGCTAATGGCTCCTACCCAGCTTGTTCAAATATGGTACATGGTGTAGATCTTTGCCCCCAGGTTCAGTCCCAACACATGAATGGTCATGCCACCAGCTTTCGTAACTTGCATGTCAACAACTTGATATATAGCAGAGAAGGAACTGAGGTTTAGAGTAAGGGAAGAAACCATTTTCTGTTCTTGGATTGAGCCCTAGTCCTTCAACCTTTACTCTTCCTGTCTGGCTAGTGTAGCCTTCAGAGAAGACCAGAGGAAAGAAACAAGCATTTCTTCAGTATTTACCATGTGTCATGCACTGTGCTAAGCCATTTACAAATATCTCACTTGGTTCTTACAACAGTCTTTAGTGGTACGTCCTGTTATTATCCTCATTTTACAGAAACTCAGAAGTGACTTTTCCAGGGTCACACAACTGGTAAATGTCTGTGGTCAAATTTGAACTCAGGTCTTCCTCACTCTAGGCCCAGTGCTCTATCTACTGTGTGACCTAGCTGTGAATATTGTCTTTAAGGGATTATTCAAAAATTCTCCCGAATTCATCTCAAAGTTCCCACTCCAATTCAGTCTAGAAAATGGCATCCTTTGGGCTCTTTGAATGAGGCAGATTGTGCCTGTCATTTGTGGGCTTTAGTGAGGTACTTTCCAGGATGAAGGAATGAGAGAAAAAGTCTTTGAGGTCACTGACCCTTTTCTGATTTTAGCATCTGGCAAAGAATTCAGGGTTCCAGAACACCGGTTCTGCAGAAAGGGTTGGGATAGCACTGTAGTGATTTCTTTCTTCTCTTTAAAAGGAAATAGAGTTGGTTTGCATTTTCATCAAAAAAACAAACAACCAAAAAAAAAACAACAATCTTCAGTTCTCACAACCATACATTTAGACCTGGAAGCAATCTTAAGAGAACATCCAATCCAACTCTTTTCCTCCCCCCACCCTATTTTCAAGATAAAGAAAATGAGAAGTAATTTACCACAGAGGTAGTAAACGACAGAGACAGGATCTGAACCCAATTCCTTTCATTTCAAATCCAATACTATTTCCACAGCACAATTTTCTTATTATTGAAACAGTCATGAATCCCCCTAGTTATACTCTCATCTAGCCCACATTTTTCCACCGCTTCTCTAACTATAGAAGAGACTGACAAATAACTTGCTTAAATCCAAATAACTGATTACTGCATTTACTCAATCAATTTAATAAACATTTATTTTGTTTACTATATGCCAGCCACTTCTAAGCACTGGAGAAACAAAAAGAAGCAAAGGATACTTCCTGCCCTCAAGGAGTTTAAAATCTAATGAGTTTATAATCTAAATGATTATTCTAACATTATGAGAAAAGGAAAAAATGTTATTTGCCAAGACTTAAAAATATATATATTTTAAATAAACAAACCAACAACCTTTATTTGTAATAAATCCTAGAAGTCAAGAACAGCCACCTTTGGACAGGAGGGAGGCTTCAACATTTAAGTCCTCTCCAGTGCAATAGGAGTGTCGCCCACCCGCTCCCAAGGTGGCACAGAGATGCCAGGTCAGACGGCTCGCAAGCAGACTGACCCCACCTGACCTGCAGCTGTGGAGACTCTCCTGAAATCCCTCACAGCTAGCTCCCCCTGCCCTCCACTTCTCCTGGAGGGAACAAGACCCTGCCACTCACAATAAGGTCAAAAGGGGAGGGTCTGGCCACAGATACTTATTAGCTGGGTGAAGACTTTAAAAATTAATCATATCCTAGTGATCACAGTTTCACTTTTTAGATGTTCACAAATGATCTGTTTAATAACATATTCAAGAATTTTGCCAGACCACCTCACTGGCCTATAATTTCTAGCCAATCTTCAATCTTTAGCACTTCTCCCATAACCCATAATTCCTTAAAGAATGCTGACAGTCTCAAGGGATTATGTCTCCATGTTCTGTCAGCACTTTAGGATATAATTCCTTAGCAGAAAATACTAGAACTAATGTAAAGAAGCCAATGCTTTTCTTATTAACTCTGCACCTTAACACCTTGATTTGTGTTTGTTTTACCCATTTTGGTTTGTAGATTTTTCTCTCTGACAAGACTATGTAAATAAAATAAGAGGAGTAATTATGTTTTGAATGAAAGAAAAAGTATTGATGAGCCATTTATTAAATGCTAAGCACTGGGAATACACATACAAAAACAGGTGGGTTCCTACTCTCCAAAAGCTAGTATTTTAAGGAAAGTGGTTAGAGGCTGGGGGGAAGAAAGACATAGAGAAGAGGAATGGCTGGAGAAGGGCTTTTTGGTCTGGAAAATCACAGAGATCGTGAGTAGAACAAAAACAGAACCCGTTCACATTATCTTTTTCTCCTGGAAGGGTAGTATTGATTTCATTACAATTATTATAATAAATAGGTAAAAAGCTATATGCAGGTAGGGAAGGGTAGTGGGATTATTCCTTTTCTATCTGTTTCTCCAGAGATAATGAGCCCTTTTAAATTGTCTATAGTAGTTTTCAAAAGTCTTCATTCTTGTTTTGCTTTGATGAGTTTGCAGTTCGATGACTTTTTTTTGCCTTTGTTCTTATTTGACCTTCTTTCCATCTTTTAAACATATTTTCTTAAAATCCAGCCTCAGTAGAGAAAACATGGAGCAGTTACACTTATTTCTTGATACTCTGCCCATTTCTTCATCACTGGGATAATTTGTGATTGTTATATTGTAAAAAATTTCCTTTCTTAAGAGTTTCTCTATCCAGTCTTCCCTTTTTTCCAAGTCTTTAGTCAAGGGATTAGTACTTTACTAAAGTCTAGTATGCTATGTGACTATGTCCCATTACTCACTTAAGTTGACTCTGAGATTTCCATTTGAATGTTATATCAATATCTCAAAGTTAAAAACCATGTTGAAACTACACTCTTTGCATCCCCTATCAAAGATGAAAATGCTTTTACCCGTTCCTAATTTTCTAATAATAACACAATCACAGATAGTAACAGCTAGAATTGAGGTAATGCTTTAAGGTTTGCAAAGCACTCCCTTAGTATTATCTCATTTCAGCCTGAAGACAACCCTAAAGTAGATGCTACTATTATTATCTCCATTTTACAGATTAACAACAACAACAACAACAACAGCTGAGGTTTGCACTGTTACAAGCCTCGCCCAAAGTCATAGAGCTAGTTAAGTTTGCCTGAGGCTGCATCTGAACTCAGGTCTTCCTGACTCAAAGGCCAGCAAGCCATCCATGTACATCACTGCACATTTCCCCTAAACAATTGTGTTGTTTCTTAAGCCGTTTGCTTTTCTTGTCATCCTTTCAAAAGTATATCACCACATCATAATAACACTTTCCCTGTTTTTGTCTACTGGATATCTCTCTTCCTCTCCAAGAGCATTTATAGTTCTTACTTGTGACAACTGTGCCTAGATAGTTCTTCTGAAGAAGAAGCTGAATGCCAGATCAATATCAATCAACATTGTGACATGACAACTTAAATAACCTAAAGTATTCTTAGGCTACATTAAAAGAAGAATAGTATCCAATAGGAGGAAAGTGGTAATTCTACAGTACTCCACACTCTAGATATACGACATGAGGAATATTAAGCATAATTCTGAGGAGCACATTTTAGGGAGGCCACTGATAAGCTGAAGAGTACCCATAGGATTACCAGGAAAATGAAGGTCCTGGGTAATAATAAAATAAATGCTATTTTATAGTACATTATACACAGTATCCTAATTTGAGCCCTATAAAAACACAGTAAAGCTTAGTACAAGTATTAACATCTCTATTCTACTGCTGGGGAAACTGAGGCTCTAAGTAACTTCTTCCTTGTCATCCAGCTAGATTCAAAGGTAACATTTGAACCTAGGTCTTCATAGTATTCTAATTTCTTAACTCTAGTATTCTATCAACTTTGCTATGTTAATCTTTTCAAGAATATGTCATCTGAGAATTGGTTAAAGGAATTGGGGAATATTTAGCCTGGAGAATAGAATGGTATCTTTTTTTCAAGTATTTGAAAAGCTAGAGAAAGAGGTTAGGCATATTATTTAATTAACCTTAGCAAATAGAACTAGGAACAATGAATAGAAGTTGCAAAGAGACAGATTTATGTCTGATACAAGGAAAAAATGCCTAGCCTTTAGAGTAGAAGCATGGAATAATGAAGAGAAAGGAGGATTTGAAGTTAGGTCTGAATTCAAACCTTATGACTGCCTCCTGCTACTTATATAACTTTGGGCAAGTCATTTCATCTCTCTAGGTCTCAGTTTCCCCATCTATAAAATGAGAGGTGAGATTAGATGATCTGAAGGAAACTTCTTGCTTTAATTTTAGGATCCTGTGTTTCTACTCCCAACAATTCAGCACTTGTTATACTTCCCAGGGTAGTGATCTATCAAAAAGTTTAATGTGTAGACTTGGGATGCAGTGGGCTCCTCCTCAGTAGAGAAAAGTCATAGAAGGGATTCTTGTTCATACATGGGTTAGATCAGATGGCCTTTGGGATCCATTTCTATTCTGATTTTGTGAGCTTCCTTCTAGAGGTACAAGACTAGCTCATCTCAGATTTTTCAGTCTGTTTACCACGTACAAGAATATTTTTCAAACCTGACTTTTATACATCTCTTAAAAAAAAAAAAGAAAACAGTGAGTAGCTTCTAGTATCTATAACTGCCAGAATGCAAGATCAGAGTCTAGATTACATTTTTCCCTTGTATGTCCCAGGGTCTAAAATGTGGCCTTGCAAATAGTAGGTGCTTAAAAACTTAAAAACAGTTATTGAACTGAACTGCTACCTAACATTTAAGATCCTCCAGATGGATGTCCTGTGTCTTCTTTTGATTTCTCATATAGACCGTCCTCTTGGACCAAATTTATATTTTGATAGATTTTACACAACTTTCTCAATTCCTACTTTGTACCTCTACTCAATATGGAATACTTCCATTAAAAAAAAATTCCCTACCACATCCCACCAGCCAGATTGGCTAAGATGACAAAACAGGAAAATGATAAATGCTGGAGAGGATGTGGAAAAATTGTAACACTAATGCATTATTGGTGGAGCTGTGAACTGATCCAGCCATTCCGGAGAGCAATCTGGAACTATGCCCAAAGGGCTATAAATAAGTGCATACCCTTTGACGCAGCCATACCACTTCTAGGGTTATATCCCAAAGAGATCAGAGAAATGGGAAGAGGACCCGTATGTACAAAAACATTTATAGCGGCTCTTTTTGTGGTGGCAAAGAATTGGAAAACAAAGGGATGCCCATCAACTGGGGAATGGTTGAACAAGTTGTGGTATAACTGTGCAATAAGAAATGAGGAGCAGACAGACTTCATAACAACCGGGAGAGACTTATATAAATGGATTCTGAATGAGAAGAGCAAAACCAGGAGAAATTGGTACACAATCACAACGTATGGGTGACAACTAACTTCAATAGACTGGGCTCCTCTCAGCAATGTAAAGTTATAAGACAACTCCAAAAGACTCATGATCAAAAGAGATATCCACATCCAGAGAAAGATATGCGGAGTCTGAATGCAGACTAAAACAAACTACTTGCTGTCTTTCTGTTTGTTTCCTCTTTCCCACCGATCATTCCATCAGTTATAATCCTTTACAATCTGACTAATGATTAATGTGAAGATATTTGTAGATCCTATATCCGAGTGCATGCCGCCATGATGGGGGGGGGAGAGGGAGAAAACCTGAAACTCAAGGGACTGTGGAACTGAACATTGTAAACTAAAAGTAAATAAACCAATATAAATTTTTTTAAAATTCCCTTTCCCTCCACCATTCCCATCAGAATCTTTTAATTTTTCAAAGATAGCTCAAATCTCAAGTGTGGGAAAACTCCCACAACAGACACCATCCATATAATTCTGTTTTCTCTTTCCTAGTGCCCTTCATTCCCAATTACCTTTTTAAAACTGTTTTATATAAATTTTTATTTATTCCAGTTATACTTATGCTCTATATATTTATACATGTACTTGTCTTCTCCAATAGAAGATAAGCCCCTTTTGTTGAACTGAGACTATTTCATGTTTTGTACTTGGAACTCCAGAATCCAAGGCAGTGTTGAAAACACAGTAGGTGTTGACAAATCTGATTAATTTGGGTACTGAGTTTACAAATACATTATTTGGTTGTTTCACATCTAGTGATGTATATAGCTTCTGAATTAGACTGTAAGCTCTTCCTGGAAAGGATATAGATTTCATTTCATTTATATAATTGCTAGAGCAGTTGCCTAGCTTGTAGTGAATATTCTTCATTGAATACTACCTTTTATTAATATTTTATTACTCATTACTTTTTCAATGAGACCCATCCCTAGAAATATCAGCAAAATAAAACTTCAGCAGTGCTATGCTCAAAAAGAAATGTTTACGGATTTGGTTAAACTTCTTTCATCAAGCAGGAAATTCCAATCACTTGCCTGTTTTTTTCTCTACAAAGTATCATTCCTATTTGTGAATACAAGTGTTCTTAGGCTGCTCATACTATCAGAAGGCTGTTTGTTCCAGAAGGCACTCTACCCTGATGTCTAGATTTACCATAATCTGTTGAAAAGGGGAAGAGACCACATAGGTGGGCTATATTAAGAATGGCCATGTAAGACCTCTGGATTTTTTTTCCCCCAGTTCCACCCTTCGGGACTAGACAGGGGAAATAAAATCTCAAGATTGTAAGATACAAAGCTTAAAGGGATCTCAGAGAACATCTAACCCAACTCATTATTTTACAGATGAGACTTAAGGCCTAGAGAGGTCAAGTGACAGATGGTCAAGCAGAGCAGCCTAGATTCAAACCGAAGTCCTCCAAAATAACATACGTAAAATGCTTAAGGCACTAAATAAAGGCCTAGCTATTATTAACTAGAATTTCTATAATAATAATTAGCATTATTATTCTAATATCCAAGTCCAACCTACTTTAGAAGAGATCTAGGTTTCACAAGTGAAGAGCAACTTATAATAGCTACCAGGGACATTATATTCTCTGGAGAAACAACATTTAATGACAAATAACTTGGGTCAAAGATAAAAAGACTAGGGCGGCTAGGTGGCACAGTGAATAGAGCACCGGCCCTGGAGTCAGGAGGACCTAAGTTCAAATCTGGCCTCAGACACTTAACACAAAAACTAGCCGTGTGACCTTGGGCAAGTCACTTAACCCCAACTGCCCTCCAAAAAAAAAATTAAAAAAAAAAAAAGATAAAAAGACTAGGGGTGGCTAGGTTACCCAGTGAATAGAGCATTGGCCCTGGAGTCAGGAGGACCTGAGTTCAAATGCGACCTCAAATACTTAACATTTACTAGCTTTGTGACCTTGGGCAAGTAACCTAACCCCAACTGCCTGGCTGTTCCCCCTGCAAAAAAAAAAAAAAAAAAAAAAAAAAAAAAGACTGCCACTATTAACTGTTATGGTAGATGGTCAAGTAGGAAGAGTAAATTAAGAAAAGACATTCTAAGGCAAGCATTATGGTACCCTTGGGAGGTGAAGTGCTTTATGAATCTATGTAAGGAAAATCAAGTGGATGCCATGCATAATCCAGACTGAGCAGAGTTCCTAAAAATTAACCTTTATAATCAAATAATTTTAAGAATTAGAAAGTACTTCAGAGTACTTTATCACCTGGAACTGGAAGCAATAATCACTTAAGTCCAGAAATGTCAAATAACTTAACCCAAGTCAGTTTGGATGGCAGAGGACAGGAAGGAGAACAAGCTTAATAGGTAGGGTTGAAAGGAGATTGGGAAGGGCTTTAAATAATTCAATAAAAAGGTTCACATTTGATTTTAGAGGCAAGAGGGAGCCAGTGGAGTTTACTAAACAGGGTAATAATGTAGTTATAATGTACTTTTGGAAAATCACTTTGGTAGCTTTGTAGAGGATGGACTGAAGAAGGGAGAAAGACAAAAAGAACAATTAGAAGGCTATCTATCGCAACAATCCTTGCTAGATATGATGAAGGTCTGAACTAGGGTGGCGGCTATGTAAGAAAATAGAAGAAAACAGAAAAAGATATTGTGGATGTTGAAAAGACTTGTCAATTGTTACCAAATAATGAATTCTCATCCTAAAGGTTACCACATTTGTAACTGTTTAGATACAGAGTTATGGAAAACAAGATGACCCTGAAGTTACAAATCTGAGTGAATGGAAGGATGGTGGTAGCTTCAACAGAAAGAGTAATTCCAAAAAGTGGAGAGTTTCAGGTGAAAGATAATGAGCTCTGTTCTGGATATGTCGAGTTTGAAATGCCAAAGGAAAATTCAATTTGAAATAAGCAACAGAAATTGGTGATACTGGACTGGAATTCAGAGAGATTAAAAAAAAACAACTAGAGCTCTATATACAGGTTTGGAAGTTATCTTTATAGAGATAGTTATTGTATGCAAACTGGTTAGGTCAGTGAGAGGAGAGAATAAGGCATAAAACAGGGTCTTGACACTCAACTAGAATATCACAAAACAAGAATATAACTATTTATTAGATTGGAAGGGTAGTAGGTAATGCTTTACAATTTGATATTCACTTGTATGAGTATTTTCCATTTTCTAAGGTTTAATACTGGGTCTGCCTTTTCTCTTGTCTACTCTATTACATTTTCTCCCATGGGTTTAAGTATCAACACTATGTAACTGACTCCTTCCCAAGTCTACATTTTTGAACTCTAGAACCAATCTCCAAATTCTTGTTACAGATCTCCACCTGGGTATCTTGTTGCACACCAAACTCAACGTGTCCAAATAATAAAAGTAAATGCTTAAGTAATGCTTGAAGATTTGCAAAACACTTTACTTACTTTAGCTTATTTGAGCCTCATTACAATCTTGTGTGAAGCTAATCTATTAGCACAGTGCCTAGTCCAAAGCATGTGCTTAATAAATGTTTACTGACTAGCAGGTAGTATAAGTATTATCATTCCCATTTCACAGATAAGTAAACAGAGTCTCAGTGAAGTTAAATTACTTGCGTGGGGTCCCACAGCCGGTTAGAGTTGGAAATGGAATCTGCCATTTTTGGGGGGGAGGGGCAATTAGGGTTAAGTGTCTTGCCCAAGGTCACATGTCTAGTAAATGGTAAGTGTCTTAGGCTAGATTTTAACTCAGGTCCTCCTGACTCCAGGGTCGGTGCTCTGTTCATTCACTGTGTCATCTAGCTGCCCCATGGAAATGGAATCTGAACCCAGATTTCTCTGATTTGAAATCCAGCACTCTGTTTATTAACTGTTTCAGAAAACAGGCCTCAATTCATTTCTATCTTCCTTCAAGTGTTGGCCTCCTCTAAATTTCCTTATTTTTGTTAATGTCATTACCATCCTAGAAGTGCACTAGGCTAGGAAATTCAGAGTCATCCTTCACTGTTTTCTCTGCTTTTCATTTCCAATCTATCAAATTTTGCTAATTCTACCTCTATATCTCTAGTATTTGTCTCCTTTTGTTGCAGACTACTACCACTCATTCAGACCTACACCATCTCTCATCTGGGCTATTGCATTCTAATAGTTTCCTAAATGATACCCCTACTTCCTAGTTCTCCATCTTCCAATCCATCCTTCACACAGCTTCCTAAATAATCTTCCTATGGCAGATATCTGCCATATTACTCCTGATTAAAAAAAAACAGTAAGGGGGGGTTCCTAATTTTCTCTAGGACAAGTTTAATTCAATTCAACAAATATTCAAAAATAATGGCTTGGATATGCGGATGTTCCCCAAGCTGATTCTGGGACAAAATGTTGTGACTCTCAAATGAAGACAAAGAAGATCAACTGAGAGAATACCAATCTGCTATACACATTAGATGAACTTTGGGTTGAGATGTCATTTGTTCAAGTTCATAAATTGTTCTCACTAGCTATCACTGAATTGCCCCCCTCTCAGAAGGAATGCAGAGAACCAGGTATCATTCTGAATAACTCACAGAAATATCTTGGAGGCTTCAATGTAGTTTAAAAAGGGGTGGGGGTGGGTCATGCTCCTCTTGTTTGTAGTCATATTACTAAATAACCTGGTCTGAATGGAGTGACACATTCTTGGTTTGAATGGCCATACTTACTCAATTCCACAATGCTAATATGTAGGAATTTGACCTGTTTATGTAGGAACTCTTGACAGCCCCTTAGATCACCTTAGTATCTAATGGGGCTTATATCAAAAAGAGTTTTGTAGTTGGTTGTTGTTTTTTTTTTTTTTGGTAGGGGAGAAGTTTCCACAGAGCTAACATAAAGGTTAAAAAAAGGTCAGGGGCTAATGGTTCTCAGTTCATCAAGAATTTAGATAAGGAAGTTTCACATATGGCTTTGTTCTTCAAATCAAATCCAAGGTCACACTAACATCATGTCCAGAAGAGGAAAGAAACTCTGCTTACATAAAGGAATAGTTGCGTCTATGTGCCTCTTTTTCACAAGCTTCCTGTATTCCAAGTATAATAACACCAATTTAATTCTGTGTTCAAATACATAACGCTTTGTTCTGCAATATATTTTCTGACACAATTTCTAAAGAAACCAGAGCTTTGGATGGAAAGGATTACAAAAGGGCAGAAAAGTGGTGAAGTTCTCAAAATGTACTTTTGTCTTCTTTATGTTGACAATTGATGCATTCCATGACTGCACTCCAAAGGACTGGATAGAGAAGGAAGGCAGTAAAGATTTAAGAGACTGTTTTTTTGTGGTGGTTGTCTGGTACTGTAATTTTTCTAAAACCTGGAGAGATAATGATCCAGTAAGATTAGCAATATGAAACACTGGATACTTTAAGAGTGTGATCTAAGGAATCACACTCTTGAATTAAGCGTCCAATTTTTGCTGTGTGTGTGTTTTTTTTTAAAGAAGGCTGTATTGTATTACCTGCTAGAGATCAGTTAGGATAAAATTATCTAACACCTGTTGTGGGGTGGGGATTGTTTTAGGTGCAGGGGTGGGGAACCTGCAGTCTCAAGGTCACATGTGACCCTCCAGGTCCTCAAGCATGGCCCTTTGACAGAATCTAAAACCCACTTCAGTCAAAGGGCCTCACTTAAGGATCTAGAGGATCACATGTGGCCTAGAGGCCATAGGCTCCCCACTCCTGCCTTTAGGGGACTGATATGATTATCATGAATCTCCAGCTTTTACTTTCTTTTAGAAACCTAATGAGCAAGACATATATAGAAACTTATATAATTCTCCTTCAATATGCTCTGTTTAATAGTATAAGATAAAACATGTAAACTTTTTGGCAATGTATAAAGAAATTAGTTGGTAAGGAGGGCATAAGTTGATTTAAGTAAAATATTACTGAATCAATAGCAACTCTTTAGGAAAAAAATGAGGTGGAAGACAGGTTTATAAAAATTAGAGGGTCTGAATGCAATCTAGGTTTTGAAACATCTTAGTTAAAAGTCATAATCACATCTGTCTTCTCTCTTGTGAAAGAGAGCTTAGAATTTGAAAAAAGAGAAAGTAAAAATGCTACAAAACTGCTGATTGAGTAAGAAAGTCTATCATAAGAACAGAAAAGAGTCTTATGAGTGAAGGCACAGTCACAGCCAATGGAGCAAAATATACACAAGTCTGGGAGTTTAGAGACTCCAAATTCAGGAGACAGATATAAAAGTTAGTGTTTCTAATCATAAACTTTATATATCATTAACACTGGAATAAGTTGTTTAAATGAATACCATGTGAGCACATAAGACAATGGATGCTTTCCAAGTTTCATCTAAAGAATTACACTCAAATTAAATGTATAATGTTTGTTTTAAAGAAGGCAACACTGTATAGACAATTTCTATAGTGTAATAGGTAGAAAAAATGCGAAAATTAACATAAATATATGAAGGACTTTGACAAAGAGTTTAATTAAATTTAGAAAAGACACTAATTTGTGGATAACAAACTTGATGCTCAAACTTTGTCTATGATTACCATTACCTATAGATCTATACTTAACTGACAAGTTTAGTTTCATTGGAAGTTTTGGTGGAGTAGGGAGAATGCAATTAAGAAGGAAGAGGAGCATAAATTAAAAGTTATGACATGAGTGTAATATACATTTTGCAGGTATTTAAAAAGGGAGAGACTGTAGTTAAGGAAATTCTCATCTATATGAAAACTGAACTAGACCAAATTAATGGAAAATTTCTTTATGGCAAATAAGAGGGAAGTTATGTTATCTTGAATTGGTCTGCAGACTGCCTAAGACATTTAAGACAGACTAGGTTCTAGTGACAGTCATGGAGTTAAAATGAAACTAATTATTTTGACCTCTTAAACTATTTAGGCATGGACGTATACCATCTGTAGAACCAGCAGATTTCACCTTCAGGAGAAGGATAAATGGAAAGAGGTACAGAAGCATGTTATCTGTTATGGTAGGTCTCTATGCTCCTCCTCAGATCAGTATATTACTTGCATTATTATTGTAGATGATTTATATCAATAGGAGCCAAACAAAATATGTACTTGCTCTCAAAAAAGGCTTTAGAGACTTGTTGAGTCTCTTCCTTCAATATTAAAAAAAAATGGACCTGGGTTTTCAGAAACCAGAAGCCCAGATCCAGTAAATGAGTAAGGATATCCTGACCTCCTAACACTTACCTTAATTCTTCTCTTCCCTCACAAAGAGGTTCAGGAGCCCCAAGAAATACACCCAGAGTTTGAAGTGAAAGAACCCAAGGGCAGTCTATAATAGCCCATTACAACCACAGGGGTTAGGGTACAGGCTGCTCATTGCATACCCACATATCAAGTCTTAAGGCACATTCTAGCTTCAGCTTTGAATTCCTCTGGACCACTGATAAATGTGAAGGTATCACACAATACAATTTATGATGGGCAACACCTTTGGAAAAAAGATTTCAAGAATGATCACTGATTAGAGGTTAATCCAGTTTCAGCTAGAGAGCCTTTATGGATTTTTGACTCTGGGGTTCAGATTTATTATCTTATTAAGTACTGGCCTTGGACAATAATTTTTACAAAGGAGGATCTCACTCTTGGGTTATACTTAGCTCAGTTAATTAAATAACCCTTTTTTAGACTGTTTTGTTATTTCCGTTTTCTCTTTCCAACTTCATCTTCAATCTTCTCCTATATTGTACTTCTGGTGCTTTACAAATAACCGCAGCTTTAAATACTAAATTGTATTCCATTTAATTTTATTTTTATATTAAAAATTATATATTTTAATCAGCAAAAAAATCTACCTTTTCTCCATATCCCACTACCCACTGAAAACAAAAGAAAAAAAAGTTGTTATAAATATGCATACTCAAAACAATGTCCAAATTACATGTGCAAAAAAAAAATTACTCCTTCTGCATACTGAGTCCTTGATCTCTTTATCAGCAGGTGGGGACTATTTTTCATCATCAGTCCTCTGGAATCCATGGTTGGCCACTGCACTGGTCAGAATTCCTGTTTATTTCAAAGTTGCTTGTCTACCACATTGCCATCATTTATGAACTGTTCTCCTGGTTCTGCTTAC
The DNA here is from genome assembly GCA_028646575.1 of Pseudocheirus occidentalis. Taxonomy (NCBI): domain Eukaryota; kingdom Metazoa; phylum Chordata; class Mammalia; order Diprotodontia; family Pseudocheiridae; genus Pseudocheirus; species Pseudocheirus occidentalis. The sequence goes on along the minus strand of CM053598.1, from coordinate 131,104,809 downwards.
TTCACTCTCCCACCAATCAATGAAGTCTTCTTAGGTTTCTATAAAACTACCTCCTCCGTTATTTCTTATAATACAACAGTATTCCATCACATTTATATAACATAACTTGATCAGCCATTTTTCCAATTGATGGGCACTCCTTCAGATTTATATTCTTTGTCATCTCTAAACAAATTGCATAATTTGTGTATATCCTTAGAGTTTGTTTTGCTTAGCACTAATCTCCCATTTAATCTATCCTCCTCATAATTCCCTACTCTTCCCTACTATTTACCTGTTGAGTGCAATATATTTCTGTACAAAACTGTGCATGTATTCTTCCCTTCTTTTACCAGTTCAGATGATAGTCTTCAAGTTTCAGCCACCCCTGCCACTTCTATTCCTTATATGCACAGATTTCTATCTGAGCACCCTGATTATGTGATATAATTTTTTTTCTAATCTTCTTTTCCCTTTTGTGTATTCAAAGTCTCTGATACTGTTAGTCATGAGGGGTTACAGAAAATTATGCCAAAATCTGGTTGCCTGTAGAAGTTCATCAGCACATCAATTTCATGACTACATGCTTACCAAAGTTCTAGCTACCATCCTTTCCCAGTCACCAATGAAGTGAGACAAGTCTTGGTGCTTGCTTCCAAGACTTTTTAGCATGTTTTCAGCCATGTTGTCAAATGCTTTCAATGAGGATGAACATGGCAGCAAGGTCAGCTACTGCACTGATGGTAAATTCTTCAACTTGAAAAGGCTACAAACCAAGACCAAAGTGGAGGGAGTGTTGGTGCGTGATTTTGTTTGCAGATGACTGTGCACTCGACTGAAGCAGAGATGCAACAACTATGGAACAATTCTTTGCTACTTGTGCTAATTTTGGCCTAACAATTAACAAGGAAAATCAGGTGCTCCATCAGGCATCACCACACCGTCCATATGTGGAACCACCAGCTACAGCAAATAGAGAAGTTTTGAACACTGTAGTAAGTTTACTTACCTTGGGAGTATACTTTCCAGGGATGTATACATTGATAATAATGTTGACTCATGCATTGCCAGAGCTAGCTACAGTGTTTGGGAGGTTCCAAAGGAAAGTATAGGAGAGAAGAGGTAATAGACTGACTACCAAACTGAAAGTTTACAGAGCTGTTGTGCTGACCTCATTGTGGTATGCCTGTGACACCTGGACAGTCCACCAGTGCAATGCCAGGAAACTGAGTCACTTCCATTTGAATTGTCTTAGGAAGATTCTGAAGATCACCTGGTAGAATAAAGTACCACACACTGAGATACTTGCTCTAAACTGCCAAGCATTCAAACTTTGCTTCAGAGAGCACAACTCCAATGGCCTGGCCATGTTGTTTGAATGTAAAATGTACACTTGCCAAAACAACTATTTTATGGAGAATCCATAGAAGGAAAGCATTCACATGGTGATCAGAAATGTTACAAGGACACTCTCAGGGTCCCTCTTAAGAACTCTGGAATTGATTATGTGACATGAGAGATACCAGCACAAGACTGCTCAGCATGACATGCCCACTTCAGAAAAGGTGCTGCTCTATGAGTAAAGCAGAATTGAAACAACTCAAAAAAAATGCAAGATACACAAATTTAGGAGTATCCACCCCAAATGTTCACATGGACTATTTGTGCCCAGCCTATGGTAGAGCATTCCAAGTTCATATTGTTTTGATCAGTCACAAAGGGACAAACAGAAACTTGACTCTAGCATAATGATGTCATTTTGGTCTTCTTTGATAAAGAAAGATAACAACCAATCAACACCATCATTCCTCTTTTGCTACTCAACTCTTTCTTTTTTTTTTTTTGCTTTTTGGGGGGCAGTTGGGGTTAAGTGACTTGCCCAAGGTCACATGGCTAGTTTTTGTGTTAAGTGTCTGAGGCCGGATTTGAACTCAGGTCCTCCTGACTCCAGGACCAGTGCTCTATTCACTGCACCACCTAGCCGCCCTTGCTACTCAACTCTTAAGATCATCAAGACAATAATGGCACCACTCCCAGGCCTTGTCCAATTAGACTCCCTTTATGCCCATTGATGATGTTAGGGTTGAGAAAGACACATGTAGCACCTCCCTATACATGAACACAAGTAGTTCGGCCTTGGTTAGTCCTTTACAATTGTTCACTCATGTTTACCTTTTTATGTTTCTCTTAACTCCTATAAGCCTCTATCCTTTGCCTTCAGGAATATCATATTCCAAGCTTTCTGCTCCATCAGAGTAGTGGCTGGTGAATATTATGTAATTTTCATTATGGCTTCCTTGGTACTTAAATTCATTCTGGTTGCTTGCAGTAACTTTCCTATGATCTGAAAGCTTTTGAATTTGATGATAATGTTCCTGGGAGTTTATATTTTGGGATTTCTTCCAGGTGGTGACCAGTGGATTGTTTCTATTTCTATTTTACCCTCTGGTTTAAGAAATCTGGGCAGTTTTCTTTTAAGCTTTTTAAAAACATGATGCATAAGCTCTTGTTCCAGTCACAACATTTGAGTAGAGTGATGAGTCTTAACTTTTTTTTTCCTCAATCTTTTTTCCAAGTCAGCTGCTTCTGCTATGAGATACCTTAAGTCGCTTTTTTTTTCATTCTTTTGAGCTTGCTTCAGTATTTCTTGTTGTTTCATAGAATCACTGGTTTCTTATTGGTCCATTCTAATTTTCAGGGAGTTTGTTGCTTGGACAAGGCTTATAACTCTTGGACCAGGCTGTTAATGCCCTTTCTAATTTTTTTTTCCAAAGTTTTCATTCCTTTTCCATTTTTTTTCTTGAGCTCTTATTTAATTAAGAAACACTGACATTTTTTTTAAACCTCTTCCAGGAATTCTAGTTGAGCTTTTGCCCAATGGCTGTGTGCATGTGCACACGTGCATATGTGTGTGAGATTTGTGTTTTGAGTGTCTGTGTCACCATGATAGCTTTTCAGGGTGTGATTCTTTTGTTTTGTCATTCTTCCAGCTTTCTTCCTGACTTTCAACAATGTTGGGACCAAGCTTTGTGAAATTCTGGAGAGAAAAGTCTGAGTTGTGCCTGTTGCTATTTTCTTGAAGTATTAAGTGTTGTGTTATTCCAGGATGTCAGGGACAGTTCAGGTGGAAAACTTACAAACTTTAAGATTACAATTCTAGCAATATGTTAATACATGATTTAATGAATTCTGACAAAAAAGTATCTCATGGTCAATTCATAGATAAACCTTTCCTCACTTAGTTTACTAGGTAGACTATAAATATACAGTCCCTACTTCAGGGTCCATTCTGTGTATATTTATTTGTGCAATATACTTTCATCTATATAAAATATCGTTATATGTATTATTAATAATAATAAGCAATCAAGAATTTATTGAGGTAGGCACTGGGATACAAACACAATGACTAAAACAATTTCAATTCAAAAGGAGTTTACAATCAATTGGACTATGAAATATTCTATAATCATACTGAATTTACATATGTATCTAGATTTTAAGCTTTTGTTATTATACAATTCAAATTGTGATGCCTCTTTCTAAGTCCCTATAGCATTCCTTTATAGCTCTGGGGGATAAGGGGGAATTTCCTCACCTCTCTATTCATCAATGACCTAATTTTAATCTGCTTATTTTAAGCAGTTAGAAAATAATGCTGCTGGTCATTTTAAAAAAAAGTTATGTTTTTCTTTAACCTCTTCATTCCTAACTAAAATGTGCTATGTACATTTTGTTTGGGGCATGATAATTGATCATTTCTTGATGTGACTTTTCTGTTATAATTCCCTCTTATTTACATCTTGCTGTATCTGTACTATAAAAGTAGAATAAGATTTATCTTTCACTAGGTCATTTAATGTTCAATTTGACATCCTAACCTTGACAAGAATAAAAGATTCCCTACTCCATCCTATTCAACAGCCACTTATATAATTTTAACTAAACTGCCAGGTTACATATGTCTTGCAAGAAAGTGGGTGCTAGGGAACTGAACAAGTTTTTGTTTTCCTGATTCTTTTGGGTCTATCAGGTAGTAATTACCCTTTATTCTCCTCTTACCTCCCACTTTAACCCTTTCAACTATACCCAATTTTTCCCTGTCAGCCAAAAAAAATCTCCCTTGGATATCCAATATTCACCAAAACAGCCTTAATAAATAAATGTCCAAGAAAGTAGAACAAGTATTTATATGGAAAAATGGAAACCATGGAGAGAAATAAGTTGACAACTCCCCTTTCCCTTATTGGGAAGCCCATATAAATTTAATATAAATAAGCAGTAAATGAAGTTTTTTCACTTCCTAATCGCCAAGAGACATCCTAGGCATAAGCTGTTTCTGAAACTCCATACTCTACAAGCTAGAAATGCTAGAAATGTGATTTCTAGGAATATATTTACTGTGACAAAATTCCATTATGATAATATAATTTAGATGGTCCTATGAAGTTTTAAAAACAGGATTTCACTTTATAAGCAAACTTTTTTTTACACTGAGTTTAACACAATTAAAACATTAAGGATTTATCTATCTCATCCAGATATTCAGCTAAGTATTCAATATCCTCAGTTTTATATGTGTTCTTTTTGTACAGAAAGATAACATTTCACTCATTATTAGTAATATATGCACTTGAAATATTTTTCCCCAGTAATATGGATTTATTTTTATCCTTATTCATATTTACTCTCCCATGCTACTAGCAATATGCATTTTTTTTCTTTTTGGAGGGCAATTGGGGTTAAGTGACTTGCCCAAGGTCACACAGCTAGGTTTGTGTGTGTGTGTGTGTGTGTGTGTGTGTGTGTGTGTGTGCACGTGCGCGTGTATGTTAAATGTCTGAGGCTGGATTTGAACTCAGGTACTCTTGACTCCAGGGCCAGTGCTCTATTCACTGCACCACCTAGCCACCCCTTGCAATATGCATTTTCAAGATGACTGACCATACACCCCCATAGAATTCAAGTAATTCAATTTAAAAATGTATTAAGCAGCTGCTCCATGTAAAGCCTTTTGCAAAGTAAAGTTACCTGTTTTAAACTGCAATGTAACTTATTACCCAGGACTTATCAGCAGTATTCTAATCAACTAAGGTAACTGTTTGTGACCTCCCCAATAAATCCATTTCAGTTTCCAACCTGTAAAAACAAAATATTTGATACAAGATGATCTATCTTACCCAAATCAACTACCTAGTTCATTAATTGATTAATAAGCATTTATTAACCATTTGCCATGTGTCAGGCACTATGGAAACCATTGAAAGAATCCAGAGAACAGAACACCTGAAAATACAGTACACCTAATAAGTAAAATGAACCTGTCAGATCAAACTCATATAGCATATGGCTTTCATATAAATCAGAGATTTTACAACCAACAGACAGAACCAGTTATTTAAATCTTGTCCTTTTGCAAAGGAGGTTTTAAAAGAAAGTAAATTCTGTACACATACTGATTTTTATTCTTGAGAGACAATGTAGCCTTTTTTCTTAACTCTACAAAACTGAATTAAAGAAAAGGAAGAAAGTCAGATTTTATAACATCTATGTAGTCAGTTACCAGAGTGTCTATTTGTAGAATAAAAAGTATTTCATTCACAATATTATAAGATCATATTTTTAGAACTGGAAGGCCTTTCTGGGTTATCTAGTCCAAACCCCTTTATTTTATAGTCTTCTCACAATGAATCTTTTTGAAGTCACAACTCATTTTAATCGACTATCTCCTGGGAAAAATTCTAGTAAAAATTGTCTCAGTTTACGGGATGACCCTCTGCCATCACTTGGGATTCTCAGGAGAAACACTCAGAGTAAATAATCTCAATTCAATTTCTAGAAAGGGAGGAATCCTTTCTGTAAGAGTCACACATACAAATTCTTTCTCCCTGACTCAATAGTTCTTATCCTATGAGCTCAAGTCAACAGCAACCACAGGATTAGAGAAATACAGGATGTAAGAATTGGAAGTTACCTCTGGGGACATACTGTCTGATCCAAACATCCCTAAGAACACCTTCTACAATGTCCTTAACAAGTGGTTGCCCAAGATGTGCCTTAGATCCTTTGGAGCAGTGGTTCTCATCCTTCCTCATGCCGCAACCCTTTAATATAGTTCCTCATATTGTGATGACCTCCAACCATAAAATTATTTTCATTGCTACTTCATAACTGTAATTTTGCTACTGTTACAAATCGTAATGTAAATATCTGATATGCAGGATGTATTTTCATTGTTCCAAATTGAACATAACCCACAGATTGAGAACCGCTGCTTTAGAGAAAGAATTCACTGCTTCCTGATACATTTTTGGAATCCAAACTACTTTCAGAAAGTTCTTATTGTTAGGAAGTTTTCTCTCACATTAAACATAAATCTGCCTCTTGTTACAACATTCACTAACTACCTGTAGGTCTATATTCTACCACAAAGTAGGAAAAAGTGTGTGTAAACCCTCTTTAATGTGGTAGCCCTACAAATACTTGAAGATTATTATTATGGCTCCTGGTAAATCCACCTTCAATTCCTTCAATTATATGTCATGTTTTCTAGTGCTCTCATCAGTTTCTTTTGACTGCTACAGTTTGTTTTTGTTGCTCAAATCTGTCATTGCCTTTTGAGGTCAAGCAAAAGTCATGTGCTAGACTAGGTAATTTCAAACAAAGTTTTAAAACTAAGCATGGTTAGTCTGAGATTAGTCCTGTAATTTCATTGATATAGGGAAGTTTCCTTTACCAATGCAACTTAAAGAAATGCCTAGAACACTTAAGTAGTTAAGCCATGTATTTATCCATTATACCATGCAGCCTCTCCCCAACTACTGATATAACCTAAATGATGTATCCACTAGTTAATTTTATAATGATCTCTTAAATTACAAAACTAATTTATTATTGCTAAAATTTACCAAAATCTATAAACAAAAGCTCATTATTTTTCTAAGAATAAAAATTTTCTTTGGTTTAAAAAAAAGAATTATTTAATGGTATAACACTACCAAAAAAAGACTTTAGCATGTATTTTATTCTAAGAATTCTCAATCTTGCTGTAAGAAAAATCATGATATATCACATCAAGGATTGTTATTAATAGAATAATTAATGGATACCTCTGATTAGCCTCTCTAAATTTCTTATAACAAAGAATAATGATGAAGTTGGGAGGGAACACATTCAGCATGACTGAAACAATAGCTTTCCAATGTCCCCATAAAGATATGCTACTATTCTTTATTGTACTGACACTGGATCCACTTATCACTGAACTGTTACAGGATTTTTTAAAGATACTCCACACTTAACAGTTGAGATCCAAATAGTCCGCTTACTTGCCTAAGATCAGTTCTTAAATTTCCCAAGAAGGAAATATGCAGGTTTTCTAACCAGTAAAATAATTTGAGCTACTTGTGGCCAAAAACCAAGATACAAGGGTTAGGAGACTACCACAGTTCAATAGAGTCTAATAATTTTTAAGCACCTACTATCATACTATAGCATGCTACGTCTTGGGCAAGATGCAAAAATAATATATAGTGCCTATCCTCACAGAACTTACAATCCAATAATCATCATAATAATGCACGTCATATTTTTCAAAGTATTTTCACCTGATTCACAAAATTCTGTGAAGCAGCCTAAAGGCATTACGACCTCCATTTAACAGATGAAGAAACTTAAGTTCAGAGAGATTAAGTGCTGTGGCCACAGTTACAGAACAAGCCATTTCACTATGCTGCCTCTCTCAAGTTAAAAAGTGAAGGTCATGCTGCTCAGCCACTTTTTTCCTTCAGTTTTAAAAAGCTTAGTAAAAGGTAGCCATTCTCAATAGTAAATCTCTCTGTGTAAATCACCTGTGGTACATACGCCACAGCTGTATGACAGGTGGGGAAAGGATAAAAAGTGATATAATATAAGGAGTCATTACAAACGGAAAATCCTTCCCAAACACACACACTCACACATACTCACACCAGCTCTAGCCTTCCCCTCCCCAGCAGACTAATGTAACTTTTTATAACTGTTTTATCTTTTTCCACAGGCCACATACTGTTTTTTTTTTCCCACCCAAGCTGGAAATACAGGGGATAAACGTGGGCCAGATTCTACTGATCACGAGCACAGGAGTTTTGATGTGGTCAGGTTCAGATCATCCCAACCCTCAAACGCTTAGGCAATCTGGGGCCCCCTGCTACTGGGAGATCACCAAACTGACCACTGAACTTATTGCAGACACCCAGTCTACCAAGCATGCTGCAGCTCAAAATTCCCTCGCCTAAGAGATCTGCCACCTCTCTGGTAGCAGGTTTACAGTGTGTGCCATCATACCTAGCAACATAAAAGAAAATAATATATATGCCCTATCTCCAAGGGATAGCCATTATTATTACTATCTCATCTGTATCTTTTATGATAGGGTTCAGAAATGGTCTGAGTATAGGTTGCTATCCCGTTATTATTCTTATACATTTAAAGTTCTGTGAAATATTGTGCAGCTGTCTAAAAAGAGTTAGTTTTAATAACTGGGTAAGAATACTAAGATTTAAGCTCATATTCTACAGACACAATGAAAATATCTTCAGGACAACTCTAATAGCAGATAGGACAACACATGTACCTTGTCTTACTCCCATATGATTTTAATTGTTCCTGCTAGTTTTCTGATTTTGGAAGCTTTTCTTCTAGAAGGTCTCTATATTTTAAAATTTCAGCATTGTTTGAAGGAGCATTTGGTATAGAAATATCTATGTAAGAACTATTCTTAAATTTTTATGAATAACTGTTCAATATATCAATCAATAAACATTTATTAAGTAGCTACTATGTGCCAGGCACTGTGCTAAATACTGAGGATGAAAACAAAAAGGAAAAAAAAAAGACATTCCCTGCCTTCAAGCTCACAATCTAATAGATAGACAAATATATATATATATATATATACAAAACAAGTTATATACAGGATAAATATGAAATAATTAATAGAGAGAAGGCACAAGAACTAGGAAAAATTAGGAAAGGCTCCCTGTAGACCAGTGGTTCTCAACCGTCCTAATGCCTGACCCTTTAATACAGTTCCTCATTTGTGGTGACCCCTGACCATAAAATTATTTTCATTGCTACTTTATAACCACAATTTTGCTACTGTTATGAATCATAATGTAAATATCTGTTATGCAGGATGTATTTTCATTTTTACAAATTGAATATAACCCAGAGGTTGAGAACTGCTGCTGTAGACAGTGGAATTTTAGCTGGGACTTAAAGGAAGTCAGTAGGCAGAGATGAAGAGGAACATCATTCCAGAACAGAAAATAGCTCAAGAAAATGTCTAGAGCTAAGAGTGTCTGGTCCATGGAACAGTAAGGAGTCCGGTGCCATTGCTTCAAAGAACACATGGCAGCCAATAAAGTGTAAGTCCTCTATTTGAAGAATAAAGTGAATAAGGGAGATAAGGTATAAGAAGACTTGTGTTTGGCATTCAGTGTCCTTTTGTATATGATCCTGGAAACGATTAAGTGCTGCTAGAATTTATGAGTAGAGGAATAAGGGGATGACATGGTTGGACTTGAGCTTTATGGAAATTACTTTGTGGTTGAATGTAGGATAGAGTGGAATGAAAAAAAGACTTGAGGCAGGTAGACTTACCAGCAGGCTACTCCAACAGTCCAGTCGTAAGGTGATGAAGGTCTGCACCAATGGCAGTGTCAGAGGAGAGAAGGGGGCACATTTGAGAGATGTTGCAACAGTGAAATTAAAAGGTCTTAGCAAACATACTGGATTGGGGGAGGGGGTGAGAGATAGGGAAGAGTAGAGAAGGACTTCTAAGTTGCATGCCTGAGAGACTGGGAAGATGGTGTTGCCCTTAATAGCAATAAGGAAAGAGAGGGAGTTATTTGGGGAAAAGATAACAAGTTCCATTTGGGACACGTACAGTTTAAGATGTCTATCAGATCTCCAGTTCAAGATGTCAGAAAGGCAGTTTGAGATGAGAGCCGAGATTACCAAAGAGGTTGGGACAGAATAGGTAAATTTAAGAACTGTCAGCATAGAGACAGTAATTAAATCCATTGTTATGTCCAGGAGTTTGAGGGCAACAGTTCTGTCTCTATTTATTATTACCGTTATATAACTGTTCTCATCTTTTTTGGAAGGACTTAGATAGAAACGGTCCTATTATGAACTACTGCACAGGCAGATAAAATAACCGCCTTTTGCAGTCAAATAAAAAGTATTAGAAGTAAGCTGATTCTCCACAGCCACGCTGAACACATCCTTTGTACAGTTTCAAAAGCAAACAGGACAATCAAGATAATGTGCACCTCATCCTGGTCCCATTTGATTTTGATCTCCTCAGTTAGCCCTCTTTACTTTGAAAGCTTTTCATTCATGGATCCTGGATATCATGAGAGTTTTAGGTGGTGACATCTATAAATAATGTTGTTTAAATTTTTTATTAATTAACATTATTGCTGGATGATTATGAGCAAAAAATTGGTCTGCTTCTAGTAGAGTTTATCAGTTGAGTTCTCTAGGTTATTTCAAAGGTCATTTATTTGTAGTATAGGCATATTATCTGTTAGTCCAGAAAACAGTTTTCAACATAAAATTCAAGCCACTAGGTAATGTCTTGCTAGGTACCTGTCAGGTGTTAAAGTTCTTGATAGTCCTCAACTTCTTAACTGGCATTTGCATCACCATGTCAATGACATTAATAATATTATTATACATTTTTGGAAGGAGAGATAAAAGAGTAGAACTAATAAAAAGAAAGGGGAAAATAGAAAAGGAAGGAGATAATAGACTAAGGTAGAATGTGCCTTGACTATAAAAGTAATGAAACTAGTTTTCTTCTGTGGCTACTGATTAAAATAATTCCAAAAAATAATTCTCATTAGTCTAAAGTAAAGTAAAAATTAGAGGTATTACTAAAGTACAGGTAAAAACCTAAGAATAAATATATAGCTCCCTCCTAAGGACAATATTTTAAAGGGGACAATATTCATTTGGATGTATAAATTTTGGTATGTCCATTAATGACCTGTTATCTGGTATTATACTAAACTTTTCTATGCATTAATAAATGATTTTAAAAAGTATTTTAAGTTACAGTTTAATCTACTATGATGGAACAAAGTATACGTCTAATAGCTAAAATGAAAAGACAATGCTACAGGACAAGATATAATCCTGGGTTTGCCACTTATTATCTGGGTAACCTAGGGCAAGTCAATTAAACTCTCAGACTTAGTTTCTTCCCCTGTGAAATTAGAGGGCTGAGCTAGATGATTTCTTAGGTACTTTCCATCTCTAAATCTATAATCCTATGAATCAAAATCACATTAATGTTATATACATTGACTTTGACTGAAGCCAAAGCTTTGAGGTGTAGTAAAACACAGGCAGTGGAGTAAGAGATCAAAGTATAAAAAAATTCAGTGCAAATACACTTTGTGTATTTTAAAGGTAGATAAGTTTATAAAACATTAAGGTGAAGGGTGAAGAGGAAAGGAAAACAATGATTTCTAATAGCTATGCTTGCTGTAGGAAAACACCCAATTTAACTCAACAAATATTTATTAGGAACTTGATAAGTATACTGTAATGAACTAAGTACTAAGCACATAAAGACAAAAACAAAATAGCCCCTGCTTTCAAGGATATTACCATCTTAGTGGAAGGATAACAACGTAAATCCAGATAGATATATACAAAGTAATACAAAATAAATTCTATAGGCAGCAACTGGGATTATCAGGAAAGGACTCCTGTAGGATTTGGGACGTGAGTCATTCTTGAGAAAAAGGCTGCAAAACAGATAAGTTCTTTTCAAAAGCCTCCTCAAAATATTACTTGAAAATTTCCCTAATTAAGTTGGTTTTTGTTTTAAATCAGTAGTTCTCAACCTTCCTAATGCCATGACCCTTTAATACAGTTCCTCACATTGTGGTGACCCCCAACCATAAAATTATTTTTGTTGCTACTTCATAACTGTAATTTTGCTACTGTTATGAACTGTAATGTAAATATCTGATATGCAGGATGTATTTTCATTGTTACAAATTGAATATAAACCACAAGTTGTAGAACCGCTGTTTTAAATAAAAAGTAGGCGGGAACAATGAAGAATTCAATTTAGCAGACACTTACAAAGCACCTACTATGCATATATAAAGTTCAGTGCTTGGAAACATACATACTTCAAGGATCTGTACCTTTAATGATGCAAATATTTCTTTTTAGAAAAGGAACAGATCACAACTCCTTTAAAATTTAATGTTGTAGTCATCATACAAGAGCTGCTAACTAAAGAAAACTCACCACTCTGTGGCTAACCTAGGGAAGAATCTCTAAATTTAGGTATATTAGTCTTCAGAAAACAAATATGTGATCCTTCACTAGGCCCATACTCTCCAACCTGGTAGAACCTTTTATATTTTGTAGTTCCTCTGGAATCTTTGAAAATTGACATTAGCTTCCATATCAGAATAAGGTAAGATGTTAGGGATGGCAATGATGAAAAACAAAATTATTTCTGACTTCAAAGAGCCTATAGTCTACTGGAAAGAACACAATCTGTATGAAGTTAAGTAAAATAAGACTTTGATATCATATACTATGATACTGTATCGTATTAAATATAATTTTATGTCCTGACTGTTTTTCCCTACTTAATCTATCTGTGCTAGGTATTGGTGACTTAGTGTCAGAAACAAAACAGATTCTGCCCTTAAGGAGCTTCATTCTAAGGTTAACTTTTCCTTATACCCTATCATTCCCTCAGGTTATTATCCTAAAACTCTCCTCTCATTCTCAGCCAAACTCTTAGAATAGCTGGCTACCCACCTTACCTCTACTTCCTCTATTCTCACTCATCTCAATCCTTTACAATCTGACTTCTGAACTCATTACTCAATAAAAACTGTTCTTGCCATAGTTAGTAGTAACGACTCTTTGACTGCCACAACTTTGTTCTCTGTCTTCCTTCTTCTTGACCTTGCAATCAGCAGCAATATTCACTGCTGATCAACCCATCTAGATACTCTCTTCTCTGGTTTTCATGAATTTTTCTGCCCTGCTTCTCTTCTAACTTGTCTGACCACTCACTCAGTCTCCTTTACTGGCTCTTCATCTATACCATAGCCTCTCACAGCTCAGTCTTCATCATCTCCCACAGGTTCAATTAATGTCCCAATGTTATATACTATATACAGAAGTATATACTGAGCCCACATCACTGACAGGACATTTTCGAATTGGATGTTTCACACACATTTAAACTCAACATACTCAAAACAGAATTTATCTTTCTCTACAAACCCGCCCCTTTCACTATTTCTCTTAAGGATATCACAATCCTTTATCTTTGATTCATCTGTCTCCCTCTTCCCACCTTATCAAATCAGCTACTAAATCTTGCAATTTCTGCCTCCACAAAAATTGGACCTCAGTTTCTTTGCCTATAAAATGAAGGGTTGAAGTTCTTCAGACATCTCATTTCCCACTCAGCTGCACTAATTTTGGACTTCTACTTCTCTACCAACCCCCCCACCCCACCCCAATCACTAAATTTCACCATCTTTCAAGATCCAATCAGCCTTGTTCCTCATATTTCAACTGTATCCTCAGCCTCTGTGATCAGCGGGTGGAGCCATAAACTCTCCATTTAAGAAGAGGGGCCATCACAAACATCCTCAGACACCTCATTTCCCACCAGGCTGCATTCATTTTGACCATCTCTGACTTCTCCACCAAACCTGCATTCCTCCTCCCTCCTTTTCAGCTTTCTTTTCTCTACTGTCTCGGTCTGTCTTTGCATTTATATTTCTTTGTATTTCTATCCCCAGCCCTTAGTACAATGCCTGGCACCTACGCACTTAATCAAAGTTTACTGATTATTTATTTGCCTATTGGATGGCTTCTGAGGTTTCTTCCAACTCTCTACCTATGAGCCTATGAGCCGGCACCCATTCTCTTCTTACTACTTACACAGCCACCATTACAGCCACCATCTCAGTTTGAGACTTCATTACTTCCACCATTACTTCTACTGCAGCAGTCACCCAGCTGGTCTCTGTTCCTCAAGTTTCTCCCCTTTAATCTTTCTTCTGCATAGCTGCTGAACTGATTTTCCTTAAATACCAGTCTACATTACTCCTCTATTCAATAAAATCCAATGCCTTCCTATTCCCATTATGATAATATCTAAACTCCTCTTTTTGGCTTCTCAAATCCTCTACAACTTGGTTTCACCCAACAGTTTCAATTTCACTTTTCACCCTTTACTTTTTAGTCAAACTAGACTTCTTGCTGTACCTCCATGTCTCCTTTCCAACGGCTACTCTCCAGTTCTACAAAGTTATACCCCTTCACTTCTGCCCCACAGAGGCCCTGGTTTCCTTCCAAACGACCTTCTACATGAAGCCTTTCTTAATTTCCCTAGTTGCTAATGCCCCTCCAATTACCTTGAATTTAAACTGTGTGTATTTATACATGTACAGGCTATTTTCCCTGAGAGAATGTAAATTCCTTGAAAGCAACATCCCTTCCATTTGTGCCTCCCCAATGCGTAACAGTGCTGGAATTAAATGCTTAAGAAATTGTTGGTAATTTATATGTAAATATAACAATAATAATAGCCAACATTTTTATAAACATATAAACTATATAATAACAACAGCACCAAGGATAACAATAATAGCTAACATTTATATGGTGCTTATGATACACCAGGCCCTGTGCTAAGCACTTTATATTTATTATCTCATTTAATCCTCACAACAACTCTGGTTGGCAGGTGCTACTCTTATCTCCATTTTACAAATTGGGAAAATGAGACAAACAGATATTAAGTAACTTTCCCAAGGATGCAAAGTTATTAGCAAATGCTTAAGGCTGCATTTGAGCTCGTCTTCCTGAATCCAACTCCAGCAAGCTCTTCACTGTGCCACCTTAACTGTCCACACACTTTAGAAACCTATCTACTACAGACTTCTAAAAATCCTCTATAGAGTTGGTATTACATAGTGTTTTCAGATATCTCTATAGATAAAAAACCCTAAATATGTAGCCTTCGGTAAGAAATATAATTCCCTACAATACCACTAATTTCAGAGAAACAATCAGATCTGGTTTACATGAGCTCAATGGACAGTGCCCTGCAAAGGCTGTCTGTATACCATCATTTTTAGTTACAGCCAGATATGGATTAGAGGTAAAAGAAGTGCATAATTCCCTCCTTTAAAGCCAACCCACGCAGAGAGCAAAGTCAGAAAGGGCAGTGTGGATTAGGTGGTACTTTATGTTACAGGATCATCAACTCTCAAGTAAGAAGAGACAAAAGCAATCATGTTCACATTTTACATCTAAAGAAATTGAGGCCCAAAGAAGTTGTGTCTTATTTTGAGTGGTCAAAACATGAAGCAGGTGAAATGAGGTTAGAAAAAGAAACATGAAAAGCTTTCATACTTTTCTGAGTGAGATCTTCAAAATAGTATTTCAATACTCAGAAGTGATATAAATTTAAAAGAGGAAATTAAATGACTTTGGAACTACCTCCAGGTTATTATTTTGTAGATATTAACATGAAAAATGTTACCAAAAAAATGTCCTCACCTACAAAGAGTAAAAATGCGTTCCTAAAGGTGGGGACCTTTTATCACTGATAATCACAGTTTCAAAGAATTATGACAGAAGGGAGCGGATTGTGGGAGGGGCCTTGCAGTGGGATCAATGTTCTGGGCTGGGGGTGGGAGCAAAGGGGGGAGGGAGTCTGTAGCTCAAAACATTGTGGGGATGAATGATGTAACCAGGAAAATAAATTAAAATTTTAAAAAATGAGTTATAAAAAAAAATAAAAAAAAAGAATTATGACACATGGTTAAACATGCCATATTGGCATAAGCAGCTCTCCTGTGTTTCTCAGACATTATATTTCTCCCCTTCATTTCTCTTGTTTGCCAGAGTCAGGTCAAAAAGCATTTACTAAGTTATTTATTAAGTTATTATGTGCCAGAAACTGTAGTAAGAACCAGGAATAAAAACATAAAATAAATGACAACAACAAAAACCCTGTCATTGCCCTCAAAGAACATCTTACAGTCCAAAGAGGGAGTCAACATGCAAACAAAATACAAGATCTGTACAAGGTAAAGTGGAGATGTTAACATAGGGAAGGTACTAACAATGAGGGGGATCATGGAAAGGCTTCTTGCAGAAAGTGGGAGGAGGCAGGGATGAGGAATGGCAGCAATCCAAGCCTGGCTCAACCAGTAAAAAGGGAGTACCTTGAGCAAAAAACAGCAAAGGGGCCAGTGTCAATGGGTTGAAGAGTATGTGGCAAAAAGTAATGTATGGAAGAAAACTGGAAAAGTAGATGGGACTTGTAAGGACTTTAAATTGTAAGGACTTTAAACAGCAAACAGGACTACAAAGATGATCCTAGATGCAACATGGAGTTCCTAGAGTAGGAGCAAGACATGATCAGAACTGCATTTTAAGAACATTTAGGCAGCCAATGGACTATGGACTGGAACAGGGAGAGACTTGAGGCTGGGAGACCAACCCCAAAGTGGGAAGTAATGAGGGCCTGCACTAGGGTGGTGGCTTTGTCAGACTACAGAAAGGAGAGTATCCAAAAGATGTTACAGAGGTCAATTCAATAGAACTTGGCAAAGATTAGATATGAGGGGATGAGTGAGCAGTTGAAGAGGATATACAGACTGTGACCCTGAGTAACTGGGAGGATGGTGGTATCCCCAATAGTAACAGGAAAATTTAGAAAAGGGGAGGGTTTGGAGGAGAAAATCAGTTTAAATATGTTGATTTTATAATGTTGATAAGACATTCACTTTGTATCTCCACAAACTGAGAGGGTAAAAAACAAAACCAAATTCTTTTTAAGAAATATAGTGGAGCAAAATAAATCTTCACAATGTTTGTGTCCAAAAATGTGTGTTTCCTTCTTAAAATTGAGTCCATTATCGCTTTACTCTGCCATCTTACATGAAACAAAGACTGTGGTAGGCATTCAGTATACAGTAAAAATTATTTGCTAGTTGATTAATATAGGCACAGAGAAATTTTCTAGTAGTTTTGAGTAGTCGTTTAGGGCTACAAAAATGACATTTACATTGTACTTTAAAATCTGTACAGCTACCACCAACTCTTCAAGATAAGTGGAATGAAGTTCCTACAGCTAAGGATAATCTTCTCTAGCTGAGTGTGTGTTTGTGTGTGTGTGTGTAGCTTTATTACATAAAACCGTGTCAGATTTAGATAAGAGAATGAACTAGCATAGCTCTAATTATAGTCATGAGGAGACACTTCAATATTACTCATTTTTCTCTCTTTCCCCAGCACCCAGCATCGTGCCTGGTACATAGTAGTTGATAAATGCTTGTTAAGCTGATTATTCATATTTCTATGGAACCCATCCACCAAAAACATACATCTTTCATTTCTATAACAACGGTTTATGCCAAGATCTCATGAAAGTGGTACTGTCTCTTTTAATTCTGGTGAGAAAGACATGGTCTCTGTATCATGTTTCCATCAATCATCAAGGTAGGAACCACACACTCTTCTACAATAGGTATTTTCAAGATTTCCTGAATCATTTTTGCACATACAATGGTCATGTAGGATTCTCTCCATGAAGGTACAATCTCTTTGGTCACCAGAAAAATTATGGCCACCAGAACTATTCACTAGCTCCAATTCATAGAAACTGCTTAAACATCTGGAAACATTTACATTTGATTTTTCACTCTCATTTTCCAGGTCAAAATATGTTCAAGTTGAAGATAACTTATATTCATTACTCAAGCCTCACAACTCCCTGAAATAATAACTACATGTATCATTATTCCCATTGTTCAGATAAGAAATCTGAAGCTCAGAGAGGTTAAATGATTTGCCAATGGCCATAGTTTTAAAGTCCTGTCTTTCTGATTTCAAATACAGCATTCTCTCCACGATGTCATGCTACCTCCAAGCAATAACAATACAACTTAGAAAAAATGGATCTTCAGCAACAATATCCTAAATGGCACAAGGTAAAGAAAGATGCTACTCTTAAAAGGAGAGAATCTTGTCTTCAAGATGAACCATAACATTCTCAGCATTCCAGGCCAAGAAATTATTTTTTAGGTGAAAATTTTTTAAGGTAATTTTTACAATTTTAGAAAGTGAGATAAAGGGATTCTCAAATATCTATACACTTTCTGAATATAAGGTTCAACTTAAGAGTTCTTCTATAATTAGAACTAGCAAGTTAAAGACTTGCAAAGTGACATACACACCAACCAAGATTCATAGGGCTATTAGCTGCCTTCTTATCCAATTTATCATTGTTCTCAACAGAAGCAAGTACTACTGCTGTTCATACAATCTCTATAGTCAGATGTTCTTGCTTTACTGGGGATGTTGAAGAGGATTCTTGTCCAGAAAAGCAATGAATTGCATCACGTCTAAAGTCCCTTTCAATTCTGAAATTCTTTTTCTGTCTTTCTGCTGGTCCAAGAAGACACACATGTCCTATGATGTCAGTGTTGAGAACTTTTGTTCTTAATGATCTTCACATGGCAAAGTGGGAATCTTAGTTAGACAGCAATCCAATTATGAGTTAGGGTAACACCTTGCTAGGGCACAGGTTAACTTCACTTTTTTTTTAAATTCTGAATTTAAACATAAGAAAAATAAACTTTTCTATATATGTAGCAGAACATAAAGAACTTTATACATGAAACCAAGAATGTTATTTTTTGTACTGCTTGTTTTAAAAAATGTATATGCATACATGTCTATCATATTTTTATTCCACCTGTTAATTTCAAAACTAACCGGCCTGTCTGTGCTTCCTTATGAACTTCTTTTCTCTGCATTTAAAAAAATGCTTCAATGGCAATCTGTTATTCAGCATCATTTGCTAAGCCTCTTCCCCAAAAACCATACTCCCAGTTAAAAACCAAGAGGAGGAAAAAAACGCCCAAACTTTGTAACAAATAAAGAGTCAAGCAAAACAAATCCATGTGAGAGGTGGCCATGATCAAAAACGTATGCTTCTTTCTGTACCTTCAGTCCATTACCTCCATTAGGAGATGGATTCTGGAGACAGTTGCCCATTATTTTTTTTAATCGTAACTCTTAAGCCTTTCAAAATTTTATTTTTCCTTACAATTTTGTTGTCCTTATTTAAACTGAACTCCTAATTCTACTTACTTTAGTCTGTATCAGTTCATTGTATCTAGAGTTATTTGACTTTATCTCTTTTACAGTTTCTTATATGCAATAATATTCTGTTACATATACATACCATAATTTGTTCAGTCAACTCCCAATTAAAGGGCACTCCTTACAGTCTAGTAGTTTTCTTTTACTTTTAACATTTCCCCTTCAGGAACAAGAAGTTTGGTTTTTTTGTGTGACTTTTCTCTCCCAGGTCTTTTCTTCTCTCTTAATCTCTTCCTCTCCAACTGCTGCATATCTATTTATTGAGTTTGATGTATTTCTACACCAAACTGTTTCGAGGGTGGTGAGGGGTGAATACGTGTGTTCAACCCTCCTTTATCTACTTAAGACAAAAGTGAGGCTCACTCTCCAAATGCTTTCTCCATGTTTGTTGTATATTCTCATTAACCCCAATTATAAGAAACATCAAGTTCCATTCCCATCTTCTTCTTTTCTACATTAGGATATTCCTTTTACACTCCCTTCTCTTTCTCTTCTTAAAATTCTCAGAACAGAATTAAATTTCTCCCCCCACCTCCACACCTTTCCTGACTTTCTAGGTACTGCTTTTCTTATTTTGTCCTGTTTATAACCTTTGAAGACATTAAGGTTCTGAAAAGACACATTTCTCCCCCTATTGGAGTATCAGCATTACATATCATCATACAAGCCATCTGAGTCATTTTATTTATGCAAATAAAATTACTTTTCCAGATTTTTCTGGACTCTTGTGCTTATATTTCAGTTTCTAATCAGTCATCATCAGAGATGCTGGAGAATCATCATCTTTTCCACAAAAAAAAAAAAACACGTTTTTTTCTCCTGTAGGATTATACTTTGATCTGTCGGGTAAGTTATTCTTGGATAGAAATCCATTCTTTTTACCTTTCAAAATATTGCATTCCAAGATTTCTTTTCATTTAAAACAGAAGGTGTCAGGTCTTGTGTGATGTTATTTACGGTTCCTGATAGTTGAACTCCTTGTTTCTAGGGTGTGCTTGAAGTATTTTTAATTTAATAGGAGAGCTTTAGATTTTGGCTTTGACAGTCTGGGACCTTTCCCTTTTGGAAAGTGATCAGTGGATTTTAAGAAGGCAATCAGTGGATGCTTTCTATATTCCCCCTTTCTTCTGCTTCTAACAGATCTGGGTAGTTTTCATTAATTTTTTGAAAGGGTGCCCAGTCTTTTATTTTTTAATCACTATTTTCATGGAGTCCAATGATTTGTAAAATTATTTTTTCTTGATCTTTTTTTCCAAGTCAGCTGTTTTTGTTAGTAGTTATATTTTATGTTCTCATCTATTTTTTCCATCTTTGGATTTTGTTCTTATTCTTTTTCTCAGTCACTGATTTGTTTGATATATTTTAATTTTCAGGGATTACATTTTTCAATTAACATTTAGCATTTCTGTTTCTAGGCTAGTTATTCTCCTTCCAATTATTTTCTCCAGAGCTTTTATTTCATTTTTTACCTCTTGCTTTATTTCTATTTTTGCAGTCCTTGTGGAAAATCTGTATGGCTTTCCCCGCCATGAGCCACTGCTGGCAATAACTATTTGCGGGGGATTTCTAGAGTTACAATAATTTTTTATACTAGTTAATATCTTCTTTGGGTTAAACTAGGGCTTTCTGTCAGGGCCAATTCTATGCCACATTATACTTTTGTGAAGAGTGGTTGGCTCTGCTTCTTCCTGTCCTAAGCTGACCTCCTTAGATTAGGCCTCCCCTCTGAATCTTTGACGTACAGAGCACAGGATCAAAAATGTAGAGGGCTCAGAGCTCCTGGCTTCTCAGGTCTAAGCACTGAACCATTTCTCTGGTCAGTAACATTCCTTGAGCTTTTAAGGATGCCACCCTGGGACTTTCTGACCATCACTGGGCTTTCTCAAGTGAGCCTTTTGCTCTTTCTGCCTCATACATGGCCTTGGAGGATATTCATGTTGACCTATAAGGACAAGATGGGCTTGTTTGCTGGCACTGGTTTTCCTGACCACCCCCTTTCCTTACTGTCTGTGAGCTTATGGCTAAAAGTTCTCAGGCACTTGGAAAACACATATTTCTGATGGTCTTAGAAACCAACACACCGCTCTTCTATCTGTCTCCAGGCGGGTCCACCCACATGCAGATTCGCCCACATACTGAGTATTAAAGGACTGCAGCATTAGGAAGGCTGAGAACCACTGGACTAGAGTGAGGAGAGACTAGAGGCAGAAAGACCAAAGAGAAGACTACTCCAACAGTCCAGGTGTGAGGTGATGAGAATCTGGAATAAGGTGCTGGCAGTGCCAGAAGAGAGAGAGAGAGAGAGGGGCACATGAGACATCTTAGAATGGTGAAACTGACAGGTGTTGGCAACAGACTGGATGTGAATAGCGAGAGGGAAGAGGAGCTGAGGACACCAGGTTGTGAGCCTAGGTGACCTAGGAAGATAGCGGTGCCCTTGATAAGAAAGTTCAGAAGGGGGAGCATTTGGGAGAGAAAGATAACAAGCTTAAGTTTTAGAAATGTTGAATTTAAGATGTCTATAAGACATCCAGATTGAGATGCCCAATAAGCAATTGAAGAAACAAGTTTTAGGAAAAAGGTTAGATCTGGATAAGAAGCTAAGAATCATCAGGAGAGAAATAATAATTGAATCCACTGGAGCTGATGAGAAGACCAACTGAAATAGGAAAGAGGAAGAAGAAAAGAAGGCCCAAGACAAAGGCCTAGGGGAATACCCACTTTCAATGGGCATGACCTGGATGAAGAACTAGCAAAGGTAGGATAGGTAGGAGCAAAACCAGGATAGAGCAGTGTCCGAGAAACTGGAAAGAAGAGAGTAGTATCCATGGAGAACAGGGTGTTCTACAGTGTCAAAGACTACAGAGAACTAAAAAAAATCATGGTTGAGGAAAGGCCATTGGATTTGGCAATTAAAGGGTCAGTGATAACTCTGGAGAGGATAATTTCAACTGAATGAAGCTGGACGCAAATGTGTGGAGTTAAGAAATGAGTGAGGGGAGAGGAAGTGAAGGTGCTTATTTCAGACAATCTTCTCAAGAGTTTAGCCATAAAAGGCAAGAGAAATATGGGATAATAGCTAATAGGGCTAGATGGATCAAGTGAGGGATTTTTTGAGGATGAGGGGGAAATGTTTAAAGGCAGTAGGAAGAAGGCATTATACAGAGATAGAAAGGAAGAAATTACAGCTAAATGAGAGAGTAGGAATAACAGAAGGCAGAAATCTGCTGAAGACAACACGATGGAATGGGGTTGCTCTGGCATGTGGAAGGACTTCACTGTGGCAAAGATAAAGGACACCCCTAAAACAAAGGGAAGAAAAGCAATGGCAGAAGGTATCTGGATGATGTAAGGGTTAGGGAAAAAGGGAAAGTTCCCAATAACTGATTTATATTTTTTCAATGAAATGAGACAAAATTTTCAGTAGAGATGGTAGAATAGGGAGGAGTTTTGCAGAACAATGGAAATTTTGGAAAAGTTGCTGCAGTGCAGGGAAAATGAGTTAATCAGGGAGATGTAAAAGGATTGCCTTGATGCAGTAAGAGCTCAGTTGGGATTAAGTCACATAAAGTAGTCAACATGGCTTCATTATTTTCTCAAACATTATTCAGTAGCGTAGTAGTAGAAGTGAGGCAACAGATGATAGCCAAGGCTGAAGCTTTTCAGGACAAAACTGGCAGCTAAGGAGGGAAGAGACTGAGAGAATAATTACAGTGTAGAGCTGAACTGATTGACCAAGAACTTAAGATAAGGAAGTGAAGAAAAGGTGACAGACAAATGCAAGGAGATGGCATGGGAAAGAACTCCAATTTTAGACAGTTGGTGATATTCATTCCACAAGAACGTACTGTAGATTGTCAAAGATGCTATGGATATATTTCTGAAACTAAACAAAAATGGCAAAGCTTAGTATGCGTATTAATTTGATGACCCCTTGTAACAACTCCATTTCTCTCCTATCACCCAGGGTCTCAGGCCTACTGGCTGGGAAACAATGTATTAGTTAATGATCCATCCCTCTTAACAAATTTTAAGTCAGATTAACTTGCTACAGTCAAGTTCTTGGGAATATTTATCCTAATACAAGATATTCCTACAGGAAGAATACTGGAATGGATTGATAGTCAATAAATACTGGAAGAGGAAGACCACTGGGAAATGACTCAATGTCCCTAGGGACATAAGAACCTGGCTACTTTTTTTTTTTTTTTACCCAGGAACTACACCATTTGACCATAGTTTCCCATTATATCCTGCTATTTACACCTCTATTCGTAAAAACAGTGATATGAATTAGATTATTCACGTTCACCAACATCAAACAACTTTTTTATTCATTTACAGAGTTCCCTAATGCTAATACACTCTCATTCCCAAATTACATTATATTTATATGTTATATTTTCCTAGAAGAACATAAACTCATTGCAGGAAGGGAAAGATTTCATTTTTGTCTTAGTTTCCTAGGAGCCCAATTCAGTACCACAGTACTTAGCAGGTGTTTACCAAATTTTTTTAAAAATTGAACTGAATGCTCTGATCATAACAAATGTTTATTTAATGGTTACTAAAATAAAATGACAAATTGCATTCTTAAGCTGTTTTTGTACAAGTTATTGAAATTTTCAGTCTTAATTATGTTTTATAATATGCTTTACATGACAAAATCTTGAGTTAAAAAAAACCCTAAGATCATCTAGTTCAAGTTTATCCTTATACAGGAAAAGGAAACTAAGGCCTGGAAAAGTTAAGTGACTCGCCTAAAGTTATAAAGGTAATAAGGTGCAGTGCTAGGATTTGACCTCACATTCTTCAATTCCAAATCCAGTGCACTGCAGCAAGGATGCTTCATGATATTTTAATTTAAAAATGCAAGCACTGTATACTTTTGAACTAGAAGGGAGACCATATGTGGATATAGCTTTAAATTTTCTGCCTGAAACATTAACACAACTTTGAACTGTAACAAAGATAAACAATAAAGTTTATACTAACTTCTCTAATTATTAGAATAGAAAAAGTTAAACAATTTGATTATATTTAGATTTCTGTAATTAGTGCATGCATATATCATCTAATAATTACAAAAGGCTCTACCCTTCATTTTCTCAGTAAATATACAAACTAGATAATCATTTGATGCTATAAAAACCAGAACAAACTTCTCCAGAAACCATACTGGAATCAACATAGGATTACTGTTGTTCTTCTCTACTTATCCTATTTCTCACCATGCCTTCTGGTCAATAAGATGTAGTCAAACGCCCAACATCTAAATTAATGTCTTTCTGTTAGATTTGATAGGGGAGACATCCTGAACTCACAAGTCCAAAGGTGAGGGAAAAAGTTGGCTTACTAAAGTGACGCTGCTGGGAAGCTGAGACCCTTGATTACTCTAGGCAGACCCAGCAGACAGAGACATGCAAGAAGCCAGCACTATTCCAGTAGCAAGAACAGCTGCATGCTCCTTCCCCCACTGAAGCATCATATTCCACTCAAGTATATGTGTAGCAAGAGCTAAGAACTACAAATACAATCTAAAATTAAACTATTAAATTAATTAACTCTTAAAAGATCTAGCCCAAATCTGAAAAACATACACAGGCAAAACAAAACAAGACCAGCATCTTACTATTTGCTCTAAAGAAAAAAAAAAACCCAACCAATTACCCCCACCACTACTCCCCAAAACACCAAATTTATGTAGTTAACAGAAGGGAAAAATTAATTAATGCATTTATTTCCAGAAGCATTATTTTCAGCAAAAGATAATAAGCTTCAAATAACTACATGTTGTCTTCTGGTGAGGGTTTTGCTAGGTTTTGTAAAAGTAACTGTATAAGAAAATTGTGAGGGTGGCTAGGCGGCACAGTGAATAGAGCACTGGCACTGGAGTCAGGAGGACCTGAGTTCAAATTTGGCCTCAGACATTTAATACTTACTAGCCATGTGACCTTGGGAAAGTCACTTAATCCCAACTGCACCTCCAAAAAAAGCAAAAAAAAACCCAAAACATTATGACCCTATGAGGCTATATTTAAGTATATGACTGTTATTATTAAAAACCAGATATATTTTAAAACAATGCTTAATACAGGTTAATAAATTTTTATGGAAGTAAAATTAGCCTAAAGAAACATTTTAACATTAATGTTTTTACTTACCAAAATGCAGTCCACTTTAGATTGTACAGTTTTGCTAAAAAGAGAGGGGAAAAAAAAGTTAATCCCTGTGATATACTTGTTGACTTTTAATATTCCAAAGCACATATACTGATCTGTCTGTCTTTTGCTTGCTGCTCATGGGAACAAAGACATATACTTTCTTTCTCTTAAAAAATCCAAATGAAGAAAAATGATCTGGAATCTCTCAAGACTTTTTCCACAGACAAAAAGGAAGAAAAACAATTATTATCCACTTACATGCTTCCCAGCTTTAAAATAAATGTAATTATAACCTCACAATTTATCAGAATTACCTACATGTTTTCTAAGTATACCATTATTTCATATCCCCCCATTCACCTTGCAAATGCATCTTCTCCTGAGTATTAATATCAAATGACATTCTGAAGAGTTATTCATATCCTGTTAAAGGGGAAGTGTTGATAAAGTATCATACTTAGAACTAAGGATATAGGACAAAGAATATCAAATTATAATTTTTACTACCTGCCTTCAGATGATGGCTTCCTTTGAATTTAAAAACAAGAAGACAATATAATTTTGAATCTGGAAACTTCTTACAAAAAATTAGAAAAATAAAAAATATTAAAGATGCTAAAAATAAAAAAGTATTTAATAATTATTCAGAAAAAATGAGATAATTTAATAAACTTAAAAGAGGATATGGCAATTTATAGAAATTTTATTACATAGGTAATTTCCTATATATTACTATGCTGGAAACATGAGAGATAAATTATATATAAAATTCTAACTAGAGCTTGAAGGGACCTCGGAGGCCATCTAGTACAACCTAATCTTTTAAGAGATGAGTAAACTAAGGCCCAGCAAGGATAATAACTGCCTTGCCCCAAATCATACAGACACTAAGCATCAAAGGAAAGATTTAAATCCAGGTCCACTGTCTCCAAAGTCAGTATCCTTTCCACTGTACCACACTGATACTGTAAATGGACACTGAGCTAAGCCCAAAAATGAAAAAAGGGAAAAAAAAAAGTAAATATAACAGGCAAGATTGTTTTTGAAAAACTGCACAATTCTTTTTATGAATCCAAACTGTACGGCTCATCTTTTAAAAGTCAAATCTCCCAATAAAATTAAGTAATGAATATTATAATGTCTGAATTTAAAGATCAACTGAAGGGCTTCATTACATTACATCCATGGAGACTGCAGAAGTGGTTAAAAGAATGTAATAAAAGAAATACACAACTACACACACACAAAAAAGTTAGTCACCTAGAACAAGTGGACAGTCTAACCTCTCCACTGAGAGGCACACAGTGGCAAGAGAAGAGGAAGAAAATATGAATGAATCACTCAGACAAATTTCTAAGTCAGAGAGCAGCACAGGATAGGCAGAGATTAATGGATCATAATTTGAATTACTAGAGGTAATACACATGAAAGCACAGACCCACTGGAAGTTTTGGACCAATGATTCATTAGAGGAAAACACTGCCTTAAAAGTTCTCCTACAAGATATCTTCCATTCAGGAGTAAAAATCACACAAGATTTCTTGCATGATGCAGCAACAGAAATAATTTTAGAATAAATTCCTAACAAGTGAGACAGAAAATAGGTACTTAAAATGTGTATATCTTGATTTTATATCAGCTTCTCTTCCTTTTAAAATTTAATACACAATAAACT
Organism: Pseudocheirus occidentalis; assembly: GCA_028646575.1. Taxonomy (NCBI): domain Eukaryota; kingdom Metazoa; phylum Chordata; class Mammalia; order Diprotodontia; family Pseudocheiridae; genus Pseudocheirus; species Pseudocheirus occidentalis. The sequence continues at coordinate 131,077,764 of CM053598.1, read as the reverse complement.
CCATGCTACTTTCAAAACTGTTCTGCTTATCTATGCTTTCTTCTGTTCTTTTATAAAGATTTTAGAACATGTTTCAATTACTCTCTTTTGTTTGGCATCACTTGTTAAAGTCCTTCCAGAACCACCATCACAATTAGAAATCCAGGGGGAGGTGGGTGTTGCTGCAGAACAACGACACAACAACAGCACAGCACGCGTTCACAGGTGCACTTAGTAAGAAATAAGCACAGCCAAGAAAAACAAACCCCCACTACTCGTGTCCAAGAATGTATGTCTCTACAGTGTGTGCCCACAACCTTTCTGACAGGAAGTGGTCCACACATCTCATCATGGGTCCTTTAGTCATGTTTGGTCACTGCTTTGCTCAAAACTTTTAAATCTTTCAAAGTTGTTTTTCTTTACAATATTTTTATCTTTATATAAATTGCTTTCCTGGTTCTGCTCATTTTACTACCTCAATTCATACTTCCTAGGATTCCCTGAAAAGATCTCTTCATTACAGTGTGGTAATATTCCATTATATTCATACGCTACAACTTATCCAACCTTTTCCCAACTGTCTAATGAGCAATCTAAGGCATCCCTTTAGATTCTAATTTTTATCTACATCTCCTACCCTCTTCAGGATCAGGAATTTTGTTTCCCTTGTTATTATTCCCTCCCTAGTATTCTCTTCCCTTTTAATGATCCTCCCCCCCCCCAATTCTTCATACTGACTTGATTCCCCGTTGAATTTTATTAATTTCTACACAAAACAGTGTGTGTTCAAGCTTCCTTTAACCATTTTGGATGAGTGAAGTTTAATCTGATGCCCATGTCCCCTACTCCTTCCTATGTGTCTGTATATTCATCTCAAGTACACTAATCATGAGAAATAACAAGCAGCCCCCTCCACCCTTTCCTTGCAATGGTTATATCTCCTTTGACTCTCTCGTCTAATTCCCCTCATCAAAACCTCAGAATAGGACTCAATCCAACCCAGGACTTCTGTTTTTCTTGTTTAATAAGTCTTTAAAAACATTAAAATTATAAAGGGAAACATTTCTTCTCCCTTATTGATATATTAGCACTACAAATCATCAGGCAGCTCAATTACTAAAATTAAGCCACCTTTCTAGGTTTTTCTGGTCTCTTGTGCTTATATTTCAAAGTTTTAGTCTTTTTTTTTTTAAACTCAGATATGCTTGAAAGTCCTCTTTTCCATTAAGGATCCATTTTTCCCTTGTAGGATTATTCATCTTTATAAATGATTTGTAAATTATCTCTCCCTGACATGTTTCCCAGGTTAGCTGTTTTTGGTAGGGGATATCTTACTTTTTTTGTATTCTTTTTAATCTTTTGATTTAATTTGATTTGGTGTATACTAATTTTCAGGGATCTCATTTTTAGGTGAGATTTAATATTTTTTCTTCTAAGCTAGTCTCCCCTTCCAGTTCTTTCTTCCAGAGTTTTTATTTCATTTTTAAATATTTTATTTCATTTCTTTTTGGCAAGCATTCATGATCCTTGTGAAAAACCCATGTTTTTCCTTTAAGTCTTTATTTGCAGTGGGCTTTTTAATTATTTTTGGTACTGGATCCCAACAGTAAGATTAAACTAACACAGGACTTCTCAGGTTGCACATTTTGATTTTAATTCTGGAATTACAGTGGCAAAAGCCTAGATAAATAAGTAATTATTAGTATGATATTTCAGATTTCCAAAGAGAAAGTTACCAAGCAAAAAAATACTCACTATACTACTACAGTTCATCACTTCAAAAAATCCTAAGGTTTCAGTGCAAGATCTGGAGATTACTCCTTACTTCTCTGATGACTGCCATCAAAGTACCTCAATATAATAATAAAATACAGCAACTAGACATACTTGAGACATGAAAGTAATCTAAGAAAATAATAGGATCCTTTAATATGCATTGTTATCACTGTTGTTATTCATTCAATTATGTCCAACTTTTTGTGAGCCCACAGAACCACAGCTGACCATGCCTTTCCATCCTCGACTCTATCCCAAAGTCTGGTCAAGCATGTGTTCGTTGCTTCCATGACACTATCTATTCATCTCATCCTCTGCGGTCCCTTTTTCCTTTTTCCTTCAATCTTCCCCAGCATCCGAGTCTTTTCTAATGAGTCCTGTTTTCTCATGATGTGGTCAAAGTATTTAAACTCCAGCTATAATATTTGTCTTTCCAATAACTGACAAGAGTTAATTAATTTCTTGATTTGATACGATGTATATGATCTCTCTGCTTTCCAAAGAACTCTCAAAAAGACTTCTCTAGCACCAAGCATCAATTCTGTAGCATTCAAGCTTTCTTACAGTCCAATTCTCACAGCCATATATTACTACTGGAAAAACCACAACTTTGACTATATGGACCTTTGCCAGCAAGGTGATAGCTCTGCTTTTTAGTATGCTGTCCAGATTTTCCACAGCTTTCCTTTCAAGAAGCAACTGTCTTAATTTCATGCCTGCAGTCACCATCTACAGTGGTCTTTGAGCACTGGAGTATAAAACCTGGCACTGCTTTCATTTCTTCTCTCTCTATTTGCCAGAATGCAATGTGATGAGATGCCAAGATCTTAGGTTTTCAGGGTTTTTTTTTTTGTTTTTAACATGAAGCTTCAAGACCTCTTTTACACTCTCCTCTTTTACCATCATCAAGTAGCTTAATTATTCTTCACTTTCTGCCATCAGAGTGGTATCACCCGCATATCTGAGACTGTTGATATTTCTCCCAGCAAATTTAAGTCCAGCTTTTGCTTCATTCAGTCTGGTATTTTACATAATGTACTCTGCATATAACTTAAATAAAAAGGTGACAATATACAGTATTATTATACTTCTTTGCCAATCTTGAACCAGTCACTTCATGTTCAATTCTAATTAGTACTTCTTGACTCTATACAAATTCCTCAGGAGACAAGTAAGATGATCTGATATTTCCATCTCTGTGAGGACTTGCCACAATTTACTGCAATCCAAACAAAGACTTTATTTAGTGTAGTCAATAAAGCAAAAATAGATATTTTTATGGAACTCCTTTTCCTTCTCCATAGACTGGTGAATTTTGGCAATTTGGTTTCTAGTTCCTCTGACTCTTCAAAAACCAGACTGCACTTCTTCTCAGGTCACATAGTGCTGAAACCTAGCTTGTAAGTCTCCCCCCCCCCCACTAGCTTGTAAATCTTGAACATAACCTTGTTGGCATGTGAAACAAGCACAGCTATTTAATAGTTTGAACGTTCTTTGGTATTTCCTTTCTTTAGGACTGGGATGTAAACGGATCTTTTCCAATCCTGTGGCCACTGTTAAGTTTCCCAAATTTGCTAATATATTGAGTTCAACACTTTAACAGCATCATTTTTTAGGATTGTGAATATTTCAGCTGGAATTACGTCACCTCCACTAACCCATTTTTGCGCGAAACATTCCTGTGATATCCCCATTTTTTCTGAAGAGATCTCCTGTCTTTCCCATTTTATTCTTTTCTTCTATTTCTTTGCATTGTTCATTTAAGAAAACCTTATCTTTCCTTGCTATTCTCTGGAGTTCTCTATTAGGCTGGGTACATTTTCCCCTTTTTCCTTTAACTTTTGTTTTCCTTCTTTCTTCAGCTCTTTGTAAAGCCTCATCAGACAGTCATTTTGCCTTCTTGCTCTTCTTCCTCTCTGGGATATTTTTGGTTGCTGTCTATACAATATTGCTAGCCTTGTCCATAATTCTTCAGGGACCCTATCTACCAGATGTAATCCCTTAAATCTTTTCATCACCTCCTCAAATATTCATAAGGGATGTCAATTAGGTCATACCTATATGATCTGATGGTTTATATCCATTAGGCTTTGTGCTATATAACTTACATAATGATTTACATTAAAACACTACTGTCTATGTAGAAACAGTAAATACTTCAGCTAGAATAACATATCCCTCAAGTACACAATGGATAATTAGTCTTAAATGTAATTATTATATACAATTTTAGGGCCAAATCAACAACTCATACCCTTACTAGCTGTTACCCTGGGCAAATCATTTTAAAGCTATCTGCTTCAGTTTTCTCCAATGTAAAACTGATGATAACAGCACCTACCTCAGAGAGTTGTTGTAAAGATCAAATATGATGTTTTCAAAGCACTTGGCACTCTGCCTAGCACATGGTAGGTACTTTAAAAAATGCTTATTTCCCCCCTTCCTGCTCTTTCATTTTATTCCTTCCTAATTAATTCTTTATTTCACTTCCCACAATTCTGTTCCAAATCTCTTCTTTCCTCAAGTCTCCCATACCACCTCTTCTTCCTATCTTCTCAGAGGAACTTTAACCTTCTACATGTAGCCTTCATCCATTCCCTTTCATCTCCTCCAGACTGCCCCCACAATTATCCTCTTTCTAAATATTCAGTTTCTTTTGATCTACTTGATTCTTTTCTTATTGCCTACAAACAAGCCCCAATGATTACAAAACTATTTTTTTATTCTACCATTCACAAGCTATCATTTTTTATCTTCTCCTTCTCAGCCAAACTACTATAAAAATGTTTCTTCTCCTTGCTTCCATTATGTCTCTTCTCACTTCTCCCTTTTAATCTTGTTTGCATAATTCAGCTGAAACTACTTTCTCTCATTCCCCTCTTAGTTATGCTTCAAACTTCTTAGACTAATACCATATTTTATCTGCAATCTCACCCTGGAATATCACTCGGCTATGCTGGTCCCTCTTCCCATTGGTGAGCTCCTCTTGGGGCCTTCATTTTGAAGAGAAACCCAGGCTGCCCAATTTTATTCCACTCCCAACTATGCTTCTCTCTCTCTCTAAACTATACCATCTCAGTACACCAAGTATTTTCACATAACACAACCCCTTCCACTTAGCACTCAGTATAGTGTCTGACACATAGTAGGAGCCTTAAAAATGTTTATTTCTTTCCCTGTTTCCTAACTACCTTCTAGTCCCCTCTTTGGGCTTTGATGCCATGGCATACCTCTTGGTAGTCCTCCCACATGTCTAACCTTTCCTCAGTCTTTTTTGCTAGCGCATCAACCATATGATACCCTCTAGTTGCAGGCATATCCTAAGATTCTGCCCTGGGTCCTGCTCTCCAATTTCTCTACTCTCAGTGACTTTGTCAACTCCTATGTATTTAATTACCTTCTGTCTGCACACTATCCCCCAAACTATATATCCAGCCCTAATCTCTTCTGAGTTCTGGTCCTGTATTATCAACTATCTACTAGACGTTTAGAACTGGATGTACTATAGGCATCTAAAGCCTGATATACAGAACTCATTGTCTTCTCCTTCCTCACTCCTCTTTATTCATACAATCACTTAGTTCAAGTCCTCATCACCTCTTATCTGGATTATAGTAAGAACTTTCTAATTTATTTTCTGACTCAAGTCTCTTCCTTGTCCAATTCATTCTCCATGTGGATGCCAAAGTGATTTTCCTAAAGCACAACTTTGACTAAGTCACTATCCTACTTATTAAACTACAGTAGTTCCCAACTACCTCTAGAACGGAGACCAAATCCCTTTGTTTGGCATATAACATCTTTCCCAAACAGATTCTAATCTACTTTTTCTGCTTTATGATAATTATTCCCCTTCATAATCTCCATGGTTCAGCCAAATTGATTTTCTTGCTGTTCAAAGGCATGGAAATTCACACACAACTCTCCATTTCCATGTCTTGGAATGGGCTATCCTCCATACCTGAAACGCAATTCTTCCCCACCTCCACCTCCTAGAATCCCTAGTTTCCTCCAAAGCTCACTTCAAGTATCTATGTGAGATCTTTTTTCACTCAGCAGAAAGTGCCTCTTCTTCCCAAACTGCTTCCTAAATTATTTTCTAAGTATCTTGTATATTATTATATATGTCTAAAATAGTATTATTATATTTGTGTCTCTGTATGCAAACCAAGATTACACTAACCTTTTTGGCTACCTCAACACACAACTCATATTGAGCCTGGAAAAAACAAACTGCTTTCTAATCATTCTCCTTTTACTTGTATGCTTAATCTTTAGAATCTAAATGTCATCATTTTATCTATTCATATTCAGTATTGTTTTCTTAGATTCAGCCCAATGCTCCAGTCTGTCACAACATTTTTGGATCCTAACTTTGTAATCCAGTCTATGACCTATCTCACCTACCTTTTTTTATTTGTAAGTTTAATAAATACAGTATGCCTTTATAAAAGCCATTACTGGAAATGTTTAAAAAGGATGGTAACAAGCACAGATTGCTGAGGCTGTCCCTTGGATACCTCCTGTCAAGATGATATAGAACCATTAATGTCTATTTGGAGCCCCACCATTCAACCAGTTCTAAACCCATTATTATGGTCAAATCTACATTTCCCCTTATTTTTTTTCACAAAAGCCCTATGAAAGACTTTAAAAAAATTTTTTTTGCTAAAATATAGGTAGTAACTATATTATTCTCCAACAGTTTAGTAACCTTGTCAAAATTAGAAACTAGATAAATCTGCTATGTCCTGTTCTTACTGAACTATGCTTACTCCTTGTGATGTGTTTCCCTTTCTAGATGTTCACTAACCATTATACATTCTACAATCGTGCTAGAAATAAAAGTCATAGAGAACATCATTAATCTATACACATTTTTCAGATGCCTTCCTCTTCTGTTTTTCGAAAACTTGAGAAATGTGTCCTTCTCTCATGTAGTACCTCTCCCATTCTCTGTAACTTTTCAGATGTCATTGCTTATTGTTCTTGAAAAATTATTTGTTTTGAAAAGTCCAATGACATCATGGGGTGATGTCTTGACTTGTGCATGAATTTGACTTAAGTGAGGTAAAGCTACACAGTTGTCTGCCTCACTCTCTCTTCCAGAGTCACTGAAGTCTAATGGCAAGACAAAAGTCAGGATGACTGGTGACAGTTCATGATGCAGTGGATGATCTTGACACCGTTGATGCCTGACCATGCTCTAAGTGTGGCTTAGTGAAGAAGCACCTGCTTCAGCCACCTTCATGATCACTGGGACAAATTGCTCTCATCTGTCCACGCCACTGGGGGAAGTCTTCACATGCTTGGGGTAGACATTTGAGGTCAAATCACTGATGGGTTATCCTCAACCTGGTTTAGCCTGTCTTCCAAGATGGAAAGGGTGTGGTTGCTACATATACTACAGCTTCTTGGAGCCACAGGTGAGAGTTGGGTGACTGCCTGAACACCAAAGGTGTATCAGCAAACCCAACACCAACTATGCTAAGCAATCACAAACATCAGTTCTTTCAAGACCTAAGAATATAGTTCACTTGGGCCAATTTTACTTCAATTCATTAATGGCAGCTAGGTGCTCTCTAACTCCTTATCTGTGCCATCAACTCCCTATTAGCCATTTCTGATCTCTCCTTCTAACTTCCATCAATTACAAGCAATAGCCCAGACAATCAAAGCTAATATATTTTAAAGTAACTTCACAATTCATTTTTAAATATCTAAAACTTAAATCAGATATGTCTAATATATACATAGCTCTATATCTCTCTCGGTTTATGAAAACTGAGAAATCAGCAGATGAATATGCGTTTTGCCAATACAACATAATAGACTTAAAAATATTTATTTCCAAGATATATGATGTGTACTAAATGACTTCAAATTGCTCAAAAATGACTGCATTTTGGGCTCAGCACAAATACAGCTAAGAGAGTCAATATTACATTTGAAAATACATTTTATTAGAAAGATTCAGTTAAAATCAAATAGAATTGTCATTTTATGTTTATAAATTCATAAAACTAAAAAAACCTTTAATTATGGCAGTATTAACAAATAAGTAAATACTTAGATAGTCACCAAACCAATGTTACTATTTCCAAAGTAATGTAGTATATACAGCAAAAGAGTGTTTGATTTGTAATCAGGGGAAATGATTTTGAATCCTGCTCTGCTACTTACCTGCAGGGAGAGATTAACTTCATTTTTAGCTTTGTATCCCCCAAGTCAAGGGCAGGGCCAGGCACAGAATAAGTACTCAATTAGTGCTTACTGATACATTGATTGATTACTACCTCTGAGACCTTGGGCAAGTTACTTCCTCTATCTGAGTCTTAATTTCCTCATCTTTAAAATGAAATATTAGCCTACATGAACTCTAAGATTCCTTCTAGCTCTAAACTAATAGTATAAAGCTTTATAATCTGTTAAGTCAAATATACCTTAAGAGACTCATGATCTTAGTATGAGTACATCTCTAACAATACAAACTGCAACTCATCCATTAATTCCTATCCTATATAACTCTTATCCACACCCTCTTAAAATTCTCCTACACATGATAGCCCTAGCATTTTTGGAGACATTCCCTCTAGGTTTTTTTAACATTGCATGGATATTATTGTAGTATCTATTACACAAGTATTAATCTAACATAAAAATTGAGGTGATATCACTCAGCCATTGTTCATAATTTTTTTAACTGATCTAATGAAACCTTCTAACGTTCTGATTTGAATGTGATAGTCACAGCAGTCCATCATTACACTCCAAAGTGAAATGTGTCTCTGAGCTGCAGAATTGCTGACAAGGCAGTTATCATATCATACAGTTCTTGATGAAGCATAGGCCTTCCATCCTAACTAGATCATAAAGATTAAGTAACTTGCACAGGATTACACAGCTAGTGTAGGAGAACATGAGAAACGATTCGAGGAGCCTTCCAGATTTAAATCCTAAGATCTCAGAGAAAAAAAGCATCAACTACTAGAGAGCTAATTAACCTTTCAGAGGGAAGTAATAACACACCATGAAATGCAAATAACAAGGTGTACAAGTTTACCTTCCACTAACAAACTTCCCTCATAGCCTTCCTCAGTCTCATGTGTTTCTCTCCTTATTTTCGATAAATGAAACTAGTGTACTTACTGAGTAATCTGCTCACATTAAATAAACCAAATGTTTTATATTTCTCTTTTTAAACATCCTAACAAGTTGTGAAACAGTGTTGTATAGTGGAAAGACTGCTGTAGTTTAACTCAGAGCACCTAGGTTTGCACCAAGTTCTTCTTAAACATTTCGGAGCCTCCCATTCCTCATCTATAAAATAAGGGTATTGTGTTAGATGTCCTTGAAGTTCCCTTCTAACCTCTTTCTGCCTTTTACTTATGTGGAGTCCTCTATTAAACTTTTCTCTGGGGCAACAAGGCCCCAAATAGGGAAAAAAAAAAATCTCTTATCCTAACTTCTATTATGATATCCATTAAAGAGAAGTGTCAAAGAAAAGCAAACTCCACAAGGGCAAAAGGAGTTAAGAGGACCCTTTGTTTAAAAGAAAAAAAAAGGAAAAACAATGCAACTACAAAGTATCAGAACCATTTCTGAAAGAGACATATTACAGTTGTACAAGCTCTAAAGTTCATACAATAACCTGGGACTATGCAGCCCCCTGCTGTTGATTTTAAGTAAGAAAGAGGCATAATCTCTGCGACAAGGGAACATTGTCACCACTTACAAAATGAAGAAAAGAAAATTGGTAACGGAAATGCAAACTACTAAGAACTACATTTTCATTATATAGCCTTCACCAGGATGCCATTGGCTTAAACCACAAAAGCATGTTAGGCTCTTGTTTGAAATTTTAGACCATGTTGTTTCATTATGACTTTATGCTTATTTTTTCTTTCTGCTCTGCTTCCACAAATGTCCTTCATTATACAATGCCTCTATCAGAAATGTGCCACAGAATTACAGATCAATAAAGAAATTTTACATCACTGACATTAAATTTATTTTAACGGAACTCTGAACCTTTGCAAAGATACTTTCTGGAGAATGACTAATACCTACTAAATACGAACTACTGTAAAGTTGGTGGGGAACGACAAGGGAGGGAAATCTGCAAGAGAGGGGAAACATTAATAAGCAAGTCGAAAGAGATCAACAACACTGCACCAGTAACAAGATGTTATACACTATGCTGTACCTGTGGGCCTAGAAAGGCTAAGCACCTGGTCTACAATGGATAGAATGTTGGGGAGGGAGTCAGAAAGACTGGAACTGGGAGTCTTTTGAACAATCACTAGCTATGTGACCCTGGGCAAGTCACAACCTATTTGCCTCAATTTTTTCAACAACAGAAATGGGGATAACAAATAGCACCTACCCCCAGGATTATTGTGTAGATCAAATAAGCTAATTTTTTTAAAAGCATTTAGCATAGTGCCTGGCACACAACAGGTACTTATTAATCTTTCCTCCCTCCCTTCATCTCTCTTCTTTCCTTCCTTCCTTCTTTCTATTCTAATTCCCCCCCCTTTTTCCCTCTTTCCAGTGGGAAAAACAGGGAGATGGTATACTTACTAAAAGTATTCGCCATTATTACAGAGGAGATCTACTGTAAGATCCAAGTTAAAGAGGGATTCTCTAGAGATGGTGAAGTTTTCTAGATGTTCCTGATTGCAGATGACATTGTGCTGATTATATGAAGTCCTATAACACCGCAAAGACTGCTAAATAAGACTTATAATTACTTAAAAGAGTTTAAATAGCCACCTGGGAAAAACCAACTGGATGAAGTGTGTGTGTGTGTGTGTGTGTGTGTGTGTGTGTGTGTGTGAGATAGAGAGAGAGAGAGAGAGAGAGAGAGAGAGAGAGAGAGAATGAGAATATTTTAAAGACATGGAAAAACAATTCAGGTGTTCTCTGAGAACATACAAAGTTCTTTAAATGATACCAAGCCATCTTTTAATACCAAGACTGTTCCAGTGGTGTTGTATAGTTGAAGGTCATGTCTCTAGTCTCTGAAAACTGATGTTAAAGATTCCCCTCAAGGTCAACAGAGAGAGGGATATGGTGGGTATAAGCAAGGAATAACAAAGGAAAAGTGGTATATAGGATGTAAACACAAAAACATTTAACCAGAAAAAGAGAGGCCAGTTATGTGGGGAAGAGTCAGAGTTATACAATGAAAAACTGGCTTGCTGTTTTGGCATCTAGAGGAAATCAAGACAATGTAAAGGAACCCTACTATGGTGAATTTCTGAGTGGATATGGAAAATGGTCGCACAGAATGGATATTCAAGGACAGATTGCAATTTGTGTCCCTGGGGGAGTGCCCATGTAGATAAGATCACAGATCCAATGGAGCATTTGAGTAATTCACATTTATATAGCACCCCACAGAATTACATTAAAAAAATTACCAAACAAACAAGTCAATAAAATTTTTTTTTAAATCAAAAAATAGAATCAAAAATTAAAAAATTACCCTTGTTGTATGTCTCTTTGGGCAAAAGCACAGGGACAAAAGATTAGATTTTTAAAAGTCACCCAGTTTGAATTAAGATATACAGGCACTGGGGTAGGGAGATCCATCCTGCCCTACCAGAAAAGAAAGTCAGAGGGGGAATGGGGGAGGACATAGGAAAGAACAGATTGGGGGAGGGGCTATACAGTGGAATTACAGTTTTCACGTGGTGGGTAGGGGAAAGATGGGGAGAAAATTTGTAACTCAAAATCTCGTGGAAGTGAGTGATGTAAACAAGAAAATTAATTTAAATTTTAAAAAAGTCATCCAGTTTTATACTGTCAACATTGATTTAATTATTGCCAACTCTAAATGTGAAATCCTTACATAATAACTAATGAACTGATTCATTACCAAAGGAAATGGATTGAGGGATGGGAAAGAAAAAAAGATTTCTGTTAATTGAAAAAACAGAGAGATGGGATTAATACAGATGCACATGAAAGTGCATGTTGCATTGTACTTTCATATAAAGGTGACTACATTTACTTAACTATTTTATACTGTGACAAGATACAAGAGGAGTAATCTGTATTTGCTATACAAAAATGAAACATATCAATATTTTTAAAATTTAATTTTTTTACTTTCTTGTTTACTTTTAGTTTACAAGATTCAGTTCCAGAATCACTTGAGTTTCAGATTTTTCTCCCCTTCCTCCCCACCCCCAAACCCCCGCCATGGGGCATACAATCATGTATAGGATCTGCAAACTCTTTCACATTGTACAATAGTCTGGTTGTATAGGTGTTATAGCCAATGGAGTGAACAATGAGAAAAGAGAAACAAAAACCAAACAAAGAAAAGAATGATAGCATGCGTTGCTTCAGTCTCCATTTAAACTCTGGTCTTTCTGGATCTTTTTCTGAATGTCGCCATCTCCTTCCATCCTGAGACTTGTAGAGTTGTCTTTTATCTGTGCGTTGCTGAGAAGAGTCCAGTTTTTCAAAGTTGATCGTCACACATATGATGTATCTGTGACTGTGTACAAATTTTTCCTGGTTCTGTTCTTCTCACTTAGCATCAATTCGTATAAGCCTCTCCAGGTAATTATGAAGTTCATCTCCTTCCCATTTCTTATAGCACAATAATATTCCATCACATTCATATACCATAACTGGTTAAGCCATTTCCCAATTTATGGGCATCCCTTAAATTTCCAGTTTTTTGCCACCACAAAGAGAGCTGCAATAAATATTTTTGTACATATGGGACCTTTTCCCCACTTCTATGATCTCTTTGGGATACAACC